>CAUJRU010000448.1:0-663965 GCA_963277665.1 Viscum album | reverse complement strand
ATATCTCACAACCCAACTAACCTATTACTCTATCGAATCTCCGATCAAGCCGAAGGTGATCACAAGGTCCTCAAGCCAACTCTATGATACCAAGTCAGAGAAACTTCCCTAGTACCTTCCCTAGGTATTCCCATGGAATGAACATAATGTTCTTTTTCATGTGTTTCCCTCCTCTAGATCAACCCTCTTCCAATCATCCAAATCAGCCTACTATTCTACCACTACTTGAGCCACGCATTGACATGTACTGTGTGCCATAACTAAAAGGTAAAAAATGAACTCCTAAGACCTATTAGTATGGATTTTATTTTTAATAATCACTTTATAGTTTTCTTATCTAAATAACTGGATTCTCACAATTAGTACAAGATTACAAAACATGATAATTTGTGCCTTTCCAAGGGTTTCGACCCTATAAATAGTGCAACCATTATTTGTCATTTAGTAAGAATAGATTCATTTCCTCAGATCAATGTGGTCCTTAAAATTTCAGGTCCTAGACTTTATTCCCTAGCCTATGTCATATAGAAATATCACATATAACTATTTACCTACCAACCCATTTTATCCTTACAATTCCTAACTACAAAATCAATTTAATCTATCAACCCGCAGCCTCAACATCCATCCTATCACAACACATCCCTCCATAGATATAGTGACACCGGATTTTTTACATTACTATTATATCATTATAATTATAAACAACATAATAGAATTACACAATAAGTATCCATAGGTTTTGTTTTTTGGGAATAATAAAACCAATAATTTAATTTACAACATAAAACATAATAATTTATTTAATTCATTCTTCTCCAGCTTCGTATATGCCCCTTGAAAACTCTTTAGTACACATAATCACCTGAGGGTGAAAAAATGGGTGATCTAAAAGCCCAGTAATAGGATTGATAAGAATAATATTTCTTGGGGTGATCATAAGAACAAAATAGGCAATGAATTATCTACATGAGATGAATCATTAATAAGAGACATAAAATGTGGAAATGCATAAAAATGGGACATCATGTAATAATGGTCATTTGCGACACATAGTTCTGAACAATGATAGAATAATGGTGATGGATCATTTCACTTTTACTCCTTACATTCACCAAGTTACCCAATGCATTATAATTTTGAATAATTCCAGGTGCACCCATCCCCTCATAACAATTACTTTATCATGCACGCTACATTAAAAATACGTAAAACAAGATCTTAACATAACCCATGGGAAGAAATGGGTTTAACATAATAAATAATTCATTAATTAACATTTAATCCCCAAAATAAAGAGTTAATATCATTATTTACACATATCTATTAAACATGAGTGAAGATTGAAACAATATTCAGGAAGTAAAATGGGTGTGTTTATCTGAAAGAAGTGTTCTTTTGTAAAACATTGTGTTATTCATATTATAAATTAAAGAACATTTATATCCCAAAAAATGGTAATATAATGATGAATAAATTATTTATATGTAAAAACCATACCGAACATGGAGTTAAGGAGGGGAAACCAATGAATTAATGTTGGGTTCGAGAATTTCCCCTTACCTTTTATTTGAATGATTTCTTCAATTTAATGTCGTATATATGCACATTAGACTCATTAATAAACAATTATAGAAACATTTTTACATGAATATGGTTAATTATGTTTTCATTTTCATATTTTATGAGACATTGGTTGATTTATTAAGTTTATGTACAATGTTCAGGAATGTTAATTTTTATGGTTTTCATGAGAGGTTCATTTGTATTCATAAATGGATGTTTGTTTAGACCATGGATAAACATTCATAAATGATATTTCATGTTATTGATGATATTCTGGGAGGTGAAATCATCTTTTAATTAGTTATGTTATATATCATGAGGATAAATCATTAGATATGAATTTAATGATAATCGTTTGGGTAAATTCGGGCGGTTTTTCGACCACAACGTACTTGTTTTGTTTAATCATTTGTTAATATGCAATAAGATAGTTCCATAACACTAAATAGGATATAATACATATAATATAATATGCTTCATCCATAAAAATGTTTCATGATCAGATCTGGAGGAGGTAATGGAAAAAACGAAACATGTAATTCTTGAAGGAAATAAATTAACACCTCACAAACTTTGTTTTCCTTTCTAGTATAAAAAGGACACAGGAAGTGGCTGTATAATATGTTATCACATTACAATCATATAATTATAGAATATGTTTGATAATAGAGTTGTCATTCCATTTGGATGAGGATAAGTGTGTAATTCTTCAAAAAAATGAAATTGAAAGGAAATTAAAGGAAAAGAGAGAGGGGGGGAATTACCTCTTGAATCCTCCTTCTGAGATCCTCCTTAAGGAACCTTGAGTTGGTATTTTGATGAAACTACAAGATCATGGAATTGGGGGAGGGGATAGTGAAGATTTTTTGATAGTGTATATTCAATTATGGAAGCTTGAGATGTGTGAGGAATTTGGGTGTGAAGAGTGGTATTTATAGTGAATGAGAGAGGGGTTCTCTTAATATTTTAATCATTAGTTTATTAATTTCCACCAAGACCAAAAATAGTGATTATTCCATGACCAAGAGTATTATAGTGGATATGTTAGTTCAATATTTGGGTAATTACATCACTTTTGATGTCAGTAACTGTGGATTAAATTAATAATGTACTTATAAGGTAAATTAATGTATTTTACTATTCAAAAAAATTCATGTATTTCAAAAAAATCTCAAAAATTCAGCCTAAATTTTTTTTGACGTCTACAATAAAAAAGTGATGTAAATTTTTTTTTAAAAATAAATTCAGAATATGATTAATTTAGCATTTTTAATTGTATTTAAAATTTACTTGAAAATGTAGTTTTAAGATAAAATCTATTTTTATAATTAATTAAAAATGTACATAATGTCTTATAAAATTATCTCCAAAAAAGAGACATATAATTGTTAAATTATGAATGAATTTTAGGAAAATGAATTTTCATTTATATTAACTTATGAATTATAATTAATTATTTTATGAATTACCAAAAATACCAAAACTTTTTCTATTGTAAAGTTGGCACTTCTAAGAGTCCAAGATTTTATTTAATCATTCGTTGGTAAGGTTACTAATATTTTTGGTGATTTAATTTTCATAAGGCTCATACTGCTATTTATAAGGGAGAGTACTATTCACCAAACATTTATTTATTTTTTCTGACTCCAAATATCTTATAGATTGCAGACAGTCTATGTCCGAATTTTAAAAATCAAAACATAGAGGTGGAAAATTTATGTTTAATAGTCACATAGTATTTAATATCATGATATTAACTTATGAATAATAATTTTATTAAACTATAAAGAGTAATTATTATAATGTGATTCCATTGATAAAACTTTGAGTTGTTGTAATTGATGCCCCTACTAAGCATGATGTCGAGAAATAGTGATAAAGACCTCCAGAGTCTCATCACCAGTAGTCCCTAGGGTGGAGACTAGCACAATGGGTATACAAATATAAAAAAATGAGGGAAATTGACATTATTATAGTAACAATGATTGAGAGATAAAATGTATCAACCTCAGACAACTCCAAGACACACACACACACACAGATATATATATATAATTAAGAAAACAAAAACCATACAGCTTGCAAGTCTCAAAATGTAATTGATTAATAATCAATATTATTCAATATTTGTACCAAAAGAAATAATCTAAGCAGGGAAAAAACATTTATCCCAATCATCTGAGCTATTAGTACATAGGATGGCCAAGGTAGTCCCACAAGAAATATAAATGTTGTTTTATATACGTAGGGTGAGCGTACAAGTATACATAATAGGGAAAAACTAAATTTTCTCATCCACAAGTGGAGAAGTTTACAATTGCCCTAGTAAGAAAACAACAGAAACCAAAATCACCTAACATGGTATATTAATCACCATAACGTCATCAAATAAACAATCACCAAATTACTCAAGTCACATAAAGTAATATATAAAACACAAATGATTGGGTACCCCACACTACTTTCTAGTAGAATTGAATCTCTACCACCCTAACAGAAAATGTCTTGGACCTCACACCTCTTCCGAAAGAACCACATCACAACAATCCCACACACACCTAGGACACATATCATGTCACATATCATCTGCAGAAACTGGGACCACATTCCACATCACATCCCAATGAAAACTGGGAACCACAACACAACATATCTTTAAGACACATGGGAAGTACAACTCGCCCGAACACACATGGGCCCCACAAACCACAACCTTCGGGTGTTTGGTGCATAGCTCTCTACAAGGGTTGGGTGAATATAGAAATCACATGGACATATATGTATATATATTGGTACAAAAAATGCTTCCATTCATATGGGTTCCCAAATCAAACAACCATCCCACTATACTACCTTTACTTAAATCCATAATTTAATGAATTATGAAAAATGATGGCCACTAAAAAATATGGCTATATAAAGCCTCATGACAACAAATCTTTTTGAAGTTGTTAATCTTTTCAAGGTTTTTCCATCCCTTTCATTGGAAAATAACAACCACGTCACACAACCAACCTAAAACCCAATCCAATCAGAGGATGAAATCTATTGTAAGACACCCTGCTTTACAATTCCTTCCCATATATCAGCCAATACAACCACTTCCCTTATCAATTTTCAATGTAATATCGCACCGTCCATCATAACTGGAAAACACCCAACTTACTGAAATACCCTTCCCCACACCTCAACACAACTATACATGTCATCCCCACTACAAATCCACACCATTCCTAGAAAAAAAAAACAACCCAGTTTTAGTCCCATTGCACAACACCTCTCACCCATTACATAATTGAACAATCTCTCAACATGAGATTCTGTTTCACCCTCAAACCATCGAGACACACCATTGTTCGCTAAATAATTTCAGCACACAATCCGTACAAGTCACAACACATAAAAGATTCAGAGACAACTCAAATCCACTATAAATATAGAAAGGTGTATTCATATTTATCCAATAATTTTTCTTTATTTACAATATAATAATTTTGGGTAGATCATATAATATGTTATCAACGGGCATCCATTTATTTAACTGTATTTTCATGGTTAATAGATTTTACACTTTCACCATTTCAATAGGGAATCAAATATATGTATAAAGAAACACCCATGAAAAATCAATGACCTCAAATGTCTATGATTTTGAGATGGCTAGCAGCCAGATAAAACAAAACATGGATCAATGATAATAGATTGAAAGAAATCATCATTATCATAACTGACTCATTTATTAAATTGATTATCATGGATCCACCATTATTCTGAGGAATACATTAGTATACCCACACCACCTGATTCCACGATAATTGGGTGATGAAAAAAATTCTTAACATGAAATGGATTAGATTTTAAACTCCTCCTTGCACTAAAATAGGTTGTATGGGATTAGCAGGAACACTCCCTGGGAAAACGGGATCTGAAGGTGATAACACAACACATGACTCTGTGTGGGAGAAAGGCTCTGGTCTCACCATGACAAAATATGAGGTTTCAAGGAATATATCATCTTTGATTTAGAAAAGACCATATCCTATATCAATGGAAATGAGACAATTTCATAGTACATAAAATTCAGGTCGTGGCCAAGACCACGCGACATATATGTTTCAATGTATTGAGATATTATGATATTAAAGATAAAATTAATATCCTTTTATACTAATTTAGAAATAGGTAAACATGATTTTAAACCCGGTTTAAATCAGATAAAATGTAAGAGGGTTGAAATTGTAAAAACTAGGAGAAGATGGAAATGACTCATCATTGGAAATAACTCAATGATGGGTCAGTCACTAATGTGAGTCACCAACATGACTCATAAAAACTAGTAACCATGTACACCTACCAACACTAGACTCACCGAAACCACTCACTTATTCCACCTACCAATGCCTGACACACAAACGCCACATACTAGCATGAGCCACTGATGTGACCTAACGACAGTGAGTCACTAACATGAGTCACTGATGTGACCTACCAACAGCTAGTCACAAACGCAACCTTCCAATGTGAATCACTTACATGTGTCCCTAACACAACCTACTGATGTGACCCACCGATAGCAATTCACTGACACCACAAAATAAAGCTTGACTCACCCATGGACGAACCAGAAAACTGTAAAACTCATAAAATGATACACCATAACCTCCCAAGTGACCTCAAACACATGATTTGTAAAACAGAATGGACTAGATATGTCTATTAAATTACTTAATATCAATTTAATGAACTAAATTATTTGAAATTACATTCTATCCCATTTAAATATAGTGTACACTTACAATTTTAATTATTACTCACTATTTAATGTAGTTGTTGGTACTCTAAATGAATTTATTATTTATGGTATAACATCAATTATGGAATATAATTTTCTCTTTTAGGATGTTTTAAGTTATATCTATTTCCATAATCAACATTAAAATATAATATTTTAATATTCATAAGTATATATATTATCTATTAATACATTCTCCAAAATATTACTTTTCATAAACCATATGAATATCTGTGATATTATTAAATAGAGAAACAATAACATCTTCTGAAAATTAACACTAAATTTAATGCTTGTACACTATTTATAACATGTTATGAAAACACATTCCACACAATATATACTCAAATACTAAAAATTATTTGAACATCAAAAAAAATCATGAATCAATTACAAATCCCAAGGATTCTAATTCTATCTAACATTGATTTCCAAAACCAATCAACCTGTGAATATCACAACAACAATAGTATGTTAAACTAAATAATTATCCTTCCAAATATCTAGTATTCTTAAATTGTTAGCTACAAATAATATAACCATTCCATTATTTAAATTTTCTTGCTTATTGAAACAATTTAAAATATGATTAAAGATATTTAATGAAATAAATATGATGAACAATCCATATTTTATTGACATAATCCTTCAAACTTTTAAAATATATGAAAAATTATTTGATAAATATAACTCACTAATGGACATACAAAAAAGTAATAAGATTTAATTTCTATTAATATATTGGATTCACATAAATAGGTAGTCTAGGAAATTCATTTTTTCAAAAGTAATAATATAAAAAATTTCTAATAAAAATTATGTATAATATATTCATCAGTTATAAGGAATTTTTTATTCTAGATACATATCATTATTTGATTATTTTTTGTGGTACCTATTAAAACATATGTTAGAACCCACAATATTTATCATTAGAATATGTGTAAATGGTCTTATGCATATGAAAAGTTTGTAATATGATGTCTTCTATAATGAATCATTCATTTCATTATTTTATAAATGTACTTCAATATATAGGGATTTCATTCAGGCTCTTATGTACACCATAGCCTCATCCTAAAAATAAATATATTGAAGATATTATGAACTTTATTAAAATATTATATACAAAAAAATCAATGAAAATTGATCTCTCAATATTCTACATACCCTTTACATATAAAAGAGCATAAAAATTAATATGAAATATAGTAGATGAATCTATATGTTTCAATTTATGATCTCCCTAGACATTCCCTATCAGGATTGATAATTTTAATAGTTAAAAATCATTCAAAAAGGATAATAAATAGAATGGAAGATAACCAATGAATTTCCCCTTGGAGTTACAAGACATTTTTTTAATCATAATACCACTCTTAATGTAATATATTGATTATACTGGTGGCACTGAACAACATTTTTTCAGGGTGATTAACCCTATGTTAATATTTGACATAATAACATTTAGTTTCTAGTGTCTATAGAGGGATATAATTTCTATAAAATCCATTCAATATCAACATTAAAATACTATATTTATATCATCGGATGGTTAAAATTATCCCTTATACTTATTCCTAGTTGTTTCATAAAAATTATGTAATCACTATTCCAAAAAAAATAACTAAACTAAACCCCAAAACTAGCTAAACCGTTCTCTCATAAAAATTTTAATTACCCCATAATGTCACTATATAAATTTAATCACATAAAGGAAATTCTCCATTATAATAAATTCCCACATACATTTAGTTTTTTAGTTTTAGAGAATTAGTGGAAATCATTGACCAACAAAACACATTTATTTTCTAAATTATGTAAATATTTTCAACAGTATGATCATCTACATAATATATGACATTCAATTAAATTTACATACAATTATATACATATGTTAACATTTTTCTAATCATCCTATGTATTATTTTTCTTCATAAACGAGGGATGTTTAAAAATAAAATAAATCAGCGCAGACTCTTAACAAATATAAATATAATTGAAAATAATTAAAGATAAACTGTATTATATGATTATATGGTTAACATCACTAAACATAATAATGTTTTACCCAATAATTAATATATCATCACAAATTTAAAATGGTAAGGGATAACAAAAATTTATTTAATATAATAGAAATAAAGCATATATATGGAATTGACGAATATCTTTGAAATGAAAGGATTCATATAATTGTAAAAAATAGTTACAAATATTGATATGTACAACAACAATTATAATAAGAAATATTTTGTGGTGATGAATTATCCCAGACCTATATTAACAAAATAATTATTTTCATGCATAAAATTTGTCAAAACACTTCATTCCCACATCTATGTGAATTAACTCGTTATGTTGATGTCTGAAAGACTCAAGAGATATCAACATAAACAAATGCATTGGAATAATTTTACAGACCATTAAAACTACATATTATTATCAAACTCACCCCCTATCATAATGATAATTGAAAAACTTGTTTTTTTGAAAAAATAATAAATAAAAAAATATAACTTAAAAATCCCACAGAATTATATTTGGTTTTATATTATTTCAAAATTATATTTCATAACATGAAAACTATTATGGATGGATTGATACAAAAAATTAAACCACATGAAATGATTGTTTCATAAAGTAATATTGAATCGGTTTCACAAAAGTGAAATAATTTGGAATTAGATCATTATTTTAAGGAGGGAAAAGGAACCTAAATGATTTTAAGATAATTTACCTGAAAAAAATTTGAAATATATCTTAATTGAAATTATTGATAAATAAACAAAAATGATTTTATTAAAATTATTTACATTGATATTTATAATAAAATTAAATTTTTATCTTAATAACTGAACAATATTTTTATGAAATTAGAAATTAAATATTATTTAAAAAATATTTTTTAAAAGGACATAAAAACCCTAAATAATTATTTCGTAAAAGGAAGATACATTATAATTAATATTTAAGACAAAACCAATGAATCAATATTAACATAATACATTTAATTTTAATGAATATATAATTTCATTATCAAAATCATAATTAGAGAATCTAGTTTTTAAAACCATTTTATATCATTTAATTTAGTATTCTGAAATAATAAAATTTATATAGTGACAGAAAAAATAAATGAGTCTTTATAAAATGTTTTTCCCATACTCGTAGAAAATTAAGCTACATGTCAAATTCAAGATTAATTTTACATAGGAATTAATAATATATAACATGAAATAAAATCTTAGTGTATATGAAATTTTTTTAGAAATAATTTTTATAAGATCATAAAAACATAATAAAGGGAGTTGAGTTGACAAAAAACATTGAAATTTGGTATCTTTTGAATCAAATTTGATTTAAAAAAAAGAAAATTATAAGGATCATGAAACCATCTAAATTAAATTGAAATTTTAATATGAATTCATTGTTTATTTATCACAACATATCAACTATATCTTTTCATATAATGAGAAATATTTCTCATGGAAATAAATTTGAGACTATGAAAACCATATCACCATCGATACATTCGAGCCAAAACCCCTTAAAGGATATGATTTCAAATGAAAAATTAAAGATAATAATTTTTGTATGATACAATATATTAATGTATTTATATATACCACATTGAAAGGAAAACTAGATATATAATAATAAAAAGGTCTTATGAAGTTAAAATTTTAGAAATGAATCCCTTACCATGATTCCACGCTTAGTTGAGTGTAAATTAAGATCATGTTTGAGAAAAATAAATATATTAAACATATATCATAGAAACATTTTTATATAATTAAATGGTTAAAATTAATTTATAATGATTCCTTATATGTATATTACATAATTATTATCTATTTTCAATATTTAGTATGAGAAATCTTGACAATTTTGTTATTGTGTCATAAATTCAATAATGATGTTAATTTTTATAACAAATTTCATAATTAATATATATTATATGATAATATAAATAATTTTTTATAATTATTTACACTATTGTAATTTTATTCTTTGGGTTTTTTCATTTTTATTCTTATTGATTGATTCTATGATGAGCATGTTTCATTGGGTTTTAATATATAGATAATTCTATCTTAATAAATGAGTTTAATATAAATGTTACCATTAGGAAACCTGAATGAAATATTTATTTAATTACATATATATTATAATATATATAATCATGTTCATATAGTCATCCCTGATAATATTGTATAGAATTATTCAAGTGGGTTGTTAGACCTGGCCAAACAATAACATATCATAATTAATAGATGATTATTTTAATGAATGTGGTTTCCATTCAAATAATATCATTAATAATGAAATATAAAAAATATTTATGTATATATATACAAAAGTATTTGAATCATATTATTTTTGATTATAATGAATATGATATATGTAAAATTAAATGTGTTGTATTTTGGAGGTTGTAGAATGCACATACACAAAAGTGATTTTTGTTTTTATTAAGAAAAAATTGGAAATATTATTAATAGTTATTCATATAAAATAATAAAATTATTATAAGATGATAAACTTATTTCATAATATTTGATTTATAGTACTATATTATAGAAATTAGTAATGAAAATAATATAAGGTAGGAAAAAAAGGACTTAATTGTTGGACTTGGGATTTCCTGTAGAGGACTGCATTGAAATGCTGATATTAGGAAAATATCTTGTGACCTTATTCTCAATGAAAATGAATTCTATTAGATTTTGTTGAAAATGTTACTTTTTAATTAGAAAAATGATTTTTAGGTTGCTCTTCATGGGGCGGTGAGAGGCCATTTTTCAATGAAGTGATGCTGCTGTTTTTAAACAGAATTCAAATTAATATATATATAGGACATGTTTCACCTATCTAGAAAAATAAAAATATTCTTTTACATTGTAATGATATAAGTTATAAAATATCACAGGACTCATTTTAAAAAAATTTAAAACATATTATTATATCATTTAATCTTAGATTTATCAGAGTTACAAATTTGGATTTTAATATGATAACTACGTTTTACAATCGTAATTTACTTTTAATGTTTAAAAATTTTAATTATTATTTAATATTTTCATATTTTTCCAAATATGAAATTAGTTTCATAATAAAAAATTTGTATGTATAAGACAAATTAATTTTTACATCAGTGTGTGTAACATGTCAAATCCTTTTTATAAAATGTGCAATATTTATATTAAAATTTATTTATAGAATTAAATATTAAATGTATTTAATTTTGAAGATATAAATATGTTTGTTATAAAAAATTAATATTATATATATTTCATGTAATAAAGAAATTATTCCAAATTATTAAATATTAAAAATAAAATACCCAAAATAGTTTTATATTAATATAACACTTCATTTATTTAATATATTTTTTCTTAATTGATAGTATTATTTTGAAGATACATATTTTAACTCTTTAAATACGTGTCTTGACGATTTGAAGGTTTTTCACACTTTTAGTACATTCTTATATGATGATAATGTCAAATTATTTATTGTCCTTTTAGAATATTTATTATTCAATATTTAACTAAACATCACTTATTTTATAAAAAAACCAAAATTTCATCTTATATTGATATGAACATATATATATATATAATAAATATAATTCTTCGAAATAAAAATATACAATTATTTAATTTATCGTTTAATTGAAATATAAATTAATGAAGAAAAATATATTTTCATTAAAAAATTACATTTTTAAACATCATTTGTCTTAAATTATATTCAATATAATTATATTCACACATAAATTTCAAAATATTAGTTTATAAATATTAATATTTAATAAAATAAAATTTATACTATTATTAATTTTATATAAAATAAAATTGTTCCTCAAAAGATATATTTTTCAATTTCAAATAAATATAATATTATTTAATTACTTAAATTGAATATTATCTTTTTATTTACTAATGATAAAAATATTCATGTCATTTAACTATGTTGAGGTTTTTTATGTTGTTTGTTATATTAGTTTGATATATCAATTGAAAAAATCTATCTAAGATGACACCAATTTTAAGGGTAAAAAATATCATGTTTTACTATAAAACATTATAAACATTCATATGATTTACCTTATATATTGAAGAACATAAAATTTTTCCCACATAAATCTTTTAAATAATACAATTAGAAGTATCATTCTTGAAAATGTATATATGATATAAATTATGGCTTCAAGTGTTTTATTTATTTTTTTATTTTATTAATTAGAATATTCATTTATTACACTTGTAAAATAAGTAGGAAGGTTGCGTACCTAACACAAGATAATGTAGTTGAGATGGTATGTGAGTATGATATACTCTATAATACAAAATGTAGGATCGAAATAAAAGAGATACTTCATAGAGTATCCAATGATGCTCAAAATACAAGAGGGGTTAATTGTATACTTTAAAAACTCATAAAGAACTTTAAAATTTGGTTAGAAAAATTTCTTTTGTTTAACAAGGTTAAACATGGTAATTCAGAAAACCACTAGTTCTAAACACTTTCTTGATTCCAGAAATATGCTTCCAAGAATGTGAATCTGGAAAGATGGTTCCAGAAAAAGAAACATAATAAAATTTACCAAGATGATGATTCTACCTTAAATTGTATAGAATTTAAATATATCAGAGTACAAGTATAAGGATGTATAAGATAATTATACTTTCCTCACAATACAAATGTAGCTAAAAACTTGAAACAAACAAGTTACAAGTATTAAGCCTTTTAACCCAAACAGAAGGGTATCCAAAAACCTCGGATAAAGGTCCTTTGATTTAAACATTCAAAAAAGTCTATCTTACCCACACCAGGGTAAGCCCTCGATACGAATATTGGAGTCTGTCATGCTATCCCCGCAAGCCCTCAACATTCAGGTGGTCGGCATCTCTGTCTTCCTCAACAAGGAAGCCTCATCTTCAAGGTAGTCAGCACCCCTGTCTTCCAATCCCTGTAAACCCTTGAATGTAATCAGAAAAATTTGGAGCCGCACAAAGAAAATATGAACAAGATGTTCAGTACTCACTAAGCAATGAAATTCTCTCTCTAGAAATAACTTCAACAACATGTAATCTCTAGAGTCATCGAACAGTGTTCAAAATTGTGAGCTCTTTAAAATGAGCTCCAATTTATAGGCATGACTTCAATGGTCAGATCTCTCCTCCAATGGACATATTTTACAATGAATTTCGGAGGGACATGTACACGTGTCACCCAAACAATGGTTAGTTAGTAACTGAATGCACAACATCGTTTTACAACAAAACAAAAGGAAGCAATAATATTGTTACATAACCAAATTCAATATTCAGAGTGTAAGAAAATAAATGTTTGGATTCTAATGAAAAATATTATTTGTAATCTATATTAATACATATATTGGGATTCTTTTTATCAAGAAGATCGTAGTGTATGATCATAAAAATTCGTATTCAGAATTTAGAGTCGAAATTTATAAAAGTTCGTAACCAGAATTCGGAGTCGAACTTCATGAATGTTTGTAACCAGAATTCGGAGATGAACTTCATGAAAGTTTATAACCAGAATTTGGAGTTGAACTTCATGAATGTTTATTACCAGAATTTGGAATCGAACTTCATGAAAGTTGTAAACAGGAATTCGGAGTTAGAATTCTGATCCTAAAAATAGAATGCTCTTTATCTAATTATTATACGATTCCAAGGATTTAGATATGACATCAAATTTTATACTTAGATATGATAAAGAACAATGTAAAACATGGTAAGGATATATTTCCTTGGGGAAGGCAAATTTTCCCTTATAAAAGTAAAACACAGCGTAAAAAGAGAATTGCCTTGAGATAAGGTGTTTGTGATTTTCAAAACTAGAAGGAATGTAAAATTTATAAGGAAACCATATTTGCTTAAAAATCACCCCCAAGAATGAAGGAATGGGAAAATTAATAAGGAAAACCTTATTGAATCAAAAATCACCCCCTTTTTGGAAATCACGGACATCCTTATGAAAAAGAATAAAAGGACTTATAAAATTTTCAAAGATTTTGAAATAAAACGTATCTATTTTTTCATTATGGAAAAGATGAATATAACTAACTCCCATTTAGGTTTTGGAACACTAAGGATCATATTCTAGATTTCCGGAATGAGATTTTTATTATCTTGAGTTCAAAAATCTCTGTTATGAAAACTCCACCTTCATTTATCTCACCTCTACTTAGATATATTTTTTCTTTATTTAGAATTCTTTTTCCTTCTCCCCCTTTGTGATTTTCAAAAAGAGTTTGAGGGAATGGAAAAAAAATGGTACCAGAAAAAAATTAGTAACAAGCATGAAAACAGAAATACACAACGAAAATTTCATTTAGATTAGAAAAATTTGTACAGGGAAATAGAATACAACAAAAGATTGGTTTGGATCTATTTTCCTTCCTTTTCCTTGGGTATCAACTTCATCAATATGGTATTCAGCTTCAATAGCTCCTTCTGGTCTTCCACTACTTGCTTCTCTAAGGCCTTGATCCTATCATCATGAGCCATTAGAGACTCCTCTTGAGATTTTAACAGGTCATCTTGCTTCACTGGCTTTTCTTCAATCTCGATCTGGAGATCAGTTTTTGTTTTCCAACTTGGGACAACCTATTTCAACTACACATTCAGATCTTTGACCTCCTAAATCCGAGTATTCTGCTCAAGAGTTAGCATTTTATCAAAACTATTTGTGAGATCATTGATTTTTCTGTCTTGAGTATCAAAAGATTCCTTAACACCACCTTGAATGTAATCAAACTCTCTCAAATATTCAACTATATTCATTGACCAGCTGACCATTTTCTTACATGATTTTCTGTGGGCATCATAGTTGATAAAATAGTTATTATAACCAGCCTCAATATTTATAAACCTATCCATCACCATGTATACTGAATCTAATTTCTAATTAATGCTATGTTTAAGCATCTGACATTTGCAGTCAATGGTTGGAATGATCAGAATGGTGTCAACAAGCTTCTTCAGAGATTTATTGACAAAATCATGTCTGAGAGATGATGATTTCGAATCTAACACTTTTCTCAGTGATGATTATTCAAGTCAAATACATGAATTATTTTAAAGTTATATTCCATTAAATTTCCATTAATTCTTTGTTTGGGGGGTTTTCCATGCTTTTATGGAGGAATGAGTGAGTTTTCATTATTTGGGCCAAATAGTGAGCCCAATTCCAGATTTAAAAATTACTTTTGATTCCTTTAAAACTCCTTCATTTTTCAACATTTTTCGTCCATTAAAATTACTAATTTTAATACCCTGACCTATTAACACCACAATATTAATTTGGGAAATTTAGGAATCTATAATCATGGTGGATATGGGTTTTTATATAAGAGATTGGGCCTGCCCGAAAGCCCATTTTCTGCATTAAAAATATATTTTAATTCATTAATAACTCTTTCAATATTTTCATTTTTTCGGTGATTGCTACTCTCAACTGAGACCATTTACCAAAGGTGCGCCCCCATTCTCTCCTCCAACAATTTAAAGCTACATAGAATCTCGAAATTGGTCAAAAAGTATTTGGATTGCCAAAATCTCCCAGTTTTGGAGAGGTAAATTGATCCTTTCATACCACCTTTAATGTTTACACTTTTCCCCCCATTTCAGTTCCTAAATAATCTACTAATACTTGTCAAAACCTTACATGAATGGTTTGATGTTTTCCAATTCAAATACTAGTGGATTTTGGGTTGTTTTATTCATGATTGTTTTGAGTAAGTGTTTCTCTCTTCAATTTCTTCCTTCCCCTTATGGTTTCCACCCTCTTTCATTATGTTCTAAAATGTCTAGACGTTAGGGTTTGAACCTATGGTTTGATTTGGTGTCCGTATGGTTAAATATTGTGGTTTAGGGTGGGATTTATCATCCTTGTGATGTGGCGGTGGTGTGGTTGATGTTTCACACAAAGTTTTGAGGGATTCAACCCTTTCGGAATGTGGTTCCATGTGTAAACAAATATTTATGAGTTATATTTATGTATTTACTCATTTTTCATATTCCTCATATGTTGGGTGTGGTGCGAAAACTGTTTATTATTGATTTGGTTATGTTTTTAATTTTATTTTTACATTTTAACTTGAAATTGGGTGTTTTCCTGTGTTACTTGTGGGGTATTATTTGGGTGTATTTTATAACATATGGAATTGGTTTAATAAATATTGTTGGGCCTTACAATTCTGTTTTGGTAATGTAATAGTGTCATGTGGGCCTAAAAATATGGGTTTTGAATAGGTTTTATGTGTAAAACATTGATATAATTCTTGAGATCATTTGATGAAAATTTGTGTTTTCATTTGGATCTTTTGTAGTATTATTCGAGGCGATTTTATAAAACATGAAAGTGGTTTTATAAATGCCTCTAGGGATTCTAATCCTGTTTTGGATAGGAATTGAAATGGTTTTTGGTCTTAAATGGGGGTTTGAAATGGGTTTTGTGTGCACGACTTATTTACATCACTAGGGTTCTTTTTATGGAAATTGTAAATGTTTTAGTTGGTTAAAAAAAAGTACGAAAAGGGTGAAAATTTACATTTTGGCATGAGTTTTCACCTATTAAGGGGTTTTGAATGGTAAAGTGATTCTTTATGATTTAATACATTTTTAGAATGTTTTGTAAATTTCTGAAATGTTTTATTAAATTTTGATGTTGGCGAGAAACTTGTTTGTGGGCTGTTTCATGTAAGTTTGATGATAAAATGATTTTGAAGGTAAAAAACGTATTATGTAAAAAGTGAGTGGAATGTTAAGATAATTTTAATATATTTTAATGGTTTTATAAAATTGTTTAATGGATTTGTGGAAGTGTTTAAGAAATGTGAAAAGTGTTTTGGGCTATTTTTGTGTGAGTCGGATTTCAAAATCAATTTGAATGAAAAGTGGTCTTTTGTGACTTGTGTTGTATACATGTGGGATTTTTGGTGAATTTATGATTTGGAAATGATATTTTCATGTGAAAAGTATATTCATTGACTTGTTGAACTTATTTGAGCACAAAGGGAAAACTTGGGTATCTAGGTAGGTAGACGTGTACTAGTATGCTAGTGAATCCGTGGGGTTTGGCCTCATTTTCACTTTGCAAGATTTATTTTTACAACTCTAACTAAACTATGATGATGATTATTGGGTACCAAGAGGTTATGGGTATGTTCCCTACTAGTGGCTCATGCATGAGAACTGATATTTGTGGTGGTTACTCTCACAGAGATATGAGGTACCTAGGATCCACATCTTGCTAGTCCCTAGGGGTTATTTACCATTGCTTGTGCTCACTAGATATTTTGTGCTTACCATCGACATATGGTATGAGTGGAAGGAAAATTAAGTTTCTTTGGTACTTATTTTAAAAGTGTTTATTCATTAAATTATCCCACCTAAAAACTATTTTTATTTAATGTTACATATTTTAGAAATTGTAACTAGCATTTCGTGTTTTTGAAAACATGCATATTTTTCAACATTAAATTTTTATCACATGGAATATATTTGTAGTGGTATACTATTGGTATTTGTATCAAACCCTACATACACCCATGGGTGTAAGTAGACTTGGTTAATTTTGTGGTCATAGGTTGGGTACAGTTTTTAGTTCCAGTGGTTTGGGATTCTAGCTGGTCCTTAGTGGTGAAGTCTTGTGGAGATGGCTTGAGGGAAGTGACCCTTTCCATGAGGGTTCTTAGGCTGTTCCATTTTGTTTTTTAACATTTTTATATACTTGTTGAGTTGTTTTGAAATATTTAATTCAGTTCTGATTTTTTGTAAAATATTGTTTGGATGGAAAAACCCAGATTCGATTTATTGAATTCTTTTGTTGTTTTATGTTTATAAACTCAGGTAAATCATTCCCAATTTCCTTTTTATGAAACCTAGGAACATGAGATAGCATGTGGGGATTGGGAACGCCCTTCGGGCCTGTTAATAGGATGGGTTTGGTGCTGGTTTTTGGCGGCGACCAGATTCAGTTCGTGAAAAATGGTATCCGAGGAGGTTCATGTTAACTCTTTGGGTCATGTTATTTGGAGAAGATTTAGGATAGTCTAGAGTTAGGATTTATGGGACTTAGAATTCTAGTTATGGGTAGTTTTCATGATCACCACACCTCATGATGGGATTCATGTTTCTAGGAGAAGATGGGATTTATCTAAGTCCTTTGGTTTTCATGGTTCGATGATAATTAGGGGAAATGAAAAGAGAGTTGGGTTAATGGACTTAGTGAGATCACAGGGCATGTCAAGCCATGTGGAGTCAAAGATATTTCCATGAACACTCTCTATGATTGTGAAGTGATTGGATTATGGACACCAACCATATTTCCATGTCACCCACTGAATCTAGTTTCCTCTCTCATTGTATTGTGCTTTAGTTTTGAAAACGTGGAACTTTGTTTTTAAGAAGCGTAATGTTTTTGGGAAATTATTTTCAAATAAAGAGGCAATGGTTTGATTTATAAAATGGTGGAACTGAATTTTTAGAATTTTTTTGAAATAGAAAATGGTGTGCTTTCACTTCTATTGAATGTAGGATATATATTGAAGTTGGTTTTGAAAAGTGTTTCCTATAATGTTTTCTAAACAATCAAATGGTGTTTTAATTGGATGAGATGTTTTGAAATTGATGTGAATATATTGAAAGTGAGTTATTTTATAAATGGTTGTGTCTTTCTGAAAATTTTTGTAATATGTGAATTGGTATTTTGATCTTATGGTTAGCTGTTTTGAGAAAAAAGATGTGTTGGTTTACTATTCTGGTTTTGAAAAGTTAAAAGAATTTTTTTTGTTTTACACTTTGGTATTTCCGTGAGCAACCACATGCATGGGGTAATATGGGATGATGGATGTTTGATTTAATGACTGGATGACTGTCAGGATGTATATGATGAGGGTGCCCGGTGTGGCACAGAAACATGCATGTGTAAGACCCATGGGGTACCATTGGTGGATACACTAACCACTGAACCTTTTGTTTTCAATAAATGTTTTTAAATAAAAACATGATGTCTGGATTAATTGTTTGGGATGGCTTCTATTATGTGTTTTTTAATAATGTTGATGTCATGGGATGTTTTGAGTCCAAGAACCCCTTCTGTTTGTTTTGTGTTGTGGGTTTGTGTTTGGTCGGTAAGCTGTGTAGAAGGACCGATTAGTAGTCTACTCTGAGATATGTTTCGGGCACCATTATGGTGTATCCCTTCATGTGTTTGGATCTAGTTTATGTATTTTATTTACCAATGGAACATCTTGTTTGGGTCCTTATGTTTAATCGTTGGATAAGGTATTCCCCATTAAGGGATAGTGCACAACTGAAGTGAATCCTGAATGGTTTCTCTATTTGAAGGCCCTACAGTTGATCAATATAAGGAATATTTTTCTTAAGATTTTTATATTTAGTCTACACCCTTTCCTTTCATGATTTTGTGTATCCTCTTGTTGAGGGAGAGTGATCATGGAAGGTTGAAAGATACCTTAGCCTCTTATGTTACCTAATTTTCCAAAGGTGGAAGTGGTGTGGGGTTGTTAGTATGGATGAGTATCTTGATGGTGTCTAAGAGGTCCTCTCAGTAATTCGTAGTCTCTTCAAAGAAATATTTCACAATAAACTACTAGTGTGGGAAATCTGGTCATGAGAGGATATTGTGGACACTTTCTAGATTTGTGTGTTGTTTGGGGATGTTCTATAACGTCCCACTCCATGCATTTTTTATATCAATCACAATGGTCATGTTCGGGGAAGCCTTGTGATTTCGTGCACTCCATTGACTTTAAAGGTGAACGTCGTGAAATCCTCTGAGAGTCTATTTATGTTGGGAGAATGTATCCCTTGGAAAAACATCAAAATATTCCATTTTAGAGGATGGTGATTATAGGTGTTATTTACTTGTACTGATTCTCACTAGATGAAACAATGTGTGATGTGTGTTCATTTTCTAAGCCCCTATTTCATTGAAATATCGAGTTAGGGTAAAGTATGTTTGGAATGTGTTATGTATTAGAAATCTTATCCGGAATTTCAGTATAGTTTTTGGTGGAACCAAAAGAAGAATTCTCATTCAGGGGGGTTTCTAAAGCCTAACTGCACGGTTGAAGATGCTACAATCATTTGATCTCCAGCCATATGTCTCGGAGAGAAGTTGATTCGTAGTCAAGGGAAATACCATGGTTGTTTAAACCCATGTACAATTTCTTATCCTCAGTATGAAAGATAGTAAGAGTGTAAACCTTTAGTTTCATCATCATTCTTCCATTGTTCCCATTATGTGGAAATATGTTAAGGGCCTTGTACCCATTTCATCACCTAATGTCATTCCCTCTCCCTTTGGTTTTTATCGAGTCATTAGGGAATGGTTGAAAAACTGGATAGACATGATGAGGACACCATTTTTGTATTATTAGTAGTGACCATGTTCCAGGAAGCCAATGGAAAAGAATGATCTACACAGTTAGTGCAGAATTTTCCAAACCATGCAGACTGATCGTGAGCCCTTCCCAAATAATTAAAAAATTGGGTCTTTCTATGTCGGCCAATGCTGGTCGGTTAAGAGGGTTGGTTATTATGATGTGGAGACCCACTATGATTTTCATGTACATTCCTTTGTACACTATTAAAGGAAATTTACCCTTTGTACTAGGGAGTTCTTTCGGGCCTCCCTCTGTTAGTGTCTTGATTATGTCTTGGAAAATAATATAGGTTGCCTCTTAT
This sequence comes from Viscum album, assembly GCA_963277665.1. Taxonomy (NCBI): domain Eukaryota; kingdom Viridiplantae; phylum Streptophyta; class Magnoliopsida; order Santalales; family Viscaceae; genus Viscum; species Viscum album. Next base: position 642,854 of record CAUJRU010000448.1, on the reverse strand, counting down.
GGTGGGGTGTCTATTTGTGTCCCCACATACCAATAGATCAGAATTATCCATGGTATTGGCATAGTGGTAGGTAGTCTCGTTTGGAACTTTCTAGATACCAACATCTTCCTTGAGTAAACATTGGGAATGGAGAGCTCCCAATGGTTTAGTTAATGTAAGGTAAGTATAACCTTTTTCGATGTTGTTGTTCGTTTGGGTGAATTGATTGAATCATGTTTAGATAGTGTTTAATGAGTTTTATTTTGGGATAAAGTATTAATGTGATTTATAATTTTAAGAAAGTGGTGTATGTTTTTTGGTTAGAGTAATAATTCATTAATTGATCACTGGAGGTGTTTTAGCCTTTGGGTGTGAAACCTGGCACGGGAGTGCCTCTTGGTTTCTCAGTTAGGTTTGGTTGTTGTTTGGGCCTTAGTGTGACTTTCTAGGGCTGAAAGTTTTCATGGTGTGGATAATTATCACATAAAAGACTTATTTTAAAGCTATATTCCATTTAATTTCCATTCATGCTTTTTTTGGGGTTTTTCAATGCTTTTATGGAGGAATGTGTGAGTTTTCATGAATTGGGCCGAACCGTGAGCTCAATTCCAGATTTAAAAATAAATATTGATTACTTTATAAATCCTCATTATTGAACATTTTTCTTCCATTCTAATTCATAATTGTCATCCCCTGACCTATTAACACCACCATTTTAATTGGGACCATTTAGGAATCCAAAATCATGGTGGATATGGATTTTTATTTAAGGGATTGGGCCTGCCCGAAAGCCCATTTTCTGCATTAAAAATATATTGTAATTATTTAATAACTCCTTCAATATTTATCTTTTTTCAGTGATTCCAACTCTCACCCGAGTCCACTTAACTATGGCGCACCCCATCCTATACTCCCACAATTTCGTGCTTCATAGAAGTGCTAAATTGGTCGAAACTTCTCTGGATTGAGGAAATCTCCCAGATTTTGAGAGATAAATTGATCCTTTCATAACACCTTCTATTTTTACTCTTTTCCCCCATTCTAGTTCCTAAATTATATCATAATTCTTTTTAGAACCATCCTTGATTGGTTTGATGTTTTCAAATTCAGATACTGGTGGATTTTGGGTCGTTTTAGTCAAGATTTGTTTGAGTAAGTGTTTTTCTCTTCAATTTCTCCATTCTCCTTAGGGTTTCCCCTTTCCTTCATTATGTTCTAAAATTTCCCAAAGTTATGTTTCGATCCTATGGTTTTATTTGTTGTCTGTTTGGTTAAATTTTGTGGTAGTGGGGTGGATTTTTCATCCTTGTGATGCGGCGGTGGTGCCTTTATGTTTCACACCATGTATTGAGGGATTCGACACTTTCGGTAGGTGGTTCCATGTGTAAATAATTATTGATTAGTTAGAATTATGTATTTACACATTTATTATATTCCTCATATGTTGGGTGTGGTGTGAAAACATTTTATGATTGATTTGGTATAGTTTTTAATTTTATAGATTCATTTTAAATTTATATTGGGTGTTTTCATGTGTTACTTGTGGGGTATTATTTATTTGTATTTTATAACATATGGAATTGGTTTACTAAATCTTTTTTGGACTTCTAATTCGGTTTTGGTAATGTATTAGTGTCATTTGGGCCTAAAAATAGGGTTTTATAATAGGTTTTATGTGTAAAACATTGTTATAATTCTTGAGATCATTTGATGAAAATGTGTGTTTTCATTTGGATCTTTTGTAGTATTATTCATGGTGATTTTATAAAACTTGAAATTGGTATTATAAATGTCTCTAGAGCTTAAAAATATGTATTGTATAGGAATTTTAATGGTTTTTGGTCTAAAATGGGGGTTTGAAATGGGTTTTGTGTGCAAGACATATTTACATCACTAGGGTTTTTTATAAAAATTTTAAATGTTGTAGTTGGTTAAAAAAAGTGGGAAATGGTGCATATGTACTATTTGGTATGATTGTTCAACTATTAAGGGTTTTGAAAGGTAAAGTGTTGTTTTAAGATGTCAAACATTTTTAGAATGTTTTGTAAATTTTTTAAATGTTTCATTAAATTTTGATGTTGGCGAGAAACTTGTTTGTGGGTTGTTTCATGTAAGTTTGATGATAAAATGATTTTGAAGGTAAAAAAGGTATTATGTATCAAGTGATTGGGATGTTATGATAATTTTAATATATTGGAATGGTTTTATAAAAAAATTTAATGGATTTTTGTAAGTGTTAAATAAATGTGAAAAGTGTTGTGGGCTATTTTGATGTGAGTCGGACTTCAAAATCAATTTGAATGAAAAGTGGAAATTTTTGACTTGTGTTGTATACATGTGGGATGTTTGGTGAATTTATGATATGGAAATGATATTTTCATGTGAAAAGTATATTCATTGATTTCTTGACCTTGATTGAGCACAAAGGGAAACCTGGGTATCTAGGTGGGAGGATGTGTACTAGTATGCTAGTGAATTTGTGGGGTTTGCCTCATTTTCACTTAGAAAGATTGATGCTTACAACAATAAATAAAATATGACGATGAGGATTATTGGGTAACACAAGGTTATGGGTATGTTCCCTTCTACTGGCTCGTGCCCAAGAACGAATATTTTTTATGGTTAATCTCGTTGAGATACGAGGTACCTGGGACACACAACTAGCGTGTGCCTAGGGGTTATTTCCCATTATGACACTTCCTATAGCTCGACCAGCTTCCTCTTAGAAGATCGACCAGCTTCCTTATACCATATAACAACTTTAGTTTGTGTGCCCACAACCAAATCTTTCCCCTTTTTAGTTTTCAGAACAACTTCTCATCCGGAGAATCATGCTCACTTTCAGATGGCTGAACAATTCTATCTTCATCAATTTTTTCATTCTCGTCTCCTGTTTCAATATCTTGAGGATGAATGAAGTCATTATTGATACTCTATTCCTCAGATAATTTGTTCACTTCCTCTTCATCCTTATCATGAATTTCAAGAGTATCTTGTTTTGATGATCCATCTTGAGAAGTTCAGACTGAAAAAACTTTGGATGCACTTTCCTTCTCATGAAAGTCTTCAACATTCTTTATCAGATCAGTTGTATCATCACTGATTTTGACTTCTTGTACTTCTTCCAAAGATTCATTTTCAACATCCTTCTCATTGGATTTCTCCAGAGTCATGTACTTCATCCCCGGAGTCACAAATAAGGGTTCAACTAAGAAAGATTTCAGTACAGAAATCTTCCTAGATGCTACTTCTGTATCCTTAAAAATAGATTTCACAATATCAGCATCAAACATCTTTTTCTTAAGCTTCTTCTCTTTGGCTTTTTCTCAAGCTCTTAAGTAGTCTATTATTTTAACGCCTTGGTCTCAGCAAGATCTAGGCCAAACTATGTCTCTCCTTCCATTCAATTCTTCTTATCCTCCCTCCACTTGGCTACAATCTCATCCGGATAGGCTTTATGCTTTTTGGGTTTTGGAGGTGCAGATTGATTTTCTTTGACCTTAGGGTTTTTCTCTGTTTCTACCACTTCCTTCAGCTTCCTCTTCTTCCCAGCCTTCTTCAATGGTTCAACCTCTTATGCATTCTTCCTAAAGGCTTCTGCTTCTTCCACTGGTAGATCAAAAAACACTTCAGAGTCTTTATAAAAACTGACATTAATCCTTTTCAAAGTATCATTGCTTACTAACATGACATTGCAATTTATCGGCTTGGAATTTCAAGGAATCTTGAAGGAATCAGGACACCGAACAATCAACATGGAGAGTAGGGGAGAATACATGATTATCTGTGCTCTCAAATTCCAATTTTTGATATTTATTATCATAATGATAATATTCTTCATCAGATTGATCTTCCATAGATTTACCAAAAAATCCATGATATAAATATCACTTTTCTTCAGTGTGTCCTTGTCACCTTTTATCGGTACGTTAAAAAAATGAACCCATAACTCAAGGATCTGATTATTTGAAGTCAAATGAGAAATCTTTTCCATCTTGACATCTGTAAGTCCATGACACTCCATATCCTTTACCTTTAGAAATCTTCCTTGAACATCTGGAATCTTTTGGTAAAAAAAACTCTGCTTCCCCTTCATAAGACAACCCCCCCCCCAAGCTAGCATCCTTGGTGTATGAAAGTGCATATGTTTTACATATATTATGAAGAAAGAAAATTTTCTGCCATATTCCTTAAAGAAACAAACTGACTCATAAAACTCAATGAGTAGTTCCAAATATACCAAGTATTCAGCTCTAGGGTTGGATATGCAAGAACTTTCCCATAAATTTAGCATGATGTTCTTGGAGATTATAGAATCATACTTATTGAAGAGACTCAGATACACCAAACTCTCTCTGTATACTTTCCACTCTGCAATCGGCTTGACAGAGGACATATCTTGAGAATGAACTTCACCAGAAATTCAGAATTGTGAAACCAATGAAAAACTAGAACACGATTTGGTAGTTGGGAAAATCTTGGACACAAAAAATCCGGATAACCGAAGTGGGACAACCATCGGGGGTCCCCTTTTATAGGTGTTGATGCGACAATTCATCTCCCCATCTCAATCCAACGGCCAGGGATTCTTGTGATCATATCTGACTGTTGAAAAGATATCCAGAAGGATATTTTTTAGGATCTGATCTTTTGATGTTTTTAAAAGAAAACATTCGGATTTATGAGAACTAGAATCTGAGAAATTTTAAAAAGAAACTACCATCAAGTAAAAAGTGATTATGAAAACTCAAGAAAGAAACATACCATTCCAATTTCTAGGAGGATTATTTGTATTGAGGAAAATTCTATTTGAAGAACTTTATATTACGAAGAAAAACCAGACTACGAAAAAAGAAAACTGTAATACGAAAGAAAAAAATGAGTACAAAAAATTTTATTACGAAAATCTTCATTATGAAAATTTTCATTACGAAAAACATGAAAAAATTCATTATGAAAAACATGAAAAACACCATTATGAAAAACATTAAGAAATTGATTACAAAAAACATGAAAAACTTCATTATGAAAGACATGAAAAACATCATTATAAAAACATGAAAAACATCATTAAGATAAATATAAAATTCATAATTATGAGAAATATAAAAAAAATCATTACGAGAAATATGAAAAACTTCATTACGAGAAATACGAAAAACATCATGAAGAGAAATTTGGAAAAACTTCATTATGAAAAATATGAAAAACATCATAAGAAAATGTACTCCCCTATGAAAAAAACATTATTACTATAAGGATATTGGTTCAACATAAATATTAAAAGGAGGATACTTTATGGATATCATTAATAACATATGTTTAATGTATTTATGTCTATTATAGGGTAAATATTTTGTGAAAATATCAGTATGTTGATCTTGAGTTCTAATAAATTGAAGAATGATATCTCCTTTTTGAGTGTGATTTCTAAGAAAGTGATGCCAAATATCTATGTGCTTTTCATGAGAGTGATGTGCAGGGTTTTTACTATGGGAAATGGCAGTTGTATTATCACACAAAATTTTTGTTTTGGTAAAACTCATTCTCTAGTCATTGAGTGTGTGTTTCATCCACAACACTTGAGCACATAAAATTCTAGCTGCTACATATTCCGCTTTAGTAGTTGAAAGTGCTACTGAGTGTTTCTTCATGAATGGCCAAAAAACTAATGAATATCTGAAGAAAATAAAAGTTCCAATTTTACTTTTTATATCCATTCTACATCCACCAATGCTAGCATCCGTAAAACCATTTTTAAAAAATCATTTCCATAAGTGTAAAATAGTCCTAAATCCATGGTTCCCTTTATGTAGCGAAAAATTATTTTCACTTACTTTAAATGAGATTCCTTAGGTTTGGATTGATATATTTCACATAAGAATACAGAAAACATTATGTCTGGATCACTAGATGTGAAGTAAAGTAAACTTCTTATCATACCTCTAAAAGACGATTGACCTACTAGTTTCCCAGCTTCATCAAGATCAAGTGTATTTGAGCTACCAATGGGAGTAATTATACTTTTAGTGTTGTCCTATACATAATTATTATGAATATCATTAATATACTTGTGTTAGGATATATAAATTCCTTATGGTTTATGAGAAATTTGAAACCCAAGTAAAAATGTTAAATCACTCTTCATACTCATTTCAAACACATATTTTTTTAGATCTTCCAAGGAATCAGTTAAGGATTGCTAAGTTGACCCAAATATAATGTCATCAACATAAATTTGAAAAATCAACACATTTTACTTATCTTTATTTATAAAAATGGTTGGATCTGCATTTCCCTTAACATAATTATTTTGTTGCAAAAATCATGTAAGTCTATCATACCAAACTCCAGGGGATCGCTTAAGTCCATACAAAGCATTGGTAAGTCTAAAAACATGATCAGGATGTTTTATATCTTCGAAACCAGGAGGTTGTTAAATAAATTCATCCTCTTGAACATAACCATTATGAAAATCATGTATCACATCAATTTGAAAAAGATTAAAATTGAATAATTCAATAATGGCATGTAGGATACAAATAGATTCAAGTATAGCTACTAGAGAATAGGTTTCTTCATATTCTATTCCTTCTTGTTGATTATAGTCTTTAGTAACCAATAAAGATTTATTTATAACTATGATTAAATTTTCATCACACTTATTTCTAAAGAACCATTTTACTCCAATAATAGAAGTTTCCTTAGGTCTGTCAACCATGGTCCATACTTTGTTCCTTTCGATTTCATTTAGTTCATTTTGCATTTCTTTAAACCAATCATCCTCACCTAAAGCTTAATCGGTGATATTTGGTTCTAATTGGTAATGGAATGCAAGATGATCTACATCATTTCATAAGGAACTTCTTGTCCTTTCAGGTTTATTAACATCACCAATGATGTTATCACTAGGATGATTCTTTAGAAACAACGGATTTGGGTTTTGTAAAACCCGTTCATCAACATAGGGTAGGAAATATTCTGGGGTAAATGATTCAGAAGTATCTTATTGGTCATTTTCCTTATCAGAAGGACCTTCTATCAAGGGTTGATAATCAGTTTTTTAAAACACATCTGAAGATGTATGTTTGGGTTGTTTAAAAATAAAGGGATCAGTTTCATCAAATTTGACATGTAGTGTCTCTTCAACAGTACAAGTGTTTTTGTTTAAAACTATATAAGCCTTAGAAGTTGTGGAGTATCCTAAGAAAATTCCTTCATCAGATTTGGGTGTGAATTTATATAGATTATCTTTAGTATTCAGAATGAATACCTTGCAACCAAAAACCTTGAAATAGAATATTCTAGGTTTTCTACAATTCCATAACTCATAAGGAGTTTTATTAAGAAAAGGTCTAATCAAAACATGATTTATAGTATAACAAGCAGTACTTATAGATTCAATCCAAACGATTTTGGCTACAGAATACTCACTCAACATGGTTCTAGTTATCTCTTGGAGAATTCTATTTCTTCTTTCAACAACACCATTCTGTTGGGGGGTTCCAGATCCTGAGAAGTTGCGAGTAATGACTTTTCTACTACAAAAAGTTTCAAAATTGGAATTTTGAAATTATGTACCATGATCACTATGAATAGTTTTCAATGGTAGGTTTTTCTCATTTTTAACATGGACTCTAAAACATTTGAAATATGAAATAGCTTCAAACTTCTTTGCTAGAAAATAGACCCACATAAATGTATTGTATTCATCATCTAAGACAAACACATAGTATTTTCCACCAATGCTTCCTGTTTGTGTTGGTCCAAAAAGGTCCATATGCACTAACTGTAATTCATCAATAGTTGTGACTTCAACAAATAATTTAAAACTTTATTTATGTTTCTTGCCATATTGACAATGGTCACAAACTTTTGAAGAATCAAATATAAGCTCCGGTAGATACATAACCAATCCATTATTAGAATGTTTTCATAAGTTCCTAAGGTTACAATGTTCTATCCTTTTATTCCATAACCAATAATGAACATCCATTGCACTATGGAAAGGTAGATCATGGCTCTTAAGGTCTTCTATGTTTAGTGTGTATACATTCTCTTGCCTATGGGCAGAATGAATAAACTCTTCCTTGGAATTGTGTAATAAGCACTTGTTATTTCTAAAATTCACAAGGTAACCTTCATCACATAATTGGATTATGCTAATGAGGTTGTTCTTAAGACCCTTAACATATAAAACATTTAAAATCAAAGTTTTTTCATGATGAACGATGTTACCTATACCAATAATATCTCTCTGGGCATTATCTATGAAAGTTACTTTTCCTCCTTTTGTCTTGATAATATTTTGAAAATAGTATTTGTTTCTAGTCATATGCTTGGAAAATCCACTATCAATGCACCAAGTATTGCTATTGGTACTTTCTCTATTTTCCTTTAAATAAGAAAAAGTTATGTTTTCGGAATCCAAACATGCTTGGATACGGAAATCTTAGAAAGAAAAATTTTATGTACCCACATCAATTTAAAAAAAATAGGCTTTATGAAATCCTAAAGAGTGAGTTTTGTTTAGGGAATATTTTTTTGCCCAATTCCCACCACACCGAAACTTAGTGCGGAATGGAGCACATTTAGGGTAAAAATAAATGTTACTAAAAATCGGTTTAGAACCAGTATAACCAAAACCAGAACTATTCCTTATAAATCAGATTTGAGAATACATTTTATCAAAATTTTATTTACCTAAGGTAAATTTTGACAAACACTTCCGGAAGGAATAGATTTTATACTTCAGTTTGATAACTAAATTCCCGTCTTATAAAACATTTGATTTGGAACTAGAGTTAGGCTCAAAAACATTTTTCTTAGAAATTAAATTTTCTAGATCTTTAGAAAGTTTATTCTTCTCAAAATATACTTCCCCAAGATTTTTTGAAATATTTTCAAAATAATGATTTTTTTAATCAAGATCTTCAGAATGATATGATATTTCCTTAGTATTAATAGTATTCCTAGAATTTTCCTTATGAAACATTTTCATGAGTTTTGAATTCTCAATCTCAAGGACCTCATAAAACCTAGAAACTTCTTCATAGTTAGGTAAATTATTATCTTCATCAGAAGAAGATTCATCATCAGAAGAGTTATAATACTTAATATCACTATAAATTACATTTAAAAAAACATTGGTCATTGTTTCAGAATTATATACTATAGCTATTAACAATTATTTACAATAGGTAGTCTGGCTATTAGACCAAGATTCATCTATCCAGAAGATTCATAATCTGAAGATTCATCTGAAGAGTCACCACCATTGGCACTCCCATTGTCATTAGATTTCAATATTATTATAGCTTTAGCCTTGTAGTACTTCTTTCGGTTTCTCTCAGAATGCTTTTCCTTTATTTCCTTTTTCTTGATTATAGGACAATCAGGTCTTATATGTCCATATTTCTTGCATTCATAACATGTAACTTCTAAATCATTCTTATCATTCGTTTCATTGTTATTATATTTGGATTGAATGATCCTTTGTCTATATATATTGTTCATCCTTCGAGAAATATTTGCTAACTCATTCCGTGAGTATTCACTTCCACTATATTCGGATTGGATGACAATCTTCTTTTATTTGGATCTAGTAACCCTCTCATGAGTCATAGTTATCATATGATTAGATGTTGTATTAAAAGCAACGCTTCCATTCACATTCCTCTTCTTTATGTTGTCCGCATCTCTCTTCATTCTAGTCACATGTTGAAGATGAGTTCCAAACAGGTCATCTAAGTAAATCTGTGTAACCTTTCTGTTCTCATATATAGTTGTCCTCTTAGATTCCCACTCATTCGGTATGATGTCTATGATCATATCAACAAGATCTTCATCATCAAATCCTTTCTCACCCATGGATTATAAACTATTCAAAATAGTCATGAATCATTGTTGCACCTTACATATGGAATTTCTAAAAGGAAAGTTACATCCATGGTATTCATCTATAAGCATGGCTCTTCTTGTTTCAATAAATTTGGATGTTCCAAAGTGTGTAACATCATGTTTCTTCCAAATACAATTTTCTCCTTCACAAGATGAAATTTGGCTATATATATTTCTAGTCATCGAGCAATGTAAAGTATTTTGTACCTTATAATTTAGTTGATATTCATGCTTTTCTTGATTTCTTAAGGCAATAACTTCCTTGTCAAGGATTTAATATCCTCCAGTAAGTATAACAAAATTTTCTACTCTAGTATTGATAGTGATTGTCTTTATAAGATCTCTCCAATATTCATAGTCATTTACATCAAGGATAGGTGGTCTAGTTGGATTGTGATTCTCTATAGAACGAACATTAATTCTTGTCATTATAAAGAAAAATCTACTTCCACAAAAACTTGTTATTAGAAAAAGTCTGTAAAAAAGGAAAATATTTCAATTCGAGGAAAATAAAACAAGAGTATCTCTTATGAAAATATGAATCTGAACTATACGAGTCCGAAAAACTGATTCCGAAAAACAATTAGATGAATTCTCTTCTGAATCTAATCATGAGATTAATTCAGATTGATCCAATCCTCAAATACAAATTGTTGAGATGGTATGTGAGTACAATATACTCTATAATACCAAATGTAGGATCGAAATAAATGAGATACTATATGGATATTCAATGATGCTCAAAATACAAGAGGGGGTAAATTGTATACTTTAAAAATTCATTAATAACTTTTAATGATGGTTATAAACCATCCTATAGTTTAACAAGGCTAAACAAGGTAATGCAAAAAACCTATAGTTCTACACACTTGCTTGATTCCGGAAATATGATTCTGAGAATGTGAATCTGGAATGATGGTTCCGAAAAAAGAAACTTAATGAAAGTTTAAAAAGATGATGATTCTACCATAAATCATATAGAATCTAACTAAATCATAGTACATGTATATGGAAGTATAAGATAGTTATAATTTCCTCAAAATATGAATGAAGCGAAAAACATGAAACAAACATGTAACAATTACTAAGTCTTTTAACCCAAGGAAAAGTGTATCCAACAACCTTGGATAAAGGTCCCTTGATTTATACATTAAAGAATGTCTGTCTTACCCACACCAGGGTAATACCTTGATACGAATATCAGAGTTTGTCTTGTTATCCCCACAAGCCCTAAACTTTCAGGTAGTCGACACCTCTCTCTTCCTCGGCAATGAAGCCCTCAACTCCAAGGTAGTCGAAATCTCTGTCTTCTGATCCTTGGAAGCCCTCAAATGTAATCAGCAACATTAGGAGCTGCACAAAGCAAATCTAAACAAGATTTTTAGTACGCACTAAGAATTGAAAGTATCTCTCTAGAAATAACATCAACAACATGTAATCTCTAGTATCATCGAACAATGTTCAAAATTGTGAGCTCTTTAAAATGAGCTCCTATTTAAAGGCAAGACTTCAATGGTGGGCTCCCTCCTCCAACGGTCATATGTTCCCTTGAATTTTGGAGGGACCTATACATGTGTGACTCAAAAAATAGTGAGTTAGTAACATAATGCACAACACCAGTTTACAACAAAACACGAGTAAGAAAAAATATTGTTACATAACCAAATTCAATATTTGGAGTGTAAGCGAATAAAAGATCGATGTCTAATGAAAAATATTATTCAGAGTATCTATTAATAGAAATTAATATTCAGTTTATCTGGAAGTATGTAGTCTAAGTTCATCAGAATTCGTATTCAGAATTCGGAGTCGAACATTATAAAAGTTTGTAACCAGAATTCAGAGTCGAACTTCATGAAAGTTCATAACCAGAATTTGGATTTGAACTTCATGAAAGATCGTAAACAGAATTTGGAGTTGAACTTCATTAAAGTTTGTAACCAGAATTCAGAGTCGAACTTCATTAAAGTTCGTAACCATAATATGGAGTTAGAATTTAGATCCTGAAAATAGAATGTTATTTATCTATATATTATACGATTCTGAGGATTTAGATATGACACTGAATATTATACATAGACAGGATAAAGAACAATATAAAACATGGTAATGATAAATTTCCTTGGGGAAGGAAAAATTTCCTTATAGAAGTAAAAAATAGGTTAAAAAGAGAATTTCTTTGAGATAACGTGTTTGTGATTTTCAAAAAAAGAAGGAATGGTAAATTCATATGGAACCCTTATTAACTTAACAATCTCCCCCCAAGTATGAAGGAATGTAAAAACGCAGAAGGAAAACCTTATTTACTCATCAAATATGTGATTTTTAAAAACAATATTTTCACACAATTTTGAAATATAAATTTTAAATATTACTAATTAATATTTTGGATGATAAATTAGGAATTTCCTCCAAAATAAATCAAAATGATTTGTCATAAATTTTTCTATTCATTACTGAGTGGATTTGTAATCATTAATAATATACAATTAATTTATTTGATGTAACGCCCCGACCCTAGTTTCCTAGAGTCGGTGCATTACTTCGTAACATTGGCATGATCACAAGAAAGATCAAATCTCGAAAGACCGATTGGTTTAGTAGCCTTGGAAACACTAGATATATTCATAAGTTTTACATTACATCATAAAATGAAAAACTAATACAACAACATAATGTTTCCACAATCCACACTATTAACCCCTCATAAAATCCCTGCAGGTCATTCATAACTTACTTCTTCACATCCTGGGAAAAATAAAACATAGAAAAGGGGTGAGCTCAAATGCCCAGTAAGGATAACAATATAGCGGAAACTTTCATAAATAAGAATAAACATTTAAGGCAATGCATTACTAAAACAAAAGCCTTTTAAACTTGAATTTCAACATAGTATGGCAAAAGTAAAAATGAAATAATGCCATTTACTTATTCACATGGATATTCTACTAATCGAATAATCACATGCAAAAATCAATAACCACTTTCATAATGTTGGAATGCATAATGTCAAACGTTAATTTCATTGTCTAGGCCTCATCCCAAGACCTAGGGGTTACTTCTAACCGGAACCCAACCCGGAGTGCTTCTAATAAGCGGACACCAACCCGGAGTGCCTCTAATAACCGGACACCAACCCGGAGTGCCTCTAATAACCGGACACCAACCCGGAGGGCATACTTTTACTAGTCCCTAACCTAGAGGGCTTACTTTAACCAGTCCCCAACCTGGAGGGCTTACTTTTACCAGTCCCCAACCTGGAGGGCTTACTTTTACCGGTCCCCAACCCGGAACATACTTGTTCAGCACATTCATCTGAAGAAAAGTTCGAAATATAACATAAACATTCGGATTAAAAATAACTTTTGAAATGTCAACACTTTAAACATAAACCATGAGTGATATAAAAATAGAACATCCACAGTCAAACATAACTCATTCGATACAATATGGAAGATTGTATTGTATCACATTGACCTCAATCAAGAATAATGAAGGATGTTGACATAGATGAAATCAAAATTCTTTTTAGAGAAATATCTCTTCCTATTTTTGAAATCATTTAAGAGCCATATAAAATAAAACATTTTCTTGAAAATATTCTTATAAGCTTGTAAGGGAAGCTTTGACGATTTTATAACGGCGGAAAATAACCGCACCCGCCGTATAAGTTAAAAAAAACATTCTTATCTTAATTCTGTCGAAAAGGTTAAAAAGGACCTTGTTTTGAAAACGACGGAAAGATTCCTTTATAAACCTTTTATAAAAAGTCAAACACGGGTATAAATGACATTAACCCATATTCTTGTAAATAGTAAAAATGTTTTGAAATACATTTCGAAGAAACATGGATGTGGATGATAAAGAGATCCCAGTAGATTATTACGTATAATACAACCTCGGATAATGAAGAGATTGTGAAATAACCCTTACCAATTTGGTAACTTATGAAACATACAACCCATGAAAGAGGTATCATACAATGAATATGTAATTACACATAAATTAGAGTGTATTACACAAAGAATATAATTATGGGCAGTACATACACCACACAAAAGGTGATGGTGGCAATATGGCATGAATCTCACGGGAATAAGGAGTGAGATGAAAACCCCTTACCACGTTAATCAACTGAGTCGTATGGACAAAAGTTAATAACCACCAAATTATTTACAGAATAACATGAATATAAAGATAATCATGATAATATATATCAAATTCCAGTACACAATACACCACTTTCAATAATTTAGTGGCGAATAATGGAAATCTCACGGAATTGAATGTGAGATAAGAAAATCCCTTACCACGTTAATCAACTGAGTCGTATGGACAAAAGTTAATAACCACCAAATTATTTACAGAATAACATGAATATAAAGATAATCATGATAATATATATCAAATTCCAGTACACAATACACCACTTTCAATAATTTAGTGGCGAATAATGGAAATCTCACGGAATTGAATGTGAGATAAGAAAATCCCTTACCTTGTACTTTTCCTTGGTTGGGGTAGGTTAACCTCCTGTATAATGGTGAAATAATTGTTATTAAATTATACAAGAATCATATACATTAATATGATATCATATATGATCTTTTAATATTGATTTGATAATAATATCTTAGTGTTATCGCTGTTTCGGGTGTGAACTTACTTGTTTGCTTTTGTATGTTTTGTTACGTAAGACATGTTTGTAAAGGATAAGTTGTATATTATTTAAATCCAGAATGGTATCAAGTCCTTAAACATCATTTTTAAATCATCAAATGATAATTATACTTGAATGGATACGATGGAGAATGAATCTCATCGCGTTCGTGGAGACGGTAGTCCGTACGTACGCACGAACGCTACTTCCATTTAATTTTTATTTTAAAAGAATAGAATACAAATGATACATAGGTATATTTCTATTCCAGTATAATATAATATTTTATACATGTTACTTATGTTCATTAACACCATCCTTTATACGTTCCATGTGTGGTATGAACGAGTCATATCATTTTAATGGGGCGGTAGTCCGCACTTTCTCAAATGAAATTATCGTATGTATATACAACTTGAAACGAATAATGGTATGAAATAAAATGGAATTACAGAAGCTTATATATAAAATATATATCATTAATATCATATTTAATTACAGTGCCATCATAATGGCCACCATGAGAGGCGGTAAGATGTATTTGAACAATCATCGTTTCGTGAGGCGTTAGTTTGCCATCCACAGAAACATTATGTTCATCATCCATTAGATGGAGTTGTGTGTATGTGTAGTTTGAATCCTTCTTATAAAAACATCCTAGTATATTGAGGATACTGGTGTTGTTACAAAAGAAAGGAAATAAAAAGAGTTTGGGGGTTGTAGAATCAAAATAAATGAAAATAATTTAAGAGAAATCGTTACCTTTAATTTAGGTAACTCACTTTGGTTAGAACCAAAGGACTTGTTGAAATGCTTTCTGCCTAAGGGGAAGCTTCAAGGAGGAGGAGAGGGATGTGGGGAGCTTAGTTGGGCAGAGTTTGGACGAGCCAAGTGGCTTGAGAGGTGTGAGGAATGAGTAGAAGTGGTCTCCTTTTATAAGGGAGAGGAGGGGCTCTTTAGGAATGTGTGAAAGTATTACTTTATAATATATTTTTATTCGGTTTATAATGGTCCAAAAATCATTGAGGTCTAAGATAAGATGACTCATATTCTAAATAACATCAACCAATAATAATTGGACAGGTTTTAGATAATATTTTAATCATTATAATCTTATTTATTTAAATGATTTATTAATGAGGTAAACATTGCATCATTATTGTGTCATTAATAATTTAAATTATTTGATGTCTAAAAATTATAAATTAAATATAATTATGTAGATAATCTTTTTAGCTTTCTAATTAATATTTATAATCGAAAATCCAACATGTATAACCCTATGTAAAAATTGTTCTTCTAAAAGATGTAAGCTTATGCCATTTTTATTTTTATTTTAACTTTATTAATATAATGTGTCATTATCACTTACAAGTGGATCCATGGGGTCCCCAAATTGACACAAAGATGCCCATGGTCGACCATGTATCAACCAATAGGGTTAAGACACGTTTTAGGGTAATTTAGTATTATTATAATATTATTTTGTTTAACCCTTATTTACCGGATTTACCCTTTTGCCATGGTAAATAAAATATTTACCGCAGTAATTATTCAAAATGTCTAAAAATAAAAGTTACCTATTTACACAATTTGAACATCCTGATTCCAAATATGGAATCCATTTTCCTAAATTCAAAACACAGAAGTGGCAGAAATTAATTTAAAATTAATTCCCGCTGTCAAAACAAAAAGCGTGTTTTTAAGAGATAATAACTATCAAAAGATTGACACTTGTTTATGTTCGGTTTAATTGTAAAATTATGTCCAATGACCAACATTATATTAAATGGTAAAAATATATTCTAAATATACTTTAAAACCACTCAAATTCATTATTTATCACTATTAATTATTTTGATTAAAAAAGTTGTTTTTAATTAAAATTTAGTAATTTTCACTATTCATCAAAATATGAAAGTTATCCGAAAAGTACCAAAATTTCACCTTAGGATAAATTTGATATTCCGAATCCAAAAATGAAGTCCATTTTAAAATATAAAATATATATAACTTCAAAAAGTAGGTATTACTATTCATAACAGCTAGTTTGATTGGTTACGGTGTGTTAGAACTCGGTGTTGCGTACAACACACGCTAGCGTACCGTGGAAGCTTGGGATGTTTCATTTTAAATTTTTGATGTCCCCATTTAGTCAAAAAGTTTAAAATATAGTATCTAAAAAGGGTTCACTATTAAAATTTGGTAAAAGTGCAATACTGAAAATGAATTTGTTCTTACATTATGTCTAAGAAACTCATAATATGGATTCTAAAATTATAAGGATTATATAAAGTTTAAAATTTAGTTAACACTATTCATAACCTCTTTTGAATGGATTTTTTTTTGTAATTCATGGTGTGATTGAACTCGGTGTTGCATTTTGTGAAAGTTATTGAATTATTTTGAAGAACTAACACACTTATGAAATCTTGGGGTGTTACATTTGAAATGGGGGATCCAATATAGTATCATTATTTTATATTTTCCCCTGTATCCCATGTAAATTTTAGGAACACAATTCCATTTCTAGATAACCCAATAGGTACCATGGTATTTATAGTGAAAACAACTCCCAATAAACAGATGTAATCTTCAATTAATAAAATATTATGTTTTTATTTGTCATATAAAATCCATCCATCAGTAGACACTTATGAAGATAATCAAAAAATTCAATGTTATATATAATAATATAATTTAATGTACATAAAAATTAAAATATCAAGATATTTAACTAATGTTTTTAATAAGTATTTGTAAAATATTTAACCCAGTAGATCAAAAACCCCAAATATCCTATAAACCAGGAATCAATCTATATTTTTACAAATAATATAATGAAATAACAATGATAAATTATCATTATATAGTCAACCATGGCAGTCAAAACACATTATATGTGTTTGGTGATGGTCAATGATAAGTGTCTAAAGGAATCATTCTTATAAAATTATTTTTGGAATTTAAAATTCATTCAACATAAAATAAGGATCATTATCAATAAATAGTTTATTAAAATATTTTTTCTAAAAGAATTTGAGAAGTGAGTGCTTCTGGGAATTGGATATGAATAGTTTTCATAAGAAATATATACATAATAAGATTACTAACAATTATTGATGATTGAATCTATATATATTGGAATCCCATTATAGGAAATGATAATAATTTTATCAATATTTTTTAAAATAACATTTTATAATGTTTCCAAATAAAATATGAATACATTAATCTTTATATTGACTGTCTTACTTCTAAACAATCATTAAATACATTCAATCTCATCAAATCCATCATCATATAATAATGAACTGGTTATGAAATACGCTTTGGACGATTATTATGAAACCATGTACTATTTTGAAATATGATAATATCATGTATACATCTAGCACATAAAATTTTCATATACTGTTAAATGGTGTAAAAAAAGATAGAACATTTTGAGTTAAAAAACCATGTTATGGATGAACATTTAATACAAATATCTATCAATTTTTCACTTTTACTATTTCCCTTAAATGGCTTCCACACATCCATATTTTGTAAATTCATAATAAATAATTTCTGAAATCATATACAAAACTACTTCTTGTATAATCACATTAATCCATTTAGAAAATTTATCATTTATTAAAACCACATGTTACATCACATTATATTATTTTTGAAATTATCTCAACAAAATCAACTATATATAAATAAAAACACTTTTGGGATGGTAATCAACGTGTCATAAAAATTATCATTATTTATAACACCATAATCTGAGAGCCCATTAGAAATTATAGTAATAATAAAATTTAAATAACTATATATGTAAAATGAATAAAATAGTATGTTATATATAAATGTTTATTATAATCATACTAGAATGGAATATTTTTTTGATTTAAATTAAATAAAAGGATATCTATACATATTTCCACTAGATATGTCATATGAAAATATGCATTTATATTGGGTCCCATTTTGTTTGACATCAATCTTCAATAGTACATGGAGTTTTACATTCCCATATATCCTAATCATACAATCATGCTTCTTGGAGTATAGGCAGGATATATTGATGAATATATCACTTTTCATTCATTAAAGGCCAGTGCTCACATCACATTCTTCTGACCCATATTGATAACAACATCATATATAAATCTATGTATTTCTCTGAAATTCATTTTCTATCAAAATAATGATACCATATTCCATGATCATCTTAATAGATGATAGATTACTTGTTTTTAATCATTAATCGGTGAATCGTTATACAAAATACCCAGCTACCTTTAGTACTGGAAAATCAATGATTCTATAAGAATTATATCAATGTATAACTATTATTATTCTACGTAAATTTCTATAATTAGGTATTATAAAATATATATATTAAAAATGGATCCCTATTATACCAAATACACAATTTATGACACTCAATAATATATATTATGTGGGTCCATTTAACAAAAACCATTTTCCTCTTTTTAATATATTATGTTTCCCAATAAAATATCCTACATAATTTTACCATTAAATTTTATTCATAGCATGTCATAATTTCAGATGACTGTTGTTTTGTGATAAATCAACGTCAAATGTTAAGGGGTAAATCACCATTTCAATTTATTATATTTATAGTAAATATATTTATAGGAATTATAAGGAAATGAAATAATATTTATTTTACTTTTTATAAATTAATTTATTTTGGGTTACTAACCTCTATTGAGAATACTTATTAAAATCAAAAATATGTACACATATTTCATATCATATATTGTAACAACCCAACATCCAAAAAATAGAGCTGGTAAATGTATTGTATGATTGTTACAAAGAAAAAGGGATTCGGGATGATATAATAGTTTATTAGTCTTGGTCGAATAGATACAAACATGCATATAATCTGTTTCAAAATATATGATAAAACATTAACATACTGTAAGAGAATTATTATCCCATCCATCATATCCAAAAAAAAATTAAACATATAATCCTATATATTTCCTAGGTATGGAAATCAAATATTTGTGATCTCAAATGTCGAGTAAAGAGTAGAATTCAGTAGAATGTTTAGAATAAATCATTGAATTGGTGTGAAAATGGTGAAAATGGTAGAGAAAGAGTTCAAAAACATCAAAAACTATCAAAATAAAATATCCATTAATGTAAATGAAAATATGGATAAAAATAATAATTGATTTTATACTGATGATATATATCATGTTAAAAATGAAAAATAGTTCTACATAGCCTTATACTGAGACACTATAACTTTATTTAAGTGGAATAAAAAATCCATCATTTTCATCACCTCATAACTATTGATGCGTCAATAGGCTCTATAATTTCACGCCCTACTTATCACTTTATTAATTCCAATGCATTCACTAAAACATTCATCCATAAAATTAATTAAATTATTAATAGAACAAATTACTAAATAAAACAAGGATATACATGTAGTTATAGATACAAAAAAAAATTCATATTTATTAACAAAATTAATGACTTAAATAATGTCCCTTAATCAACATGAAAATCATGGGGGTAATATCATAGTACATGTTGTACCCTTGACAACAATATATATTATAGAGGGTACATAAAATGTGTTTGGTTATAAATGAAAGATATTAATTGGATTAAATAACATAAATTGGTAAGAATTGAAGGGAATGATATGAAAAATATTCCTTTGTAGTTCATAAAGAGCATGTTAATAGTCCAAATCATATACCCTGTGATTATCTTTTCAAGTGTTATATCACATGCCCATCCCTATTAGATTACAATGATGATTGATTAATTTATCAATCGATAAATCATGGATTCATTAAAAGTAGTTACATCAATGATCAAACCATATCTAATTTATAGTATCCTGATTGTGATTTATTTTGAAGAAAATATCATATAGTTTTAATATACTAACACTTAGGATGGTTTTTTAGAATTGAAGGTATTGTATTTTATAATTGATTTAGTAACAATTTTTTCAAAATTATGTAATTCATGTATAAAAATATAATCATTTTAATCCCATAAATTTCATGAATAGAATGGAAAAATTGTTATATGGAAATGTATTCACCACATATAAGGTAATTGTTATATAATATTACATGAACTGAAGAGGATGGAAATTGCGATGGAAAACCCTACTTATAGATTGGGTAGAAATTGAATCATTAAATGATGAAATATATGGCCTACAAATGATATTTAAATTCCATAAATGAATTAATTTAATTATATAAAATATAAAATAAGTAGTATATATACCATAGAATGAAAATTAAGTTCATAATATCAAATATCTCTCAAATAAATGAATTTGATACCAATAACCCTGAAATATTATCATTAATTCCAAATATTTTGTTTAAAAACATATCTATTAATTATATGTGTCTTAATCACTCAATTTGTAACCATACCCGTCCCCTTTTTCATGCACAATCTTCATTAATAGTCATTCTATACATCAATTCCTCATATTTTATAAATTGAAATTTTGAGATTTCGTTATTGGATGTAGATTCTTTATAAAAATTTTCATATTCATTCATCAACCAATGTTAATTATTACATGGTCATTAATCATTTCTTTCGGAAATAATCATAATAATTTATTTTTTTCAGAGTACTTTTATGGGTTTTTTAGACTTTATCGTCAAATATGAATTTGATAATAGAAATGATTCAATGATTGTTAATGATTATATAGTGGTTTCTTAATTTATATATAAAATATTGAAATAATTTTTTTATTATTTAAATGAAATTATTAGAATGTTAATACTATACAATACATGTATTTATTTTATCGTAGTATTTTGTGGCATGAATCCATATTGGTATTCTATTGGGTGTGTAAACTGATCTAAATGTGGACACACTCATATCTATGAAATGATTTTTATGTCGATTTATTATTATATATTTATTCTAGAAATGAAATTTTTATTTTTATTCATTAGTATTATATATTATAATTTTATTACATTAAAAAATCATGTTTTGTATATGAAAATATTACAAAATATGAGTAATAGAATATCCTCTTATAATATTAATTTTTAATGATTTATTTAATGATGATAATATATTGATCATATCATTAATATGAAATATAATTGTACATAAAAATGTATAATGATATCAAAATAAATAAAATTATTCATTAAGACCTTCTCATATCCATCCATGTATATTGGTGTTGGAAAACAAACAATGTTATATTGTTGAGAGGCTAGTACCCACAATTCTCGAACAATGGTTTTCTCATCCATACTATATAGTGTATATAAAAAAATGATTATAACAAAAATATACTAAAATTAAATTAAATGATAGATAAAACTATAAATATATCGTTTTTTATAAAATAAATTTTAATGAATAAAATTAAGTGGAAAGGTAAGTACATGAAAATTCACACATCTAGGACTTGATTTTTTATAGGATGTAACCATGGAAATGAAATAATTGTGTTATATACTAGTGACTAGATTATTTTGAATATGGTAGAGGTTGTAATAGGAGAAAGATGGAAAATATTAGTGAAGAAATTAATAGGATATTTGTGTCTTGATGTTATTAAGATGTTTCTCAATTAAAATTTAAGAGAATGGTTGTTTTTTTGAGTAATAGATACATTTTCAATAATGTACAATAACTATTCAAAAAAAAAATAACATAAAACTCATAAATGAAGTGGTTTTTTTGAACTTGGGTAAATAATAATCTCAAACCCTCCATTTTGGGACATCATTGACTGTTTCAGGATGTATTTTATTTTAATAACATTTCTATAATTATACATTACATTGGTTATTGGTTCTTATATTTAATAATATTTTTTTTGATATCCCCAATGGTTAATACTTTTTCAATATTTGATCCTTCTAATTGAAAATCTGGAAATAATTTTATCAAATACATTTCTAAAGGTTTTAGATTCTACATCGAAAATAAATTATCCATATATATAAAAACATATATTTAAAGAAACATCAATTTTACAAATTAAAATCTAATATACGATACAATTTTCATTGTCAATGAATTTATCTATATATAATGATTTATTATTAAATATAATGTATATAAATATTTTTATTCATGCCAAAACCGTATCTCACATTGATACACCTGATTCAATGAAAATGATGGAAATAATTTTCTATTAATGATACAATTTTACTAGTTTAAAAATTATATCAATATGATTCTTTGTTCAAATAAGATATTGAATTTCATATTAATATTATATTAATTAATATTTTATTATGTAATTTGTATTTTAAAAATCTACATCGTTCTCATATAATGATAAAGTTATAATAATTACAAGTTGCATGAAAATCATATTTTTTGAGTAAAAATGATCATTTCAGAAAAATATAAATTATTCATACTAATTTAATTTTTGTATAATGAATTTAAAAATGAAGTTTATTTATTTTTAAATTCTTTATACAAATTTCTACATTTATATTAATAAAGAATATAAATGGTTCATTTGAAGATAATTTTGGATATGGTTTTTACTATATATATTCACGTCTTGGGTACTACCCCACCCCCTAAAATGATTGGAACCTAAACATTACTATGAATATCAGTTATTTGAAAAACATGGATATTCCATACACATTTATTATTCACCTCCTAGGTTTCCTATTTTAGATTGTGGATTCTCCAAATGACATTCTACATTTCAGAAGTGTGATTCTATAAAACTTGGTCTCTTGTTTCAATTATCATGTATGGTCCTTAAATATAATAAACGATGGTTTCCAACTCAATTCGTTCAAAGGTGATTATAAGCACTATAATAGGAATATATTTCATCAATAATTAGACATTGAATATATCATGTTATTTATAAAATTTGGGGCACATTTATATGCTAAAAGCAACATCTCCAATTCATTATCATAATTATACTTGCCCAGTCAACCTAGAGAAAAACATTACTTTTTATCCAATTCATTCAATTCCAGCTAATGAGGAAACCATCAAGAATACATGATCTTCAACTTAAAATTTCATTTCATTGCTTTCATTATCATTATAAATCATTGGTCAATAATGGGATACTTTAATATGATTCGTAATATTTTGTACAATAATTTTAATGACCTCTACAAACTCTAGGCCAAAAATAATTCATTCTAAAAATTATTCAATACAAGTGGGTATATGATACATCATCTCATAAAATGATTTATATGGTTCTATATGTATTCTTGAATGGAATCTATAGTTGAATAAAAATTACAAAATATGTTTGGTACTGATATTAGAAACAATGTATTTCAATATACCATGATGTCATCTTGTCATACAATGATTGCATAATCCTTTTATAAATCCCATAATCTGGAGGATTTTATGTGGTACATAAAATTATATCCTTAACAATTTCCCTTTGAGAAATAATCCAATATTTCAAGGTGATATAAGTACATAATTAGATTCAACGAATAATTGTTCTCCATAAGGCCAGATAATTTTGATAATGTACAATATGATAACGCAACCAAGGGGTACATATTTTGTTATGTATTTGAAATTATAAATCTTAGTCAAACAACAATTGATGACCCATATATGATTACTCATATTCATAGTGATTGGAATACCAATGATAATGTATATTATAACATTGTTTAGCTTCCATGCAGGTTTATAAATATG
The DNA here is from genome assembly GCA_963277665.1 of Viscum album. Classification (NCBI taxonomy): domain Eukaryota; kingdom Viridiplantae; phylum Streptophyta; class Magnoliopsida; order Santalales; family Viscaceae; genus Viscum; species Viscum album. The sequence goes on along the minus strand of CAUJRU010000448.1, from coordinate 618,607 downwards.
TTTAATGGATTCTTTAGGATGAAGTATTTCGGTATTCACCTTATATCATACTATTTAGCGAGAAACATATTATGAAAATTACGATTTCATACCATCCCCTCAAGAATTTTATCTAAAATACCTCTACATAATTATGATATTAAGGTGTAGTAAAAATTTCAGATATGTGTTGCATCTAGTATTTCAATTTTCTACTATTAAAAAGATATAACATGTACCCTATTCTAAATATATTACATTACATACATATGGAAAAAATTCCAAATCCAATTAGTCAAAAATTTATATTTCATTGTACGTTATCGTCGTCTTGTTGGGATACCTCTAAATTTTATACTACCGACACATTAAAAATTACATGGAAATAAAGGATGTTTCAATCCACTTATAAATCATAACATCCAGATTTACTATATATATATATATATATGACCCTTGTAAATCCAAAAAATTATTATTATTTCATGGTCCCTCTTGCCGAATGCTACAACTACTTTATTTGACAAATTATAATGCAATATTTTTATGGAATTGAATTCCATTATTAGTTATAAACATTTTACTTCATTGTGTTTTTCTCCATACCAGATAAGATATATATTGTTAATTTTTCATTCATTAATATATCTAAGCATTATCCATAGAGGTAGGGAACTATATTTTCAAAGAAAATATTATAGTTTCTAGATCCTGTTAATGAGTTGAATATTTCTGTAAATGGATTTTGAAATTCTTGGATGCATAGGCAATATCCCCATCATAAAGTAAAAGGATGAGTTAAAGTCCAATATTTCAAGAATTATAATATTTTACAAATACTTCCTTTCTAAATAGTAGAATCAAAACTAATTCATTAATCATTCTCATCTTCAACTATTTAACACAATCCTCATTTTCCCAAAACCATTTTAATTTAACTCCTCTATGTTTCAAATTGGATAATGGGTTGTAATACTGGGATAATTCATTAAAAACCCGTCAATATAAGTCTACTAATTCCAATAATCATTATATATCATTTTTGTTATTTAGTGAAGTCCAATACATGACTACCTTTTTCTTTTATGGGATGACGATTATTCCATACTTGAAAAATATATATGTGAAAAGGATAATTGTTGAGATAAAAATCACTATAAATATATTTATAATATATTTTATTTTATAGAGGGTCTCTATATATATTTTTGGATTTCTATCCTGATATTCATATATATTTCTGTATATCACGATATCATCAATGAATACCCTAAAAATTTTAAAAACAATTTCCTTGATTAATTTATTATCATATCCGTAGATTTAAATTTTGCATTATCTAGTCAAATAGTAATTACTATAAACTCATACAGTATATTCCTTGTTCAAAATGTTGTATTATTGATATCACTACAATTGATCCTTAACTAATGATAACTATTTTGAATATTGATTATTGAGAAATATCAGTATCCTTGATGTTTATAAAATAAGTCCTTAATTAAACGTCAATGATTCAAATTTGTTATTGTGTAGGCATTGATATCTTTATAATCATTCCATTGTCTCATTATCACATACTACTTTTTAAAAAATAAAATAAGGAATTCCCATTGTGAAACACTAGGTAATATAAATGACATATCATTCTATTCCTTTTATTTTTTATTCAAATCCACAAACTCAAGTTGTTCCAACTAATATAGAGTTTTATATGTTGATATAACATCTATAATGGTTTTACTGGGGAAATTTTATGTCCTAATTGTGCTTAAAACTATATATTCTTATAATAAAAATATGTGTGTGACGAAAAATCCTTTTAAGAATCCAAATTAATCCATACAGGGAAAAAATAAATTTTCATTTTGCGTGAAATTTAATAGTTAATAACAGTCTACCAAGCCTTTTAATATTATACTCAACCAAAAACATTTTTCTCCTCCTTCTATTTTTTTTGATTGAGGATTTTCCATTCCATTTCAGTTATTTCCTCACTACGAAGTTATTTTTCAAATAATATCACAATTGGATTCCCCAATTCCCTATGATTTATGATTCATCCTATTTAGGGTTTTGAATTAGTTGCCATTATTTATCTTTGTCACCAATCAAATGACAGGCCACCATGACGACTTTTTCCTTTTCACTACTCAATTAATTAATGATCTTCTCTAGAGACTAAACTAATTTCCCATCTACTGATCCATTATTAGTTCCAAAAAATGAAAAATGTTGTTATCACATGATGTAGTATGATATTGGTAGAAAGTTTTGTTTATTATTATATGGATATATATAGGAGATATTTTTTTCATATCATGGGTCATCTTCCGTTATATGGTTATAATATGATTAGATGAATCTATATTTTAATTGAATTCAATATGTGGAACATTCTTATATTGTATATAGGTGATGATATGGTTCACATTCCCCCCTTTAGTGACAACCTATCTACAATCTCACTGACATAATTTTCATTTGGTAGTGAATATTAAAATACAAATATGATTATGATTTATACAGTCTTTTATGTAAATATTGATTTTTTTTAGAGTATTTATATATCTCAAAATGTTTTACTAAATAAATCACATATGTTTCTTCAAAACATCATTTTATTAGAAATATAACATCCCATGCTCCAAAAACCCAAAGAAAGTTGTTAAAATATATTATTATTACAAAATATCTGAGTTCTCAAATGATATAATAGATTATTAGTCTTGGATTACCAGATACCTATATATAATAAATTTTAAAAAAATGAGATTCAATATGAATATGTTGTGAGAACATAATTATACATCCCATATAATCCCTGAAAATTATACATAATACTCTTAAGACATTCATAGGGGATGATGAATAAATAATTATGAGTTTATATGCTCAATAATGTGTTGAGAATAGTAGAAGATTTCAATACCATAAATTTGAGTAAGTGTTTTGAATAGAATAAATGAGTAATAAAGATTCATCATCAATGGAACATGGGTGAATTATATATCCATGGAAATAAATTATAATTTGGATAATAATAATCATTGATGTAATATTTATGCATGACCAAATTAGAGACATCCATTCCTTTTTATAGTTGTCTTGATTCTAGACATTATCGTATAATGGGTTGATGTATACATCAAAACCCATCATGTTTTTTCATATATGACATGTTTTTTCATCATGGTGGTATATAATTATTGACCCCATGCATCCTGATTAAGTCCAATTAATTCACCATAAGATTCTTCAAGATCTATTATACCATTCACTAAGGAATCTCTTATGAAATAACAACTGGTTATCTATATATTTAATAGTACGTAAATTAAATTAATTAATCTCAAATTCAATAAGGTTTTTTCTAGGATTACGTCCCTTAATCAATCATGGAATGTAATGGGTATCCTAAAAGTATCGAGATGTATCATTTTATGTGAAATATAGTGGTAGTGATATTTAAAATGTTTTGGATTATCCATGAAATATTTTCATTGAATCAAAATAAACATTATTAGTAGGTTAGTGAAAAGGTATGAATAAAAATTAATTGTGGATATTAAAGAAAATATTGATATTCTATTGTTAATCTCCTATTAGTTTATATCTAGGTTTTTAGTCTCTGTCACATTCATCGTGCATCATAGTGCTGAATTATTCAACACTCAACGAACCATTTTTGGGTCCAAAAACATAGGTTAATCTATTATTTACTCACATCCACTCACAAATATCCAAACAGAGAAGTATTTTCTTCACTGATACACATAAACACTACCTATAAAACTAATGATGGATTTTACACCATTGAAAGGTTTGATATTTAAAACTATATTAGTCAGTTATTAATTAAAATAATATGAAAGAGGGATAATAATATTGGAATATATATTACTTAAATTACATGAATAATATGGTATATGTTATAAAAGAAAAATTATATAATATACATATAGAAATTAGTGGTGACTATTACATGTGTCCCAAAAAATGAATGATACGAGTGGACATACCCTCTTATGGATTGGATAGAAATTTAATCAGTACATCATGAAAAAGAGTCCATTAATATAATCTGAAAATACATAGAATAAAAAAAATTATGAGACAAATTATATAATTTTTAGTATATATATAAATATATTATAGTTTAAAATAATTTCATTACTTCCAAACAATTCTTAGTGAGAGGAATTAGAGATTGAAAAACATAAATTCTATCCTTACTTCCAGGAACATAATTTAACCTAATACATCATAAGAATATTTTTATTAATCAAGTACATCATAACCTTAATAATATCTATTTTATACTATACACCTCATAATTAGATATTATATACATTATTTCTTATTATTTTTCACATCATTATTTATAGTTTTAATCATTTTTACTATTTTTATAATAAACATGTTTGAATTAAGTATTGATGGAAATTTAATTTATTTCAAGGCCATTAATGTTCTTTTTAGGTATTATCTATAACAATATATGTTGATAAATATTATTTTTATTTGTTATTATGTCTTTATAATTAAATATCAAATTCACAAAAAATTAAGCACTTCTTGATAATCGAATGTAGTTTTTTTAATTTGTAATACATCCATTAATATAATATGTATAGACTCCAAAAATAATATTTAATGTAAAATTTTTCTTATATAATACAACTAATTATTTTCCCATATCATTCATGATATAAATTCATTTTATTTTTAACGTTGGTTCTTAAAACTTTCTAAACATGAACATGCCCTTATTAAATGAATTATTATATTGTGGTTTTGATGTAATGTCATTAAAAATGAAACATAATGATATTATATTTGGATTATAAATGTTTTATATATTAATTTGATATAATTAGAATAATATTTATAGGACATGAAAAGGTTTTTCTATTTAAAAAAATTCATTTTTAGTAGAATAAATTAAAAAACGGTTTATTTATAAAAAAATTAATAGGTTATACAATATTTTTTACCATAAACATAATTATTTATCAAAATTAATATTTATACATTAATAACATCATTATCATGGCCCTATCCTATCAACCATATCATTACATGATTTTATGCATAATTAAACAACAATTTATTATCCACAGATCGTATAGTCTATTTTCATGGAGATTAGTTACATAATTAAACATCATGATTCCAAAATAATAACATATTATATTTCATATTCATAATGATATTATAATTTACATTTCTCCCTTAAATATATATAGTATATCATTAGGGAATAAATTAATAATGTGTTGAGAAAAAAATCTTGATAAAAAAATAAATATTAAAATGCACTTACAACATGGGATTGAAGGTATCACATAATGATATAAAAAGGAATGAAATATTATTAAAAATACGGAAATAATAAAATATAGTACATGTGATTATATAATAATCAAATCATAGTAATGTATATGAATAAAAAAATTACTTTATCATAAGTCAATGCTCATTACACATGGATGAGTAAGAGTCAAGGAAAACCACTAAGAACATGCCACATGGAGCATGATTCACAGAAAAACCCTAAGATCATTACACATAAATACTCCAGATACTAAACAATAACCCTTTAATGATAGATTTATCGAGGTACACAAATAATTACATTTTCATTCATGTGTGTGACACATGAAGAATAATACATACGGAATCAATCATAAACATGAGGGTTTATTATGGTAAGAATTGGGTATCATAATCATGTCAAAATTCATAACATAAGATAATATAATAGTGGTTTTTGTTAAAGAATGTATTCAAGTAATAAATGCATATTCAAACTGAAAAATAGTAATAAATGATGATTTGTGATTTCAAATTTAATTGAATACCTTTTAAAATGTTTTTATGAATCTTTATACTAAATCAATTTTGTGTGGTTTTTGGAAAATATTAAATATTTGTAAAATTGGAAAAGGAATAATTGTTTTCATTAAACTAGAAATGAACCATGATATAAATTTATGATAAAATGAGTTATTTTATTAAAATAATAGGAAATTGTAACAGATTTTTTCATTCACATGACAACGGGTATGAAATCAAAAAGCTCCCTTGAAATAGTTTTTCATTTCGAGGAGAATTGAGAAGGGAACCATATTAAAACATATTTTGTCTCATAAAAATGGTTGATATGATTTGAGTACATGGATTTTGAACATATAAATAGAATTTTTAATAATTAAATAATAATAAATAAAATTTATTTTGTGTAAATAGAGGTAAAACAAAAACTGAATGAAATATGGTGGTTTTGAAAGGAACCGTTAACTTATATAGAAATGGTTCTACCCTAGAACATAATGTTTGGAGTAATCTAATTATAATAAGTAATTAATAATTACAAAACCATTAATATATTTAATTTATTTATCATAATTTTATTATGTTCATTTATGTCCTTTTTGATATGTTATAGTGTTAAATTTTAGAATTTGGGAGGTTTATTTTTATTAGTTTTAATGATCGATTCACTTGTATATGAGTATGGATGTTCATTGGTATAATTCTCAAGATTTTAAATTATTTTGAATTAATGAAAAAAATATATTCTTTTTTGATATATAATATTTTTTCAAATTTCTTATGATGAATCATTTGATTACATGTTAATGATAATCGTTTCAATTTATTTTAGCTATTTTTTATTAACAACAGACAAGTTTGTTTTTAGAATTTAGTATTATATAAATATATTAGTTCCAAAAAATGAAAAAAGTTAAGAAAATACATTCAATAATTTGATTCAAAAATTATAATTCTTTTAATCAATATTTGAAGTGGATATTGGAAAATAAAAACTTATCATCCATGATGGAGATAAATCAACAATTAACAAATGACAATTTCAACTTTATATGAACAAGGAGGGGAGAAAGGGTTTGACAATGGATTATTACATTATAATTACAAAAGAACAATGTATTTATGTTACTTTATTTTTTATTCGAATTGGAATAGTGGATCTGATGGGACATTAAAAGAATAAAATAAAGTGGAAATTAATTAAAATAAAAGAAAGAGGAATTTCCCACAAGAATTTCGCCTCCTTGATAACCTCATTAGAAAATGGTTCTGCTGTTTTCTGATACAATGTGTTATTGGATGTGAGGGAGGGGGGTTTATGAGTTTTGCGTAGAATTTTGAAAAGTCTAGAATCATGTATGGTGTGAGGAGAAGTGGTTGTGAGGAGATGTATTTATTGTGGAGGAGAGGGGAATGTTCTCACTGTTTTATTCATAAGTTTGTTATATTTATTAAATACAATGAATAGTTCAACATTTATCAATTAAAATAATCAAAGATTTAATGTAATTTTGAAATTATTGTTATGACATAAGTGAATAATCAATGAATTTTGTTTTCAAAAGAATATGTATTTATATTAGAAATAAATGTATTTAATTATTCCTTAAAAATTTCAATTATTTCTTAAAAATACTAAAACAATCCCATAAGAATTTTTGGATGTGTAGAATTCAAAAATTAGCTCAATTGTATGAAAACTAATATATAAATATTTTAAAAAGTAATTATAATCTCCTTTCACTAGATAAAGACATATTTCAAAATTATACCAAATTTTAGAGTAAATTGAAAAATTAAAAAAGATCTCAATAAATATCTTAAAATTATAAAAAAAAATTTATGAAGACATTTTTATAATATAAATATTCAACTGAATTGTAAAATTTTTCCTAAAATTGTGCTTCAATACTTATAACTTACAAGAATACCATATCTTAATTACTTATTTTTAAAACATTTGATTAAATATAATGTGATATAATTACATAATACATTCATTTATAAAATTCCAAAAATATTATTTATAATTTAATAGGTGAGGTGACTATTCATTGGGCTGGATTACTATTCCTAGGGGTCATATTACTATTCCAAACATCTTATAACTATTTCATTGGTATAGGATTCTTATCTTCATGATTAACCTTTTATTTTATTCATTCTTTATTTATACTGATTTTATTGTGGTCTTAATGTGATGTTTTTTGATTTATAATATATAAAAAAATTATATGATGGTGATCTTCATTAATATAATTTTGGGTCATTACATTCTTCATCCCTTATGAAATTTCTCAGTAAAAATTTTCATTTACAATCTATGAGAAAAATATGTGTGGGTAATTCTCATTCATCACTTCCTCTAGTTCCAATGTTTCCTCAACATACATATGGTTCTATCATAGTACTATAACCAGTTGAGTGGTTTTTTAGAATATAACTCTATCACCATGATCAAAAAAATCATTAGCTTCTCCCCATAAGGGAGATCAATCTCCAATTGTACCACATCTGAATCAAGTACATGTGAGGGATCATGTATGTACTTCCTAAAGAGGGATATTTGGATTACATCATTTACTTGAATCATGTTAGGTGGAAGTTATAGTCGATATGACATGGATCTAGAATCATCATAGAATTCAAAGGATTCGATGTACCTAGGAAATAACATTCCATTCTTACAAAATCTCATGAACCTATTCCATTAAGATATCTAGAGGAATACCATGTCTCCATATTTATGCTCAGGTCTAGTCAATTATAATGTGCATAATTATTAATTTTATATTAGGCTTCCATTATGTGATGCTGATTTGTTTCCCTCCACACCATTTCATCTACCGTTTCTTATCCTATAAACTTACGTTGACCGATATCATCAAATCATTCTCGTGTTCTACAACTTTTACCATAAATGGATTCATATAGAGCTAATTTGGTATTTTAGTAGAAACTAATGATGTATGAGAATTTGAACAATGGAAGATGTTGGTCCAATCCTCCATTGAAGACCATAGAACACATTGTTGACATGTCTTGTTATGTTTAAATATTTGGCTAAAATTAGTAATAAGTTTAAAGATGATAGGACATAATGAAGATCACTATAGTATGTAGAGCATGTTGAAGACATTTCCAAAACATGTTGGTGAATCTCAGATCTTGATCTGATACAATCGATAGTGGCACTCCATACAGCTTTACCACTAAATTGATGTATATTCATTCACGTTGATGTAGTGATAAGACCTATCAATTTTCAATAACATGAAGTACCATTGAAACAAAATCCACAACAACCCATGTAGTATTGTTTTATCTTGATTTATTTGGAATTCTAGTGAAACTTCAATAGTTTTTTCTCCCACTACCAAGTTCATATGGGTATTGGTTCTTTTATCCCATTAGAATATCATCATTAAAATGCTATCATACATGGAAGATTATTATATATTCAGTGATATCATTCTTCATATTTTCCCATCAATAGATCTCTCAATGATCTACATAATTGTGATCCAACTATTAAATGATAAGGGTGAGCTATGTGCATCATTTACAAGATCCTTTTTTATATATGGATTAGATGGTCCGGATATTTGTTACCCAAATCATATAAATCATTCCTCATGAATTATATCCTTTGTGTATTTCCCCTTCTTCAAAACTTCTATGTTCTTCTGTATTTCATCATCATTAATCTGGGAACCATTCATTTTCTCCAACCAGGATGGTGGAAAAAACATTTGAGAAAGGATTGATAGAGTTCCTTACATAACAATTCCCCTGTCAATCCTTATGTATCTAATATGATTGGATCCGTATCAATTATTTTCATTGATAAAGACAGAAGATCATTTCTACTTATAGAATATGACTCATTATATTACATACCAGGATGGTAAAGGATTGGGAAGTCATAATCGGTGATGATAAATAACCTTTTTTTATCATACTATGCTCCTTCAGTGTGAATATATATTTGAGACTCTTGTTATCAATATACATCCCACAAATCATTCCATGTAGATAATGATATCATATTTTGAAGGCAACGATCATAGGTTATAACCACATATCATTTATAGGATAGTTTTTCATATGGATTATAAATTACCTTGAGGCATAGTTTATAACTTCTTATTTTTCTTCAGTACATAGCATAAGAACCTATTGAAAAAAATCCATTTATAATACAATGGGTTCCACACATGTTGGTAGTGTGATCACTATTGTACTGATGAGACTCTATTAAACTCTTTGATGTTGTAATTGAATTCTATTATACAGAAAATCATCTCTCCCTTTCAACTCTTCATGGTTATTGGGTTTGAAAATCATGATATTTCATTCACAAATCTTCAAAAATACCCTAGTAGATCAAGGAAACAACAGATCCCCATTGTAGATGTTGTCATGTGCCACTCTTCAATTCCATTGAATTGGAAGTTTCCACAAATATTCCATTACTAGTGAAAACATTCCCTATGAATTATACTTCCGTCATCCAGAACACACATTTATTGTACTCTCCATAAAAACTCTACCATCAAAAAATGATAAAAATTGTATTCAAATGTTTCTTATATTCCTCATTACCTTAGTGTATATTAGAATATCATCATTGAAGACTACCACAAATATGTAAAGGTAATATATAATGAAAATATTCATTAAATAAATGAAAATTGATGGGGCATTATTGAATTTGAATAAAATCACAATGAACTAATCTTATCTATACCTCGTTCGAAATTTATTATAGGGAATACCTTCCTTCCTCACCTTTAATTGGTTATATCCCTAATGAAGGCCCACGTTTGATATATTACTGGAACCAATAAGTTTATTGAACAATTATCTATCCATTATAGGGGATTAATATTATTTATAATGATTTTATTATGAACATCATAATCATTGCATAGATGCATTGTTTCATGCTTCTTCATGACAAAGAGAAATGGTCCACCCCATGTTGAAGCACTCATGCATATAAAACCATCATCCAGATTTTACTGTAACTATTTCATTTTTCATCAATCTCAAAAGTGGAAATTCAATTATGTTTCTTGGATAATTTAAAATATATAGGAACATGATCAATTAGGAAATCAATATCTTGAATTGTTGGAACGCCAAATACCTCCTTAGAGAACACATTAGTGTATTCCCTCACAATGGTCATGTCATTGAGCTTGATTATCCCCATTGTCTCAAAAATTTAATCATTGTATGCTTGTTCATATAGAATAAATATATATACATGTGTATTTTATTCTGATATAGATTCATTATCCACCTTAAACTTGTATAGAAAAAGAAGATTCTTGTGTATGTGAAGTATAATTGACCATTTAGGATAAATTATGTTTGATTTAAATAAAAATATAAAATAAATGACTAATATTGCATAAAACTATACCAAATGGTGTTTAAAAAGACTTCATTTGATATTTATTAGAAAGGCATTAATAATTGAGGAGTTATAACCATTTTATGAAATAATTTCTATATTTCATGTTATCATATATAATACTCCACAAAATTTTTAGGTGTTGATTGAACAGTTTTACTAAACATTCAAGGTACTAAAGAATGTTTAGATATATATTCAAGTAGTAAATTCATGATAATGGAATGAATAATCTTTTTCTGTATAACCACATCATATTCAGGATCAAATTTAGTAGTCGTGACAACATCTTTATTTCATTTCTTCTTTCTAGGTTATTGTTACTGATTTCCACTAACAACCCTTGGCTTAGGGAAATGGTTCAAATAATGACAATGTTCTATGTAGTTATAACAATTAAATAAATGAATACTGTGGATTTGAATCATCCCACATTCTTCTACATTTGCGGGATTCTCCATATCCATTTGTATGTTACTAGCCAGATGACCAATTATTCAACAATTTGAAGAATTTCATGTTTCCCTTTAGATAATTCTGGGGATTATTATTAAAACAATTTTAAATTGTGGGATATTGGATTTTCATTATATTATTGGATATATCTGTTGATCCACCGATAATACAATCTATTTTCTAGTTTTATTCATTGGGCCCATGAGACCACTATGACTCTTAGATATCCATTTAAACCATAAGGGCACATCATAAAATCTATTTATAGCTTTCAAAGTCATTAATTTTAAAATATTATCATAGATTTGGATTTATACAACTATAGAATTTATTCACTCTTCATTTGATGGTCATGACATAGATTGAGGCATATCTTTCAATCCTTTTAATTTATTCCTTATTGACCCAAATGGACTCATATTCCTTCTATATTAGTATGAGGAATTCCTATTCCCCCATTAGACAGAGGGTTTAAGGAAAATGTGTATTGAAAACTATTTTGATGAAGTCACCCCATTCCAGGGAATAAATTTCTTCCTTGGACTCTATTTTTTGATCATTTTCCACCATTGAACAACTTCCCTGTAGAAACAATAACCCACTAACAGAACATTCCATTATTCCAAGCCCTCTATGATTTTGAATATCTTTTCAAAGGAGTGTATCCACTGTTTTGTGAGGATGGGATTAGAATATCGACAAAACATGTGTAGACTTTTCATCATTATGGATTCTAGGGAAACATTCTCTCACATAGGATAACAAGGGTGTTCCACCCAATTCAAGTTATTATTCGAAACATGAGCAAGTTGATCATGTATTTTGATGATGTTTTGAGCTCCCAATCCCATCATATTGGGATTATCATTAGGGAAATCATCACATTGTGTATCAAATGTTTTTTGGAATGAGTTATTCCATTCCAAGACATTATATAAGAAATATAATGTACGTTTAGGGGGATTAATCACTTAAATAATAAGCTTAAAAAGATGACACATTGAATATAAAAGGATAAAAATTTAAAGGAAAAGTATATCCTAACTTTTGTTTCTTTAGAGTTCATTCTAGGGTTTCCATGATATATTTCGTATCATATATTCTAATGGGAAAAAAATTTCTCTTAATAAATTTTTGTAACGATGTTAGTAATTTACCAATCAATATCACATGGGATCATGAAACCCGGTGCGTAGTAAGGTTCGTTTTTGTGTCCCAGGACACCCGGAGTGACACATGGAAAACCTTGTCAGAGTTATTACTCCATGGTAAAACTATGCCAAAACCTTTTCCATTTGTTATATCCAGACATGGATTCATTTTTTGGCAACCCTCTCAGTCTATACTAACAAAAAATTGATATTTTTTTCTTATACTTAGTCTTATGCATGTGGTTCTTACTAAAGTGCACTATTAGCTATCTCGAAAAATAACTAGACCTTCTATAATACTAAAAAATATGACCATAGACTATTATACATATAATTTATTTATTTATTGAATATTTAAAAATCAAATTACGTGACAAAGATCATATTTTTTAGTGTCATCTAGATTAGGTACAATATTAAATACCATGATTCCAAAATAAAAACATATTATATTTAATCTTAATATTGAGATCATAACATCCATTGTGTCATCTCAAATTCATATTTTAAACGTGGGGAATTCATGTATAAATGGATGATCTAAAATTCCCAGAATGGTAATAAATAATAAAATTATGCCTAGCACATGGGTTATAACGCATAATGTAATGATATAAAAAGGCTAGAAACATTATTTAACATATGTGATAATAAAATATAGATCATTGGATCATATAATCATTGAAAAATTTAATTCAGGGGAAATATATAACATTTCATTATCATGATTCACTGAACATTTCACATAGAGGAGAACAAGTCGATGCTATCAACCAAGACTATTCCACATGGAGTATAAGTGAATCCTAACCACCATGACCATTGCATATGACATATCATGAGACTAAATATTACCCAATTCATTGAGGAACTATCTGGGTGCACCCATAATGTCATGATCAGGAATGTGTGGGCCACATGAATAATTATACATAATGAAGCAAACCTATACATATGGGATACCCATTGAAATAATTGTGTTTCATACTCATGTGAAAAGACATTACAAAATAAAATATTATAATGGTGTCCATGAAAGATAGGATTTAAACCATATAAGGAAATTAAAACGAGAAAATAAGAATTGATCTTGATAATTTATGTCAAAATTATATCGATACATGTAAAAATAGTGTTTATAAAACATTATAATAAAAAAATTATTTTGGTTTAAGGAAAATATTAAATATTATTTAAAAAAGAAAAGGAATAATTGTTTTTATAAAATAAAAAATGAACCCAAGAAATATTTTCATTATTAAATGAGTTATTTTTGTAAAATAATATTGGCCTAAAATTGATTATGAAGTGCACATCATAGTGGATATGAAATCCGGAAGTTTCCTTTTATCGGGTTTTATTTTTATGATGATTTGAGATGTGAACATTAATAAAATAGGAATTACTAATATCTATATTTTGTATTAATATTTTTATGGGTTTTCACATATGAATTATTCATAAGAATATTAGTTTAATATAATATATTTTCCCTATATTAATGTTTTTCACATTTTAATGCAGTATTCGTGATTTTTTAAGATACAAAGAGATTTAGAACCAACAGAGAAAGTATTGGATTGGCATTATATTTCAAGAATACCCATTACATTTCATGTAATTCCCCAATACAGAATAACCCTGATTTTTATTAGATAATCGGTTGAGATATTATGATCTCTTATGACTGGTAATAGTAATTGAATATTTTTTTATACCATAATTCCCTAACTAATGAATTCATTTTGTTTTTATATGGGGATCGGTCAAGAGTTTAGTATTCCATTCCTTTCTTTAGGCACATCCACCAGAAGGTTACTGCATGGTTATATCATTGATATCGTCATAGATAGGTTTTGTTTAGGGTTTTATTTACTTTCATTTGTGTAAAAATTGAATGAATTATGTTTTATTTTGATTATATATTTTGGTTACCTATCCCTCTCCTTAACTATTTTATAATCTCTTGCTAGAGATATTGGTTTATTCATTGTCAGAAACCATCCAACAATGATCGGCTAAAACCCATAGGGTAGAGTCGGATCTGTTAAAGTGGTTGTGTACCATCATTTTATGATTAACCATTTCTCATAAATATTATTTCATTTTATAGTGTCATGTTATGCCTTCAAATCTACATTAATCATCATTGAATCATCGACAATAATTTTTTAATAATGAATGAACCGCAACATAATTGAGATTTTTTGTTTGTGAATATCAAAAAGAATTACACTTATTCTTTTAGAAAACTATATTAAATGTACTTTTGATATTATGATTCATATTAATATGATGTATTGGGATTCTAGGGTATTTTGACCGGGGATGACTATTTCCTATATTAATTTAATTGGTTGTTTGTGCCACTATTTGATGTAATTATTTTTGAGTAAAGATTAATTAATTAATTAATTAAATCCAAGACTCAAAATTGGATTCCCATATTTCCTAAATTTCTATTTTCCTTCATTTATTTCAGTATGGTCATTTATTTAATTAAATAAAACTAAAATTGAAGGGACTTAACCATTAGTTTAGTGTTTTCATTGCTGCATTACACACTCTCTGTGTGTTCGACCCCAAACATATACTATAATATTCCATTGTATTTAAAAAAATTTGATGATAATGTAAATTTCTATTTTGACACACACATGAAGTAATTAATGATTTCATTTGGGAATGTCAAATTTTGACACCATTATCAAGGAGTAGCAGACCGTGAAGATGACCCAATACTGATTGATTATGTCAAAAACATTTCTTATCCAATTTCTATTTAATAATTTTAGATTACAAAATTGATTTTGTAGCTATTTTTTATTATCATATATTAATCATTTTTCGTAGTGTTTTATGGTGTGTAAGAATACATTCAGGTGACCATATATTATCCCTAACAACCATCAGAATACATTGAATATCTAGAATATCTAACAGTATTGGAAGAACTGAATTCAGCAAAGAGGAAAATTCATGATGTTGGTTGGAATGATTCATATTCTCATAATTTTGAATAATTCAAACCTCTATATTTAAAAAGAGCCTACAATCAGCACAAAGAAGGATCTATGGACTATTAAGGAATTTTGGGATTGAGCAGAAGACTCATGACACCTTTTAAATTCAATAAACTCAAGAGATGCATCCCAAAGAATGACTTTCTAGATTAGTCACCTAAGCCATTGAAGTAATGGAAAAGAGGGTGAAAATTAAGGAAGCTGAACTTAGTAAGTAGGGATAATTTAATTTCCACCTTTACCAAAACAATTTTAATTTTAATTTTACCATTCAAATGGTTCATAATAAATATTATTGTAAATTTGGAGATTATGAATGTAATGAAACTTAGGGAGTACATGGTACTGATATAAAATAACGTCATGAGAAGTATATTCCAGAATAACATTCCTTCTAATAGCCTCAATAGAAAAATTCATATGAAAGACTAGTTACATTTCTCATGCATCTCAATCTAGTGTTGGTTAAGTGGATGGATGATCATGAATTCCAACACAGTGAACATTGAAACATGATTACTCACATTTATCATTTTATTTCAAATTTAAATTCTCACTTACTAACGATACCATTATAATCCAATATTGGGATTGATTATTATGATGAAAATGATGAAAAAGAGCATATTGAGAATTTTTAAACCATTGAAGAAAAAATTGAACAAAATAAGAAGGATGATATCATGGAAACAAGAAGCAATTGAAGAAGATAAATACATGAACATTACACGTCGTGTAATTTGATTACACATCATGAACCTGGTCATGCAAAATATAAGAGACTAATTCAAAAACATCATTGGAAGGGGAGTAATACATAAGCATTTTTATATCTTTTTAGAACTATTGTTTTCTATCACATGGTTTGAAAAAAATAAATGAATTTTTTTATGAATTTAATTGAATGATATTTTTCCAAATAATTTCATGAATTTTTTTTTCATGTACTCACAGATAGAAGAAAGAATAGAATCAAAGTGAATTATTTTGACATGTAAAAATATTATAAATATGATGAAAATAAATTAAATGGCTATAAATTGATGTTTTAAACTTCCATTTCATACATTACTTTGGAATTTCATGAAAATGATTTTTGATATGATTTATTTTCATGACATGGATTTTTAGAAGTATGAATTGAGTAGAAGGATTATTTATTTTCATCCCATGACCAGATTAACTCATATTATATTAACAATACTAAGAGGATTCTGGACCAAATGTTTCTTATTTCATGGATCATATTTCTTGATTGATACTTGTGGCATGTAAACCAACTAGAACAAGATATTCTATCTTGACAATGTTGAGACTATCAAAATTAACTTTTGAAATGATTGAGAAATTTTATTAATGATCCCATGTATTTTATGAAAAACATGTTCATTGATCATAATTTATCCTATATAAGATATAGATGAACATGTTGGGATTAAGCCATTCTACAATCCAATATGTCCTTTCTTAACTATCTATTTTTATTTTTCATGATATTCAATTAAATGAGTGTGTGTGATGGGTGGTTTATGGTGGATTTGGGATGTGATATCTTGAGGAGATAATGTGGGGTGTTTTCATAGGATTTTGGAGAAGGTTAATCTTTACATTCATTATATTCCATTGTATATCCCTCCAATTAAAAAAAATGAAAAAATTGGTTGTTTCTCAATTAGGCCAAAAATCACCACTACCAGACCGATGATCTCAAAATCATATGTGGTTATATGGTGAATGTGAGAATTATCCTATTGAATCTCTTGAAACAATATTTTTTTAATTTGGAGGATAAAATTACCCATTTTTTGGAATGATTATTTTTATCATATATGATTAGGTGGTGGATTTGAGTTTAATTCTAATTATGATATTTGAAAAAAAGCAGGAAAAAATAACAACAATAGTGGATTATTTTTAATTATAAATACTTTGTCTATGAGACATCAATATATTCTTTGGGGGTGTATGGATGGAAAAATTATGGAGAGGAACATTTCATTGAGATTTTATTTTTAATCTCATGAATATTACACCAGTGTTTAGACACATCCTTTATAATTACTGGATTTTCAACATTTTTTCCTACCCTCCCTCAACCATAATGTCATATGATCCTTATTTCAAATCCCTCATGATTAATTGGGATATTTTTCGTTACATGGTGGAGAAATTAGATTCAATTCATGATTATGGTTGAGGTATGAGCATTACTTCATCAAATTTTTACCTTGAGTGATGAGTATAAAAACTAATTCATGAGTTAAATCATACATGGAATTGGTGTTTTTGAAAAGTAGAATACTGTTTGTGAAATGCTAGAAATGTCTACAATTACACATTTTAAATCAAGTATGATTATGAATATTATTTATTTGGAATGATTTTTTCTTTATTGGAATACAGTTATAACCTATATTAATGATCATTATAAATATGAAATTCCCTTTTTGAGGTATGGACCCTTTTTGACTTTATTTTGAGGTTTTTCTCGAGGAAGATAAAAATTTTGAGTGTGAAAGAATTTGATATCTCTATTTTGTATACATATTTTTATGGGGTTTTACATATTAATTCATTTCATATTAATTAATTTAATATAATATATGTGTCTGATGTTATTGTTTTTCAAATTCTTATGTAGTATTGAAATTTGGAGAAAATCAAAGGAAAACATGGAAATTAATCAAAAAAATGGAACTTAGGAGGTGAGCGAAGCGAAGCAGCGTGGCATCATATTTTGATAAAGACATAGAGAACATCTGGAGGGACAAAAAGGAATATGTAGGATAAAACATATATTATAGTTCTATTCAAATTCTACATGTCATGTAAGTTCATTTCATGGGGTGTATATTCATTTCACCACAGGATGCATGGCATGAAAGAAAGTCGTGAATCATCATTAAACGATGTGACATCCGGTTACCTGATGATAGATTGCTAATGTTTAGAAATCTTAGTAGATATTCTCCTGAGAGATGTAGAGATTCTAAACATATGGAGAAAATCTTGGATCAGCATTATACGATGTCAATCCCCATTACATGACATCTAATTACCAGATATAGTAAAAAACTATAATCTCTAGCAGATCTTCTGATTAGATATTATGAGTTTGTATGACCTGCGACACCCATTGAATTTTTTTTACCAGAGGATTCCCACTAATGAATTATGTTCCTATTTATATGGTTTATCGAATTGATTTTATTATTTCATTCCATGCTATAGGTGAAATTACTGGGGGCAACCACATGGTTCCAACATAGATTTCATCGTAGCTAGACTTTTTTTATGTTCATCATACCATTCATTTTTGTAGAATTTGAATGATATATATTTTAATTCCATCCTCTATTTTAATTCCCTTTGGTTCCCCAAAACTCTATTCTAATATCTCAGCTATGGGTATTGATTAATACATCATCAGCGACCACCCAACGATGATAAAAAAATCCAATTAGAGATAAAGGGATCAGTTAAAGGGGTTGTGTAAAATCTTTGTTTGATTTAACATTTCTCATAAATATGATTTCATTCAATAGTATCATGTTACGCTTTCACATATACATTATTCATCAATGAATCATCAACCATATGGTTTAAATATTAATCATACCCCAACATGATTCAGAAAATTTTTCATGAACATTTTATTGAATTAATCTTCTGCTTTTGTAAATCTAAACTAAATGTGCTTTAGATATGTTGAATCATTTGAACAAGATGAATTGGGAGTCTAGGGTATTTTGATATGTGATTAAAATTTCCTCTATCGATTAAATTGTTTGATTTCATAGCTATAAGATAAAATTATTTTTATAGTAAAGATCATTTAATTAATTTTGAAAAACCGCCCAAGGACACTCGATTCTCCCCTCTTCTACACTTCTATTTTCATTAGTTTAATTAACAGAAACTGAAATTTGAGTGAAAAAACTTTTATTTTTGAGTTTTCATTGTTGTGTTCCATGTTATCTATGTGTTCAACACTACACATCTTATATATTGTGCATTTTTAGTTTTTATGGATCAGGATACTATGAATTTCTAATTTGATCACGCCTAGTGGAATTATGACACCATTCAGGGATTTCAATTAACATAACAATGAATGTTGGTGTAATCTAAATACATGAGTTTGTAAAATATAAACATAATTTATATGACTTACATAGAAATATAGATGAGTTATTCTTGGTAAATAGAGGTAAAATTAAACTCTAATGAAAGATGGAGGTTCAAAAAGGATCTCTTACCATAAGTCAATAATTGTCCTATACATGATCATAAGGTAATGAATAATCAAATTATATTTATTAATTAATAATTACTCATTATTTCATATATTTAATTGACTTATTATAATTTTATTATATTCATTTAAGTCCAATTTGGATGATTTATTGTATTTAAGTTCATCATTTCAGATTGATTATTTTCATAGTTTTCTTATTCGGTTCACATAAATAATAGTTTGGATGTGCATGGGTATAATTCTCTAGAAGTTTAATTAAATTTTATTAATAAAAGAAATTTAAAAATAATTCGTATTATATATTACTTTGTTTCCATATATGAGTATTTATAATCATATATGATTCTAACGATAATCAATTATATTAATTTCAGTGATTTTTTATGACAATGAAGTCATATTGTTTTATCAGTTAGCATTATTTATATATATATTAATTTTTTAAAAACATAAAAAAGGTTAAAAATAAATACAAAAATATTATGAAACATATTTAAGGGTTTTAGTACCAGTTTTTATGGAGATAACGGAAAACGAAAACATTTCATCGACCAAGGTGATAAATCAGCACCACATGGACAACAATTTCATATTTAGAATAAGAGGTTTGGGGTAAGGGTTTTGATGATGTATTATTACATTGTAATAAAAAAACAATAGTACATTTATGGTACTATAGTTTTCATTCCATTATTATCTGTGTATTTTAATAAAGAATATGAAAAAAATAAATATGAAAAGAAATTAAAAGAAAATAAAGAGGAAGTTACCATTTGAATTTACCCACTTTGAGAACCTCCACGTAGAAATGGTTTTAGTCTTTCTTTGATACCCTGAACTCCATGAATTTTCTATTGGGTTTGGGAAGATTAATAGGAAATATTTTGACAAGGATGAAATCATGAATGTTATTGTTGGTCGGAGTGGACACTCAAGAGGGGGGGTGAATTGAGTTCCAATTAAAATTTCTGTTAAAATATTATCTAGTTAAAATCCACTGATTTATAAAGTAAGTTAAAATGTACTGAATTTATACAGATTGTAAATGTTCTCTTAGCTTCTCAAAGATTGATTAGGTCTCGGTTCGTTTAACCACATGATCAAACTAACTTTTTAAACTAATCTACTGATTTACAATAAGTGTAAACACTTTCTAATTTAAGTATCAATGTAGCTCCAAAATAATATTGTATTTCAATGTAATAGCAGCGGAATAAATATGATATATGTCGTACAGTTTAAACTTAAATGAAATATGCACATTAGATATAAAAAGTGGTTCAGTCTCAAGCCGAGACATAGTCCTCTCAAATATATATAAATTTAATCCACACCCTGGATCGGGGTTAACAACAGTTTTACAAAACTGTCCAAGCCACGCAGGGACCTCTACCACTATTCTTCATGGGAAACAAAACAAAGACCAGGTCACACAAGGACCTCTTCCACAGTTGAAGTGGGTAAAAAAAGTTAAGAGAATTTGAGTGAGGATTTTGATATCCTCCAGTTCAGTGCAGGAGACAGTGTGTGTAATAATATATAGAGTACACCACACTGCTCGAAAGTTAATAAATAAATCATGCAGAGATGATATAAAAGAGTTTATAAAGCTCTAGTGATTATCAATGTAGCTCTGGACTCGTTGGATTCATCAAGAATTCTTCTGAGTTCTTCTCTGGTTTTTCTGTTCATAAACAGAGTGTCGTAGTTCAACTTGTCTTCTTCGGGAGTGAGAAAGATGTCTTGATTCATCGTGTGTTCTTCAGAATTATTGGATTGCACTCATGAGAGTTCTATGAAGGTCTTTCAATCTCCTTCTTGTTTAGTATAGTGCATTTTGGTGTACGTAAGTTCTTCGTGTTGTATATTCACACTTGCACATCTCTTCTATTCTTTTTTCGTTATTTCTTATTTCGTTACACATGTACTGCATCTCAATCTTTCTTATATTCCACGAGTTATGGCAGTAGGAATGATTCCCTTTTCATAGGATCAAGATATGGTTTCCTAACACGCCAACAACTATAATTAAATAACATTTATTGCATTAAAAACAACAAATATGACCGTTAGCATTATTTAAAATAATATTGACAAAATCATAAGAAACGGTGTCACATTGATCATGGAAACAGTGTCTTCTTCACGGTGTCTGATCACGGTGTCTGGTCATGGTGAGTGGTCTCGGTGTCTGGTCACGGTGTCTGTTCATGGTGTCTGGTCACGGTGTCTGGTCATGGTGTATGGTCACGGTGTTTGGTCATGGTGTCTGGTCACGATGTCTGGTCACGGTGTCTGGTCACGGTGTGTCCTTCACAGTGTCTCCATACATAGACGAATATCTGTATTTGGACTAAGACAATGATATACAGAATATGGATTAAGGTTAAACATTAGAGAGTAAGAGAATGTGAATCATAAATATAAAGGTGTGATAATATATGAGAGAATTGTGATCATGCATAAGACTTGTAAATAATAAAGAGAGTAATTAACATCCATAAGATTTGTTATTATAAAAACATGATGTGCAACTATTATTGAGTTTGAAGAGATTTAGCAAGATGTTCAATGAAGATTAATATTAATTAACAGTAATGAGATTTGTGATCATTAAAACATGATTAACGCATGAGGAGTCCAACAATCTTCCCCTTTTTGATGATCACAAATCATATATAGGCAGAATATAAATGACATGTAATATTAAAGATACTAGCATAGGAAAAAAAATATAGAACAGATACTTGTAGTTTTTCTCCCCCATTTAGACTATTATAGAACTAATACCTGTAGTTTTTCTCCCCCTTTTGGGATAATCAAAAAGTAGAGAAAATGAAATTAAACTCGGCAGCTGTCATTAAACAAAGGGTTCATAATACAATGTACAGGAGAAGTACAAACTGTAAACAAGAAATGACATCCCATCAATAAGAAAAATAGTCTCTAGACTCTTTAGGGATCCATCTTTTCCTTGCCTTTATCAGTAGCAGGAGCTGGTGATGATGTAGAAGAAGGAATAGATGTGGTAGACAATGAGGGTAAGGGTAGAACTTCAAAAATAGAAGGAGCCAAAGTAGGAGCAGTAAAGGATCTAGGTCGTGGTTGATCAAGAATGACTGGCCGGATCTGATAAAGGGCTTGGCTAACTGTCATGGCAGTTGAGGCTAAGGCAGGTAGTCCAGGTCTATGGGGTGCAGCAGCTGGAGCAACTATAGAAGTACTCTGCACATGAAGATACGACTTCAAAAGATTGATGAAATCAGTAATGATTTAACCACCATACTGCATAGCCTTTTCAAAATCACCCTTATTTTACAGAAATCTGTCCAAAAATCTAGTGAAATCGAAATGTTTTTGAAAATGAGCTTTAAAAGCTTGAGTCACAGGAGGGATTGCCAGATTTTCCACAAGATATCTAAAGTGATCTATCATATCACTTTTAGAGAAAATCCGGGAAAGATACAAATCTATTTTCATGGAGATATCTTGTTGAGCATCATTGGCTATCATAGAATGAATCCAAACCAAGTCCAATGCTCTATCACTGTTCTTAATCACTTCTGACAAAGAAGATAGATCCAAGCCACTAAAGGAAGTATGAAATTATTCGTTAATTATGGATCTCAGCATATAATCATCCAAAGAAGGTGTGGAGGTCTGACAAGAAGCAGGTGAAGCCTTGACAGGTTCTGTTAGAACTTTGAGCTGTTTTAGAACTTTTTGCAAACATCCAGTGTATTCATCTATAAGCTTATTTATTGTTTCCACAATCTCTCTCATGCATTCCAGCATCTTGGTGTGCCTTTTTCCAATATTTTCATCAAAATATAGTAGGTATGGATGAACTTGAGACACAATCTCCCTAGAAAGGAGGGAATCAGAAGACTCAAGAGAAACAGTAACAGGTGCAGGGGTAGAAACAGAAGCAGGCTCTGATCTCAAAGATAACTCATTCTGCAGACTTTCCACTATACTTTTCAGATTTTCAACATCAGCACTCAGCAGCCTATTCTCTACTCTGACTTATTGGATTTCTCGGATCATCCATAGTTTAATATGCAAGATTATATTTTCCAAGATAACTGATGCATCTTCATGACTTCATTGAGTCACTGGGCGAGGTTGAGTGGTGACAATTTTCTCAAATCCTGCTAACAAAGTCTCGCCAAAAACATTCAGACCATCTTTGGTCACAAAAGAGTGAAGATCAGGTAAGGATTAAGGCAATGGTAGAGGATCAGATTCTGGTTGAGGGTCAAAGTCATCTTCAGACTCAGATTCTGATTCAGATTGAGGTTAGGGCTCTGGTTCTGGTTCTGAATGAGCTAAGGACTTCAGTTGAAACAGAGAAGAAAGATCCATTCCAGTTGCAGTCACTTGCTGTGACTCATTCACATTATAAAATCTTGGGAACTCATACCGAGAGTGCACAGAGTAAGTGACAGAAGGTTGAGAAGCTTAAGCAGATCCAGCTTCAACAATATCAAGATTTTGAGTTTCCTCCCCCTCAACTTGTGCTTCCCTTTCAGATTCTTGAGGTTTAGGAACATGGTAAAGATCTACAGGATCATCCCTAATCTCTTCAGCAAACTCTTACCTTGCCAGCTGAAAGGCAATTTCAATTCTTTCTTCAGTAGATGAAATAATCTCAGGAACCGATTGTTCCACTGGATAAGCTTCTAGACTTGCTTCTTTCTCAACAGAAAGAGTCTCTTCAACAAAATCTACCTCTGAGGTTGCTTGCTGTTCTGAAACAGGAAAAACCAATTTCCTTGCAGCATTGGGATGAGCTTCTTCCTCATGACGAACAACTGAAGGGTCTTTAGTC
Source organism: Viscum album (assembly GCA_963277665.1). Lineage (NCBI taxonomy): Eukaryota > Viridiplantae > Streptophyta > Magnoliopsida > Santalales > Viscaceae > Viscum > Viscum album. The sequence continues at coordinate 593,649 of CAUJRU010000448.1, read as the reverse complement.
CTTTCCTTTTCAACAACAACTTCCTCTCCTTGAGGTATTTCAATAGGGATAACAACAGGGACAACAGCCCATTCCTCTTCAACATGAACTGTTTCCATTGGAGGTATTACAGATTCTTCTCTATGTGGAACTTCAGCTATTACTTCTTCTTCTGAATACTCAGCCACTTCATCTGGTTACAAACCAGGATCACCTAGGTTCTTAGGCCTTCTTGGATAGTCAACATGATTAAACTTTTTATATAGTTGATCACTATCCTCAAACCATTGCTTTTTCCAGGGATTCCAGCTAATCTTCCTCCTTCTGATGACAGGCATGGATAGGAAGAAATCAAGGTCCTCTAATTTTTCTTCATTCGGTCCAACAATCCATTTTGAAACTAACATGGCTGAAATCATCCTTGAATAAAACATTGAGGTGGATTTGGAAGTTACTTTGATCAGCTCACAGATATGGTTGATAACATACTAACACAGATTGATCTTATAGCCATTCTTCAACAGGTGAATCAAGAACACATCCTGATACTTCATCACACCAAAATCTCCTTTACTAGGACTAACCAAATTCTGAACAAACTTGAAAAAAAGTCTTGTCTCCCCATCTAGTTCAGCAGTTATGGCACTTCTCATGGTTCCATTTCGAGTTAGACATTCCAAAGCGGTTTCCAGGTCAATGATGTCGGTTGTTGGAGGAGGGTCTCTCTGGTAATCTTCACACACTCCTTCATGTGGAATTCTTAGGCATGCAGCCCACAGCCGTGAAGAGAAAGAGCACTTGTAACCATCGATACAGCTGGACACCAAAAATCTTTCTCCAAACTCCAAAGAGAAATTCACATTAAGATAGAATTGAGATACAAGCCTCGGGTAAATCGGTCTATTCTGTCCAGTGAACCATTCAAGCCATCCTTGTTCTTTTAAAACTTTCAAAACTAACGATCTGCTAGACAACAACCATTCAGGGCAAACGTCTTTTTCAGGTAAAACGGTATGGTTTACCAGGTTTGGGTTTAGAGGTCCTTCAGGAGCTATCCTCGGTATCCTCTTTTGTTTCTTAGAGCGGCGCTTATCAGACGAGGGTGAAGATAGATGCTTCATCCTTGGCATTCACTAAAGGTTTGGCCGAGAGGGAAGAGAAGGTTCAAAAGAGAATTCGGGTAAGGAATCGAATGACACCCTTATGTTTTATCATTTGGTAATGTCATACGTCATAAAAACACAAATGCGGGAAATCAAATAGCAGTGAAATAAAAATTACTGCGATACGGGATAAAAAATAATAATAAACATAATTCTCACGGTGAGATCGTGAGTAGGTATTATGGTGAGACAGAAAACTAGTCATCATAGTGAGATAGTTTATAGTAATCATTGTGAGACAGTGAGCATTTTATATAGTAACGGTGTGACAGTGAGTTGTCAGACCGTGAGAATAAAACAGTAACGTAGAAATAGTAAGTATGAAACCGTAAGGTAAAGTACAGTAATGTATTAAACATTAAGATCAGTAATATATTCATTTATTATTAATCATACCAAGATAATGTATGAAGTAGTTTAATATTTCATAATTTAATGGTTTAGTTAATATATCAGCAAGTTGATATTCAGTACCAATGAATTCCAAAGTGATATCACCTTTTTGATAATGTTCCCTCAAAAAACTGATATCTTACATCAATATGTTTTGTCCTGGAATGAGAAACAAGATTCTAAGAAATATTAATAGCACTTGTGTTGTCACAATTTATTGAGACATGTCTGAATTGATATCCATAGTCTTGTAATGTGTGTTTCATCCACAAAATGTGTGCACAACAACTTCCAGCAACTATGTATTCAGCTTCTGCAGTTGATAATGCAACAAAATTTTTCTTCTTACTACACCATGATACTAGTGACTTGCCTAAAAGATGACATGTTCAAGAGGTGCTTTTTCTATCTAGCTTACATCCAGCAAAGTCAGCATCAGAATAACTAACTAATTCAAATGATTTCCCTTTGGTATAGAACAGTCCTAAATTGGGAGTATGCATGAGGTATTTGAAAATTCTCTTTACAACATTTAAATGTGACTCTTTATGGTTTGATTGAAAACGAGCACACATACACACACTAAACATAATATCAGGACGACTAGCAGTCAGGTAGAGTAGACTTCCAATCATTCCTCTATAAGTGGTTTGATCAACAGATTTACCATTTTCATCAAGATCCATCTTACAGGTGGTACTCATGGGAGTGTCACTACTTTTGGTGCTATCCAATCCAAAACGTTTTAAAAGATATCTAGTATATTTAATTTAAGTTAAAATAATTCCATCATCACTTTGAAAGATTTGGAAACCATGAATGAATTTAAGTTCACCAATTAAACTCATTTCAAATTCATTTTGCATCATTTTTGAAAAATCAGTACATAATGTAGTTTTTGATGATCCAAAAACAATATCATCTACATAAATTTGTACAACTAAAACATCTTTAGAAATTCATTTTATAAATAGAGTAGGATCGGCTATTCTTTTTGTAAAACCTTTAGATATTAGAAAAGTACTTAATCTATCATACCAAGCTCTTGCAGCTTTCTTTAAACCATATAAAGCTTTTGATAGTTTGAAAATATGATTTGGAAAATTAGGGTTTGAAAATCCAAGTGGTTGTTCAACAAAAACATCCTCAATAATATATCCATTTAAGAATTCACTCTTGACATCCATTTGATATAGTTTCAAATTTAGATGTGCAGCATAAGAAAGTAAAATCCTAATAGCTTTTAATCTGGCTACTGGAGCAAAAGTCTCCTCAGAGTCAATAACTTCTTCATGACTATAGCCTTGTGCTACTAGTCTAACTTTATTTCTAACTATGTTTCCATATTCATCTACTTTATTTCTAAACACCCATTTCGTGACTATTGTGAAAGTGTCCTTAGGTCATTCAACAAGATTCCAAACTTGTTTTCTTTCAAACTGATTGAGTTCTTCCTGTGTAGAAATTACCCAAAATTCATCATTAATAGCATCATCAATGATTTTAGGTTCAAGTTGTGACAAGAAGGCTTTATGTTCAACCTGATTTCAATGAGAAGCTCTAGTATGTGTCCCTCTATCAAGATTTCCTATAACAGCATCTAATGGATGATTCTTTAGAATTCTAGTTGATCTAGTAAAGGTAGGACTAGAAATTTCAGGTTCATCAACAGGTTGGGAATCAACAGAAGCAGGTTCTGGAAAATTTCCAGAAATGGTTGTCTTTATAGCAGGTTCATTTGATTTGTCATTAAGGTCTAGAACAGATAATTCTTTTTCAGGATTTTCAAGAGAGATTTTAGGCTCATGTGGATCAGTTTCATCAAACTTGATGTGAACAGATTCTTCTACACACTTGGTTCTTTTATTGAAAACTCTATAGGCTTTACAATAAATAGAATAAGCTAGGAAAATTCCTTCATCACTCTTGGATGAAAACTTGTCAAGATTATCTTTGGTATTAAGAATAATGACTTTGCATCCAAAGACTCTAAAGTAGTTAACCTTAGGTTTCCTATGGTTCCACAACTCATAAGGGATCCTCTTAAGAATAGGTCTGATTAAGACTCTATTGATAATATAAAAAGCTGTATTTACAGATTCATCCCATAAATAAATAGGTAGGTCATACTCATTAGGCATGGTTATATAAATTTCTTGCAGGGTACTATTCCTCCTTTCTACTACATCATTTTTCTGAGGTGTCCTGGGGGAAGAGAAATTGTGACTATAGCCATTGTGTGAGCAATAGGATTCAAATTCATGATTCTCAAACTCTAGTCCATGATCAGTTCTTAGAGTTTTAATCTTACGTCCACTATGATTTTATACAGATTTGGAGTATTTAATAAAGTAAGAACAAGCTTCACTTTTGTGAGCTAGAAAATATACCCAAGTATATCTAGAAAAGTCATCTACTAAGAAATAGACATAGTTCTTCCCATTTAAGCTAGAAACTCTAGAAGGTCCAAATAAATCCATGTGAACCAACTCGAGAGGTTGAGAAGTTGAGACTTATTTCTTTGGTTTGAAAGAGATTTTGTGTTTCTTTCCCTTTTGACAGGGATTACAAACTTTTTCATTTGGAAACTCAAGTTTGGGTAGGTCTCTAACTATGATCTTCCTAGTATGTTTTCTAAGTTAGTGTATATTGCAGTGTCCCAACCTTCTGTGCCAATGCCGAGACTCGTTATGAAAAGCATTTAAACAAGTAATATTTTGCATGGCTAAAGAATTTAAATCAAAAGCATAATCATTTACATTTCACAGGGCAGAAAATACTAAATAATTTTTAGAATTAAAAACATTGAAAGAATAATTTTCAAATTTAACATTAAAACCATCATCACATAACTGAGAAATACTTAACAGATTATATTTAGGTCCATCAACAAATAAAACTATATAAATTAATACTGTGTCAGTGTTACCAATCTGGCCTAAGCCGATGATTTTCCATTTATAATTATCACCAAAGGTGACAAAGCTTCCATCAATTCTGACTAAGCTTTTAAAGCATGAGAAGTCTCCTCACATATGTCTTGAAAATCCACTATCCATGTAAAAAGACTTCCTACAGGGGCTCTTTAAGAAGGTTTCCTACAAAACAGATTTAGATAGGAAATGATATTGGTACCCAGATCTTCTTGGGTCCAGACAGGTTAGCAATCAAAGCTTTTGGTACCCAAATTTGTCTTAAGGGTCTCATAAAATTTATAGAATCAACATGCATTGAAAGATAAACCTTATTAGATCTGTAACAATGAATATAACTAGTTAAAGCATATAAATATCTAGAACTAGAATTAGCAGCATTCTGTACAGATTTAGGAATAAATATTTTCTTAGTAATCTGTCTCTGTCCAGGTTTGTAGCCTATTCCTGTAGTGTATTTTGGTGCAAATTTCATTCCTAGCATTTGAGTTAGTGTATCCATTCCATTTTTGAATTTCTCTAAATCCTTTCTGAGTTTCTCATTAGACATTTTCAGTTCAGTGTTCTACTATAACAGTTGAGCATTTTTTTATTTTTCAATAGTATGTTCAGTTTTGAAAGTAGTAGTGAGAGCATGCTGTTTCTTTAATGATTTTTATTTATACATAAGTTCATTGCATGTCTCTTCCAGTATATTACAATATTCAAACAATTCCTCACTAGTCATGTTTTCATAATCATAATCAGATTCCACACTATCTTTAGAATTATAAGGATTTAAAGCAGGAGTATCTAGGGTTAACTCAGATTTGTTTGTCATAAAACACATGTTTGCATTATTTCTGGTTTCAGTCTCAGAAGCTTCAGATTCACTAGAGCTATCCTCTGAAGCGCACCAAGTAGCCATCATATCCTTTTTGTACTTACTGTCCTTGTAATCATATTTCTTCTTGAATTTGATCTTTGGGAAGTCTACTTTAATATGTCTTTTTCTTGTGCACTCATAACAGAAAACTTCATCACTTTTATCTGGCTTTTTCCAATCCTTCTTCCAATGTCCCTTATTGTCATACATTCCTTTGTAATTTGATTTTTTGAAGAATTTCTTCTTCCTATAAAATTTCTTAAACCTTCTGGCTATCTGAGCCATTTCAGCATCACTATTAGAGTCTGAATTTTCATTGGTTGAACTATCAATAGGTAGTTGAGCTTTATCGTTGTCCTTTCTCTTTGAAGCATTAGTCTTGAAAGTCAATGATTTCCTCTTAGGTCCATCATCTTTATCTTTATTCTCCTTGAGTTCTTCCTCATACATCGTAAGCATACCAATGAGTTCTTTGACAGGTAGAGCATCAATGTCACATGACTCTGTGATTGAAACAGATGTGCCTCTCCATCAGTCTAGTAAACATCTCAAGATTCTCATAATTTGTTCCTTTTCTGGAACAACTATTCCAAGTGAATTCATTGTATTGACTATCTCATTAAACCTAACATACATGTCAGAAATAAGTTCATCAGTTTTCATTTTAAAATTATCATATTTAATAGTATAAGTATTTATTCTCATTTCTTTAACATTGGTTGTTCCTTCATGAGAAACACCCAAGGTATCCCAAATTTCAAAAGCAGTTTCACAAGAAGAAATTATGTTAAACTCTTCATCTCCTAAAGCACATTACATGGAATTCATGGATTTACAATTATTATTGTAAGCAGTCTTTGTAGGTTCATCCCAAGTGGATCTAACAGTAGTGGGATGTTTATATTCTGATTCTGTAGTAGTCCAAATATCAAAACCTATGATTTCTAAATGAATTTTCATTTTAAGTTTCCACTGATCATAGTTGTTACCATTGATGAAAGGTGGAATGTTAGTAGCAGCACCCTCTAGTCTATTATCCATAACTAGATTTTAGAAAGATAATTTAAAGAGATAAAAATTTAGAACTAACAGAAATTTAAGATCTTTAAAGATGCAACTAAAATCATAGTTAAAAACAGAGTATTTCAAAAATCATTGATCAAAAAAACTAATCTATTGATACCAAATGTTGGTCGGAGTGGACACTCAAGAGGGGGGGGGGGGGTGAATTGAGTTCCAATTAAAATTTCTGTTCAAATATTGTCTAGTTAAATCCCCCAATTTATAATGTAAGTTAAACTATATTGAATTTATACAGATTGTAAATGTTCACTTAGCTTCTCAACGATTGATTAGGTCTCAGTTAGTTTAACCACAGGATCAAACTAACTTTTGAAACTAATCTACTGATTTACAATAAGTTTAAACACTTGAAAATTTAACTATCAAAGTAGCTTCAAAATAATTTTTTATTTCAAAGTAATAACAACAGAATAAATATGATATATGTCATATACTTTAAACTTAAATAATATATGCACAGCAGATGTAACAAGAGGTTCAGTCTCAAGCCGAGACTTAGTCCTCTCAAATATATATAAATTTGATCCACACCCTGGATCGGGGTTAACAACAGTTTTACAATACTTTCCAGGCCACACAGAGACCTCTACCACTGTTCTTCATGGGAAACAAAACAAAGACCAGGTCACACAAGGACCTCTTCCATAGTTGACGTGGGTAAACAAAAGATAAGATAATTTGAGTGAGGATTTTGATATCCTCCAGTTCAGTGCAGGAGTTACTGTGTGTAAAGATATATAAAGTACACCACACTGCTCAAAAGTTAATAAATAAATCATGTAGAGAATATATATAAGAGTTTAGAAAGCTCTAGTGATTATCAATGTAGCTCTGGACTCGTTGGATTCAGTAGGAATGCTTCTGAGTTCTTCTCTGGTTTTTCTGTTCAAAAATAGAGTGTCATAGTTCAGCTTGTCTTCTTCATGAGTGAGAAAGATATCTTGATTCATCGTGTGTTCTCCAACAGTATTGGATTTCACTCATGAGAGTTCTTTGAAGGTCTTGAAATCTCATTCTTGTTCAGAATATTGCACTTGGGTGTACGTATGTTCTTCGTGTTGTATCTTCACACTTTCACACTGCTTCTCTTCTTGTTTCATTGTTGCTTATTTCGTTACACGTGTACTGCATCTCAATCTTTATTATATTCCATGAGTTCTGGAAGTAGGAATGATTCCCTTTTCATAGGTTCGAGATACGGTTTCCTGACATGCCAACAACTATAATTAAATAACATTAATTGCATTAAAAACAAAAAATATGACCATTAACATTATTTAAAATAATATTGACAAAAGCTTAAGAAATGTTGTCACACTGATCATGGAAATGGTGTCTTCTTCATGGTGTCTGATCACGGTGTTTGGTCACGGTGAGTGGTCAAGGTGTCTGGTCATAATGTCTCGTCACGGTGTCTGGTCACAATGTCTAGTCACTGTGTCTGGTCACGGTGTCTGGTCACGGTGTCTGGTCACAGTGTCTGGTCACGGTGTCTTGTCACGGTGTGACCTTCACGGTGTCTCCATACTTAGATGAATATTTGTATTTGGACTAAGACAGTGATATAGAGAATATGGATTAAGGTTAATCATTATAGAGTAAGATAATGTGAATCATAAATATAATGGTGTGATAATATATGAGAGAATTGTGATCTTGCATGTGACTTGTAAATAATAAAGAGAGTAATTAACATCCATAAGATTTGTTATTATAAAAACATGATGTGCAGCTATTATTGAGTTTGAAGAGAATTACCAAGATGTGCAATAATGATCAAGATTAATTAACAGCAATGAGATTTGCGATCATTAAAAAATGATTAACACATGAGGAGTCCAACAGTTTTGATGAGAAGGGTTGTAGAGGGGTGGTATTAATAATGGAGGAGAGGGTTGTCTTCTCATTATTTTATTCATTAGTTTGTCATTTTTCTTCAAGACTGTTAATTATTTTAGAATTATAACTAAATATAATCAACTAATGGAGGGATGTACCACATTATGATACTTACATCACTGACGACTCAAGGAATAGTTTATTTTACTAATAATGTATATATAATGTAAATTATCATATTTTACACCACAAAAAAATCATGTATTCCAGAAAAATCCTAACAATTGACTGTAAACACTTCTCAATGTGTATAATTAAAAATTGATCTCCATTATATGAAAAAAATTCAAAATTAGAGAATTTATTATCTGATTAAAATCATTATTTACTTGTTAAATACATATTTTAAAATGATAACCAAATTTATAAAACATTGAAAAATTAAACAAGGTCTTAAAATATTATCATAAAATCATAATAAAATAAAATATTAATTTATGAATAAATATTATAAAAATATATATTTTTTAAATTATTACATTAATCATAAAATTGTATTTATATATTTATGACTTATAAAACTAAAAACATTTAATAAATAATTTTTTAAATATTTAAATACAAATACATTGACATAATTTTATCATAATTAGATGTACAATATGCCGAATGTTTATTTATACATTCATAAGCAGGTGACTATTCATTTTTCTAACTTATTAGTCATAATGGTTAAGTTACTATTCTTAAAATGAAGTTACTATTTCATGGGTATAGGTAACTTAACATCTAGAAATACCTATGATTTCAATCATTCATTGTTTTTAATTATTTTAATTTGATCTAAATTTTATATTTTGTGATTTTTACTATATAAAATATTTATAAGAATTTAATTTTCATTGGTAATATTTAGTTTCAATTGAATCATTATATTGGGCCATATAAGTCTGTGATTGAAGATGAACCATGCAGTTTTTTGGGAGTGGTAGTCTATAAAACAAATGAATGTTAGTTCTTTTTTTGGATGGTGTATATGAAAAATCAATGAATAAGACTTTAATATAATTAGATTAATGTATATAAGTGATGCTAATATCATTATATTTGAGGGGATAGAGGAAATTTTATTTTTCATAATTAAGAGGGAGGGATCATTAACTAATGATACTCATATTATGGAATTTATTTTTCCCTAAAAGCAACATTGTAAAGGAATTAATTTGGATAAATAAGGGAGACTTCAATTTTTTGAACATTGGAAACAGTTTTTTGAGGAATAATATTGTAGGGTTTTAACTAGAAATTCTAATGAGAAGTGATTCATGATGTGGGTAGATATTAATCTATAATATGTGGGAGAATGATGGTTTTTGGATTAACACATACATATTTTATAATAAAGGGATATTATTAATGTAAATAAATAAGTTAATATTGAAAATTATTCGTGATTGGGAGTTTTGGTTTAATCTCACATAAAAAATTAATATTTGATACAATAATGACTGTTTTTGTGATTTTTCATTAAAATTAAATTCTTATTCCCCAATATATCATTATTATGGTAAATAATTTTTTACATATGTAATCAATTTTAATGGAAATGATTAATGATTAAAATTATAATTATTTATATCCATCATATTTATATTTAAATAATAATTTTATAAAAAAACATTCTAATGGTTTGAAAGGATAATTTTAAAATAAAAATATGAAATCTTGTTAAAAAAGTATTAAGAAATATGAATTTTTAATCATTAAATTTAAAAATAAAATAAAATTTTCTTCGATATATAATTTATAGAGAACCAATACTTTTAGAAAAAAATTTAAATTAATTTTCACAAAAATTACCCATATATAAAAACTAAGGATAAAAAAACACTACAATATTTGGATAAATTTTTATATAAAACATCAATTTAAAATAACAATTAAAATAAATTTTATTAATCTCCATATTGAACTACTAAATCCATTTAATTGAATAAAACAACAAATTATAACTTAGTTAATACATGAACAAAAGTGTTAAGATAAAAATACTATAATGGAATAAATAAGATAATGAAGCAAAACATGTTAGTTAAATGAACTAACATGATATCATAAAACTGACAGGTCAAAAATAACAACATGTTGGAATTAATTAAAGAACAATTTATTATAAGATAATGTAAAAATAGGAATGTATTATTAAATTAAAACCTAAAATCATTATATACTGAGGCTAAATCCCAATACAACATCACATGAATAATATTTCCCCATCATTGGTTAGGTTTACTCCCAAATCTCATACAAAACATATAATGGGATGAATATTTTACCAAATTAACTGGATAAATTTATGAGATCACCCATAAAAACATTAACATTTTTATATGCCCACAAAAAAAGAAAAATCATGAGGCATTACTGTCATAGTTACCCATATAATGATATGGGTTGTATAATCATTCCACATATCATAATCAAAATATATTTTATAAAGACCAAAAATATAATATTGAATTAAATATTATAGACATTCATAACTGATTAATTAGATTTAGGCCCTAATATATGGTGTTCATTTCAAAAAATTATCAAGAGAGACCGCCAAAAAAATGACTTTAGAAGAGAACAATGAAAGAATCATTTCCATAACTCTTTTAAAGACATTTGGAGGAAGAATAAGTATGTAAATTTCATATAAAACAATTTCCAAATTATAATGGTTAAGAAAAACCTATTTATATATTTGTTTAAATATTTAATAATAATTATTAATTTAAATGATAATCACTATTATGTATTAAGAGTTTTGAAAATTCTTGTTAATCATGTCATATTTTAACGATGAAATTATGAAAAATAAAAAATGGTCATGTATTACCCCATTATTGGATGAGTGAATAATATATATAAATTTATATATGATAAACATAATTTTTTTTAATAATTTCATTACATCAAATATTGGGAGAGAACGTGATTTTTATATAGAAACATAAAAACCCATATAAAAGGGGTGGTTTTGAAATTAACCTATATTATATTCCAAAAACATTAATCATTATCATTTAATGTCCAAAATAATAATAATAGGTCCATTATTTTCTTAAATAATAACCATTTAGTAATGTAATAAATTTAATATTATTTTATTATGTTCACTTATAACCATTTTAAAGAGATTTAATGCTTAATTTTATTGTTTGAATGGAATTTGTTTCATTATTCCCAGGATAGATCACTTTTGTATAATTGTTGGTGTTTTTGTAAAATGAGAATAAAAAATAATGAGTTAAAAGAAATTTCATTAATTTTATATTGAAATGTAATTTATTCCCAAAATCATATTTATTACACATGGATGACTCATTTAATAAAAAAATTAGCATTAAACGGTTAATTTATTTATGCATTTTTATCAACCACCGCGAACTAGATTCATTTTATTTAAATTTATGTATATATATTCATTATATGAAATAAAATATGTAATTATATACATATTGTAATCATAATTGATCACAATAATTTTGTTATTAATTTCCTCCAAAAACCCTAGGCTTGGGGAAAAGGTTCATATAATGACCATGTTATATGTACTTATAACACTTAAATAAACAAATACTATGTAATTGAATCATCCCACATTCTTCCATATTTGAGGGATTCTTCATATTCATTTGGGCATTACTTGCAAGATGACCAATTATTCCACATATGAATACTTTCATGTTTCCCATTAGATAGTTCTTAGGATGATTTTTCAAGAAATTTTAACCAGTTGGATATTGGATTTTCATTCTATAATGGGATTTATCTATTGATCCACCTATAATACAATCCAATTTCCACTTTTATTCATTGTGACCATGATACCACTAAAACACTCAGATCTCTATTTAAACATTAAGGGCACAACAAAAAATCTATTTCTAGCTTTCAATGTCTTTAATTTTAAAATATTATAATAGATTTGGATTTATACTACTATAGAATTTATTCAGGTTTCTTTCGGTGTTCATGACATAGATGGAGGCATATCTTCTAATCCTTTTTATTTTTTCTTTGTACACCCAGATGTACTCATCTTCCTTCTATTTCAGTCTGTGGAATTCTTGTTCCATTATTAGACAGAAGGGTTATAGAAAATATGTATTGAAACTTATTTTGATGAAGTAATACCATTCCATGGAATGAATTTCTTCCTTGGAATCCATTTTTTGACTATTTTTTACCATTTAACAACTTCCCCATGGAAACAATAGCCCACCAACACAGCATTCCATTATTCTAAGCCATATATGAAAGTGAATATCTTTTCAATGGAGTAAATCTTCTGTTTTGTAAGGAGGGGATCAGAATATCCACAAAACATGGGTGGACTTTTCATCATTAAGGATTCTAGGAAAACATTCTATCACATATGATAATAAGGGATTTCCACATGGTTCAAGTTATTATTCGAAACATGAGTTAGTTGATCATGTAATTTCATGAAGTTTTGAGCTCCCATTCCCATCGTATTGGGCTTATCATTTGGTAAATCATCACATTGCGTATCACAATATTTTTTTGGAATGATATCTTCTATTATAATTCATTATATAATAAATTGAACATACATTTAGAGGGATTAAACACTTAACTAATACTCATAATAAGATGATACATTGAACATAAAAGGATAATCATGTAATGAAAAAGTATGTCCTAACTTGTGATTCCATAGGGTCAATCTGGGGTTTACATGATATCAATCATATCATATATTATAAGGGGAAACATTTTTTCTCTTAATAAATATTTTTAATGACATTATGAATTTACCAATGAATATCACATGGGAGCATGAAACCCAATGCATAGTAAGGCTTGTTTTCCTATCCCAGGATACCTAGAGTGACACATGGAAAACCATGTTGGATTTTTTACTCCATGGTAAAACTATTCCAAAACCACTTAAATTTGTTATATTGACACATGGATTTATTTTTATGGAAACCCTCTCTACCTATAGTAACCAAAAATTAGATATTTTTTCCCATAATTAGTCTTATCCATGTTGTTCTTACTAAAGTGCTCTATATATTGTCTCAAAAAATTACTAGACCTTCTATAATACTAAAAATGTGATGATTTCCTTTTATACATATAATTTATTTATTTTAAGAATAATTCAACATCAAATTACATGGCAAGGATCATATTTTCTATTGCTATATAGATTAGGTACATTATTAAATACCATGATTCTAAAATAAAAATATATTTTATTTAATTTTAATATTGAGATCATAACATCCATTGTGATGTCACATATTCATAGTTCCAACATGGGGAGTACATGAATAAATGGATGATATAAAATTCCCAGTAAGGTAATAAACAATAAAATTATGCATAGCACATGGGTTATAATGCATAATGTAATGATATAAAATTTCTAGGAACATGAATGAACACATGTAATCATAAAATATAGAGCATGGGATCATATAATAATTGAAAAAAGTAGTTTTGGTGAAATATATAACATTTAATTATCATGATTCACTGACCATTTTACAGGGAAGAGAACAAGTCAATGCTAACCACCAAGACCACTCCACATGGAGACGAAGTGAAACCTAACCACCATGACCATTTCATAGGACGTATCATGAGACTAAACATTTTCAATTCAATGGTTAACTATCTAGGTGCACCCATAATAACACGATCATGAAAATGTGGGCTACATGAATAATTATACCTAATGAATCAAACATAAAAATCGGGTTTACCCATAGTAATAATTGTTTAACAAACTCATGTGAAAATAAATGAAATAATAAAATATCATAATGGTGTCTTTGAAAGATTGTATTTAAACCACATAAGGACATTAATATAGGATAATATGAATTGATCTTGATAATTTATGTCAAAATTATGTGGATACTTGTGAAAATAGTGTTTATGAAACATTAGAATAAAGAAATTTGTTCGGTTTAAGGAAAATATTAAATATTATTTAAAAATGAATATGAATAATTGTTTTCATAAAATAAAAAATGAAACCATATAAATTTTTATCATTAAATGAGTGATTTTATTAAAATAATATTTACCTAAAATAGATTATGGATTGCACTTCACAGTTTGTATGAAATCCGGATGTTCCCATAAATTGGGTTTTCTTTTTATGATGATTTGAGAAGTGAACATTAATAAAACAAGTATTACTAATATCTATGTTTTGTATACATATATTTTTGTGGTTTCACATATGAATTCTTTGCATCATAATTAGTTTAGTATAATATATTTTCCCTATATTAATGTTTTACAAATTTCAATGCAGTATTTTAGTTCCTCTGAGATACTAATATATTCAAAACCTACGGAGAAAGTATTGGACTATCATTACATATTAGGAATAACCATTACATTTCATTTAATTACCCAATTCAGAAAAAACCTTGATTTCTATTTGATAATCAGATGAGGTATTATGATCTCTTATGACTAGTAATAGTAATTGAATATTGTTTTATACCATAAGACCCCAACTAATGAATACATTTTTATTTTATATGGGGCTCGATCAAGAGTTTAATATTCGATTCCATGATTTAGGGGCATCCAATAGAAGCTTAATGCATGGTTCTATCATAGAATTCCTCGTAGATAGGTTTTGTTGATGTTTTTATTTTATTTTTTATTTGTGTAAACATTGAATGAATTATATTTTATTTCGATCATATATTTTTGTTACCTCTCCCTCTCCTTAACTATTTTATAATCTCTCCCTAAGGATATTGGTTTTTTCATCATCGGCAACCAACCAACAATGATCGGTTAAAAACCATAGGGGAGAGTTGGATCTGTTAAACTGGTTGTGTACCATTGTTATTTGATTTACCATTTTTCATGAAGATGATTTCATTTAATAGTTTCATGTTATGCCTTAAAATCTAAATTAATATTCATTGACTCATCGACAATATGTTTTCCATAATGAATGAACCCCAACATGATTGAGATATTTTTTTTGAACATTGAAATGAATTACTCTTCTTCTTTTAGAAAACTAAAGTAAATGAAATTTAGATATTCTGATTCATATGAAAATAATATATTGGGAATCTTTGGTTTGTTGATAGGGGATGACTATTTCTTCTATCAATGTAATTAGTTGTTTGTGCAACTATTTGATATAATTATTTTTCGAGTAAAGATGAATTTATTTATTTAGTAAATCCACGACTCGAAACTGGATTCCTCTCTTTCCTGAATATATATTTTCTTTCATTTATTTCAGTATGTTTCATTAGTTTAATTAAAAAAAAATTGAAGTGACGTAACCTTTAGTTTAGTGTTTTCATCACTGCATTGCACACTCTCTGTGGGTTCGACCCCAAACATTTACTATAATATTCCATTGTATTTATAAAAATTTTATGATAATTTAAATTTCTAATTTGACTCACACATGGAGGAAATAATGATTTCATTTAGGCATGTCAAATTTTGGAACCATTATCGAGGAGTAGCGAACTATGCATATGACCAAAAAATGATTGATTATGTCACGACCCCGTCCCCAAAATGTGTACCCCTCCTGGGCCAGAAATGTTAGAAGGGAGATAATGACCTCTCGAGTCCCGCTTCTAGAAGGCCCCGGGTTGGTGACTAGCATCGAGGGTATGATAAACACACAAATGGGAGAAATTTCCCTCTAAGAGAACACATGTAGAAGAGATAGATAAGATAGACACCAATCAACTCCAACTCAGAACTAGAATATAAAAGAAACCCAAGTGAATATATGAAATTTCATGAAAATGTACTACAACTGGAAGGGAAAAACTACAAGTACCAAAAAGAAATAATACAACAGCAACCACAAGCCCGAACAGCTCCTACAACCCTAAGCTAGTAGAAGCCAGCTTGATCTCCAACCTTCTCCAGGTGACCCGAAAAACTATTTATATATATACATAGGGTGAGTGTAGTAGTATACTCAGTAAGATCCTCTCTAAAGCCTCTCATGAAATAGTAAAGAAAGCATGCTAAAGTAGAGTGAACAACTAGTAAAACTACCTCGTAACCTAAACAAGTTTACTAACCTCCCAACCTCACCATTTCAACTCTCACCAAGTAATGCATACAACAATATATTATATAAAAATTAATATCTATGGTACCCCGCTACTACTTCCCCACTGGTTTGTCGCTTTTCCCCAATTGTGCACATCCTAAGAATTTCTCTCCAAAAAGGTTTTCCCACAGACACCTGGATGAAGCACCACAATCTGCACCTCATTCACCACAAAGGCTTGCCCATAGCCACCTTGGTGAAGCACCACATCATCCTCACAACCAAAAGTAACCAGGTAGTTTCCAAGATCCACCACAACTCGCATAATGTGTATCATACGTCGGTTATTATACATCAAGCCATTACAGCCCATTAACCGAGTAAGGATCCTCAAGCCATCATAGCCTATACACGTTACACATATAGTAGTCCATTGGATACTATATCCAGAATATATGTGTGTGAATAACCACAAGCCATTACAGCCCTCTACACACATTTATGGGGAAAACTAACCCATGTTCCTAATGGAACTAGTATCTACCATGAGAAGAGAGTGGGATCAAAGGTGGTAGTCATCCATTCATCCTCCCACCAGAATGTTGGGGAAAACACCCCCATCCCCAGGGCTAAGAATCCATAGTGTTCCAGTTGCCCTTACTGACAGGGTGGATTAGCCTACAGAAAAACAAAATGTACAGAATATACTATAACTCACAACCACACTATGGGAACAAACTAGTCTTAGAAATAACATCAGCTAACGTCTCCCTGACTCCAGGCTACCATGTCTAAGACTATATATCCAATAAGCACACTACCATTTAATGGATTAATTAGATTACTTCATTCCCTTTTTATAAATTCCATTGTAAGTTAATTAATTCATCATTCATTAATTAACCATGAACAATTCTATATTAAATTCCATTAACACCACATCCAAAAATTCCAATGTCCAGTCAAAAGTTCTCAACCTCATCATTAAGTTTCAACAAACTCCAACCCCATGGGATAAAATCATTTATTCAATCATTAATTATAGAATTACTTTCCCATATTCCTAGGCATTTTAGAAAAGCATCATATGCTACTAAACACAAGGGGGGTCAACACGGTGAGTAGATGTACTACCTGTCGAGTATTTACCCCCTATAGCAAGAGCGTTGACCCATTACCCCTTGAAAAGCTAAACACAGAAAGCACGTGGCATACCCCTCATATCTTCGCTTCTTTTGGAAGATGTGTAAGTAAGAACAGCTGCATTGAGCAGTGGGGAAAAGTAATGCAGATAAAAACCCAACGATAATCAACAAGAATCCAACAATCACATCCATCCCATTCCATCATCCCTGGTGTGCACCCTGACACCCACATGCATAAACCAATGCATCTCACCACTCTAGGCATCATCTGGTGCCACAACAAAAAGTCTCCAGGCCTCCACATATAACAACAGCCATCCAGGCTCACATCACAGTAAAAGCATCCAGAAAACAATCATCACATCAATGGGATATTGTCCCTTTAAAAATCAAGAGGGTAACTCATAACCCTTTTAGAAATTATCAAACAAGCAGTTCTTTAATCCATATTGAATTAACAAATTTATGAAACATATGTTCCAAATTCCGGAAACCTAATCAGTAAGCTATCACAAATAAATAATCCTGCTTACTGCACTAATTTTATTAAAAACAAATTACAATAATAACTGGATTTGTTTTCATGCCACTTTATCTTTAGACTATAATTATTAATTAATACCAGTTTACACTCTTTACCAATTTCCATCGAAAACAAACAGCTAAACAAAGGAAGCATAGATATCACACTATCAAGCAAAACAAGAGGCAATAACATACGATAGATATCAATTTATTTATCCAGTTTAAATATTTCTTATTTCAATTCCATTGTGATACACTGGGATAATAACATGCTAACGATACAGTTTCACATAATAGAAAAGAGAAGTAATGAATCCCATACCTCAACAGTTCTTGACGTTCATTATCTACACAAGGGTCACGATCCTCCTCTTGCGACAACTACATCCACCCAAGGATGCCACTATATGACAACACCAACCAAACCCCAAGAAAACTCCATTGGAAGCATGAAGATTACATTCTATAATATGGAGAGGAGAAATAAGGGAAGATAAACCAAAAAAGAACGATGTTACCACATTCCTTATATCGAAGATTGATCGATACAACTTGGTTGTATCAAAACAGAGCAGAACCAATCATGGGAGTAATGTTTGATTGTGAAACTCGAATGGGAAGGATTGAAAGGTTCTAGCATCTCATAGCCGATAAAAAAGAGGTTGAACAAGGGAGGATGATATCTTGTCCCTTTTTAATGATTTAATTGGGAGATGGTTTAAGATACGCTTAATCCCCCATTTAAAACGGATCGCATTAACCCACGCGGTTTTATGAAGTAAAAACATCCCGAGTCATAGGAATAATTAATTTAGGAGTTATGGCCTAGGAATTGGCCTTAGAGTCCTTAATACAAGGCTTTAAATGCATATTATGTTAGAGGAAACATCAAAAGGGAGAAACTGTAGGAAGCTGGAAACATTGTTCAAATACTTGAAATTTCGAAAAGGAGATAACTGTTAGAACCTCACTGATCTGGAAACACTATTCAAGAACTCAAAATTTGGAAAAGGAGATAACAGTTAGAACCCCACTTATCTGGAAACACAAATCATGAACTCGAAATTTGGCAAAGGAGATAACTGTTATAACCTCACTGATCTGGGAACACTATTCATGAACTCGAAATTAGGCAAAGGAGATAACTGTTAGAATCTCACTGATATGGAAACACTATTCATGAACTCGAAATTTGGAAAAGGAGATAACTGTTAGAACCTCCCTGATCTGGAAACACTACTCATGAACTCAAAATTTAGCATAGGTGATAACTATTAGAACCTCACTGATCTGGAAACACTGTTCACAGAACAGGAAATTTGGAAATGTGTTGGGGATAAGTCACCTTGACCTCCCGGAACACCTCCAACACAAAATTTTCACAATGTAATGTACCAAAGAGGTCTGGAACATTACCTCAGATACCTCTCAAAACATTCTCGTTCTTGAGAATACAAAAAATACCTAAAGAGACAAATAATAAAAAAGAAACGGGTTCAGAATAACCACCCATCGAGATACCTCTCAAAAGAGAGCAAGCCACAAAAGAAACAAAAGAAATTCATAAATAAAACATGAATGGTCTAACCACGAAGGGAACATCATTACATTAAAAGAGTTAAGAATATAACAACTCTTGGTACTGAGCATGTATCTGTGACTCACGTTCCCAGGTACTCTCCTCCAGGTCACCGTGTCGCCACAAGACATGAACTAAGGGGATTGAATGCCCACACAACACCTTCTCCTTATGGTCTTGGATCTCCAAAGGTCACTCCTCAAATGTTGCATCATCATCAACATCGATCTCTCCCCAATATATAACATGAGAGTAATCATGAAGATAACGACGGAGCTATGATACATGGAAGACATCATGTATCTGACTCATCCGTGGGGGAAGTGCTACTCGATACGCCACAACTCTAACACAAGCTAACACCTCAAAAGGCCCAACAAACCTGGTAGAAATCATACTTTTACGACCAAACCTTCACAACCTAGGATGGGGAGTCACCTTCAGAAACACATTATCCAAAACATTAAACTCCAAGGGTCTCTTTATTTGGCCAGCATATGATTTCTGATGATCGTGTGATGTCTTCATCCTCTCACGAATCACCTGAACCATCTCTGTTGTATTTTGCAGTAGTTCCGGTCCAAAAAATGTTGACTCTCCGACCCCAGTCCAGCACAATGGAGAACATCAAGGCCGGCCATATATGGCTACAAACGGTGCCATACCAATGGTGGAGTGAAAAATATTACTGTAAGCGAACACCACCGAGGGTAAGTGCCTCATCCATGAACCCCCAAAATCAAGAACACAAGAGCATAACATTTATTCAGGAGTTTGGATGGTTCGCTATATCTGACCATCCGTTTGAGGAAGAAAAGAAGTGCTAAGGCATAGTTACAAACCAAAAGCATGTTGGAGACCTCTCCACACCCTGGAGGTAAAATGATGATATCCATCAGAAATGATCATCCTAGGGACTCCAATATGTCTCACCACTTACTCCAGATACTGCCTCGAAAAAACTTCCACTGATCTCGACTCCTTGATCTCTATGAAGTGGGACGATTTTTTTAAACGATCCATTAACACCTAAATAACATCATGTCCTCCCGGTGCTCGAGGTAAACCTGTAACAAAGTCCATTGATATGTCCTACCACTTCAACTGAGGAATCTCTAATGGCTGGAGAACACGACCTGGAACACGGTGTTCGGCCTTCACCTTCAGGTAGACTAAACATCGAGACACAAACTTCGCAACTGCACACTTCATCTCATGCCAACAAAATTGACTCCTCAAAGATCGGTACATCTTTGTCACACTAGGATGTACAACTAATGGTGAACTGTGGAACTCTCTGAGAACCGTTTCGCGCATCTCCGAGGGAACAAAAGGGCCTCCATGATATAACACTCAGTTTTGTTCGTCCTCCAACCAACCATCAGGGGCCTCACCACAAACAACTTGGTCTCTCCAAAACTCCACCTCATGATCACCAAACAAGGACTCTTCCACCTTCTGCACTAGGTATGAGTGTATCATCATCTGAAGAAGACAACATCTACACCCAAATTCACCAATATCAAGATGTAATGCTGACAGTTTTTCCATTACTCTCCATGAATCTCCGGAATCACGCACAGCATCACTAAGTGACTTTCGTCTCAGCGCATTAGCTACAACATTCTATTTTCCAAGTGTATACGATAATTCAATGTCGCATTCCTATAATAACTCCATCCAACGACACTGTCGTAAGTTCAAGTCACGCTGGGAGAAAACATACCTCAAACTCTAATGATCGGTGAAAACCACAAAGTGCTAAACAATGAGGTAATGTCTCCACAACATCAACAAAAACACCACAGCTTCCAACTCAAGATCATGGGTGGAATAGTTACGTTCATGGGGATGTATCTTTTGAGACCCATAAGAAACAACTGATCTCTGCTGCATGATGACACACACTAACCCCATATGCGAAGCGTCGCAGAAAACATCAAACTGAACTCCCTCAGCTGGAAGAAAAAGAAATGTTGCACTTACTAACAACTCCATTAGATACGTGAAAGCTTCCTGACACTGATAAGTCAATATGAACGCTTGATCCTTCCTAGTCAAAGTTGTCAGAGGAGTTGCAAATCGGGAGAAATTTGCTAAGAACCTCATGTTGTAGCCTGCGAGGCCACGGAAACTTCGCACCTCTGAAAATGTCTTGGGGGATGCCCAAGACACAAATGCTTCTATATTTGATGGATACAGAGATACTCCTTGTTGGGAGACATCATGCCCCAAGAAACATACTTCTCGAGCCCAAAACACACACTTCTACTATGTCCCAAATACCTGATGTTTATGATGAACTTCCAAAACAACATGTAGATTCTCTGCATGCTCCTCTAAGGATGTGGATTACACAAGGATGTCGTTGATGGAAACCACCAAAAACTTGTCCAGGAACTCACAGAACACAAAATTCATCAATCCCATGAAGACATGTCGTGCATACGTCACACCAAATGGAATTACAACCAACTTATAATTCCATTGAAGATAATGGAAAGAAGTCTTCAGGATATCCTCATCCTTCACACGCATTTGATGATATCCTAACCACAAGTGGATCTTTAAGATCCAACTTACACCCTTCAATGGATCGAATAAATCAACAATTCGTTGAAGAGGATAGCGATTCTTTATTGTAACTTTGTTTAATCGACCATAATCGACACACAACCGAAAACTGCCGTAGACCTTCTTCACAAAAATAAACTGGTTCACCCCATGGTTACACACTTGGCCGAACAAAACCACACTGCAACAGACCATCAAGATGTATACGTAGCTCTCGTAACTCAGAAGGTGCCTCATATATGGAGACATAGAGATAGGAGACACACCTGGTAATAGCTCGATCCTGAACTCGATCTCTTGTCAAGGGGGTAATGCTACAAACTCTTCTAGAAAGACATCATGGTACTCCTATACGTCCCTAGGAAACGCCAACTGCTGAACCTCTGAAGAACTCAACATCAACTTAGACATTATGGATGATAAGGATGGAACATGCCTATGACCCATCTGAGGGTCTCCCTCACCAACAAACACCACTTTCTCTCCATCCACACCGATGAAGATGACCTTTTTCCTAAAGTAATCCACGATAGCCTGCACCGAATACAACCAATCCATGCTGAGGATGACATCATATGGTTGTATTTGTAAACATAGGAAATCTCCCCAAGAGCGGTGTTGTCACAACACAAGCTCACAGTCTCTACATACTTCAAACAAGTCAGCTTGACCTCCAACTAGCGTAGTCAATGCCACGGGCACTGGAAGCTTCTTTACCTCAAGTACCAAAGCATGGACAAGGGTAGGTGATATTAAGGAGTGTGTCTCTCCTAAATCAATCAAGGCATACACTAAGGTAGAAAATAATCAAAGGGTACCTCAATCGACGTCTGGATCGCCTGGAGCTGGTAACTCTAGAGGATGAAACTGATCACGACCTCCCCCACAGCCTCTCTGACCCTGATGACGACCACCTCCAAGGCCACGCTCTGCTCTATTTGGATGAAGAGAGTCTTGGGGTTGTCCTCTGCCCGCCCCATCTACCCTCTACTGATCTAATGTTGGGGCAACTGGATGCTGATTCCTTGGCTTGAACTTCCTTAATGGAGGAACCTGGAGTGTAGTTCCTGGCACATGATGGCCACTCTAAATGGTCGGGCTCTCCCAATGTTAATGATCACAACCAATATAAGAAAAACAAATACATGATCTCTCAGCATAGGCCTGAGAGTTACTACCTTTGGAGAAACGAGATGTGATGTGCTGGGAACTACCCCCGAGTGAACAGAAACTATTCTACCAAAAAAACAAAGAACCTCGGACCACTGCTCTGCTTCGTGATGAATCATGTTGATTCCCCTCTCGTAATTATCCGATCCTAGACAAATTCATTTATACATCCTATATCATCACTAGCACCTCAAGATATGTTTTCATCATAAAAGGGGTGATCTGGCACTGGATCTTTGGACGCCAAGCCTCCTCAAAATGCCTCTCCCTGGCCTCCTCATCTGGCAGTAGGTCTGAAGCATATCATAAAAGGATCTGGAAATAGATTCCAAACTCTTGAACAGTGGGGCTCCACTGTCGAATGGTAAGATGCTCCTGGCAACTGGACATCTTTGGATTTGAGGAAAGAAACTCAACTCTAATATTGTCTCGGAACTCCTCCCATGAGATCACTGACTCCTCATGATCCTCGAAAAATATGAACCACCACTGCCTTGTTGCTCCAAGAAGCATTGTCAAAATTAAGGGAATTCAGTTCTCCTTCTGAGCATGGATCTATCTGAAGACTATCTCAACCTCCTCTAACCAGTCTTCTGTGACTACATCTGAAATTGAGTCCTCGTACTTCTGCAGACTCTGGCGCTGAAACTTTGGGAGTGTATTCCTCCAAGTGTCATTGTCGTCGACCTATCCATTGTGGTGACATGATGGAACATCCTGCTGGACATTTTACGCGCAAACCTGATAAGGACGTCAACCTGGAGCAATACATGTAAAATAACAAATCGTTACATCGCTTAAACCTGAAATATTGAAGACTCAACATTTATTAATTAATTTTTTTCTTTCATTCATTTTAGGTTAACTTATCACATGGTCTACCCATTCATAAATAGGCACAAGAAGGATGATGCATGATCCTTTCCTAGGTCTCTACCCGGAAACTAGTATCACTTTGTTTAGTGGCCATTGTAAACGTAAAGGTTCATACATCAGATCATAGGGGGGCCTAAATGCATATGTCTCAGTCGGTTTACAGTGTTTACCTCACTTTATAAACATTAATTACATCGTTGCCCTACCAACCCATGAAACTTCACATGTGCCTAACTCCAAACTCCTTCCTATCCCTCAACCAGACCTCTGATACCACTCTATCACGACCCCCTCCCCACAAAGTGTACCCCACCTATGTCGGCAATGTGATAAGGGAGATAATTCCCCTGATTCACGCCTTCAGTTGGCCCCGAGTTGGAGACTATCACCGAGGTTATGATAAACACACAAATGGGTGGCATTACCCTCTAATAGAACACATGCGGAAGATAGAGTTAAGATAGACACAAATCCACTCTAACTCGGAATTGGAATATAAAAGAAACCCAAGTTCATATATGAAATGTCATGAAAAATTACTAAAATTGGAAGGGAAAAACTGCAAGTACCCAAAAGAAGTAAAATAGCAGCAACCACAATCCCGAACAGCTCCTGAAACCCCAAGCTAGTAGAAACTTTCTTGATCTCCAACCTGCTCTAGGTGACCTAAAAAATAGTTTATATATATACATAGGGTGAGTATAACAGTATACTTAGTAGGATTCTCTCTGAAGCGTCTTTTAAAAATGTAAAGAAAGCATCCAAAAGCACAGTGAACATCAAGTGAAACTAACTCATCTCCTAAATAGGTATACTTAGTTCCCATCCTCATAATGGCCACTCTCGCCAATTAAGGAATACAAAAATACATCATATAATAAATAATATCATGGGTACCCCACTACTACTTCCCCATTGGTTTGCTGCTTTTCCCCAACGTCACATGTCCTAAGCATCTCTCTCCAAAAAGGCTTGCCCGCAGACACCTGGGTGAAGCACCACAATTTGCACTTTGTGCACCATAAAGGCTTGCCTCCAGGAACCTTGGAGAAGCACCACACCATCCTCACAACCGAAAGTAACTAGGTAGTTTCCAGTAGCCACCACTTCTCGCATAACGTGTATCATACGTCGGGTATTATAACTAAAGTCATTAATGCCCATACACCAAGTAAGGATCCTCAAGCCATCACAACCTATACAAATTACACCTATAGTAGACCATATGATACTATATCCAGAATTTATGTGTGTGAATAACCACAAGCCATTATATCCCTCTAAAAACATATATGAGGAAAACTAACAGTTCTGCCAAATGGCACTAGTATCTACCAAGAGAAGAGAGGCGTCAAAGGGGGTATTCATCCATTCATCCTCCCACTGGAATGTAGGGGAAAACACCCCCAGGGCTTAGAATCCCTAGGGTGCTTGTTTCCCTTACTGACATTGTGGAGTAGCGTAACGAAACACAACAATTAAAGAATATACTTTAACTCACAACCAAACTATGGGCATAACCTAGTCTTAGACACAACTGTAGCTAACGTCTGTCGGACTCTAGGATACCACATATATGACTAGGTATCCTATAAGCACACAACCGTTTAAGGACTTTATTAGACTACATCATTCCCTTTTTATCAATTCCATTGTACGTTAATTATTTCTTCCAACATTAATTAACCATGAACAATTCTACAATAAAATTCCATTAACAGCACATCCAAAAATTCTATTGTCCCTTCAAAAGTTCTCTACCTCATCATTATGTTTCAACAAACTCCAACCCCTTGGGTTAACATCATTTATTTAAACATTCATTACAGGAAAACATTCACATATTCCTATGCATTCTAGAAAAGCATCCTATGACACTAAATACAAGGGGGCTCAACACGATGAGTAGATTTACTACCCGTCGAGTCTTTATCGCCTATAGCAAGAGCGTAGACCCATTCCCCCTTGAAAATCTAAACACAGAAAGTAAGTGGCATAACCCGTGTGTCTTCGCCTCTTTCGGAAGAATGGTAAGTAAGACCAGATGCCTTGAGAAGTGGGTAAAAGCAAAGCAGATAAACAACCAAAGATAATCAACAAGCATCCAACAACCACATCCATCACATTCCATCATCTCTGGTGTTCTCCCTGACACCCACATGCATAAACAGATGCATCTCGCCACTCTAGGTGTCATCTGTTGCCACTACCAAAAGTCTTCATCCCTCCACATATCAGAACAACCATCTAGGATCACATCACAGCACAAGCAGCAGGAAAAAAACATCACATCAATGGGATCTTGTCCCTTTAACAATAAAGAGGGTAACTTAGAACAATTTTATAAATTATCAAAAAAACAGTTCTTTAATCCATCTTGAATTAAGATATTTATTAAATATAGCTTCCAAATTAATGAAAACTAATCAGTAAGCTATCAAAAATAAATAATCATTCTTACTGCACTAATTTGATTATCATTAAATTACAATAAGAACCAGATTTGTTTTCATACCTCTTTATCTTTAGCCAACAATTATTATTTAATCCTGGTTTACTTTCTTTATCGATTTCCATCAAGAACAAATAGATAAACAAAGAAAGAATATATATCAAACTATCAATCAAAACAAGAGGCAATAACATACGATAGATATCAATTTATATATTCTGTTCCAAAATTTATTATGTCTATTCCATTGTGATCCACTGGGATAAAACATGCTAATGATATAGTTGCACATAAAAGAAAATAGAAGCAATTAATCCCCTAGCTTAATAGTTCCTGACTTTCTTTATCCACACAATGGGTCACGATCCTCCTCTCACGAAAACTGCATCCACCCAAGGATGCCACAGTACGACAACAGTAACAAAACCCCAAGAAAACCTCATTAGAATCTTGGATATTACATGTTATAATATGGAGAGGAGAAATAAGAGAAGATAAACTCCAAAATAATGATAATACAACATACCTTATATCAAATATTGATTGATACAGCTTGGTTGTATTAAAACAGACCAGAACCAATCCTAGGAGTAATGTTTGATTGTGTAACTTATATGGGAAGGATTGAAATGTTCTAGCATCTCATAGCCGATAACAAATAGTAAGAGTAAGGTATGATCATATCTTGTCCATTTTTGAAGATTTAATTGGGTGACGGTTTAAGATACACTTAATTCCCCATTTAAAGAATATAGCATTAACCCACACGGTTTAACCAAGTAAAAACATCCCGAGCCATATGAATAATTAATTTAAAAGTTAGGGCCTTTGAATTAACCTTGGAGTCATTAAAATAAGGCATTAATTACATTTTATGTCAAAGGAAACATCAAAGGGGAGAAACTATAGGAAGTTGGAAACATTGTACACATACTCGAAATTTGGAAAAGGATATAACTATTAGATCCTCACTGATCTGGAAACACTATTCATGAACTCAAAATTTGGCAAAGGAGATAACTGTTAGAACCTCACTGATCTGGAAACACTATTCAAGAACTCAATATTTGGAAAAAGGGATAACTGTTAGAACCACACTAATCTGGAAACACTATTCATGAACTCAAAATTTGGAAAAGGATATAACTATAAGAACCTCACTGATTTGGAAACACTATTCATCACCTCGAAATTTGGCAAATGGAATAATTGTTAGAACCTCACTGATCTAGAAATTTTGTTCATAGAACTGGAAATTTGGCAACATGTTGGGGATGAGTCACCTTGACCTCCCTGGACACCTCCAACACCACATTTTCACAATGTAATGGACCAGAGAGGTCTGAGCCATTACAAATTATGTCAAAAACATTTCTAATCCCATTTCTGTTTTCTAATTTTAGATTACAAAATTTAATTTGTATCCATTTTTTATTATCATATATTATTTTTTTGGTGTTGTTTCATGGTGTGTATGAATAGTTTCCGGTGACCATATAATATTCCAAAATACCATCATAATACATTAAATATCTATAGTATTTGACAACATGGGAAACACTGAATTCATCGTGGTGGAAAAAGCATGTTGTTGGTTGGAATGATTCATATTCCCAAAATTATGATTAATTCCATCCCCTATACTTAAAAAGAACCTACAATCATCCCCAAGAAGGATCTCCTGACTAGTAAGGAATTTTGTGATTGAGCAGAAGACTCAAGAAACCTTTTAATTTCAATAAACACAAGAGATGCATCCCTAAGAAAGACTATATATATTGGTCACCTAAGGTATTGATGTAATGGAAAAGAGGGAGAAAAATGAAGCTGATCCTAGTGAGTAGGGATAATTGAATTCCCACCTTTACAAGATATTTTTTAATTTCAATTGTACGCAACAAATCGTTCCTAATGAAGATACTGGTTAATTTGGAGATGATGAATGTCATGAAACTCGGGAAGTACATGGTGTTGATATAAAATAACCTCATGAGTAGTACATTCGAGAATGACATTCCTTCAAATAGCTTCAGGAGAAGAATTCATATGAAAAACTAGAAATATTAATCATGTAGTTCATTCCAATGTTGGATAAGTGGATGGATGATCATGAATCCCAACACAGTGAATATTTAAACATTATTACTCACATTTATCATTTTATTTCGAATTTAAATTCCCATGTATGAAACATACTATTAAAATCTAATATTGTGATTGAGTATTATGATGAAAATGATGAAATAGAGCATATTGAGGATTTTTAAACTACTAAAGATAAAATTGGACAAAATAAGAAGGAGGATATCATAGAAAAAATCATAAATAAATATGAGATTCTTCAAAAAGATAATGCTCTAGATTTTGATGAAGAATTGGTAAAGAAGGATGATCAGCGGGTTAATGAGGTACCATATTGTGAATTTATGATTGATGAAGATAAATTAAAGTAATAAGGAAATGAGAAAATATCAATCGACCTCACATATATTACTAAGATTGAAGATAAATGAGACTCCCTTCTATAATTTTGAGAAAAAGATAAAAACAATGAGGGTCTGAATGTTGAGGCTAATAAAAAATGTGAACATGATGAGGATAATGAAGAAGTAGTGTTGGAGTATACGATATATAGAATATGTTCATAATTTGATTTCCCATTAATTTCATAACATATGTCCACAAATTATAGCCCACCACTAGTCAACAACAACCAATGGAGGAGGAAGGGAATGACAACTACCTAAGTGCAGCAAAGCAAGAATTTAAAAAATAAAAGATTTTATGTTTTGTACAATGTTTCAATCAGCTAATAAATGTAAACGGTCAAGTTGAGGGACTGTCAAAATTAGCATCAACCGAAAGGTAACCCTGATATTAAAATTGATTTCTATGAAATATATTTATTTTAGTTTTTTAAATAAATCAATATATGGTTTTCCTCTATTCTTATTGTTTTCAAATAATAAGTATCTTTCAATGTCCAATACATTCACTATTTGTTTTTTATATCTCAAATCCCTTGAATGGAGGAACAAGATGCAATTGAAAAATCTAAAAACGAGATCACTACACCTCGTCTAATTAGATTACACATAGTGAACCAGTTAAGGTTGAGTATCAGAAAATAGTTCATAAACATCATTGTAAGGGGAGTACTAATTAATATTTTTAATATATTTTTAGAACAATTGTTTTATATCACAAGGTTTGAAAAAAAATTGAATTGATTCGTGAATTTAATTGAATTAGATTTGTCTACAAAATATCATGAATTTTTTCCTAAACTCACTGTGGAAATAAACACTAGAATAAAGGAGAGTTATTTTGAATGTTGGAAAATTTTCAATATGATGAAAATAAATGAAAAGTATATAAAATTATATTATAAAAGTCCATTGCTTACATTACAATGTAATTTCATGAAACTCATTGTTGTTATGATTTATTTTCCTGTCATTGATTCTTAGAAGTATGGATTGAGTAGACAGATTAATTATTTTCATCCCATGACCAGATTAACTCATATTGTTTTCACATAACTAAGAGGATTCTAATCCAAATATTTTCTATTACTTTGATCATAATTCTTCAATGAAACTTGTGGCATGTAAACTAACTAAAACATGCACATCTATCTTGACAAAGTTGTGACTATCAAAATTAACTTCTGAAATGATTGAGGAATTTTATTAATGATCCCATGAATTTTATGACAAACATGAGCATTTATCATTTTTTATCCCATGGAATATATGGATGAACATGTTTTGATTAAACCATGCTATAAGCCACTATTTCATTTCCTAACAATCTATTTTTATTTTCAGGATATTCAATTAAATGTGTGTGTGAGAGGGGTTGCATGTGGTGGATTTTGGATGTGATAACTTGAGGAAATAATGTGGGTTGTGTCCATAAAATTACTGGGAAGGTTAATATTTACATTCATTATATTCCATTTTATATCCAAATTTTTGAAAAAAGATGAAAAAATGGGTTGTTTCTCTAGTAGGTCCAAAATCACCACTATCAGACTGACGATTTCGACATCATATGTGGTTAGATGGTGAATGTGATAATTATCCATTGGAATCTTATAAATAAATCGATTTAGAATTGGGTGGATAAAAAATACCCATTTTCAGGACCAATTATTTTTATCATATATGATTCGGTGGTGGATTTGAGTTTTATTCTAATTATGTTATTTGAAAGAAAGAAGGAAAAAATTACAACAATAGTGGACTATTTTTTCATTGTGAATACTTTTCATGTGAGCCATCAATTTATTCTTTGGGGGTGGGTTAGATTGAATAATTTTGGTGAGGATCATTTCATTGAGGTTGTATTTTTAATATCATGAATATCACACTATTGTTTAGACTCATTTTTTATAATTACTAGATTTTGAAAAAAAAATCCAACTCTCCCTAAACCATAGAGTCATATGATCCTTATTTCAAAGCTTCGTGATTAATTGGGATATTTTTTATTACGTGGTGGAGAAAGTAGATTCAATGTAAGACTATGGTTAAGGTATGATCATAACTCCATCAAATTTTTACCATGAGTGATGAGTATAAAATCTAATTGGTGAGGCAAATCATAAATGGATTTGGTGTTGTCGAAAAGTTGAATATTGTTTGTGGAATGCTAGAAATGACTACTATTACACGTTTTAAATGAAATGTGAATATGTATATTATTTATTTGGTAGGATTTTTTCTTTAAAATCATATTTTTATAACATTTTTTAATGAGAATTATAATTCTAAAATTCCCTCTTTGATGAATGTAACCATTTTGATTTGATGTTGATGTTTTTCTCAAGGAAGATAAAATATTTGAGTGTGAGAGAATTTGATATCTCTATGTTGCAAATATATTTTGAAGGGTTTTTACATATAAATTCATTTAATATTAATTAATTGAATATAATATTTGTGACTGATATTCTTGTTTTTCAAATTGTTATGTAGTATTGTAATTTGGAGAGAATCATTGTAAACATGGAAATTAAGGAAAAAAATGGAACATAGAAGGTGAGCGAAGCAAAGCAGCACGGCATCAAATTTTGATAATGACATAGAGAACATCCAAATGCACAAAAATGAATAAGTGGATGAAACATAGATTTTGGTTATATTCAAATTTTATATATCATGTAACATCATTTCATGATTTGTATATTCATTTCCCCACAGGATGCATGCCATGAAAGAAAGTTCTGAATCATCATTACACGATTTGACTTCCAGTTACCTAATGAGAGATAGGTAAAATTTAGAAATCATAGAAGATATTTTCTTGAGATATGTAGATATTAAAAACCTACGTATAAAATCATGGATCGACATTATATGACTTCGATCCAAATTACATTACATATAATGGCTAGCTATTGTAACAAAACTATAATTTCTAGCGGATCTTCTGATGAGATTTTATGAGTTTTTTTGACCTGTAACACCCATTGAATTTTTTTTACCAGAGGATTCCCACTGATGAATTTTGAATATATTTATATGGGGCTAGGAATTTATTTTATAATATCATTCCATGCTTTAGGTACATTCACTGGGAGGCTACCACATGGTTCCAACATAGATTTCCTTGTAGCAAGAGTTTGATTATGTTTTTCATTCCATTAATTTATGTAGAAGTTGAATGATTTATATTTTAATTCCATCCTCAATTTTCATTCCCTCTGGTTCACCTTAACTCTATTATAATCTCTTATCTATGTGTATTGATTTATTCATCATCTATAACCACACAACGACGATCAGAAAAATCCAATTAGAGAGAAAGGGATAAGTTAAAGGGGTGTGTACAATCATTGTTTGATTTAACATTGATCATAAATATGATTTCATTCAAAAGTATCATGTTACACCTTCACATATACATTATTCATAAATTAATCATCGACTATATGCTTTAAATAATAATTAAAACCCAACATGATTGAGATATTTTTTTTCAGGAACATTGAATTTAATTACTCTTCTACTTTTGGAAATCTAAACTAAATGAACATTACATATTTTGAATCATTAGAACAAGACAAATTGGGATTCTTGTGTAGTTTGATAGGTGATTAAAATTTCTTATATCGATGGAATTTTTTTGTTTTGTAGATATTAGATAAAATTGCTTTCTAGTAAAGATAACTTAATTAATTTAGAAAAACTTCCCTTGGAAACTGGATTCTACCCTTTTCTACACTTCAATTTTCATTAGTTAAATTAACATAAACTGAAATTTGAGAAAAAAAAATTTTAGTTTAGAGTTTTCATTTCTGGGTTGCCTCCTCTCTATGTGTTAAACCCAACACATCTTATATACTGTTCCTTTTTAGTTAGTATGAATTGGGATAATATAAATTTCTAATAAGATCATGCCTAGAATAATTAATGACACCTTTCAGGCATGTCAATTAACCTAACAATAAAGGTTGGTATAATCTAGATACATGATTCTATAACATATTAGTATAATTTATAAGACATAAATAGAATGATAGAAGTGTTATACTGGGTAAATAGATAGAAAATGAAACTCTAAGGAAATATGGAGATTCAAAAAGTAAATCTTACCATATCTTTATAATTGTCCTATACTTGATCATAAGGTAATGAATAATAAAATTATATTTATTAATTAATAATTAATAATTATTTAATATATGTAATTTACTTATTATAATTTTATTGTGTTCATTTAAGACTAATTGTGATGAGTTATTGTGTTCAATTTCATCATTTTAATGTGTTTGTTTACTTAGTTTTCATGATTGGTTCACTTAACTAATAGTTTGGTTGTTCATGGGTATAATTCTCCAAAAGATTAATTAAATATTATTAATGAAAAAATAAATTAAAAATAATTAGTATTATATATTATTTTATTTCCATATATGATTATTTATAATCATATAACATTCTAAAGATAATCGTTTAGATTTATTTTAGTGGTTTTTTATCACAACGAAGTCATTTTGTTTTATCATTTAGTATTATGTATATATATATATATATATATATATTTGTCAAAAAACATAAAAAGGGTTAAGAAAATAAATTTTAAAATAGTATGAATCATTTTGTATGGTTTTTGTACAAGTTTTGATGGATATAAAGGAAAATTAAAACATGTCATCGACCAAGGAAAAAAATCCGACAGAAATGGACGACATTTTCATATTTAGAATAAAAGGTTTGGGTTAACGGTTTTGATGATGGATTATTACACTGTAATAACAAAACAATAGTACAATTTAGGTACTATAGTTTCTATTCCTTTTTTTGTGTGGATGTTAATAAGGAATATGAAAAAAAGAAAGATAAAAAGAATTTAAAAGAGAATAATGAGGAAGTTACCATTTGAATTTCCCCTCTTTGAGTACATCCATATATAAATGGTTTCAGACTTTTTATGAGACCCTGAATTAGATGAATTTTTGGTGGGGTTTAGGAGTAGTAATGGGAATAGTTTGGACAAGGATAAAATCATGTATGTTTTGAGGAGACGAGTTGGGGAAGGGTGGTATTAATAGTGGAGGAGAGGGTGTCTTCTCATTATTTTATTCATTAGTTTGTCATTTTTTGTCAAGGATATGTATAGTTTGATAATTATAACTAAATATAATCAAATAATTATAGGATGTACCACATTATTATACTTACATCAGTGATGACTCAAGGAATAGTTTATTTTACATATAAATTATATATAATGTAAATTATTGTATTCTACACCAAAAAATCATGTATTCTTAAAAAACCCAAGAGGTCACTATAAACATTTCTAAATGTGTATAATTAAAAAATGTACTCCATTATTTGAAAATAATTCTTAAAATTATAGAAATTTATTTTTTGATTAAAATCATCATTTACTCGTAAAATACATATTTTAAAATTATAACCAAATTTATAACACTTTGAAAAATTATACAAGGTCTCAATAATTATCATAAAATCATAAGATAATAAAATATTAATTTTGGAATAAATTTTTAAAAAATATAATTTTTTAAAATTATTACATTAATCATAAAATTGTATTTATATATTTATGACTTATAAAAATACAAACATTTAATAAATAATGTTTTAAATATTTAAAAACATATAAATTGATATAATTATATCATTCATACATTTAAAATATGTCGAAAGTTTATTTATAAATTCATAAGGAGGTGACAATTCATTTTCCTAACTTACTTTTCCAAAAGGTCAAATTACTATTCATAATCTCATGTTACTATTTCTTGGGTATTGGTTTCATTTACTTCTTGGAATACCTGTTATTTCAATCATTAATTATTGTTAATTCATTAATTTTGTTATAAATTTTATTTTATGTGCTTTTTACTATATAAAATAATTATAAGAATTTAATTCTCATTGAAAACATTTAGTTTCATTTGAAACATTTATATTAGGCCATATAAGGTTATGATTGATGGTGAACCATGTTCTTTTTTGGGATTTCTATTCTATAAAACAAAGGAATGTTAGTTATTTTTTCATAATGGAAGGGGTATATGAAAAATAAATGAAAAAAATCCTTAATATAATTAGAGTAATGTATATAAGTGATGAAAATATAATTATATTAGAGAGGATAGAGGAAATTTTATTTTTGTTAATTAAGTGGGATGAATCATTAATTGATTATACTCACATAATGTATTTGAATTTTACCTATATGAAACATTGTATTTGAATTCCATATTCTAAATAAGGGGGAATTCATTTTTTATAAAATGGGAAACAGTTTTTGGAAGAATAATATTATAGGGTTTTAATTGGAAATTAAAAGGAGAAGTGATTCATGATGTGGTGTAGATGTTACACTATATTAAGTGGGAGAATGATGGTTTTGGGATTTACACATACATATTAAATTAGAAAGGTATACTATTCATGTGAATAAATAAGAGAATATTGAAAATTATTGGTGATTGTGCGTTTTGGTATAATATCACATAAAAAAATTATATTTGATTCAACTATGAGTGTTTTAGTGATTTTTCATTAAAATTAAATTCTTATTCCATAATATAACTTTCTTATTGTACTAAATTTTTTACCTAGGTAATAAATTTTAATGGAAATGATTAATGATTACAATTATAATTAATTTTATCCAATATATTTAAATTTGGAAAATCATTTGATCGAAAAAAATTCAAATGGTTTGAGTGGATAATTTTAAAATCAAAAAATGAAATCATGTTTAAAAAGTTTTTAGAAATAGGAATTTGTTATCATTAAATTTAAAAATAAAATTAATTTTTCATGGATATATAATTTATAGAGAACCAATACTTTTAGAAATATTTTAAATTATTTTTCACAAAAATACCCCATATATAAAAACAAAGGATAAAAAACACTACCGTATTTGGATAAATTGTTATATAAAACATCCATTTAAAATAAGAATAAAATTAAATATTATTAATCTCCATAATGAACTTCTACATCCATTTAATTGCATAAAACTACAAGGTATAACATATTTAATACTTGAAAAAAAGTGTTAAGATAAAAATCCCATAATTGAATAAATAAGATAATGAAGCATAACATGTTAGTAAAATAAACTTACATGATATTGTAAAACTGATAGGTCGAGAATTATAACATGTATGAATAATAGAATGAACACTTTATTATATGATAACATAAAATTTGGAATGTATTGTTAAATTAAAACCTAAAATCAGTATATATTGAGGCTAACTCCCAATACATTGTCACATGGAAAATATTTCCCCATCATTGATTAGGTTTTATCTAAAATCACATACATAACTTCTCATGGGATGAATATGATACGAAATTAACTGGATTAATTTATGAGAACACCCATAAAAACATTAACAATTATTCGTTCCCAAAATTGATGTTAACTCATGAGGCATTACTATCACAGTTACCCATGTAATGATATGGGTTGTGTAATCATCCTACATATCATAATAAAAATATATTTTATAAAGACCAAAAATATAACATGGAATTAAATATTTCAAACATTCATAACTGATTAATTTATTTTAGGTCCCAATATATGGTGTTTATTACAAACATATCTCATCAGAGAGTAGTGGAAAATTGAATTTATAAGAGAACATTGAAAAATTAATTTCTATAACTCGGCTAAAGACATTTGAAAGAAGAATAAGTATGTAAATTTTATCTAAAACAATTTCTAAATTATAATGGTTAACAAAAACCTATTAATATACTTATTTAAATATTTAATGTTAATGATTGTTTTAAATTATTACCTCTTTTATGTATTAATAGGTAGAAAATATATGTTAATCAGGTCATATTTTAACGATGAAAATTTCAAAAATAAAAAAACACATGTTTTACCCCATTAATGGATAGGATTGATTAAATTATATATATATATATATAAGATAAACATAAAAAAAATTATAATAATTTAATAACATCCAATATTTGGAGAGAATGTGATTTTATAGAGAAACATCAAAACCCATATAAAAAGGGTAGTTATAAAATTCACCTTACATTATTTTCTAAAAACATTCATCATTATCAATTAATTTCCAAAATGATAAAAATAGATCCATTTATTTAATAACAAAGAACCATTTAGTAATGTAATAAATTTAATATAATCTTATTGTGTTCATTTATAACCATTTTAATGAGATATAACGCTTAATTTTATTGTTTGAAGTGAATTTGTTTCATTATTTCAAGGACAGATCACTTTTGTATAATTATTAGTATTTTGTAAAATGAGAATAAAAATTTAAAAGTTAAATGACATTTCATTAATTTTTTTATTGCAATTTAAAGGATTCCCTATATCATTTTTTATTATATTGGGATGACACATTTAATATATAATTTTACATTAAACGATTAATTCATTTATGCGGTTTTAACGACCATCATGAACAAGATTCATCTTATTTAAAATGATGTGTATATATTCATTATATGAAATTAAATATTCCATTATATAATTATTATAATAATAATTTACCTCAGTAATATTGTTCTTATGATACTTTATGGTGGTTCAAATAAATGAATTATGTTATTCATGGAGGTGTTAAACTATCCATATTGTAAACAATGTTTTAGATTTAGAATCAAAAGATGATATGGTAGAATAATGATATTAAAACATAATTAGAAAAAATTGGTTTATTCATTATAATAATGAAATTAGGTCTTGGTTAGTGGAAAAAATATAATTGTGGTAAAATAATAATAATATTGAAAGAGATTACCTAAGAATTTTACATCTTCCTTTGGTTGTCCCTTTATATAATACCCCATAAGGATCCATGAAATAGTATTTGGATGGGAGAATTAGAAGTATGATCTATAAGAGAGGATTGTGAGTTGAAATGACATAAATTTGGAAGATCAAAGCTTTATATGTTTTTAATAGAAGGGTTTCTGATGGGATTAATTTATAATGGGAGGAGAAGGGGTTTTTTAATTTTATATTCATTAGTTAATTAATTTGGATCCAGACTACTTATAGTATTGATTCTATTGAAAAATTAAACTAAATGGTGAATTTTATTTACCAAAATTAGGGTTGTATAATACCCATAACTCAAAAATTCATGTTATTTTATTATAATTTTAAATAATATATTTTACCGTATTTCAATATTCATATAAATAACAAATTTTTTGAAAAATACCATACAATAAAATTATTCGTTTTTTATTTGTAGATTCCAAAAATGAAATACAATTTTTAAATAATTTATATACATGATAATTTAAATTATTAAATGATATCCTTATTTATTTGAAAATTATAATTATTGTTGTTATTATAATCATTCTAACCCTTTGAAAATTTACATATGTCCTCGTGAAAAAATTATTATCATTATAATAAAACTAAATATTAACGTATATTTCCATTTTATGAAAATTAATATTATTCTAAATCATATTAATAGTAATAAAATTGTTGTTAATAAATTTATCTTTTAAAAAAATTAAAACATTAAATTTATCAATTTTAAGACATTTTTTTACGTGTACCATTATATAAATATATCATATAATCATTTTATAAGATTCCTAAAAATTATGTTACCCTTTAATAATTGATTATAATTTTATAATTTTCATTTAACATTTCTCAATAGTCTAGAAACTATTACAAAATTAAGATTACTATTCCAATGTTCATATTTGTAACTATCATATGGGTTCTCTACATCCAATAAATACCGAATATTTAATTCATTGAAAATTATAATATATAATATCTCCATTATATGTATATATATATATATCCATTTTTAAACAGAATATTACTTCAATGATATAATGATTTATTTTTATAGAGTTGTTTCCGAGTGTAGTTGTTAATGTGGATAGTGAATTTCCAAAATTTTCATCTTTATTCATCTTATTTTCTTACTCCATTATAATATATTTAATTATTATGGACATTTATATTCAATAAAAGTAATATTTAAATTTATATAATAAAATGTTTTTTTTTCATCATGTGGTAAATGTGATATGTAATACACTACTAAATATGATTCATTTACCAAAACAGAGATTTCATAGATAGAATTTTGGTATGATTCATATATTAAAGACATAAATGGATTCTATATATAAAAAATAAAAATATGATGCATTAATGTCATGAAAAAAATATAACACCTCGAAAATACATCATTCACTACAAAGCCAAAAAATATTATATACATGCATTATTTTAATTGATTCTATAACTATTTCATTTGGTTTTATAAGTTCAAATACTATTGTAAACTGACAAATATTTTTACATAAATTCATATTTCATATGTTTAATGGGTTTAAGTATAATGGTTATTTTATAAATTGATAACGTCACATGAATTACAAGTTCTATGAGAACTGTTTATTTCTAATAGTTTGGCTTTAAAAAACACAAATATCTATACAAAGATTAATTTGATTTTATGAATAAAAAATGATGTTAAATTGGACAATTTTGAATTCCCAAATGAATTATTATGAAAAATTATTGAATAATGGAACATTAAATCACAAATTACATGATTTTTTTGGATATGGTTTTTAGCAATCCCTCTTTGGTCGTGGGTATTCCATATATTCGAATATAGTATTACAATATTATGTTTGTATAATATTTTGGGATTTTTAAAAAACATTACATTTGTATATAATTAATCCCATATCACTATGTGATCACTTGACTAATCAGGACCACTATAATCTTATGTTATTATCATCTATAAAGAAAGATTGTTTCAATAATATAGACACCAATGTATAATAATCAAAATGTTTATCTCATTAAATAATGTAAAAAACATAACTTCACCGTATCAAGTCATATGATAATAATTTCTAATGTACTCTACATATAACTATTTCCATGTTCGTTAACATCCGTGAAACCCTTCCCATCAAAAAATCACTTTAAAGTTATATTACCTTTGTACATTGACTAGAAAAAAAATCATGTCAATATTTTAATGTTATAATGTTATTTCAACTCGAATCTTCTATTTCATATCCTCATAATATTAAATTTGTAGATATATATATATATATATTTAGGAAATAACATATTTTTTTATTTGGGAAGATATAATAAATGAAATATCGTTATGGATATCTACTTCTTCAGATAATTATAATGAAAATTATACTATTGATTATATTATTCCATGGATGATGGTGGAATTAGATCCATAATATTTTAAAAAAACATAAAAGAATGACTTTATATAATTTATATTATTATAATTTATGAAAAAAACATAGATAAATGATAAACCATGTGTTTTGATTTTTTATTTTTAATAGTATATATTTTTTTGAAAACTAATCTTATTATCATATAATTGGGAATATTTAGCTATAAACATCGTTGAACTTTATATAAGGTAGATAGATTCCATTATATTTAACTCTATGAATATGTTACCATTATATTCATAAAATTAATAAAACTACAAGTTCAATAAATTTATTCTTTAATTTTGAGTAATTTATATCTATAACACATGAAAAACCTACTGTTGGTATAATATATACTTTAAATTCAATGGACATATTTTTATAATATCAATAACTTACATGTAACTTATTTAGATTTTTTAAAACCCTTTATTGTATATAGAATAATTCTATTAAATGGAATCAGTTATCATACCTCTTGAATGATCCTTTATATTTTAATTTCCTTTATTAGATACATGAAAGATCTAATTTATATCTCTAATTAACTTTTCAAACTGTGTTTTAAAACTTTTTTCATTTATTTCAAAACATCATAAATACGAAGACATATCATTCCTATTTCATCCAAACTCAAATATTTCAATTAAAAATTGTGTAAATTTTTCATAAACACGTCCAGATTGATGAAACCATGTTAAAAAATAAATATAGAATGAATTATATTCCCAGAAAATTTCTTAAGGAAACATCTACTCTCAACAATACATTATCATACTCAATAAAATTAAATATATGAGAAAATAGTAATGGTTCTTTGTTCATTTATATTTTAATCACTTTTAAACAATTACTGGGTTGTTTTATACATATCATAAGATTATAAATTCTATTATTGAACTACATAATCAATTGCTTACATTGGAAGGGGTTTCTCAAACACATATAAGATTAAATTAAAATAAATTATTATTTTGTTTTTTTATTACACCATGAGTATTATTACAATAATATTATTAATTATATTGATATTATCTCATTATAATTGTTTAAGCTTATGGTTTCGTTTATGTAAAACAGACGATCTAAAAATATCACTATCATGTATAAAAAACATTTAATAAATATAGTTATGATATTTTTATTCTCTAAAATGATGACCCCTTTTAAATTAATCATGTAAATTAGTTTTCAATAACCCATAAATCACAACGACATAACCAATTTATTCAATTCAACTCATAGATTTGTCATTTCAGTTTTACAAATAACTGAGGGAAAATACAACTTCATTTTATAACAGAAAACCCCTATTATTTTGGGTGAAGAGGGATAACTATATTGGTATGTGAATATTATGATTGTATCATATATAATCCATAGAAACATGATCAGGAAACTATTTTATCATCCATATCATAAAAAACAAGACCATATTTATATGGTATCATTATTATGGGTTTCAATAATAGGCAAACATATTTGAAAAGTAGCATTTTATGAAATTATTAAATATATACGATTTAAATAACATAATTGTATGATTTTTGAAAAACTTATAAAAATTATTTATTATTTTAGTAGAATCAAAAGTGGAAAAATGATGAGAAAAATTATATTTTAATGAAATACTGTTGAATTTAAACATTAGACAATGTTTTTTTCATTTTAAATTTTTTCTTCATACATTAAATTGACAAATTTGTGAAATAAATATTTAAACATTTATTATGACTTTATTTCAGAATAATTATATCAAAAAACATTAGGTTTTTAAAAAAAATTACTATTTAAAAAATTATATTATTTCAGATAATAATAAAAAAATCTCTATTTGAAAATTTCAATGTGCTGATTCTAAATATGAAGTAAATTTTTTCATAATAATTTCCTATAATATGTAATTTTATATTTTAGATTAAAAATTATTATTTTTTAATAATATATTAAAATAATGTTTATTAAAAAGAATGCTTATTTTTTTAATATTCATATTTATTTCTTCGAATAATAATTTTAATATATTCATAAATTACTCATGGAAAATATTATTTATATAATATTATTATGTTAATTTATTATTCCTGTTGTCAATATACTTTTCTCAATTGTCTGGTAACTTTTTCAAATAGTTTGGTCACTATTTAAATGGTTATATTAATATTCTTATAGCTGTATTACAACTCAAAATACTACATTACCTCCTATAAATACATATTTATTGTCTTTTTAATTCCAATTAAATTTATTCAAGGATAATATATTATCATTTTTTATCATCAATTATATATTACAATAACATTTCGTTTCTATTGTATTTCTCATAGGAGGGATGATTTTGAAAGATTATTGAAATACTTAATTCTCATTAAAGTTTTTATATTTTATGTTTTTTAACCAGTGTAATTTTTTTCATTTTTAAAAATTTATTTTTGGAATTATTTAATTATTTTTAATAATTCGTCTATGTTTTCTTGATTTTTCAATGTGCGGTTATAGTATTTTACTCCAAAAAATATTATAAGATTTATTTATTCCAAAATCAAATATTACTAATGTTTTCTAGTTCGTTTTATTATTACCCTTTTGTAAATTTCATCTCTAAAATTTGAAGTCATATTCTTAGTTGATAATATGTGAACAGACTTATATTTTATTATTTCCTCATGTTAACATATCGATTTATTGTACTTATAATTTCTCCACATAATTTCATTTAGGTGAGTTATCATTTAATGAAGTAATTGTTCTCTATGGTCTAATATATTCCCCAGATGATCTATATAGGATTTGTAGTTATCCAATTTCATCAACTATATATTTACAATATTTGAGGGATTTTGTATGTACATCCTCAGAAGTAATATGTGGAATGCATCATGAACACGACCCTTGTTTAGTGGGATGTTCTATCCTATATTCTAACACTTCAATGTGGTCAAGGGTATCAAATAGCTAATGTAAGAATAGAATACCTCCATTTTTTCCCAAAATGAATGAACATATTCCATGCTAATATTTAAAAGAATTGTATTCCAATATCAAACTCCAATTCCCTTGGACCGTTGATGTCATAGCTCTTATACTAACTCTAAGAATATTTTGTTCTTTTTTTATTGATTTTAACTCTTCTTTTAAAACATTCACAATATAAAGAACATATAAATTTTATTCACTATTAGTATCTCAACAATTATGACCTACATATCTCATACCTTATAGTTCTTTATAGTAAGCCATTTGAATACTCTATTAGAAGCTATTGATGTATGAGAACTAAAATAATCAGAGCTATTAATCCAATACACCATTACAGTAAATTGATAATTATCATTGAATTTATTTTATTTTATGAATTGTCCTTTCATATTAATCATAACTATAGGAATGATACTCCATAATTAATTAAAACAAAATAATCAAATCATAAGAAAGAATTTAATACAATTTTTATGTGAAACATTGATCAAGACCAGAAATGATTGAAAGTGGTACCTCATGAAAAATCACCACATCATATAAACATATCATAGAAATTTTCTAAAGAGAAAAATCATCCATAAAATTAATGTTGGTGGAAATCATGGTCTGTCTATTCAAAATAATCCATATCACATTATTTCATTTGGATATATTTTGGAGACCAAGGAAAAAGTCCAGAGTAATGATCTACTATTTCCATGGGAGTATAAGAAATGGTAAAATCATTCATTTGGACATCTTTTTCTCTACATTAACGTGCATCCATATAATAAACATTGATTTATAGTCATCTATATCCTAGTTTTCCTTGTCCCACAATAATATCTCTCTAATATCACATTACATTTTCATAATTACATGATGGATGGATGAATATAAACGATGCGCATTTTCTAATATCTCTTTCAAATTTTTTGTAATAATAACACATAAAGTCAATTTCCAGACATAATGACACCATATTATTCATTATGAAACACGTTATTCATCCCCTGCAATAATTATTTAATCTTCTTTTAAAGAACCACATAATCTCTTTGTTAATCTATAATCCTCACTTTGAGATATTGAGGGGAAATTATTTGAGAAAGGTTGAATGTATTCCATGATGTTATTATTTAACGGATAAATAATTTCATTTTTACTGAGTATGCATTTATTTACTCCTAAGTTTATATCACAATAAATGAAAAATACATCCCCATTATAATGAAAAAACAAAATCTGATAACTAACTCAGATTTTTTTAGTTTATGGAAATTTCATCACACTTCTTTTTCTAGATATATTTAACTCTTGTTTG
Organism: Viscum album; assembly: GCA_963277665.1. Taxonomy (NCBI): domain Eukaryota; kingdom Viridiplantae; phylum Streptophyta; class Magnoliopsida; order Santalales; family Viscaceae; genus Viscum; species Viscum album. Next base: position 548,954 of record CAUJRU010000448.1, on the reverse strand, counting down.
GTAATTTTTTTTACCATTAGAAGTCCATGAATCATTTTTAACAAACCATATATAGTATATTTCTAGTTAAAGTTAAATTTTAATATAATTTATAGTGGAAGGATGTTATCATTCCTTCATAGCCTTCATAATATCAAGATCAACACGAATTTTCTCCATGGTTTTAGTGTGGGGACAAAATTTAAAATATTGTAATGAAAAATTACATTTTATGAGATTAATTAATTGATAATCCTTCCATAGGGTCATTAATATTTCTAATAGGTGATCCTCATTATCCTTGCGACTATTGTAATATATTTTAATATCATCAATAAAGAACACCCAAAATTTATAGTGTAAATCATTATATACCATTTTCATAAAATTTGTAAATATAGAAGCATAATTTGTCAATATGATCGGCTTAAAAATAAACTAAAAATTACCATATAATGTACATAATCATTTATTTTGGATATATTCTTTATTCTGCATTAACTGATGACACCATGATCCATGTTCAATCATGTAAATGAACTGATCCATGTGTAGCAGATCAAACAAACCATGAATACTTTGATGACGATGTCTATTCACCATTATGATACAATTATGTTCTCTATAATCAATTTATAGAATCATTGATCAACTATTCATCTTTATAAAAAGAACTGATACTCTCCATGGATACATAAATAGATAATAAAAAAATTCCCTAAAAAATGTTTATGTTACTTATTTTATCGATTAAACTCTAAAATTTTCATTCTATATTGGGTCTTAAAAACAATTTGAACCCAGTTTGAGTTCAATAGAGAATTATCTCTCATTATAAGAGAGGTAAAGTAATTTATTCGTAATATACATAAATGTATTCTCAAAAATTCTGGATAATCAATCCATTATGAAAATCACATTATTCTTTTCATACACCTATAATTTCCATAAATAAGTCTATATGTGGTCATTGAGGTTAATGTATCGGTTGAGATACCGCTCCCCTAAAAATAAGTAAAGGTTGTCTATTCAAGATGAAAAAAATTTCATTATTTAGGAATTTGATACTTTTTTTATACATTGAGATCCATTCCATCCCATGTATATTGATTTTTTTCAACTATGGGAATGACTATTATATTTCCAATGTGATTATACAAACCCAACCTAAAATGAGTGTTTCTATATACATTTTATTCTCATATATTCCATCGATGAGTTTTAATTTATAATTACACATCATGATATTATGGGTTAGATCCTTCATTCTTAAAAAATGAAATAATATAATTCATTGAAAAATATACAATTAATATACATTCCATATTTGATTGAACCGAGACATTACATTCCACTAAATTTTTTGGTGTCTCTACCCCATCCACATTGATTTCAAAAGAACATACATTTTCAAGTTGATTATGTTGAGTATTATAGTAGTTACCCTATTTTATAATATGATTTTGACATTGAATTGATATGTGACCAAGATATACACACATTAATCCTTAAACATTATGCTCTTCTGGATCCATCAAATGTTTTTCATTTTCATGGTGATTTTATGTATTAGCCTCACTAATTTTATTCCATGAAATATAGCCACCAATTCCTCACTTGTGTACATTCCACACCCTTGAAATAAATTCACAAAATACTTCAAAATATATTTATATCACGTGGGTAGTTGTTTTGTCTATTCACCTCACCTATGATCAAAATTATTCACTAATTTATTATCTATTTCTATCTTGATTTAATTCATGCTTTCTGGCCTATGTGTCTCTCCAAATTTCATTTATAGCGTCAACTCATTCTTCAATATCTTATTATTGATTTAATTGTCTTGATTTATCATATTATTCCATAGATTTTCTCTCATCCCACAAAATAACCAATCAACCAATACATTGGGATCCATAATAATGGTAGAGGTGTGTAATCTATGTTTCGAAATTTTTACTTATTTCCAGCAACCTATTCATTTTCCTTTTGCATCATCTTTACAAATTCATTCTCCACTTTATATCTCATAATAAATGTAATATATTAGTTAAATAAGACTCTACAAAAATCACCTTCCACTTCCATTGATAAAACTCTTACCATGGATTAATTTTCTTAATTGGATTCATCCACTGATCGACTTATCCTTCTATGTCATATACTAACAAGGTGACTTTCTCAAATTCGATATAAAAGTGTACAGAAAATATCATTTCTGTAGAGGAAATCAATTTTTGGGAATTTAATAGATTATAAGTAAAATAATGTGAAATAGGTTATTAATTCACGACATAAAAAATCACAAGTACCTCCTTACCGTAGAATATGGAAGTACCTCTTTAAAGTAGAATATGGATTCTCAATAATATTCGGGTTATTATTTATAATATGACATGTTTTATTAATTATCCTAATTAAATATTATTTTCCATCATCCATTATTTAAGTAAGGTCATCGTTTCATCATTCATTTAAGTCATCATTTAAATGGTTCCACCTATTTCCCTCTATTTCTTTAAATAAGGAAAATCTCTTGGGGGAATCATATAATATTTTTGATCATGTAATTATAAATGGAATTTAAATTTGAAAACATTATTCATAAATTTTCAATTCCTTTATCACCTAATATAATAATTACATTTTCATTATATATTTCTGATTCATTCCAAAAAAGATTGTGATTAACCAAAAATATTAATCTAGAATATATAAAAATATATCTGCATGAAGACATATTGTCACACTGTATGTGGTGACAGATTCTAGGTCAATGCACTTTTTTGGGGTTATTACTCCTATGTATACGAATTTCCAGAGAAACTACCAATTTCACTTTCTATAAAGTGTCGAGTTTTCATAGAAAACACATACTTAAAACATCAAGATAATTATAGACAAGATTCCAATATATATACTTATCATTATGGGATGTTACTATAATATTTTAATCATAATTTCCACAAATAACTATACTATGTAGTGATAAAAACTATAAAATTATTCCTTTTTTAATATTTAAAACTTTAATAAATAGTACAACACATAATAACATAAAAATCCTTAAAGGATTCATTTCATTAAAATTTGAAAATTTGAAATTCAATAACATAAAATAATATTTATTCCACCTAAAATTATTTTTATTATATTAAAACTATATTACTTTTACTACATCTCATATCCCATGGACGTCCTTCCATAAAAATGGGGTCAAATAAAGCCTATAATGTTTTATATAATGAAATGAAACATTTATGGTCATTATGGATAGTAAATGTGGAATAACATAACTGATTAATTGTAATTACATTATAAATACATGGAAATGTGTCTATAACATAATTTTTTATACATTAAGAAGAATATCACCATGGTTTATAACCAAGGTGTCATATATCAATATTATAAAGGATATTCTCCAAGGAATCATAATAATTATAAAATATTGAAATTAATTTAATACCAGATACATTGGATCACTATCATAGTACACCCATTGTATGTATTAATTTATTTGTTACATTAATATCATATTTAAAAATTTCATTCAATAATATATAATAATAATGAATGGGGTTTTTAGAAAAACCTAAGTAATGTGTGTTCTTACAGACTTTGAAATTGCATAATTTTAAACCAGCAAAATGTGTGTGTGGGATTTTTCATGTAAATAAATAAAATTAATTAATTATATTTACATATTGGGTAATAAACATGGGTAATAAAATGTTTTTGAAATTCACAATATATTATTCTTTCATATAAAAGGGAAAAATTCAAGAGAGTATTTTGGATGAATGATGGTATAAACAATTGATTAAGGGGATGAAATAATGATAAGGAACAAATGCATCCCATTTATAAACATTGTTTTTTGAGTAATGGAACAATATGTTATGGAAATAATGAAATATTAAACATATAAATATTAAAAAAATTAAATACAAGACTATAAACAAGAGGGGGAAAATTCCACTATCATATCCCCTACATTATCTTATATTGTTTCCATCTCCCCAATACTGAATATTGATTTACTAGATCATTGATCCAGAATAAAAATTTTATAATTTATATCACAATTTATCAATTAATATAAATTTATTTTATTTTGTTATTCACATTTCTAAAATGAGAACCATTTTGATAACACGTGTTCGTAAAAAAATTCATTCTATATTTATATGTGGTTCAAGTTACATTATAAAAAATATATACAATTCTAAAAAATTAATATTATTATATTGATAAATTTATATATCATAATTAATATATTACACCACCCATAATAATTGTGATAAGTAATGAATTGAAGTGGTCTTCGTTGGTGGCCAACAAACAATTAATAGAACATTTTTGAATTGTGGTCCAAGAGATGTATAATATGTGATAATATAAAAACATTTATTTTATATCGAAATTATCAATATGAAAAAAACATACTTTATAATTTTTTTAATAATATATTTTTGAAAAAAAAGATGAGGATATGAAATTATAAAAGGATAATGAAATAAAAGGTTGACATAAAAATACATCTTTTAGGAAGTGGATACTATTCTTTGTGATTTAATCTTATGAAATATTGGAGTTTAATTTCACTTTAAATTCCCTATGTATTATAATGGTCTTAAGAGATATTTTTTGGACAGTTTTATCATTATTAATAGTATGATGAGTGATTTCCGAAGAGGATGGGGAGGGGTTATTTACAATTGAGGAGTGGGTTATTTTTGGGATAACATATTAAATAAAATATTAAATGATCATAAACTACATAATGATATAAATTTGGACATTTTTTATAAATAAAAAGTTATATTAAAACATATTAATACATTAAAACACCTTATAATTCAAATTCATTATTATTTTTAAGTTGAATGTAGAGAAAAATAAAAAATTCTTATTTTAATGAAATACATCGGTCTATAAACTGTTGAAAATAGTTTTCTTTTGTTTTAAAATTTATTTTTAATGTTTTTAAAGAAGACATTTAACTTCATAAATTAATTGTTAGGATAAATAATTATTTAAAAAAAATTTAAGTCACAATTTAGTCATCATTGTATCAATGTACACAAATTATTTCAAAAATAGTTATTTACTATTCACATATAATTGATGTGTTTTATCAAATTAATAAATAATTACCCTTTGAAAATTTCATAATGTTGATTCTAAATATTAAATTTATTTTATTAACATAATTTTTTATCAAAGATATTTTAGTTTTAAAAAAAAATTTATATGTACATTAAAACCTATGAAATTTATAAAATGCATAAATTTTTAATAATATTTATAAATTTATGGCATTATATTAAAAATATTTTACTAAATTACTCATTATTAATATTATTTATATTAAATAATTTATTTTGATGTTAAATTGGCATTTCAATAGTCCAGATTCTATTCCCAAAAATCATGATACTATTCCCAATTATTAGGTTACTATTACAATTCGCATAATACTATCCCCATTGTCATATTATAATTCCATTTGTAATATTAAATCCTATCAATACCAATAAATTAATTATTTAACATTCAATACAATTCATCCCATTGTTCAATATTTACATTTTATATGATTTCGATTGGTTCAATAATATTTAATTTCATTTCTATAGTGTTATTCATTGAACAGATGTTTTTAATACATAGCATAGATCTAAATTTATCAACTTTGGTTTTTCTATTTTATATTTTTTTATCAAAATTTTTTTTTTGGCTTTTTCGTGGGATTAACTGTGGACTAATTTTACAGTTTATATTAGTGATTTTTTATATCACTGGGTGTTGTTATTGTATAATATTATATTATATTACATAAAAAACATCTAAAAAACTATTACTACGAATTTATGGGTTTTTACATTAATATTATTTGTTTTCCATAGGTAAATCTCTTATGAAAAGATGAAATTATTATTAAAAACATTTATTTTCCATTGTATATAATATGATGAAATTTTTTTGAATCCCATTAATTTTAATTTTTTTGATATGTAGAATGTTTTATGATTTTTTTGGACTCAAATGTATGTATTATGTGATGTTTGAGACATATATATTTCTCTAATGAATCAGGTAATGACTAATATTATCTAAGATTAGAGGTTTCATATGAAGTTATCCAAATATAGAAAATTATTATAGTGGATAGCCAATCCCAAGACCGAAAAGAGGGTGTGTGGGATGTTATCTCATTCCCAAATCAAGGACAAGGATGGTTAGCTGAAGATTAACATGTTAGTAATTCTTTGTTGGGTAGCCTTAACATAAGGTTTTATATGTATATGTTTATTCCAAAAAACCATTCCTTATTCCAAGGTTCTGTTATCATATCTCATGTTAATTGAATTCTTTGTAATTCATGTTTTATGAAGTTGCAATCCTTATTCCAGGATTCATGTATATGATACATGATATTAAAGTAATGGTTTTTTGAAATTTTATTATTATGGTATCATACCATTAATATCAATGTTATTTTTATATCCTCTTTTTTACCTATATTATGATTTAATGATCATGCATTTTTATGTTTCCCTTCCCCATGTTATGAATAATGTTTTTATATAGTTTATCTTTAAGAAGTGTACAATGTGGACTGACCATTATTGGAGATTTTGAGTATATTTCATGAAATAAGATGAATTTTTTTATAGTCTCCAAGGGGAAAAAAGTACGGTCCCATGGACATTGATTGTGAAATGTATTGGATATTCTTCTGTATAGATGAATTATCTATAAATTAAAGGCTCATGTTATTATTGTGGATTCAAGTGAAAGTATTATTTAAAAATTTTGAAACTGGGTTGAGAAATATTTAGTAAGGACCATATACATAAGTCTAACTATAAGATTATATATGTGAATTTCTATGAAGTATAATGAGACTGGTTTTTATGAAATTAAATCCCTTTCTCAATAATACAAGATGATGTGGCTCAGTAACTATTGTACTAATGGATAATATGTTTTAAAAGGTCACATTTACATACACCTTTCCATCAACTGGTGCATGATAATGTCCCTTTTTTACACCAAGATTTCCACTCATGGAATATTATTGGGAATGTAATAATTCCTTTACAACCCATTAGGAAGTATTTGAATACATGAATAAAATGAATGAACTATGATTAACTAAAAATGTATATATTTCAAATAACATGTCATGTTCTCAATATCATAAATGTTATTTTTTATAGATTTTGTAGTTCCGTACTGTATTTATTATTTCTTACATAATTAATTTTGTCAACTGAAAATGTATTAATCTAGTAAGAATTAGCTTTATAGTGACAGTTATGGATGATTTAGTGATTATGAGAATAAAAATATGATGCAATCTATAGAGATGTGTATTATGATAATGATTAATCTTATACCATAATTTATTATGAAGATTGAAATTTTTTTAGAAATTCATAATTTGGAAAATAAGAGCAAAATGAATATTTCATAATGTTAATGTGATAATGTGAATAGAGTAATAATTATTTTTCTTTTACATATCAAGATGGAGGGAATAATCGCCTAAAATGATATCTCAAATAAAAGAAAAAATATTTCATTATAGATATAAATATCATAGTGAATCAATTTACCATATAATTTGATGCATTATAAATAGAGAACATAGCAATTATCTGATACAATTACCTAAACATAGTTTTACCCATTTGAAGAATGAATGAAATTTGATTTTCCAATCATTTTAGAGAATAGATTCATGTGTATATATTTGGATTCAGGATTTTTTTGTAAATGTTTTTTTTTCAAATTTTATTTAGGTAATAATAATTAGGATAATTCTATGAATTTTTTTAATATTGGAAGATTTTATAACTTCATTTTAAAATAATAAAACTATTTTAGACAACATTTTTGGTCAAAGAGTTCATGGGTGATCATTTGATTAAAATTATAAAATAAATTTTTGGTATACATGTAATGGTATTGTAAAATTTTAGTAAAAGATTCATTATGATATGGTATGTGTAAACCATAGGTTTAATATGAATTTTCATTTGAGAAGAATGGTCATTTTATAATTGTAAAGGTGATGATAAACTAAAATTTTCATATAAACACTGATGGTTAATGTTTTCTTCAAGTAACTCCCCATTTTTTTGGGGATGGAATGAGAATTAAATGAGTTTATTTTTAGTGGAAGGGATAACCATTCACATCTAGAAAGGTTGTGGGGCCTGGACCAAAAACATGAGGAACATAATGGTGAAATTCCTACCAATGCCCTATGTAATTTATTGTCTCGAATATATTATATTATAGATAAATAATATGCTTATATTTGAAAAACAAATTATCATATAGCTAATCGTGGGTTTTAAAAATTAGATGCTTATAACATATTCCCAATAAAAATTGAATTTGTATGATACAAATTAATCATGTATTGATTTATATTTTGGCTATAATAATTTATTTTTATTAATGGTATGGAGGAAATATCATCACAATGAATCATGTGATATATATATATATATATTGATCTCAAAATATTAATGTATATAAGAACACTTGAGGATTTGATCCAAGGAAAACAAAAATATGTATATAGATAATTAAATAATATAATTAATCAATACAAAACCACCATTTGGATGTGGAACAAGTGGCCAATGAATTGTTTCGAAAGGATCATTCTATATTATCTATGATAAAGATCACAGAAGATGTAATATTTGTTGATTTTTAGAGGATATATATGAAAATACTAAGGGAATGCGAGAAATATAATCTTTCTCAATGAGTGTGAAACCATATATAAAAATGAAAATTGGGTAAGTGTATATAGAATCAAAAACAATTCGTAACTTAACATTACATAACTTTTTGTAATACATAATACATTCAATTAATTGATTCCTGACAACTATTTTACCCTAATGCCTTTGGAAACAAGGAATCATAAACATTGTTACATAAGTTAGATACATTATTTCCCACTAGGTTATTCATGACGTGAAGCCTTCTTAGAAAAATAATACATAGTACATAGCTTCATTACTTTTGTAAGGAAACATAAAAATGGGTCAGTTCAGATGCTCAGTAAGGGTAAACAAGGGATATTTGGAAGTATAAACATGATAAAAAGAGTATGTGAATTTGATCATAACATTATAAGCAAATACCCTTCATATAAAATAACATATACATAAATCATGGAATTAACATTGGAAGTTCATATGAAATGAATGATAATATTATTAATTACTAAATCATGTGTGTATATCATAGACATTTGAGATATTTTTTTGAAAAATAGGTAATCATGTAACAACATTCCTAATAAGTCAAGGAGAATTTCCAAAACATCATAGGAAAAATCAGGGGGAAAACACCTACTGCAAAAGACACACCACTATCCCCATTCATAATCCTTTCAATTTTATGGATCATATTTCCCCATTAACCCATACTTGACCAATTTTCCCTATCTTCCCATAGTGGATCGGGTATCCCCATCTTCCCATATTGGATCTGAAATCTCCATCATCCCATAGTGGATCAGGATTCCTCATCTTACATAGTGGATCAATCATATCATCTTTATTCTCATCATGATATGACGAGATATAAATCATTACCTAGTGCATTGAATTGGGATATTGTTCCGACCTATCTCAGAATGAAAGCATACATACTTTTGAAAAAAGATTATAAGAAGTCAAATCATAAACCATGAAAAGATATGTGTTCTATAAAAACGTAATCATATAATAAATAAGGAAAATAGAGAGGTTTCAGTATCATTTTATAAAATAATATCATAATTATAGGTGTTCGATTCTTGATCATATAACTAGTGAAATGAAAACATGTTTCACAATAAACATGACATAAAAACAATACAATTCTGTGAAAGAATATGAATAGAACCATTGGACCCTTTCCATAGAAATACATGAGTTAAACAAATGTATTTCATCTTAAATGAAAAATTATGTTAAAATATCTATGAAAAACATTTCTTATTGAAATATCCTTCCTTCTTTGAAAAATTATTTTTAAAATATAAAATAATTTGAAATACATTTTATTTGAAACTAAAAATGAAAACATATATGGAATGAATAAAAAAGATTAAATACCATATTTTGAAACACATTGAAAAAATAAAATTATATAATTAAAACATATAGGCATCCATTACTTTGACAACACATCGACAAATTTTATTGAAATATTTGATAAGATTTCCAAAAAATATTGAAAACACTAAGAGAGCATATACAGAAATCAGGAAAATTTTCATGAATACATTTCCTTGAATACTATATGAATCCTTATAAAGAAATATTGTAAACTATTTTAAAACCATTTCACTGATAAAACAATTATTATTTCGAGATGAATATTGAAATTTTATGTGAAACTATTACACGTAAAACACTTTGAAAACATATAAATAAAGCATGAAATCTTTTTGAAAACCATTTCTTTCTAAAAAAAATTGAAAACATATAAAATATTATTTTAAAGACATATAAAAATTTTAAATTAATTATTCCATAAAAATTATCCTAAAATATCATCATTAAAAACATATTTTAGAACACTATTCTTGAAATTCATGAAATGTGTCTCAATATAATCCAATTAATAGAATATTTCTTTACTACTTTATTACATTTTAAAAAATAATTCCCATGATATATGGATCATAGTATTGATATTTAAATACCCATATATTTAATTATAATTGTCTGAGAATATACTCATGGGAATTATTGGCACCAAACGAAAAAAATAGTGCTGAATAAGGGTAAAAACTCATAGAAATAAAAGTGATACAAGAACCCCCTTACCATGTGTATTGAATGTAATTGTAGTAATTCATGCCTATTTTATTATAAATATTAATTTATTATTCAACATCCATATAAAAATATTCTTATATCATGTCCCATATTTTGATATATATATATTACCGACTTATTAACACTTCTATTTTTATGTTATGTTTCGGGTAATATAGACATTGTTCATCGCATGTGTCTTAATTATTTATATTTTTTTACTCACATATATATCTTGATTTTGTAAATTTATAACATGATATAAATTTCATTTACATTAATTATATATGTTTTTATAATTATCTATGAAATATATATATTATAAATGAAATACACCACTCATGGAGATGATAGGTAATATGTACGAATAAAAATTGTTTCCATTTGAATATAATATTGAATGAATGAAAAAAATGACTCATATGTATAAAAATATTTATAACAATTAATTAAATATTATTAAATATTATATATAATATTCATTTACCAAACACATCATAGATAAATTCCACTTACAGTGTTAATAAATTACATCACATTGATGAGAACATAGTCCACACTTCCACAAATGAAATAATCATATTTACACAAAATAGGATACGTGAAGGAATGTGTTATATAATAAATAAATAGTGTAGAGTCATAATAAATATCACATAAATCATATGAAAGTATTTGTTCCATCATAATTCTCAACCATGATAATTTGAAAATGAAAAATGTACGACATTGTTTCATATGGTGATAGATCACTGTACACAAGAATAGTAAGATCAGTACCGATTAGATCGAAGTGTGTGTATGTAAATAAAAAATACTTAAAGAACAAAATATCATTAAAATAAGATAGAATTTTTGGAAACCATAAACATCAAAACTAAATTTAATATATATTTAATGATTGATAGTCTTAATGAAACAACACTTTGTCATAATCGATCCAATGAACATAATTTATCCACTTCTTTGATTTGAATTTAAAAAAAATACATACACGATTGCAATCAGTAATATATTTATAGTTTGATACGATAAACATACATTTTTATCAATAGTAACATACCCTTATTAATAGTAATATTCATTTAATAATAGTAATTTATATTTAACAATAGTAACATCACACTTGAATGTACATAAAAAATTTTGGCACCATATAATTAAGAGTGAATATTTTAAAATTTAATAATTAAGTGTTATCATTTTTTTGAGTAATAAATATTTAATTATAATTTCAAATAAACTAATTAATTTAGTTCATAATTATGAAATGTATTCCTAAATAAATATTTTTTCCATATTCTTTTGGTATAAATTTTTTATACCTTAATTATTTTTAAAAAGTATTAAAAATTAGTTCTCAATATCAAATCTGTATATTTCATGTGGATACTGATTTAAATTAACAACTAGATTTTTATTATTTAGAAGACTATTTTGATTACATGGAATTCATTTTTTAATTCAACATGTCAAAAAATAAAGGGGTTAATATTTTGGTATTTATCCAATATACATGAATTTTATTTGAATAGTGGAACTCGATAATTTACGCTATATACTAAATAAATGAATTTACACATCATGATCAAGTTGTAGATGATTTAAATAGCCATTGGTTTAATATAACATGAACATATTACTCTTTTATGTCACAATATTCTAGACTATTCATAGTCATGATCAAAAATAATAAATTAATGATTAAAATAATGGAAAACCTATCCTACCCACCATTGTAAAAATCACCACTCACTCAATCTTCCGTTTAATCATATAAGAAATAATGCATCTCAACGATCTTCACAAATAAAATTCCCTTGTCCCTACCCATATTCATGATCCCTTGGTCTTTCCAAAATTTTAATACCCCTTCCCTTATGGTGGTTCTCAACGTGGTTATTTCAAGAGGCAAAACCTCTTCCATTTTTCATTTGATTTCATTTAAATTTCTCATCATTTATTATTATATCATAACATACTCTATCCAATATATCATTCTAACACCAGTACCATATATATATTATAATTATATCATGTTAATTTAATAACAATTATCAATATTTTTACCCCCTCCCCTCTTTTATTTTATAAATGAAATCATCATTCAGGATGTACCTATTTATAACATTCATTGATGAAGATGCTTTATTTTTAAAATTATACTTTGAGGATTTTAAGGTAACCATTTTAATTTTAGAAACATATTGTAATTTTTAAATATAACCATTTTTATTTTTTGGAATTATCATATTTATATAATACTAAATGATAAAGAGGTAATAATTTCAGTACCTCATTCAATGTTCTTGTCTTCTTCCACATCCACTTTCACTGTTGTTTCCATTCCAAAATAATAAATCCAGTGCCTTCTATATACTTTTATGGTATTATAAATTTGGTACATCCATATTCATTATTTTATCCTTTCTATGAATGAAAAAGTCACCATACATGTGTGCGTACGGCTTACCCTCTGAACGTCATGGAGTTGTTTGTTATTCAAAAATTCATTAATTTGATGGGAATAAATATGAGTATAATTTATGTAAATAATAAATAAAACATTTTAATTATTTTTTATATATAATATACCATCCAATTACATACAATTCCACCATCAATAGAATGATATCATCCCTTGTGCGTGCGTACAGCTTACCGTCTGCACGATGTGATGAGATTCATTTTGACATTCACCATTCGATGATGATTATAAATATACATATTATTAATAAGTATGTAATATATGACATTATAATGCTACTGAATATATATATATATATACTTACATACCTAAATCGCATTCACCTACTTTTGTTCAATACAATATGAAAACAGAAATGGTGTTCATGCGTACGTATGGCCAACCATCTTCATGAACAGTATATTCCATTTTATATATCTATCTATTATACATACTTATATTATGAATATATATGATAAATATATAATGGTTTATATTGTAGAATAAATTTTATCTTGATAAAAGTTATACGATCAAAAATAATAAGTTAAAATGGTATGATAAAGGAAGCGATGATTACCTGAAATGTTATTTTAACATAAAAATTATTAGTAAATTGGTAGTATAAACACACAAATGAATCATGTACGATATCATATATATGAATTTGTTTTTTTATAATTTAATCACATAATACGTTCATTATACATGAGTTTAAACATACCCTCGACCAAATGAAAAGTATAAGGTAAGGGTTAATTCCTCAATCTCATTATTATCCAAGATTGTTTATGTGTTAGTATTTACTAGGAAATTTTTATCCTCAAAGACCTTGATTCATAAAACTATTTTCAAAATGAATATTTTATGTTTTTTGGAAAGGGCTCTTTTTCATGATCATCATTTATGTTGTTTTAATGATTTATTTTCCTAAATATTTTAATTAACATCCGTGTTTTTAAAATTATTTTAGGTATTTATTTATATAGACATGATTTTTTTAAAATGACAATTTCATTCAAAAGTTTCAATGTGGTATGGACACTTTGATTCAAAAATATCTTTTAAATGACTTCCTTTATAAATTAGTGACTTCCAAATGATTTCACAAAAGGGATATTTCTGTCAAATAGTTTTACCAATCATTTTCAACTATATCAATAATCCTTATTTGATGTTATTATTGATTATGTTTGATATATTATAATAAAATATTCCATATTTTATTTAATGAGTTATGATATATTTGATTTCAGGTGTGCTATTTTTATACCATTCATGATTTATGGTTAATTTATTCACATTTTTTTTCTAGTATTAATATGAATGTTTATGTTTTGTATCAAAATTTTCATATGAGGAGTGAATTTGACCTAGTAAGTGATAGGTGGAGCCCACTATTGCTCCTCGGTGCATCAGTAGTTTTCATGAGACAAATTAGTGTCTTGGAACAAGGCCTTCCTGAAATTGTTTTGTAGTCATGGAACGAGGCCTTAACTTTGTGGTTATGATGTACGGCATTATGCATTCTATCATTATGAATGTATCTATTGATATTACATGTGATTATTCGAGTAGTAGAATATCCTAAATAATAATTAAATGACATTATTGGATTTATCATTTCCATATTATGCTGATGATTTTGTTTAAATGTATTTTTTTAGTCTTATACATTGCCTTAATTGTTTATGATTCTTTAAGATAGATTCTACTCTACGTTTATCATTACTAAGCATCTGAGGTCACCCCTTTCTTATGTTTTATTTTTTCCCTGCATGCGATGAAGTGTATTATGATTGATTGTAGGGTTAAAATAGTTGATAAATGTTTTTCTCAATGGATTATTCATTTTATGTTTCTTTTTACAAATTTTAATGTAACATTCATATATGTAAACTATATTCCAAGACTGCTAAATTGATCTGTCATTCAGGACATGATTCCTTGAAATCATTTCAATGTATTAAAATAATGCATCGACTCTGGGTAACTGGGGTTGGGGCGTTACAGTAGGAATCCGAGGAAGTTTAGTACAAGCCTTGGAAACTAGATTTAGATAAACTCTAAAGAAAGAAAATTACCCAAAGATAAACATTGAGGATTAATATAGATAAAGATCCACAGAATTGGTAGTGTAAATATTATGTGTATTTTTCAAGGAAATACTTCCCTGTATGGATACAAAACAGGCAGAGGTGGCTCTAGAACAAATTTATCGAGGAGTGAAAACTCCAAAAAACAATTTCAAGCACGACCCGGGGTATCCTGGTACACGAAAATAGCCTTGCTGCACTCTTGGTATTGAAAATATCATGGTATATCATTAGGATAATTCACATTTCCTTAAAAACCCATTATGAAGGATTTATGAGTAAATACTTCTTCAAAGAACACATTTTTATGATTTTGGATTATATGAATAAAAAGTTCAATTTACGTTATGTATATTACAAGATTGGATTTATTCATTGAAATTCATAAACTAACATAGTGTATTCCACTGTTTAGAAATATTTTCTAGTATAAGGAATGACAACTCGATCAATACAACAATCCTAAGAGTAAGAAGGGTCATATCTTTCATGGTCATTATCAATCATTTTGTATGGAAATAATCTCCCACGTATTCTCATCATATAAATAAAGATTATCATGTGATTATAAGATAAGTATTGAATTATTTGAGTTTTAATGTTTTTAATGGAAGTTATAGAAGAAGAATATGGTAGGGAAAAGAATGGATAAAGGGAATAAAGGAAAGAGAGATTTTCCAATATGTGATAACTATGGAAAGAATCACCTTGGGAAGTACATGAAAGTAATATGAGTTTGATATAAGTGTAGAGAAAAAGGACAACAATTTCATGATTGAAAGGGTAAGAAAAAGGTTTTAAATGTACAATGATTAATCTGCAAAGAGTTGGAACACTATGGTAATAAATGTCCAAATCATCATAGTACACCCCAAATGATGCTATTGGATAATAATGAAGTTATGATACTATAGTGGATGAAGAGGAAATACTAGTGTTTTTATGTTGTTATTAAATAATTTTTTCATTTGAGTGTTGTATCAACAATGTGATGGTTATATGAATAATGGAAATAAAAATTTTTCTTCCTGTGGAACTATTTCATGAAGAATTTTAGATTAAACGGTTCTATGAAAAGTGACTCAATAGGTAGTAAAATGTTTTATAAAATACATGGCTAAAGGAATGATTAACCATAATATGGTTCTGACACAATGTTAGTGATTTTGGAATAAGATATGATTTATTTGGATAGATTATATTGGATATTCATGAATACCATGAAACTGATTAATGATTAGTATATTCCGTCATTATTGCATATTTTCAAATTTTTTAAATTTAATGTGTATATCCCGTATTATATGATTTATGTAATAAATGAGGAAGAATGAACATATTCATCATGGTTTTCTTGTAATTACTTTTATTACCAAATTTTAATAGAATACATGAGGAAGGTATTCACATGTCTATTATGTGACCTTCCCTATAAATTTTGGACTATCAGTTTGGACAGAAGTAATGTGGACAAGTCTAAATGTTGGAATAGACTATATTTGACATTTGATTATTTATTTTAAGGTTAAATAATTTCTTAATAATATTTTTGGACTGTAATAAAATAGAAAACACAGAGGTCAGATGACAACCCGTCGCGTCCAGCAAGGCCATGAGACTTGAACTCGCATCCTAAGGGCGACAAGGGTACATCACCTACCACTGCCCTATGTGAAGTCCTAGATTGTAAAATCTGGTTTTTTAAGGTTTTATATATAAATTAAAATTCATTTTTTTGAAGCCATACATGATTACGATAAATAGAATATTTTTGAGTTCTTTTATCTTTTGGTGTGAAACATGAGTTTGTGGTAGAAATTAGTAAACATATAGAACTCTAGTTGTTCAATATTCATTTTATATTATTATATGTATAAATTAATTCATAAAAATTAGGTAAAGGATCTAATAACCAAAAATGTGTTATGCTAATAACTTATGTTTTGTAGAAACAATGATATTTTAACTCTTCATAAATTTATGGCTTTGATTCCATCTATTTTCTATGTGTTCTTCAATTCTTTGTGTTTCATAACCCCAGTCACTAAATATAAATAATTATATATTTCCTCTAATTATTTTTCTATAATTTCGACAATTTCCAGACAATTTAAAACCCTATTTTTTGTAGACTTCTTCCAATCCATTTCTCTCTTATTAATGCTAAATTTTATTTACCCAATTGCCGGTTTGGGTTTTCCACTAACAAGTTTTCTATTTTAATCCATTTACTTTCGAGGGAAAATTTAAAATTGTGATAAAATAATACATTTAAGGAGGGGATAATGTAACCACCTAATATTTCGTATTAGGTTATCTATTTAAGGTAATTCAATAGATTTCATTTCACGCAACACTGAGTTCAACTGCACCATGACTTACCACATTACCCATGAAAAAAAGCATTTATGAATAGTATTTACTGAATTTTGAATTTTATATAGAACATATATTTTTAGAATCCATATTATGTGTTTATTAGACATAATATAAGAACAAATGTATTTCTTCAGTTAAAAGAAGTATTTTTAAAAAGATGCAATTTTACCACCTTTTAATAGAGAACCCTTTTTAAATCCAATATTTTATTATTTTATGTATTAAATGTCAAAAAAATAAACTTATTATTTATAATAATGACATAAATATATATTTTCAATATTTTTTTGGTGTTTTTATGAAAATTCATCTTTTGATGAATATGAAAAAATAATAAATTTTAATTGAAAACAACTTTTTAATCAAAATAATTTATATTGTTTAATTATACATTTGATTGGTTTTGATGTATAATTAGATTATATTTTTTTATTTAATCCAATTTTGTTCATTTCAAGTAATTCTACATTTAAATTAAACATAATCAAATATCAATATTTTGATAGATTTAACTTCTTAAAAACTCGCTTTCTGGTTTTGACAATGGGTATTACTTTTATATTAATTAATGAAACTTCTATGTTTTGAATTTTGTAAAATAGACTTCATTTATTAATTTGTAATATCAAAATTATCTTTGGGTGAATTTTTGGTATTTTTCTTGAAATCATTCAATTTTTTATAAATACTGAAAAACAATGCGTTATTGTTTAAAACTAAATTTTTATATAAATAATTACATTTAATTAAAATTTATTTTAAATTAAAAATAGATACATAATAACTATATTATTCCAATGTAATTCATTGGAGTCATTTTATAATAAGAGTAGACATAGAAAATTTTATTGAACTTTTTAATGTCTTTTTCCTACCTTCTTGGAAAATTTGAAAAATGGCATAAAATGTAATTTTACTGCTTTTGTGAATTGAATTTCAAATTTTCAAGAGAAAAACATGACATAAGTAAGTAAAATGTGTTTCAAGAGGATGAAAGTTATTATTTTTTCAATAATAACTTCTAAATTTTATTTACTATATTTAAAAAGTAAATGGGGTAATTAAAGTCAACAATGATATTATATTTACCATAACACATGTTCTATTTCTATTGGATAAGTGTATTTCGACCAGAATCAACCTTAGTAATAAAATAAGATCCATTTTGTTCCACATGGATTTGATAGGACATTTATTATTATTTTATTTAATGAAGAGTTAAATGTATTAAATTCAACTTTTAGTAACTAAAACCTTTTTAATATAACGTTATATATAAGATAATTTCGAGTATAAATATTTATTAGATATATAAAAATATTTCTTACATCATGGTATTTTAATTGTAATTTTTATTCATGAAATAATTAATGTTATTTATGACACAATGATGATGCAGTAATTACCTTATGAATAAAATATTTAAATAATTGATATTATAAATATCATTAAAAATGTCAATTGAGACTTTTGATACCTTAAACTAAATTTCTTGTTTAATATGACATTTTAGGGTAGATTTAATTTATTTTTATCTAATTACTCAATTTTTTTTGACTTTCAAAAAAACCAAATACAAAATAGTTTCAAAACTGACAGAAATGGGGTTTTAAAGAATAAACTATATTATTAAATGATATAATAGTATTAAAAATATATGATTCATCTAAATTACTTATGTAATGATATAAATATCATTAATGAGACATTATAAGTTTGATTGGAGTTTTATAGTATGTTTATTAACCATGTAGTATAAAAATTTCACAAGACATGGTAAAAGTAAATCTATTTAACTAAGAGTTAAATCTAAAATATAAAGTTAATATTGTGAAAAAAAGAGTTTAAAACCTATTTGTTGAGATGATTTCTACCCATCAACACTATATACTCCAAATAAATACATTTTTAGACATTATAAACCTAAATTTAATTTAAAATAAAATAAGATTTCATGTTTTTTCTAAAGTGGCCACCACCTCTCTTATAAAAGGGTACATACCCTTCTATCAAATTAAAAAATCAAAAGCCTTTTGGATCAAGAAACCCCTGATAAAATATACTCACATATACCCACAATTGATCATTTAGGCCTTACATTGATCATGAATCCACCTTATATATATATTTTGATCAAATCAAATGGAAGCACCAGAAAAAGAGGTAATAATTTCATCAGCTCTTTCAAAGTTATTTTCTTCTTCCAATTTTTCATTAATTTCTGTCTCAAAAACAAAATAATAACTCCAGTAAATTATAAATACATTAATGTTATTATAAATATGGAACAACCATATTCCTTAATCAATCCATATATTTAATGGAAAAGTCACATTACGTGCGTACGTTCAGCTTACCGTCTCTATGTCATGGTGTAGTTTGTTTTTCAAGAATTCATTATTTGGATTGGTATCATAATGAGTATAACGGTTTTAGTCAAAAGAATAAAATTTTAATTAATCATTATATATAACATTCCAACCAATTACATACGATTTTACCATCAATAGAATGATACCATCTCTCGTGCGTGCATATAGCTTACTGTCTCCACGACGCGATGAGAACCATTTCCACGTTCCCCATTCAATGATTATTATTAATATATATTATTAATAAGTATTTAATATATGAAATAATAATTATAATTGATATATATATATATATACACATGTCTCATTTACTTACTTCTCTTCAATATGATATGAAAATGGAAACGGTGTTTATGCATACGTACGACCTACCGTCTCAATGATTGATGTTTTCCATTTAAAATATCTATGTATTATAAATTCGTATATTTTGAATATAAATGATATATAAATAATTTTTTATATTATTGAATCAAAAAAATAATGATATATTTTTTATGTTTAAAAATAACAAGTTAAAACTTGTATGATAATGAAAGCAATTATAATACTAAATGTTATTTTAACATAGAAATTATTATTAAATGGGTAATATGAATCCATAAATGAATGAAGTATAATATCATAAATAAAAATACGGTTCCGTTATAATTTAATAACATACTATGTTCATTATACAACATGTCAAATGTGCCCTCCAACAATGTAAAAGTAGAAGGTAAAGGTTAATTCTTCAATCTCAAAATTAACCAAGATTGTTTATGTGTAAGTATTTACTAGTAATGTTTTATCATTAATGTCCATGTTTCATAAAATAGTTTTCAAAATTATTATTTTAGTGTTTTGGGGATGTGACGCCTTATCAAGATCAACAATTTAAATTTTATAATGATTTATTTTTCAAAATCTTTTAATTAACATCCATGTTTTAAAATTGATTTTAATGATTTATTTATATGGAAACAATTGTTTAAAATGTTAATCCATTTAAAAGATTCACTGTTGTGTGGGACACATTTATTCAAATATATCTTTTAAATTACTTCATTAATAAATGAGTGACTTTTTAATGATTTCACAAAAAGGGATATTACACTCCAAGAGTTTTACTGATCTTTTTCAACTATGTAAAAATCATTTATTGGATATTGTTCTTGATTGAGTTTGATTTATTATAATAAAATCATCTATATTGTATCAAATGAGTTAGGATATGTTTGACTGTGGATGTGCTATTTTAATACCATTCATGGTTTATAGTGTATGTTTTGAGATTTTTTATGCTAGTTCTTATATGAATTTTTATGTTATGTTTTAAATTTTCATATGAGAAATGCATTGGACTTAGTAGGTGATAGGTGGATCTTGCTTTAAATACTTGATGCATTGGTAGGTCTAATGAGACATATTAGTGTCATGGCACAAGGCCTTGGAAAAAATATTTATAGCCATGGAACGAGGCCAGGTCTTTGTTGTTATGATGTCCTGAATTATGCATTCTATCATTATGAAAATAGCTATTGATATTAATGTGATTATATGACTTGTAGAATATACATTTGAATAAGTAAATGGCCTTATTGTATTTATGTTTTCAATATTATGATTTGTTTATCTTAAATGGATTTTTTTTTAGTCTTATACATTACTTTAATTGTTTGTGCTTATTTATGATAGTTTCCACGATATTGTTTTCATTACTAAACATTGAGATCACCCCTTTCTTATGTTTTATTTTTCCCAAGATGTGAAGAAGTGTATTATGATTGATATGCAGGGTTATGATATTGGAATAATGGCGTTCCCGATCGATTATTTATGTTTTGTATTATTTTATAAATTGAAATTTAACATTCATATAATTAATCTTTTTTCCAAGACTTATAATCTAATTGGTACTTCAGGACATTATTCATTAAAATAATTCCATTGTATTAAAATAATGCACAAAATCTGGGTAACTACGGTTGGGGTGTAATAGTTTGTATTAGAGGAATTTTATTAAAATCCTTGGAATCAAGATTTATACTTGATTAGATAACATTACACTAAGATAAACATTGAGGATTGGTATAGAAGAACAACCAAAAATTTTGGTAGTGTAAAATTTATGTGGGTTTTCCAAGGAAATACATTCATGTCTGGATATAAACAGGCAGAGGTGGCTCTGACACAAATGTACCTAGGAGTAAAAACTCTGATAAAGAATATCAGGCAAGACCTGAGGTATCCTAGTACACGAAAATGGGCCTTGCTTCACTATTGGTAGTGACACTCCTGGTGGATATAGTTAGCATAATTCACATTTTTTTAACAAACCATTATAAATGGTTTATGAGTAAATACAGACTCAAAGAAAACATTTTCATTATTATGGATTATATTCATAAACTATTAAATTAATTTTAGGTATTTTAAATTTTTTGAATTATTCCTTATAATTAAATATAATAAGCTACTGTATTCTATTTTTTAGAAATGGTTCTTAGTATACGGAATGAGAACTCAAAAAATATGTATGATCCAAAGAGTAAGAAGGATTTTATCATTCATGGTCTTAAGATAACATTTAGTAGGGAAATAGTCTCCCATGAATTCTCATCATATGATGAAATAGAATAATGTGATAATATGATATGTAAATAATTCACAATGTTTTATGGATTTTATGGGAAGAAATATCAGAATAGGATGGTTGGGAAAAATATAGATAAATGGGAGAAGAGAAAGAAATATTTTTCCATATGTTATAACTATGGAAAAAATCACCCTTGAAAGTGCTTGAATGGAATGTGAGTTTGTTATAAGTGTAGAGAAAAAAGTAATCCTTGTTTTTGATTTCAAGGGTATGAAAAAGGGTTCAATTGTACAATTCTTATTCTGCACTAAGTTGGTACACTATGCGAATCAATGTACCAATCATCAGAGTATACCCCAAATGATGCAATTGGATAATAATAAAGTTATGATACTACCGCAAATGAGGAAGACTGAATTGTGTTTTTATGTTGTTATTAAATTATTATGTTATTTCAGTGTTTTATCAACAATTTAATTGTTATATGAATAATGGAAATAAATAACGATTCTACTTCATTACTATTTCATAAAGGATTTGAGATTATATTGTTCTATGAAAAATAACTCAATAGGCAGTTAATTTTTTTTTTAAATACATTGTTAAAGGAATGACTGACCATAATATGGTTCTTATACCGAGTTTTTTAATTTGGTAAAAGATATTATTGATTTGTAAAAATTATATTGGATATTCTTGAATACCTTGAAACTGATTAATGATTTGTATATTCCATCATTATTCGATGTTTTCAACTTTTTGGAAATTAAGGTATATATACCATATTATTTCTTATCACATAAGGAATGAGGAAGAATGAAATTATTCAATATCCTTTTCAAGTAATTCATTTTATTACCACATTTTATGAGAATACACAATGATGGTATTCAAATGTATATTATGTGAAATTCCTTATAAATTTTGGACTGTGAGTTTGGAAAGAAGTATTGTGGACAATTCTGAAGGTTGGAATGTATTATGTTTGACTTTTGATAAAAAAAATTAATGTTAAATAATTTCTTAATGTTTTATTTAGATTGTTAAAAAATCGATAACCCAGAGGTTGGATGACTACCCTTCACATCCGGAAAAGCCGCGAGACTTGAGCCCGCAGCCGATGGGCGACATGCGTGCATCACTTACCACTAGCCCAGGTGATGTCCTGTATTTTATAATGTAGTTTTTTTAAATGGTCTAACGAATGAATTATAAATTTATTTTTTGGGGCCATATACGATTACGATAAATAGAATAATTTTGAGATTGATTATCTTTTGAAGTGAATGATGAGTTTGTGGTGGAAATAGTTAAAAGGGTGGAACTCTACATGTCTAGTATTCTTTTCTTCATATTCTATGTATAAATTAATTCTTAATCATTAGTTAATGTATCTAAAACCCACAATTTTTTATCCTAATACCTTATTTTTTGTTGAATCGATGCTATGTTAACTCATCATAAATTGATGGCTTTGAAGTCCTCAATTTTCCTTTTAATTTTCAATTTCATTTGATTTATGACCTCAATCACTCCCAAAAAAAATTATGTTTTTCCTCCATTTATGTATCTATAATTTCCACCAATGTTCTAAAATTTGAAACCCTAATTCGGTGGTGACTTTTTCATTTCCTTTTCCATCTTATAAAGGAAAAATTATATTAACCCTAATTTTGATGTGGGTTTTTCACAAAGGTATTTTCTATTTTTAACCGTTTATTTTGGATGAATAATTTCAAATTATTGATGAAAAAATTTATTGGTGGAGGGGTGAATGTAACACCCCATGATTTCATGGTATGTTATCTTTTTAATATATTTCAATAGCTTACACTACATGCAACACCGAGTTCGACCGCACCACGACTTACTACAGTAGCTGTTCAAAAAGCGGGTATGAATAGTAATAACCGAATTGTGTATTTTATATAATCTTTATAATTTTAGAATCTGTATTGTGTGTTTTTTATACATTATATAAGGAAAAATTCATTTTTTGGTTAAAAGAAGTATTTTTTTAAAAAAAATCCAATTTTACTGCCTTTTAATGGAGAACCCTTTTTAAATCCATTATTTTACCCTTTTATATATTCAATGTGGCAAAATAAAATTCTTATTTATTATAAGGACATAAAAAATTTAGTATGGATATGTTTTTGGTGTTTTTCTGATAAGTTTCATGTTTAAATGTATATTTAAAAATACAAAATTTTAATAGAAATCCGGCATTTAATCAAAAAAATTTATATTGTTAAATTATACATTTTAATGGTTTTGGAATATCAAAATTAGCTTATGGGGGATTTTTCGAATTTATCTAAAAACATTTAATTTCTTATAAATATTGAAAAACAATGTGTTATTGTATAAAATCGACATTGTATTTAAATAATTATTTATTATTAAAATATATTTTAATTTAAAAATAGATTCATAATACCTGTATTATTCCAATTTAATTCATTTGAGTCAATTTATAATAAGATTTGACATATAATATTTTACTAAACTTTTTAATGTCTTTTACCTACCTTATAGGCACATTTGAATATTTGCATAAAATGCAATTTTATTGATTCAATGAATTGAATTTCAATAATATAAGACACATGATTGATATTTGTATGTAAAATGTGGTTCAATAATATGAATATAATTTTTGGATGAATAGTAACTTTTGATTTTTATTTACCATAGTTAAAAGTATATAGGGTAATTAAAGGTAAAAATGATATTATAATTAACCTAATACATGTCCAAACTCGATTGGATAAGGGTATTTAGAACCAAATAAACCATTGGAATAAAATATGATCTTCTTTGAACCACTTAGACTATATTATGACAATTATAATTTTTTTTAAGAAGAGTTAAAAGCATTAAATTCAAATTTTAATAACTAAGTCATTTTTAATATAGGGTGACACATAATATAATTTCGACTATAAATATCCATTAGATATAAAATAATATTTCTTACCTAATGGTATTTTATTTATAAATTTTAGGCATTAAATAATTAAATTTATTTATTTCATAATGATGTTGTAGTAATTACCTAATGAATAAAAGATTAAAATAATTGATATTATAAAAATAATCATAAATGTAAATTTTGACTTTTGATACAATCAACAAATTTTATAGGTGAATAAGAGATGTAATTTCACACCCCGACCATGGACACTAGTTATTTTATTCTTTTATCATTCCCACGTTGTTTGAACGGGGTTTAGTCGGGTCCCTGTTTGATCTTTTTCGAAGTTTGATGTTTTTGGTGGGTCTTCGGCCATTGTACGGTCACCACACCATTAATGGAGACCATGCATTTGGTCCTGGTGATTGCTCTATAGCGCGACACTTTAGATAAATAATAAATTAAGTAAATAAATTTAGATAATCTAAAATGGAAGCCAAATAATTTTCTTTTTGTATCAGTAAAAGAATATTAATGTTTAAATTATAATAATGAAAATATGTCCGCGAAAATGGTTATTTTATTATTATTTAAACTGTTAATAATACTATTATTATTAAGTTGTTATAAATATAATTATTATTTAAAATGATATGTAATAAAATTATCATTTTATTAACATTAATATTATTATTAATTTCTTTTGTTGATAATTATATTGTTCTTATTACTTCACTATTGATATTATTAACATTATTATTATTTTTGAAATAATGATATTATTATCAATATTACATAAAATAAACTGGATACGAAATTATATCTTTTATTTGTTTTATTAATATTTTCTTCATTTGTTATTATTATTATTATTATTATTATTTAGTATTGTTTTTTTTTGAAACCCTAATCCTCCCAACATTCTTACATCTCTCCCTCCCCATTTTATGAGCCAGCCGCTCCCGCGTCCCCCCGTCACTATTCTGCGCCACGAGCAAGCCCCCTGCCAATCCCCCCTTCTTCCGGCGCAAGGCACCACCTTCTTCCCCAGCAGCGCGGCAAGCCCTCCCCTCTGTCCGCCGACACGCACCAACCCCTGCCGATCCAACCTCTAGTCCGGCGCAACTCCCCCTCCTGGTCTGGTGCGGTCCCCCTCCTGGTTTAGTGTGGCCTCCCGTTCACGGGCATCCTGCGCTCCAGCTACGCCGCCTCTAGTCAAACCCTGCTCCGACCAACCCTCACTCTATGCGCCTGACCCTACTGCCTCCAGTCGGCTATTCTCCAGTCATGCTTCCTCACATCCTTCCTCTCGAGCTGTAGCACACCAGTAGACCCGCCCCGATCTCCTTTTGTACAGTCATCCCCGCTCCGGCAACCCGCTGCTCTGGTGCGAAACCCTCGCCGTTTTTCGGGCCATCACCACCTTTCAACTTCATAGTTTTTATCACTGTTAGGTTGCACACTTTTAATTTACTGTTAGAATTGTGTTTTGAAGTCCTGATATTTTTTTGTAGTGTCGATAATTATTTGGATGGGATCCCGGCTTGCCGAGTGTTTTCTAGGTTCACCGCCACCATCCAAAGTGAGGGTTTTAGTATCGCAGACTCATTTATTTTTATTGTCGTTATTGTGTTTTGAATTTCTTCTATTTTATTTGTAGTAAAGATAATTATTTTAATGTGAACTCTTTCCTTGCAGTGTTCTCATGATCACCTTCGTTGTCCGAGGTGATGTTTTTAATCCCTTTCCTTGTGGCACACTTTATTTTTTTCGATCGTGTTTATATCTTTGTGTCCTTGGTTTTTATTGAGAGGTGCTTCGGTCTGTGAAACATTATGTTGGGTGTCGGAAATTTTTTTAGGGTGTCGAGATCGTTTCCATGTGTACGCACGCATTTTCCCAGGAATGGAAAAATATACTTGGAAGTGCGTGCATGCAAGCGAGGCGTTTCTTGATTTCGAAAGAATCGGCTGTACATCCTTGAGGTAGGAAAATCCTTGCATTTACATTCCATTTCATGTCCTTAATGGTTGAAATTTTCATCATATTATTATCTTTCTATGCAACTTCTTGGTACCTCTTTAAATATTATTGTGGTCTTCTAAAATTATTTTGGTGTTGTTAATGATAGGGTTTACATGAATCTTAGTCTAGGCCTTGTATATGATTCCTTTAGTGTTTATAAATTCCCACTAGTTCTTTTTGGGTGAGTTTTGACGTAAAAGCCTTTCAGTGTTATTTGAAATTGTATTATAAACTTTTAACTGGTTTATTAAATATTATATGTGGTGTGAATTATGTTTCAAAAATATTTTTGAGGTGCGCTGGGTTTAGAAATGGATTTTTTACATGTGGGTATTTTGTTAAGTTTTGTAATTTGTTATTTTGACTATGCAAGTGGTTTACATTCTAATTTGTTGTGGTTCGAGTTGTGTTTTGAAAGAATGTGGAAGTGGAGTTTGCATATTTTGATCGTTTGAATTGTTTTGAGTCAATGTTTATGCATTTTAGTTGTGCGGTTGTTGCAGCGTGTCGGCAAGGATGACCTACGATACTGCGGTCTTTGGCTTGCGCATGTCTGTGTGTCTGTTCGAGGTGTGACGTGCCGCTATGTATGGACTGCGATCAGAGGTAGGTCCCACTCTGAACTCACCTTTAAATTTAGAATTTATTAATTGCTATATGTTTTATTATTTTTAATGAATGAGAAATAATATAAGATAATTAATTTTTAAATGACTGTTTGGTGTGAAAAGAGCCGTTTATTTTATACCGAACACTTGAAACATTTTCATGATGAACGTACACCAATTATTGAAAGAATACCCATTTGGACTTTAAACATAATTCACAGAATTTCAAATGTACTTCTGGATTTAAAGATAAATGATTTCTTCTGAACAAGTCTTTCGGGTTTTCTTGAGAAACTGTGTTTTTCTTCAATGTTGGTTAAGGCCCATTTGGCACCTGATAAAATTAGTGTGTGTGGGTTAATTTGAAAAATTATTTTACTTGTGATGTGAATGTGTTGGTTTATTTTGAAAGATGTGTGATTTTCAAAGGATGTTTAAAAACAGTTTGATACTTTAATAAAATGAAATATTTTGGAATAACTTTCTTTGATGTGACTCAGGGGTGATCCTGTTGTAAACGGTGATTGTGTGAGTTTTTGACCATGATGTTTTGGCATTTTGACGGGTTACTTGATTGCCATTGTTGACTCACCCCTCTTTTATTGTATGTGTTGACATGGGAAACTGGCATAGTGAGTGAATCTTCTTAGAACGATTTCTGCACTAGTTTTGATTACGCACTGGCTGGTGGCCCCATAGCAGGGGAATACCGAGTTATTACTGCTATGGGGATTGGGCCCCTCGGTTAGGACATGTAGGGCTATGCCAAGCATTAGGGAATTATGTTGTCATCGAGTTAGAGCATTCCTTCAGGATGAGTCACATGTATAGTATGTTCTGTATTGTTCACGATGTCTTAGGTTCGACCCATGTTTCCTTAGTGTTTATTTGTATGTGGTGGATGATTGAGAGGTCTAGTTCAGTTGCTGGCCCCTGTGCACCACTTTTTCCATTTCCCTTAGTGTGTTTTGTGTGTGGTGTGTAGTTTTCCTTTTGACTAACAATAAAATTCAGATATCTTATTATTCAAAAAATGATTTAAATTGCAATGCACACATTCCTTTCAAATATTAAACTTTTTTTAAAATTAATAAAAGGGAAATGCATTGTTACTTGTTTCAGAAATGAAAGTGTGTGTTTGAAAACCCATATTCTGTATATTTAGTTCAAACCTGAAATTAGTAAATTTCATTATTTAAAGGTAGTGCATTGGGAATATATATCGGGTTATCCTACTGAGTTTTAATACTCACGCCTATAGTTCTTTTCTATTTTTTCTGTTTGTGCAGGCTACAGCTTCGGTGCGTTCACCTTGGGCGACGTTTAGTCGTGAGTCGGAGAGTGACCCCCGAGGTCACATGGAGATAGTGGTTGTCTCATTCAGTTATTTTCATTTTATTTTGTTATTGTTTAGTTACTTTACTGGGTTTATTTATTTTTCACTACTCTTCTTTATTTATGCTTCTTTATTTGTCTGCCTTTTTATGGGCCAAATCGTTCCCAACAGTAAGATTTTTGATGACCGACACTAGTTGCTAGCTCATGGGGATCGGGAACACCCCTCGGGCCTTGTCGCGGACTAGCTTGGGTGAACAGTTCAGGGTCGACTCATGTAGGATTGTGACATAATGGTATCAAAGAAGGACCTTGTTATTTGGGGTGTCTGGTAGAAGAATATTAGGACTTTTGGGGACCAGGAGGTATGTTACGGGTGGATGCTTGATCACCACCACTCACAACGAGACCTGAGCTACCAGGGGTAGTTTTGGATTGGAGTCTATTGCCTTTGGTTGTTTTATACTGAGGGGGTGATAATGGGGTGAATCAATTCACATTGCGGCCTCACAAGGGGTGGTAAACCATGTGGAGTCCAAGTTCCATTTTGAGGTCCTTTAAGTGTTATTCCTTACTTGGGGCATGGCTCACCACCATGTCGTCAGTTTAGGCACAGACAGTAGTTCCTCATTCCAGTGGGTTTGTTGGTGGTGGTGTTTCGTTTTAATCTCGGTTTATGCGAGTGTTCAATAAAAGTGTAGTTGATTTATGAAATTTAAAAGGGTTTCTTTTAAATTTTTTTGAAATTGGTAAAGTGGGTTTTTAAAATCCAAGTATATCGGTTTGAAAAAAACGTGTTGTGTTGGAATTGGGAAAGGAAAAGAAGTTCTTGAACCTTGGCACTCATTATGGATGGTCACACATGCATGAGAATGTATGGAGAGTGCATGGGGGAACTTGTTCGCAGAAGATGTGAGCGGGATTGAATAAACGCACATGTGACGATTCATAAGGTTCCATAGGTGAGTTTTTAAAATTTTAAAGAGATAATGGTTTTGGAAAATTGATTTCTCCTTATGTTGTATATTTTTGGCTTATGGAACATTTGTCCTTGGATTGTGTTGTTGCTTTAATTGAGTTTTGGCTTGATGTCGGTTTTGATGGTGTTTTCCATGTTGTCATGGGTATTCCACGCAGAATACCTCCAAAAGTTTATAATGAGTTATGCTTAGTTCTCAGTCCATTTTGTGTGTTTATTTCATTTCGAGGTAATAGAAATCTGTTAGAGGTAGTTGTATTGTTCAGAAAAATAATGTGTCTTCGGGTTGTTCGGAACTCCCAGGATAGATAAGGTTTGTAACACCCTAGTGTTATTTGAGGGATCAGTTCTGGGTTAGTAAATAACAAATGTCTCATCATCGTTAGAGTTATGGGTGTGATTAATGGTGGTCGACTTCTACGAAGGTTCCCCACCTGGAAAGGAGTACGGTCCGATGGAACCTGTCTCAATGAAACTATCCTCATTGGTACTGGCTCCTAGTTCGTCAGACTGCTCTCTAGTGTGCCACTTGTATGTCATGTCTGAACATTCTAAGTCGTCATGTTGTGTCCCTTTAAAAACGTACAACCATCGTGGTTGTTTGAAACATCAAACAAAATGAGTTTGAGGCCATAAGATGAAAAGTCCTGACTGTGAGGCAGGAGACGCTTCAGCCATTAGGGCCCCAGCCACATGCCTTGGGGTGAAGCTCGCGAAGAGTCTGGAGTTTCCAAGGGTGTATAAAACCTCGGTCCAGAAAAATGTATTCATCTTTGGAATGGAAATATCCAAAATTTCCATTGTTCTGTTCTCATCGCTATCGTAATCCCATCCTCATTGTTGTGGTGTGATGATCTCACTGTACTACAATTCAAGCGTTCTTATCTGCTCTTAGTGTGTGTTTTTTTTAATTTTTTCTTTCTCTTTGAATGGTGTGGGCCTGTGAATAGATGGACATGTTCTGATGTTGAGTTGGTCTCAGTTGTGTTCCTTATGGGGATGTTCATTTTGTGAAATTGATGGGAGATATTGAGTTTATTTCTCATCCTTAGTTTTCTAGGTTATTCTGTAGCGAGCTTTTTGTCAATGTCTCAGGTGTGTTGTTCAGTCCATGTGGGGAAAATGAATGTGTTTGGTATAGGAGTTCACGTGTTTCCCCCCACCCCCGGGGGTGATTTGTTCGGATTTCATGGTTTCTATGTTAACAAATTCTTATGGTGGGGAGAACCCTCTCGTGTTCTCCCCTCGTCTTCGGGCAGTGATTGTCCTTGTGTTGGTCAGATGTGACGTGTGTTGTTAATGGTCACCATGAGCCTCTATGTTTCTTCTGGTTTGGTCTGGTCATGGGCACAAGTTGTGCCAACTGTGGTCTTGGTGACTTTCCGGGGGCAGAAATTGTCTGTGGTGGGGAGAATTGTCACACCCCGACCACAGACACCTGTTAATGTATTCTTCTATCAGTCCCACATTGTTTGAACAGGGTTTAGTCGGGTCCCTATTTGAACTTTTCCGAAGTTTGATGTTTTTGCGGGGTCTTCGGCCGGTGTACGGTCAGCACACCATTTGCGGTGACCATGCATTTGGTCTTGGTGATTGCGTGATGGCGCGACACTTCAAATAAATAATAAATTAAGTAAATAAATTATGTTAATCGAAAATGGATTCCAAATAATTTTTTTTGTATCGATAAAATTGTTTTAATGTTTAAATTATAATAATGAATATATGTTTGTGAAAATGGTTATTTTATTATTATCTAATATGGTAATAATAATATTATTATTAAGTTGTTATAAATATAATTATAATTTAAAATGAAATGCAATAAAATTATCATTTCATTAACTTTATGTTTATTATTAATTTCTTTTTTTGTTAATTATATTGTTTTTATTACTTCGTTATTGATATTATTACCATTATTATTATTTTTGTAACATTGATATTATTATTATTATTACATAAAATAAAATGGATTATAAATGGTATCTTTTATTTTTTTATTAATATTTACTCCTATTATTATTATTATTATTATTTAGTATTTTTTTTGAAACCCTAATCCTCCCTAGTTTCCCACATCTCTCCCTCCACATTATACGAGCCAGCCGCTCCCCCCTCCCCCCATCATTGTTCCGCGCCGCGAGCGAGCCCCCTGCCCACCCCCCTTCTTCTAGCGTGATTCACCCCCTTCTTCCCCAGTAGCACAGCGAGCCATCCCCTCCGCCCACCAGCACGCACCAGCACCTGCCGATCCAGCCTCCGGTCTGGAGCAACTCCCCCTCCCAGTCTGGTGCGGTCCCCCTCCTGGTTCAGCGTGACCTCCTGTTCACCAGCCTCCTGCGCTCCGGCTACTCCACCTCCATTCAAACCTTGCTTTGGCCAACCCACACTCTTTGCGTCCTACCCTACAGCCTCCGACCGACTGTTCTCCAGCCATTCTTTCTCTCATCCTTCCTCTCGAGCTATAGTGCACCAGTAGACCTGTCCCGATCTCATTTTGTACAGCCATCTGCCACTCCAGTGACCCGCTTCTCCAATGCGAAACTGTCGCCTGTTTTTGGACCTACACCGCCTATCAACGTGAGATTTTTTATCTCTTCTAGGTTTTACACTTTTAATTTAGTTTTAGAATTCTGTTTTGATGTCCTTGGTTTTTATTGAGAGGTGTGTCGGTCAGTGCCGCTTTATGTTGGGTGTCGGAAACTATTTTAAGGAGTAGATATTGTTTCCATGTGCGTGCACACATTTTCCTAGGTATGGACAAATATACATGCAAGTGCGTGCGTGCATGCGAGGCATTTATTGAGTTTGAAAGTTTCGGCTGCACTTTCTTGAGGTAGGCAAATCCATGCATTTACTTTCCATTGCATGTCCTTAATGCTTGATGTTTTCGTCATATTATTATCAATCTATGAGTCTTCTTGGTACCCCTTTAAAGATTTTTGTGGTAATCTAAATTTATTTGGTGTCGTTAATGATAGGGTTTACATGAATCTTAGTTTAGGCCTTGTATATGATTCCTTTGGTGTTCGTAAATTTCCACTTGTTCTTTTTGGGTGAGTTTTGACGTAAAAGCCTTGCAGTGTTATTTGAAATTGTATAATAATCTTTTAACTGGTTTATTAAATATTATATATTTTGTGAATTATGTTTAGGAAATATATTTGAGGTGCGCTGGGTTTAAAAATGGAATTTTGACATGTGGTTATTTTGTTAAGTTATGTAATTTTTTATTTTAACTATGCATGTGGTGTGCATTCTGATTTGGTGTGGTGCGAGTTGTGTTTTGAAAGCATGTGGAGGTGGTGTTTTCTTCGTTTGTTCGTTT
This sequence comes from Viscum album, assembly GCA_963277665.1. Taxonomy (NCBI): domain Eukaryota; kingdom Viridiplantae; phylum Streptophyta; class Magnoliopsida; order Santalales; family Viscaceae; genus Viscum; species Viscum album. Next base: position 515,038 of record CAUJRU010000448.1, on the reverse strand, counting down.
ATATTGTTTTGAGTCCATGTTTATTCATTTTAGTTGTGCGGTTGTTGCAGCGTGTCGACAAGGATGACCCACGATACTGCGGTCTTCGGCTTACGCGTTTTTGAGCGTCTGTGCGAGGCGTGATGTGCCGCTATGTTTGGACTGCGAGTAGAGGTAGGTCCCCCACTGCACTCACCTTTAAATTTAGAATTTATTAATTGGTAGATGTTTTATTAATTTTAATTAATGAGAAATAATATAAGATAATTAATTTTTAAATGATTTTTTGGCGTGAAATGAGACGTCTATTTTATACCGAACACATGAAACATTTTCATGACGAGCGAACACCCAGTATTGAAAGAATTTCTATTTGGAAATTAAACATAATTCAAAGAATTTCAAATGTACTTCTAGTTTTAAAGATAAATGATTTATTCTAAACAAGTGTTTCTAGTTTTCTTGAGAAATTGTGTTTTTCATCAAAGTTGGTTAAGGCCCATTTGGCACCTGATAAAAGTAGAGTGTGTGGGTATATTTGAAAAATGGATTTACTTGTGATGTGAAAGTGTTGGTTTATTTTGAACGATGGGTGATTTTAAAAGGATGTTTAAAGCCATTTTGATACTTTAATAAAATGAATTATTTTGGAAAAACATTCATTGATGTGACTCAGTGGTGATCCTGTTGTATAAGGTGATTGTGTGAGTTGTTGATCATGATGTCTGTGCACTGTGACAGGTTACATGATTGGAATTGTTGACTCACCCCTCTTTTATTGTGTGTGTTGACATTAGAACCTGTCATAGTGAGTGAATCTTCTGAGAACGATTGCTGGAGTAGTTTAGATTACGCACAACTAGTGGCCCCATAGTAGGGGAATACTGGTTTATTGCTGCTATGGGGATTAGGCCCTTCGGTTAGGCCATGTAGGGCTTTGCCGAGCGTTAGGGCGTTATGATGTCATCGAGTTAGGGGATGCCTTCAGGATGAGTCACATGTATAGTACGTTCTGGATTGTTCACGATCTACTAGGTTCGACCCATGTTTCTATAGTGTTTATTTGTATGTGGTGGACGATTGAGAGGTCTAGTTCAGTTGATGGCCCATGTACGCCACATTTTCTATTGCCCTTAGTGTGTGTTGTGTGTTGTGTGTAGTTTTCCATTTGAATAACACTAAAATTAGGATTTCTTATTATTCACAAAAAATGTTTTAAATTACAATGCACCCATTCCATTCAAATATTAAACTTGTTTTAAAGTTTAAAAAGGGAAATGGGCTGTTACTTGTTTCATAAATGAAATTGTGTGTTTAGGAACCCATATTATGTATATTTAGTTCAAACCTAAAATTAGTAAATTTGTTTATTTAAAGTTAGTGCTTTGGGAATAGATATCGGGCTAGCCTACTGAGTTTTAATACTCACACCTATAGTTCTTTTCTATTTTTAGTGTTTGTGCAGGCTACAACTTGGGTGCGTTCTCCCTAGGTGACGTTTGGTCGTGAGCTGGAGGGTGACCCATGCGGTCACATGGAGATAGTGGTTGTCTCTTTCGGTTAGATTAATTTTCTTTTATTATTGTTTAGTTACTTTACTTTGTTTATTTATTTTACGCTACTCTGCATTATTTCTGCTGCTTTATTTGTCTACCTTTTATGGGCCAAATCATTCACAACAGTTAGATTTTTGATGCCCGACACTAGTTGCCAGCTAAATGAGATCGGGAACGCCCCTCGGGGCGTGTCACATACCGGCTTGGGTGACGAGTTTAGGGTCAACCTGGGTTGGTTCGTGACATGTTAGGGTTCATTTAATGTATTTTATTCGAAGTAATCAATTTTTTTTACTATTAGAAAAACCAAATACTAAACAGTGACAAAATTGACATAAATGAGTTTTTAAAACAAATACTATATTTTTAAGTGATTTAATATTTATAAAAATATAATATTCATCCAAAAGAATAATATAATGACAGTTATGTCATTAATGAACCAGTTTAGGTTTGATTGGCATTTTATAGTAAGTTTATTACCATTTAATATAAAAATAAAAGAAAGCATTGTAAAAGTTAAACAATTTCACTAAGAGTTAAATCTAAATGATAAGGTTAATATGGTGACCTAAACATGTCAAAAACCTTTTGGTTGAGAGGATTTAGACCCATCCCCTCCATATACTCGAAATAAATCCATTTGGAGCCATTAGATCCTGAAAAATTTTTTATAATAAAATTTTATTTCAAAATTTTCCTATAGTGACCCTCTCCTCTATTATAAAATGGTACATCCCCATCTCTCATATTCACACATCTAAATAATATTGGCTCATCCAACCCCAACAAAAATTTCCTCCCAACTACCATTATTTGAACCTATTGGACATACTTTTATCATGAAGCCAACCGATGTATCCCTTTTGATAAAATCAAAAGGAAGCATCCAAAAAAGAGGTAATAATTTCATCACCTCTTACAAAGTTCTTTTCTTCTTCCACTTCCTCTTTCATTGTTGCATCCATACCAGAATAATAACTCCATTACATTATGCATAAATTTATGTTAATATAAATATGGTACAACCATATTTATTATTCTATCCATACTATGAATGACAAAGTCACCATACGTGCGTACGTATGACTTACCATCTCCAAGTCGTGGTGTAGTTTGTTTTTCAGTAATTAATAATTTGGATGGGTATGAAAACGAGAATAATTTATGTAAATAATAAATATAAAATTTTAATTATTATTTATATATAATATACCATTCAATTACATATGATTTCACAATCAATTTAATGATATCATCTCTCACGCGTATGTACGACTTACTATCTACACAACAAGATGATTTTAATTTCCACGTTCACCATTAAACAATTATTATAAATATATATAATGTTAATAAGTATGTAATATATGACTTAATAATTCTACTTGATACAAATATATATACATATATCTCATTCACGTACTTCCGTTCAATACGATGTGAAAACAAAAATGATATTTATGTGTACGTATGCCCTATCGTCTCCCGGAACGGGGTATTCCATTTCATATATCCATCTTTTATACATACTTATATAATGAATTTATATGATACTTAAATAATTTTTTATATTCTCAAATAAATTAAACCATGATATATGTTATTCGATCAATAATTTCATGTTAAAACACGTATTACAAACAAAGCAATTATTACCTGAAATGTTATTTTAAAATTGAAAATATTATTAAATGGGAAGTATAAAGCCATAAATGAATCACGTATTATATCATAAATATGAATATGGTTCTGTTATAATTTAATAAATTATGATGTTCATTATACAAGAGGTTAGAAATACCCTCGACCCATGGAAATTCACAAGGAAACGATTAAATCCTCAATGTCATTATTATCCATGATTGTTTATTGTAAGTATTTACCTGGAAATTTTAATATTGTATGTCCATGTTTCATAAGAATGTTTTGAAAATGAATATTTTAATGTTTTTTAGAAGAGACTCTTTATTTAGATCATCATTTTCAATGTTTTAATGATTTATTTTTCTAAATCATTCAATTAACGTCCATGTTTTAAATATGATTTTAAAGATTTACTTATATGGACATGATTGTTTTAAAATGCTAATTTCATTCAAATGCTTCAATGTAGTATTAATGAAATTTATTCAAAAATATATTTTAATTGACTTTGGTTATAAATGGGTGACTTTAAAATGATTTCCCAAAAAGGGGTATATCTCTCAAAGGGTTTTAAAGATCATTTTCAACTATGTCAACATCCTTTACAAGATATTATTCCTGATTGAGTTTGATTTATTAAAATACAATATTCAATATTTTATTGAATGAGTTATGATATTTTTGATTGTGGTTGTAATATTTGTTTCCATTCATGGTTTATGGAAAAAGTATTGACATTTGTTATGCTTGTTTTAATTGAAATGATTATGTTTTGTTTCAACAGTTTCATATGAGGAATTCATTGGACTTAGTAAGTGATGGGTGGAGACTCCTATATCTCCTCGATGCATGTGTATATCTCATTAGAAAAATTAGTGTCTTGAAACTAGTCCTTGACAAAAAAAATTATATCTAGTATTGGCGCGAGGCCTTGACTATGTGGTTATGATGTTCAAAATTTTCCATTCCATCATTATGAAAGTAGCTATTGATATTACATGTGATTATTCGACTAGTATAATGTCCACGTGAATAAGTAAATGGAATTACTTGATTTATCATTTCCATATTATGCTGGATTTTTTTAAATGATTTCTTTTTAGTCTTATACATTTCCTAAAATATTATGGTTATTTTTTATAGTTTCTGTTATATTTTTATCCTTATTGAGCATCTGAGCTCACCCCTTTATTATGTTTTATTTTTTCAAGGATGTTACGAAGTGTATAATGATTGATATTCAGTGTAAACCTAGTGGAATAATGGATTTATCAAAGGATTATTTATGTGCAGTTTTATTTTATAAATTGTAATGTTACGTTCATATAAGTAATCTGTTTTCCAAAACTACTAAACAGATCGGTCCTTCAGGTCTTTATTCCTTGTAATCATCCCATTGTTTTAAAATAATGCACCAACTCTCATTAACTAGGGTCGAGTGTTATAATTGGTATCAGTGGATGTTCTTTACAAACCAGGGAAACATGATTTAGATATAATATTATTAGATAACATTAACATAAGATAAACATTGAGAATTATTATAGAAGAAAATCCAAAAAAAATGTAGTGTAAAAATTATGTGTCTTTTCCAAAACAAATACTTCCCTTTCTGGATACTAACTAGTATAGGTGGCTCAGACACATATGTACCTTGGAGTCAGAACTCAGACAAAGTGTTTTAGGTTTGACCCAATGTATCCTGGTATACGACAACGGGCCTTGCTACACTCTTGGTATTCACAATCCTCGTGGATATGCTTAAGATAATTCATATTTTCTTTAAAATCCATTATAAAGGATTTATGAGAAAATACTTCCTCAGTTAAATTTTTTTAGGATTAGGGATTATATGCATAATATTTTCATTTTTCATAATGTGTTTTACATGTTTGGAATTATGTATTGCAACTCATAAACAATATAGTGAATTACATTGTTCAGAAATGGTCCCCAGTAGAAGGAATGAGAACTCCATCAATATGCTTGATCCAAATAGTAACAAGGATCATATCATTCATTGTATTAAGACAACATTTAGAAGGGATATAATCTCCCACATATTATTATTATATGAATTATTAGTATCGTATGTTAATATGATATGTAAAGGATTCTATAGTTGGTATGGATTTAAGAGAATCCTGTGAAGAAAATATTGGTAGAGTAAACAATGAATAATTGGAATAAGGGAAAGAAGTATTTTCAAGTATTTGATAACTGTGGAAAGAATCACCATAGAATGTGCATGAAAGGAATGAGAGTTTGTTATATGTTTAATAAAAAAGTAAACCATGTTTTTGATTGAAAGGGTATGAAAAAATATTCAAATGTACAATGATTCACCTATAAAGAGTTGGGACATTGAACAAATAAATGTCCCAATCATCAATGTTTACTCCAAATGATGCTATTTGATAATAATCATGTTATGATACTATCACGGATGAAGAGAAATCACTAGTTTTCTTAGGGTGTTATAAAATAATTATTTCATTTGAGTATTGTATCAATGAGGTACTGGTTATATGAACAATGGAAATAAATAAGGATTGTACTGCAATATTATTTCCTTAATGATTTGAGATTATATGGTTCTAAGAAAAGTTTCTCAATAAGAAGTTAATATTTTTCGAAAATACATGGTTGAAGAAAATATTAACCCTAATATTGTTCTAATATAGAGTTAATGATTTTAGAATAAGAAATGATTTATTTCGATATATTATATTACATATCCTTGACTACCTTGAAACTAATTAATGATTGGTGTATTACAACATTATAGGAAGTTTTAATTTTTTTTAAATTTAAGGTGTATATCCTGATTTCAATGTTTGACATAAGGAATGAGGATGAATGAGTGTATTCAATATGATTTTCTGGTAATTCATTTCATTATCACATTTTATGAGAATACACAATGAAGGTATTCACATGTATATTATATTACCTTCCTTATAAATTTTGGAATGTGTGTTTAGATATATGTATTGTGGATAAGTCTAAAGGTTATAATGGATTATGTTTAAAATTAGATACTATTGTTTATGGTTAAATAATTTATTAATATTATTTTTGGATTGTTATGAAATGGAACTCGCAGAGGTCGGACGACAACCTGTCGCGTTCGACAATGCTGCTAGACTTGATCCTGCAACTGAACGGAAACAAGGGTGCATCACCTACAACTGGCATAAGTGATGGCCCAGATTGTATAATGTAGTTTTTTTAGTTTTTAGAAATGCCGCAAGACTTGATCCTGCAACTTACTGGAAACAAGGGTGCATCACCTACCACTGGCATATGTGATGACCTGGATTGTATAATGTAGTTTTTAAAAAAAAATGACAGATGAAATATAAATGAATTTTATTTGGAACCCTATACTATTAAGATAAATATATTATTTTCTCATTCTATTATTTCTGGGAGTGAAAGATGATTTTGTGTTAGAAATTAATTAAACGATGGAACTCTACTTGTCAATTTTTTTTCTTATTCTATGACGAAATTCATTATTAAATATTAGTTAAATGACCACAATACCATAAATCTGTTATCCTAGTTCCTTATGTTTTGTTGAACTGATGATATTTTACCTCATCATAAATTCATTGCTTTGAAGCCCTCAAATTTCCATTTATTGTTCAATTTTTTTGATAGATGACCTCAGTCACTCCTTATAAATACTAATGTTTTTCCTCCAATCATGTGTCATTAATTCCCCCAAATATTCTCTTATTAGAAACCCTACTTCTTGGTTTCTTTTTCATTTCCCTTTCCCTCTTAATAATCCTAAATTTTATTAACCCTATATTCGATTTGGGTTTTCGACAAAGGTATATTCTATTTTAAAATGATTAATTTTGAAAAACAATTTCAAATTGCAAGGATACAATTTATTAAAGGAGGGGAGAAGGTAACATCCAATTATTTCATAGTACGTTATCTCTTTACATTAATAAATAACGTGCACTACACGCAATAATGTGTTCGACCACACCACGACTTACCAAACAAGCAGTTCAAAAAGTTTGTATAAATAGTATTAAATAAATTTTTAATTTTATATTCTCCATATAATTTTATAATTCATGTTATGTGTTTCTTAAGAAATAATATTAGAACAAATTAATTTTTTCAGATAAAAGAAGTATTATTAAAAAAATAAAATTTGAGTGCCTTTTAATTGAGAACCCTTAATAAATCAATTATATGACACATATATATATTCAATGATACAAAATAAACATTTTCATTAGAATAGGGGCATAAAAATTTATTTTGGATAAAATTTTGGTGTTTTCTAATTACTTTCATAATTTGTTAATAGTGAAAAATAATAAATTTTAATTGGAAAATACTTTTTAATCAAAATATTTTATATTGTTAAATAAAACATTTCAATGTTTTTGAAGTATAATTAGATTAAAATTTTATCATTTAATCCAATGTTTTTCATTGGAAATAATTCTACATTTAAATTAGGCATAATCACATATCAATTTTTTAATATTTTTAACTTTTAAATAACTCGCATTCTAGTTTTGACAATGGGAATTAATTTTAAATTAATTAATGAAAAATATATGTTTTAAATTTTGTAAAATTGACATCATTTTTGAATTAATATTATCATAATTATCTTAGGGTAAATTTTTGGTATTTTTCTGAAAACATTTAATTTTGATGAATATTGAAAAACACTGCGTTATTGTTTAAAACCAAATTTTTATTTAAATAATTATTTTTAATAAAATTTATTATAAATTAAATAAATCAATACAGAATACCTATATTAGTACAATGTAATTCATTTTAGTTATTTTATAATATGATAAGCATAAAAAAGTTTATTTAACTTTTTTATGTCCGTTACCTACTTTCTATACACATTTCAATATTTGCATAAAATATAATTTTACTGCTTCTGTGATTTGAATTTCAAAAATTTTAGAGACAAAGTTGAAAACAATAAGTAAAATGTGGGTCAATACGATGAAAATAATTTTTGGTGAATTGTAACTTTTGAATTTTATTTACAGTGGTTGAAAATAAATAGTGTAATTAATGGTAAAACTGAATTTATAATTACCTTAAAATATGACCTAATTTTATTGGATAGGTGTATTTGGACCCAATTAAACATCAGGAATAAAATATGATCCATTTTTTTCCACTTTTATTAGATTAGAACATTTATTATTAATTTATTTAAAGATATGTTAAAATTATTATATTCAAATTGTAATAAAAAAAATTTAGTGTAGGGTTATACATAAATTATTTTCGACTATAAATATTCATTAGAAATATAATTATATTTCCTACTTCATGTAATTTTATTTATAATTTTTAGACATTAAATAATTAAATTTACTTATGACATAATGATGATGCAGTAAATACATTTTCAATAAATGATTAAAATAATTGATATTATAAATATCAAAATAAATGTAAATTGAGACTTTTAATGCCATACACGAATTTACTATGTGAATATGACATGTTAGGGTTGATTTGATATTTTTTTTTGACGTAATCATGTTTTTTGGACTTTCACAAAAAACAAATACTAAATAATGTCAAAATTGTCATAATTGAGTTTTTAAAACAAATACTAATTTTTTAAAAGATAAAATATTCCTAAAAATATAATATTCATCCAAAGGACTTATATAATGATAGGTACATCATTAATTAGTCACTTGAGGTTCTCTTGTAATTTTATAGAATGATTATTAACCATGTAATATAAAAACAAAACAAGACATGGTAAAATTTAAATTTTTTAACTCATAGTTAAATCTAAAAAATAATGTTAATATGGTGACCTAAACTTATATAAAACAAATTATTTGAGATTATTTGGACCCATAACGACCTTAATATCAAAATAAATCCATCCATTAGAAACTGAAAAAGAAATTTATAATAAAATAATATTTCAAACATTTCTTAAAATGACCATAACCTTTCTTAAATAAGGGTTCTCACCCTTCTCCAAAATTCACAAATCCAATGCCTTTTGGCTTGGCCAAACCATTCTCAAATATTTTCATAACTTCCCTCACATGAACCTAGAGGCCATACACTGATCAGAAATCCATCCAAAGTGACCATTTGACCAAATCAAAAGGAAGCCCCCGCAGAAGAGGTAATAATTTCATCACCTCTTTCAAAGTTCTTTTCTTCTTCCACTTCCTCTTCCATTGTTTTTTTCATACCAAAATAATAACTCCAGTAAATTATACATAAATTTATGTTATTATAAATATTGTACAACAATATTTATTATTCTATCCATACTATGAATGGAAAAGTCATCATACGTGCATATGTATGGCTTACCGTCTCTACGTCGTGGTGTAGTTTGTTTTTCATTACTTCAGTATTTGGATGGGTGTCATAATGAGTAAAATTGATTTAAATAATAAATATAAAATTTTATTGATTATTTATATATAATATACCATCCAATTACTTATGATTTCACCATCAATAGCATGAATTCATCGCTCGTACGTAGGTACGACTTACCATCTCCATGAAAAATGAGATTCATTTCCATGTTCACCATTAAATGATTATTATAAATATATATATTATTAATAAGTATGTAATATATGACATATTAATTCTACTTTATATATATATACATATATCTCATTCTCTTACTTCAGTTCAATATGATATAAAACCAAAAATGATATTTATGTGTACGTACGACCTACCGTCTCCCTGAAAGGTGTTTTCCATTTTTTATATTCATGTATTATACATGCTTATATTATGAATATATATGATACATAAAATTTTTTATATATTCTAGAATCAATTAAATTATTATATAAGGTTTACGATCAAAAATTGTATGTTAAAACATGTATAACAAAGAAGGTGATGATTCCATGAAATGTTATTTTTACATAGAAATTATTATTAAATTGGTAGTATAAAGCCATAAATGAATCAAGAATGATATCATAAATATGAATATGATTATTTTATAATTTAATTAATTATTATGGTCATTATACAAGAGGTTAAATGTACACTCGACCAAAGGAAATGTACAAGGAAACGGTTAATTCTTCAATCTCATTATTATTCGAGATTGTTTATTGTAAGTATTTACTATAAAATTTTAATATTTCATGCTCATGTTTCACAATAATGATTTCAAAATGAATATTTTAAGGTTTTTTAGAAGATAATATTTATTTATATCATCATTTTTAATGTTTTAATGATTTATTTTTCAAAATACTTCAATTAACGTACATGTTTTAAATATGATTTTAAGGATTTATATATATGGACATGGTTGTTTAAAAAGGTTTATTCCATTAAAATGTATCAAAGTAGTATGGGAGAATTTTATTCAAAACTATTTTTTAATTTACTTCCTTTATAAATGAGTGAAATTAAAATGATTTCAAAAAAATGGGTATATCTCTCACGGAATTTTTCTGGTCATTTTCAACTACGTAAACATCCTTTAAAGGATTTTATTCTTGATTGAGATTGATTTATTATAATACAATATTCAATATTGTATTGAATGATTTATGATATTTTTGACTGTGGATGTCATATATCTATACAATTCATGGTTCATGGTTAAATTATTGACCTTTGATAAGCTAGTTTTAATATAAATGTTTATGATTTCTTTCATCATTTTCATATGAGGAATTCATTGAACTTATTAAGTTATATAGGGAGCCTGCTATAGCTCCTCGATGCATCAGTAGGTCTCATTAGAAAAATTAGTGTCTTGGAAGTATTCTTTGACATAATTTTTATTTGTAGTACCGGCATGAGGCCTTTGCTATGTGGTTATGATGTTCGAAATTTTTCATTCCAATATTATAAAATTAGCTATTTATATTACACGTGATTATTTGACTAGCAAAATGTCCATGTGAATAAGTAAAGGGAATAATTTGATTTATCCATTCTACATTATGCTTATGTTTATGTTTAAAAGGGTTTTTTTTCTTATACATTGCCTTGAAATTTTTATGCTTATTTATGATTGTTTCCACTATATTTTTATCCTTATTTAGCATTTGAGCTCAACATTTTATTATTTATTTTTTCCAGGATGTTAAGAAGTGTATTATGATTGATATGAAGTGTTATGCTAGTGGAATAATGTATTTTCTCAAAGGACTATTTATATTGGGTTTTATTTTATAAATTGTAATGTTACGTTCATATAAGTAAGCTATTTATTAAAAATGCTAAACAGATCGGTCCTTCGTAACATTATTCATTGTAATCATCTCAATGTATAAAAATAATACACTGCCTCTCAGTAGCTAGGATCAGGTGTAATAGTAGGTATCATAGGATGTTCTATACAAACCATGGAATCATGATTTAGATAAAATATGAATAGAGAAACATACCCTAAGATAAACATTGAGGATTAGTATAGAAGATCATCCAATAAATTTTGTCGTGTAAATTGTTTGTTGGTTTTCCAAAACAAATACTTTCCTGTCTGGATACAAACTGCTAGAGGTGGCTCTGGCCTAGATGTACATCGGAGTGAAAACACTGACAAGGAGTTCTAGGCTTGACCTGAGATATCCTGGTATACAAAAATGGGCCTTGCTGCACTCTTGGTATTAACACTCCTAGCGGATATTCTTAGGATAATTCAAATTTTCTTTAAAACCCATTATGAAGGATTTATGAGAAAATACTTCCTCAAAGAATTTTTTTTAGGATTATGGATTATATACATAAACTCTTCAATTTAGGTAAGGTATTTTACATGTTTGGAATTATACATTGCAATTCATAAACTAATATAGTGTATGACATTGTTTAGAAATGGTCCCTGGTAGAAGGAATGAGAACTCCATCAATATGCATGATCCAAATAGTTAGAAGAATCATATCATTCATTGTCTTATGACAACATTTAGAAGGGAAATAGTCTCCCACGTATTCTCATCGTATGATAAAATAGTATCGTGTGTTAATAAGTTATGTAAATAATTATCTGAGTGGTATGGATTTAAATGGAATCCAGAGAAAAAGATAATTGTAGAGAAAACGATGGATAAAAAGAATAAGGGAAAGATGTATTTTCATGTATTTCATTAAAACTGTAAGACTCACCCTGGAATGTGTGTGAAAGGAATGGGAGTTTGTTATAAGTTTATAGAAAAAGGACACCAAGATTGTTATAGTGAGGGTAAGAAAATGGTTTCAAATATATAATGCTTATCTGCAAGCAGTAGGGATATTGTGCGAATCAATGTCCCAATCATCACTGTTTACCCCAAATGATGTAATTGGATAATAATATTGTTATGATACTACAAAAGATAAAGTACAATCACTAATTTGTTTAGGGTTTTATTAAATAATTATGTCCTTGTGTTTTGTATCAATGAGGTACTAGTTATATAAACAATGGAAAATAATAAGGATTATATTGCAGTACTATTTCATTAATGATTTGAGATTATATGGTTTTACGAAATGTTTCTCAATAGGAAGTTATTATTTTTGGAAAATACATGGTTGAAGGAATGATTAGCCATAATATTGTTCTGATACTGATTTAGTGTGTAAAGACCCGTAAAATTCAAGGAAATTTTTTTTCTTAATTTTTTTTGTGATTTTACAAGAACGCAGTTTTTGACGGCACCTTATTCCGAGGCCCGGTGTGCCCGGAATCAATTTCCGAAGATTAGCTCGGGTACGTCCAGTGAACGTACGAGCGGTTTTTTCTAACATTTGAACCGGTGCTCATAATTGAAATCCGAGGGCACTGATGAACTCATAGCACCGGTAATTGCTTAGAAACACCTTTTCCAGAGTTGTGTTTGCTCGGGTGTGGTTTTTAATTTTTTTTGGGTTTAAGAAAGAAACAAATAAAATTGTGAACAATTTTATTTTTGTTAACAAAGATAGTTAAATTCTACCATGTGAAAATGTTGGTGGGACCCACAACCACTCAACAACCCATGTGTGGATATGTGGGAGGTGGGGCCCACTTGAGACCATAACCCCCCTTGATCTTCCCATAACCCCCTTGACCTCCCATAACTTTTCCCCTCTTAAATTTTGTAACTCTCAAAAAGAAACCCCCCCTTTTAAATAGATTCAACTCCTTAATTTTGTAGGTTTTTCAAGTAATTAATTATTGGATTTGTTGGAATTTTAAATGAATTCTTTTGTCTTGTGTGTTAATTAAATAAGACTTAGTCTTATTTCGTGGGAGAATAGTTGATGGTGAGAATGGATTTGAATAGAAAGCTCTTAGCATTGAAGAACTTCTTCCTTCTTGAAGAACGCAACTCTCCGACGAAGAACGCCGACACCAAAGGGTGGCGACGTACCCCCCTTTCTTCCTTCTCTGTGAAAAGAGGGGATACGTCACATCTTGAGTACACTTGGGTGACGTTGGGCCTTCCAATACCTTCGACGAAGAACGCTTCCCGGTCTCCATCCAAGGAGGAGACACCGCCGTGGGAAAATCGCAAACGACGACATCACCTTCCGACGTCAACGAACGACGCTACCTCTCCGCAGATCCATCGAGGGATCACGTCACGAGGTAGGGGTTTTATGCATTTCTATTTCGTGATTACTTCCGTTGTTTTCCCCCCTTTTTAATTGAACCGCTTGTTATCGCATTAATGGGAGGAGGTCGGACCGCACGAACACGACCGACACTCCTCCCCTCTTTGGTTGTTGATATTGATGCGGCGAAAAAGGCAACACGGTGCCGAAGCACCACGCAGAAATTGTAAAAGGGAGAGTAGAGAAACGCGGCGCCGCCGCACCGCGCCGTTGGAAGCATCAAATCCGCGGCGCTGTCGCGCTGCGCCGGAGGACCTCAGAAGCACCGCGGCAAGAGCGGGCTGGTGGCGGAGGGGCGCGACGCCGTCACGCCGCGCCGGACGGACGAAGACCGCAGCCGGTTCCGGGCCACGGTGGAGCAGGGGAACCAGCGGCTGGTTCCGGGCCGCCGGTGTCGGAGCGAGGGGACTGGCCCCTACCGGTCCCATGATACCGGCAGTCGGGCCGTCCAGACAGAGGAAACGGCCGGGGGTCGTAACCCCCGGCTGACCAAATGTGCGGCCCCATTAAAGGGGTCGCGGTTCTTCATGCGGGGGCAGCGCGCCCCCCGCTTCTGAAACGGCTCGGCCGTTCGGCCGAGCCACTGGCCAGCGTGCCACGCCAGCCGGGTCTGGCCGCGCCCAAGCGGGCCGGAACCGGACCCGGGACGGGTTGACCCAGTTCGGGCCGACCCTGGGCGTATCGGGCCGGGTCGGACCGGGCCCGAACCCCCTATTACCAAACCATTTCGGTATGTTGCTCATAAAATTAGTTATGGGCCTCCGATCGACGCACCGTCAGTTGCGATGCGATCCTTGGATCGAGATGGTCGTTTTGGTATATTACACTCTAGGTTTTGTAGAACTTTGGGTTCGTCCGGGTTGGTTCGGGTACGAAACCAACCGGGCCCTCGGAACGGAAACACTTATATCTTGAGCTCCGGACGTCCGATTGACATGTTGTTGACTTTGTTGGATTCCTCTTGATGAGACAGAACTTTTGGATTACTTCGCACGAGGTTTGGACACCGTCGGAGTGCGGTCGAGTTGGTTCGCTCACGAAACCAATCGGGCACCTGGAATGAAAAGGCCAATAACTCACAGACCGGGCGTCCGATTGACGCGCTGTCTGTCTCGTTGACTTCCTCTTGATGAGACGGAACTTTTGGCCTACTTCGCATGAGTTTTGGATGCAGTTGGATAGTGGACAGGTTGGATTGAACCCGAAATCCAACAGGGCCCCTCGAACAGAAAAGCTGATAACTTTCAGACTAGACGTCCATTTGATGAACCGTCAGTGGTGTTGGTGATCACATGGAGAAACGGTCTCTATGGGAATACCCTATAAGAGTTTGGGGTACAATTGAGATACGGTCGGGTTGGTTCGTACACGAAACCAACCGGGCCCTTGGAACAAAAAGACTAGTAACTCACAGACCGATCGTCCGATTGACGCGCCATTTGTTGTGTTGAGACCTCTATGACGAGGCGGTCCTTTGAGATACTTCTTCATGGGACTTTGAGATACTTGGAGTATCGACCTATAGGTCATGGAGAAGACCCTCCCAGAGACGAGCGTATGGAGTACGGAGACCGTGTAGCCGGGTGAGACCTGACGATTGCTTGACCGACTCTACTTGGAGTGAGTCGACTAGCCCAGTAGACAGAGCACTACTTTGTTTGGGTGCAGACCCATGGCGGATGGAGCACTACCTGTGTGACAGTGTAGACCTGCAGTACTCGTCCTAAGAGTACCTCTGCAGGCTACTAGGGGGTGTGTACTACTGTGTTTGGGTGGCATACCCCGGTGGGAAGCACTACTGTGTTTGGGTGGCTGACCCGCGGTACTCGACAGGAGGAGTACCTTAGCAGTATTAGGTTAGTGAGCAGTACATCGGAGTGGTGACAGGTTCACTGTACTCTCCAAAGACGGGGCTCTTCAGCAGTTACGGTTTCAATAATGAAAATCCTAGTTTGATCTGAGTCTACGACCTTTGTGTTTACATCATGATTGAGATGGGTCACTTGATAACATAGGTATATGTATGGGCATCTACCTGGGTAGTGGTTATCCGTTGATTTCATAATCTTTGTGTTTCCTCGTGATTGAGATGGGTTAAATGAGAACTTAGGTATATGTATGGGAATATACCTAAGTAGAGGTTATCTGTTGATATCTTCTTTGTGGTTATCCAAGTTTGTTTTAGTGGGACCTTGAGGGTCTCGGGGTCCCTACTGAGTATCGTTATACTCACCCCTTCACGAGCTATGCCTGCACCTCGTTGTGTTGGTTGCAAACGACGGGCAACGCTGGCGGAGGCTGAGTGTTCGAGGACTGGGCGGCACCCAGAGGTGGACCACATGACGAGTCAGGACCCAGAGGTGGACCAAACGGCGAGTCAGCATCCAGAGGTGGACTTCACGATGAGATGACACTCGGATGAGGTTGACAGGCGAGAGCATTGTGGAGGCTATCTATACCTACCCTTCAGGTAGGATCCGTGGTGGACGATCCAGGAGCTGCGCTATCTGTAACCTACCCTTCAGGTAGGATCCGAGGAGGATGACCCAGGATCCACTTCCGTTCTTCCAGCTATTGTCTTTTCTTGTTGTAGTTTTGTTCAGTTGTAGCTATAATTTCCATTGGGTTTGTATTCTGGCCCATTTACTTTTCAGCACTTCCTTTTGTACTTATTGTTTTAATTCCTCTTGTACTCTATGGTGTTTTGTTACTTTTATAAAGGCAATGTCTTCTCAGTTATCGGGATTTATTCCTTTGGTGCTAGTCTCCAGCCCCTGGCCCATGGAAGGCGGGCTTGGGGTAGTCACGGCACGGGACCCGATGACAGGTAGTGACAAATTGCTATCAAAGGAGTCGGTTCTACCGCAGAACTTATAACTCTGATATTTTATTTCTCTGAAGCAATAGTGTTAAGGGTACCGAGTGTGGTCTTCAGTTCATGGAGTCCACTGTGGGTGAGGGTGGCCGACGTATCCATACACCAGTACCCTGACAACTGATTTCCGACTTTGTGCACTAAAACACTGATTGCGTGTGTGTTTCCATAAGTTTTTTTTAAAGTCAGCTCAAACCAGGTCATCTCACCATGTTTAGATTATTTGACTATGTCACGTTGTTTCATTCAGGATGCCTTTTCATGGACAACCAGCTAAAGCCTAGAGGGATGTGCGTACTGACAGCCTGCCGAGCAACGAGGCTTCGTTACATGGCCCTCTTGCAGTTGAGGCACCAGCGGTACTACCATACGTTGGGCCACCGATGCCACCAGCCCCAGCAGTAGGTGATGCGCGCCACTTGATCACGCTGCATGAGTTCCAGCGCTAGAGGCCACCCAGGTTCTGGGGAGAGACGGACCCGCATGAGGCTGAGGATTGGCTGGAGGCAGTGGTGAGAGTCTTCAGGCAAGTGGGGACGCTTGCAGACTTCATGGTGATCTTTGGTGCCAGTCTTCTTCAGGCAGCAGCAGGCAGGTGGGGGAGAAACTTGTTCCAGTTTTGCGACGGGATGACCTTCACATGGGAAGACTTCGAGACCTTCTTCAGGGTGGAGTTTGTGCCAGTAGCTCTACACCCCGAGCGTGTTCAGGAGCTGCTGCCTTTGCCGCAGGATTTTCGATCAGTAGCCGAGTCATCTGTGGGAAGTAAACAGATGATTCAGAGGTCAAAGAGGGCCAAAGCCAGCCGTACGATGAGTATAATGTGTTATGAGTGCAGAGGAAAGGGTCACCTGGTACGTGACTGTCCGACTCCTCGTACAGTTGATCTGCAGGCTTTGGAGGAGCCACCGAGGCAGAAGCAGCTGCAGGTGTTTGAGCAATAGCCGAGCAGTGGACAAGGAAGTAGAGCTCCAGGAGTAGGTGGACATGAGTGTAACTAGTGGATACGTCCCTTGTACTTCTAGTTCCATGTTGCTGTTGTTTTCGTGTCTGTGTACTATGAGCTGCAATAATAAAAAGACACTTATCTTTGTTTGCTTTACTATCTTTTTGTTTGGTTGATACTGAGTGGTCCCGATTAATACTTTTGACTTGTCCCTCACTTTCGAGATTTCTACTGGAGGAGACCTAGTGACCTCACACTGATGTCGATAGTGTGACTCGACCCATGTAGGCGAGAGTGACAATTGGATCTCTTGGTAGTAGCGTCGAGGCCTTACGACGTCGTCCATGGCATGAATAAATCATTCATGTCCGGATTGACTGTATTAGGCAATGAACGTGGTTCATCCAGGGGATGAGACCGAGATTCTCTTTTCGATAAAGGATAAATTTTAGCAGCTCTTTTAGATCATAGGAAAAAAAGGTGCATATCATCCAGGGGAGGATGAAGACTGCACCGTGCAGTAAGAAACGGGAAACCAGCGCCAGCCTTAGAGACTCGAGCATGTTAAATGTTTCAATAAGCGGATGCTTTAAGGAGAGATGAGCCTGCGAAGCAGTAGACGTGGAGGCAGAGCTAGGAGATCAGCATGAGGTGGTGTACATTTTAACATGCTACAACCACCTGCCTTAGTTGTCCCCTCCAGGCTTAGGGAGTTGGAGGGAGAGGGAAAAGTGTGGCTGCATGAGGTCAAGGAGTGTGACCCAATGGCTCTAAAAAATGATTCAAGGGATAGTCTGTGTCCACTACGAGCTGCCGTAGTAACAGAAGATGATATGAATCATTCCTTCCTTCCACAAATCGTGTCCCATACCTAGAGTTTCTGGTAAGCCGTAGACTTGACCCTCACATCTGGAGATACCTTGGGAGAAGACTCGATAATCACACTTACGCCGACAGTGTGGTCCGACCCTCGAGGTGAGAGTTTCGGTTGGAATCTCTTGGTGGCAGCGTCGAGGCCTTACGATGTTGGTTTGAGTATGGACTGTGAAATCACAGTTCATACACAAATTGACGGTATTAGGCAAAAAGGTTGTGGTTTAACTACGACTTCGGAATGGGTTTTCCTTGGTCAGAAAAAAGGAAACCCCAAGCAGCACAGGATAAAATCATGCACAGGAGGGTGCGACCGATCACTCTTGAGTCGGTAAACCTTACCCTCGTGGCAGCAATCGTTTTGAGTTCCAGTTGTAATGGGAATTGGAGACCTCTAGAGTTTGAGGATGAAGATCAAGTTCTTATACGAGTCTCACCTCGATGAGGTTTACGGAGATGTGGCCAAGGCGGCAAGTTATCTCCGAGGTTCAGTGGACCATTTCTAGGTCCTCAGCTGGGTAGGAGAGGTGGTTTACTGCTTGACCCATCCAACTCAGTTGCACCAGGTGCACGACAACTTCCGCGTATCTCAACTGAGGAGATACGTGCGTGATCCTTCACACATCATCGATCATGGGAAGCTGGATGATGGCGGTGGGTGTCTTTCAAGGAGGTTCCAATGGGGATCGAGGATCGGCACAAGCAGATCCTATGAGGACAGTCAATTCCTCGGGTGCGCTTTCAATGGCAGTATGGGAACCTCTAGGTGAGCACATGAGAGCGGGAGGCTCAGATGAATTCTCAGTACCGCTTTTGTATCCCTAGTTTGTGTTAAATCTTTACGAGGACGTAAAGCCCTGAGGTGGGAGTAATGTAAAGACCCGTAAAAATCAAGGGAAATTTTTTTTCTTAATTTTCTTTGTGATTTTTCAAGAACGAAGTTTCTGACGGCGCCTGATTCTGAGGCCCGGTGTGCCCGGAATCAATTTATGAAGTTTAGCTCGGGTACGTTCAGTGAACGTACGAGCGGGTTTTTCTAACTTTTGAACCAGTGCTCAAAAATGAAATCTGAGGGAACCGATGAACTCGTAGCACCGGTAATTGCTTAGAAACACCTTTTCCAGAGTTGTGTTTGCTCGGGTGTAGTTTTTAATTTTTTTTGGGTTTAAGAAAGAAATAAATAAAATTGTGAACAATTATATTTTTGTTAACCAATGGAGTTAAATTCTACCATGGGAAGTTGTTTGTGGGACCCACAACCACTCAACTTCACATGTGTGGATATGTGGGAGGTGGGGCCCACACGAGACCCTAACACCCCTTGATCTTCCCATAACCCCCTTGACCTCCAATAACTTTTCCCCTCTTAAATTTTGTAACTCTCAAAAAGAAACCCCCCTTTTTAAATAAAGTCAACTCCTTAATTGTGTAGGTTTTTTAAGTAATTAATTCTTGGATTCATTTGAATTTTAAATGAATTCCTTTGTCTAGTGTGTTAATTAAATAAGACTAAGTCTTATTTCGTGGGAGAATAGTTGATGGTGTGAATGGATTTGAAGAGAAAGCTCTATGCTTTGAAGAACATCTTCCTTCTTGAAGAACGCAACTCTCCGACGAAGAACGCTGACACCAAAGAGTGGCGACGTACCCCCCTTTCTTCCCTCTCTGCGAAAAGAGGGGATACGTCACATCTTGAGTACACTTGGGTGACGTTGGGCATTCAAATACCTTCGACGAAGAAAGATTCCCGGTCTCCATTCAAGGAGGAGACACCGCCGTGGGAAAATCGCTAACGACGACATCACCTTCCGACGTCAACGAACGACGCTACCTCTCCGCAGATCCATCGAGGGATCACGTCACGAGGTAGTGGTTTTATGCATTTCTATTTCGTGATTACTTTCATCGTTTTCCCCCCTTTTTAATTGAACCGCCTGTTATCGCATTAATGGGAGGAGGTCGGACCGCATGAACACGGCCGACACTCCTCCCCTCTTTGGTTGTTGATATTGATGCGGCGAACAAGGCAACACGGTGCCGAAGCACCACGCAGAAATTGTAAAAGGGAGAGTAGAGAAACGCGGCGCCGCCGCACCGCGCCGTTGGAAGCAACAAATCCGCGGCGTTGTCGTGCTGCGCCGGAGGACCTCAAACGCACCGCGGCATGAGCGGGCCCGCGGCGGAGGGGCGCGACGCCGTCGCGCGGCGCCGGACGGACGAAGACCGCAGCCGGTTCCGGGCCGTGGTGGAGCAGGGGAACCGGCGGCTGGTTCCGGGCCGCCGGCGTCGGAGCGAGGGGACCGGCCCCTACTGGTCCCATGATGGCGGAAGTCGGGCCGGCCAGACAGAGGAAACCGCCGGGGGTCGTAACCCCCGGCCGACCAAATGTGCGGCCCCATTAAAGGGGTCGCGGTTCTTCATGCGGGGGCAGCGCGCCCCCCGCTTCTGAAACGGCTCGGCTGTTCAGCCGAGCCACTGGCCAGCGCGCCACGCCAGCCGGGTCTGGCCACGCCCAAGCGGGCCGGAACCGGACCCGGGACGGGTCGACCCGGTTCGGGCCGACCCTGGGCGTATCGGGCCGGGTTGGACAGGGCCCGAACCCCCTATTACCAAACCTTTTCGGTCTGTTGCTCATAACTTGAGCTACGGGCCTCCGATCGACGCACCGTCAGTTGCGATGCGATCCTTGGATCGAGACGGTTGTTTTGGTATATTACACTCTAGGTTTTGTAGAACTTTGGGTTCGTCCGGGTTGGTTCGGGTACGAAACCAACCGGGCCCTCGGAACGGAAACACTTATATCTTGAGCTCCGGACGTCCGATTGACGTGCTGTTGACTTTTTTGGATTCCTCTTGATGAGACAAAACTTTTGGATTACATCGCATGAGGTTTGGACACTGTCGGAGTGCGGTCGAGTTGGTTCGCTCACGAAACCAACCGGGCCCCTGGAATGAAAAAGCCAATAACTCATAGACCGGGCGTCTGATTGACGCGCCGTCTGTCTCGTTGACTTCCTCTTGATGAGACGGAACTTTTGGCCTACTTCTCTTGAGTTTTGGATGCAGTTGGATAGTGGCCAGGTTGGATTGCACCCGAAATCCAACCGGGCCCCTCGAAGAGAAAAGCTGATAACTTTCAGACTAGACGTCCATTTGACGAACCGTCAGTGGTGTTGGTGATCACATGGAGAAACGGTCCCTATGGGAATACCCTATAAGATTTCGGGGTAAAATTGAGATACGGTCGGGTTTGTTCGCACACGAAACCAACCGGACCCTTGGAACGAAAAGACTAGTAACTCACAGACTGAGCGACTGATTGACGCGCCATTTGTTGCGTTTAGACCTCTATGATGAGGCGATCCTTTGAGATACTTCTTCGTGGGACTTTGAGATACTTGGAGTATCGACCTATAGCTCATGGAGCAGACCCTCCCAGAGATGAGCGTGTGGAGTACGGAGACCGTGTAGCCGGGTGAGACCTGACGACTGTTTGACCGACTCTACTTGGAGTGAGTCGACTAGCCCAGTAGACAGAGCACTACTTTGTTTGGGTGCAGACCCATGGCGGATGGAGCACTACCTGTGTGACAGTGCAGACCTGCAGTACTCGTCCGGAGAGTACCTCTGCAGGCTACTAGGGGGTGTGTACTACTGTGTTTGTGTGGCATACCCCGGTGGGAAGTACTACTGTGTTTGGGTGGCTGACCCGCGGTACTCTACAGGAGGAGTACCTTAGCAGTATTAGGTTAGTGAGCAGTACCTCGGAGTGGTGACAGGTTCACTGTACTCTTCAAAGACGGGGCTCTTCAACAGTTACGATTTCGATAATGAAAATCCTAGTTTGAGCTGAGTCTACGACCTTTGTGTTTACATCATTATTGAGATGGGTCACTTGATAACATAGGTATATGTATGGGCATGTACCTGGGTAATGGTTATCCGTTGATTTCATAAACTTTGTGTTTCCTCATGATTGAGATGGGTTACATGAGAACTTAGGTATATGTATGGGAATATAAATAAGTAGAGGTTATCTGTCGATATCTTCTTTGTGGTTATCCATGTTTGTTTTAGTGAGACCTTGAGGGTCTCGGGGTCCCTACTGAGTATCGTTATACTCACCCCTTCACGAGCTATGCATGCACCTCGTTGTGTTGTTTGCAAACGACAGGAAACGCTGGCGGAGGCTGAGTGTTCGAGGACTGGGCGGCACCCAGAGGTGGACCACATGACGAGTCAGTACCTGGAGGTGGACCACACGACGAGTCAGCATCCAGAGGTGGACTTCACGATGAGATGACACTCGGAGGAGGTTGACAGGCGAGAGCATTGTGGAGGCTATCTATACCTACCCTTCAGGTAGGATCCGTGGTGGACGATCCAGGAGCTGCGCCATCTTTACCTACCCTTCAGGTAGGATCTGATGAGGATGACCCAGGATCCGCTTCCGTTCTTCCAGCTATTGTCTTTTCGTATTGTAGTTTTGTTTAGTTGTAGCTGTAATTTCAATTGGGTTTGTATTCTGGCCCATTTACTTTTCAGCACTTCCTTTTGTACTTATTTTTTTAATTCCTCTTGTACTCTATGGTGTTTTGTTACTTTTATAAAGGAAATGTCTTCTCAGTTATCAGGATTTATGCCTTTGGTGCTAGTCTCCAGCCCCTGTCCCATTGAAGGCGGGCTTGGGGTAGTCATGGCACGGGCCCGGATGACGAGTCGTGACAAATTGCTATCAAAGGAGTCGGTTCTACCGCAGAACTTATATCTCTGATATTTTCTTTCTATGAAGCAATAGTGTTAAGGGTACCAAGTGTGGTCTTCAGTTCAGGGAGTCCACTGTGGGTGCGGGCGTCCGACGTATCCATACACCAGTACCCTGACAACTGATTTCCGACTTTGTGCCCTAAAACACTGATTGTGTGTGTGTTTCCATAAGTTTTTTTTAAAGTCAGCTCAAACCAGGTCATCTCACCGGGTTTAGATCATTTGACTGTGTCACGTTGTTTTATTCAGGATGCCTTTTCATGGACGACCAGCTAGAGCCCAGAGGGATGTGCGTACTGACAGCCTACCGAGCGACGAGGCTTCGGTACAGGGCCCTCTTGTAGTTGAGGCACCAACGGTACTACCGTACGTTGGGCCACCGATGCCACCAGCCCCAGAAGTAGGTGATGCGCGCCACTTGATCACGCTGCATGAGTTCCAGTGCTAGAGGCCACCCAGGTTCCGGGGAGAGACGGACCCGCAGGCGGCTGAGGATTGGCTAGAGGCAGTGGTGAGAGTCTTCAGGCTAGTGGGGACGCTTGCAGACTTCATGGTGATCTTTGGTGCCAGTCTTCTTCAGGCAGCAGCAGGCAGGTGGGGGAGAAACTGGTCCAGTTTTTCGACGGAATGACCTTCACATGGGAAGACTTCGAGACCTTCTTCAGGGTGGAGTTTGTGCCAGTAGCTCTACACCCCGAGCGTGTTCAGGATCTGCTGCCTTTGCCGCAAGATTTTTGATCAGTAGCCGAGTCATTTGTGGGCAGTAGACAGATGATGCAGAGGTCCAAGAGATCCAAAGACAGCCGTACGATGAGTAGAAAGTGTTATGAGTGCAGAGGAAAGGGTCACCTGGTACGTGATTGTCCGACTCCTCCTACAGTTGATCTGCAGGCTTTGGAGGAGCCACCGAGGCAGAAGCAGCTGCAGGTGTTTGAGCAATAGCCGAGAAGTGGACAAGGAAGTAGAGCTCCAGGAGTAGGTGGACAGGAGTGTAACTAGTGGATACGTCCCTTGTACATCTAGTTCCATGTTGCTGTTGTTTTCGTGTCTGTGTACTATGAGCTGCAATAATAAAAAGACACTTATCTTTGTTTGCTTTACTATCTTTTTGTTTGGTTGATACTGAGTGGTCCCAATTAATACTTTTGACTTGTCCCTCACTTTCGAGATTTCTACTGGAGGAGACCTAGTGACCTCACACTGATGTCGACAGTGTGACTCGACCCATGGAGGCGAGAGTGACAGTTGGATATCTTGGTAGTAGCGTCGAGGCCTTATGACGTCGTCCATGGCATGAATACATCATTCATGTCCGGATTGACTGTATTAGGAAATGAACGTGGTTAATCCAGGGGATGAGACCGAGATTCTCTTTTCAATAAAGGAGAAATTTTAGCAGCTCTTTTAGATCATAGGCAAAGAAGGTGCAGATCATCCAGGAGAGGATGAAGACTGCACCGTGCAGTAAGAAACAGGAAACCGGCACCAGTCTTAGAGACTCGAGCATGTTAAATGTTTCAATAAGTGGAAGCTTTAAGGAGAGATGAGCCTGCGAAGCAGTAGACGTGGAGGCAGAGCTAGGAGATCAGCATGAGGTGGTGTACATTTTAACATGCTACAACCACCTGCCTTAGTTGTCCCCTCCAGGCTTAGGGAGTTGGAGGGCGAGGGAAAAGTGTGGCTTCATGAGGTCAAGGAGTGTGAACCAATGGCTCTAAAAAAACGATTCAAGGGATCGTCTGTGTCCACTACGAGATGCCGTAGTAACAGAAGATGATATGAATCATTCCTTCCTTCCACAAATCTTGTCCCATACCTAGAGTTTCCGGTAAGCCGTAGAATTGACCCTCACATCTGGAGATACATTGGGAGAAGACTCGATAATCACACTTACGCCGACAGTGTGGTCAGACCCTCGAGGTGAGAGTTTCGGTTGGAATCTCTTGGTGGCAGCGTCGAGGCCTTACAATGTTGGTTTGAGTATGGACTAGGCAATCACAGTTCATACACAAATTGATGGTATTAGGCAAAAAGGTTGTGGTTTAACTACAACGTCGGAATGGGTTTTCCTTGGTCAGAAAAAAGGAAACCCCATGCAGCACAGGATAAACTCATGCACAAGAGGGTGAGACCGATCACTCTTGAGTCGGTAAACCTTACCCTCGTGGCAGCAATCGTTTTGAGTTCCAGTTCTAATGGGAATTGGAGACCTCTAGAGTTCGAGGATGAAGATCACGTTCTTATACGAGTCTCACCTCGATGAGGTTTACGGAGATGTGGCCAAGGCGGCAAGTTATCTCCGAGGTTCAGTGGACCATTTCTAGGTCCTCAGCTGGGTAGGCGAGGTGGATTACCGCTTGACCCATCCAACTCAGTTGTACCAGGTCCACGATGACTTCCGCGTATCTCAACTGAGGAGATACGTGCGTGATCCTTCACACATCATCGACCATGGGAAGCTGGATGATAGAGGTGGGGTGTCTTTCAAGGAGGTTCCAATGGGGATCGAGGATCGACATGAGCAGATCCTATGAGGACAATCAATTCCTCGGGTGCACTTTCACTGGCAGTATGGGAACCTCTAGGTGATCACATGAGAGCGGGAGGCTCAGATGCATGCTCAGTATCGCTTTTGTATCCCTAGTTTGTGTTAAAGCTTTACGAGGACGTAAAGCCCTGAGGTGGGAGTAATGTAAAGACCCGTAAAATTCAAGGGAATTTTTTTTCTTAATTTTCTTTGTGATTTTTCTAGAATGCAGTTTCTGACTGCGCCTGATTCCGAGGCCCGGTGTGCCCGGAATCAATTTCTGAAGTTTAGCTCGGGTACGTTCAGTGAACGTACGAGCGGGTTTTTCTAACTTTTGAACTGGTGCTGAAAAATAAAATCTGAGGGCACCGATGAACTCGTAGCACCGGTAATTGCTTAGAAACACCTTTTCCAGATTTGCGTTTTCTCGGGTGTAGTTTTTATTTTTTTTGGGTTTAAGAAATAAATAAATAAAATTGTGAACAATTTTATTTTTGTTAACCAAGGGAGTTAAATTCTACCATGGGAAGTTGTTGGTGGGACCCACAACCACTCAACTTCACATGTGTGAATATGTGGGAGGTGGGGCCCACACGAGACCCTAACCCCCCTTGATCTTCCAATAACCCCCTTGACCTCCCATAACTTTTCCCCTCTTAAATTTTGTAGCTCTCAAAAAGAAACCCCCCTTTTTAAATAAAGTCAACTCCTTAATTGTGTAGGTTTTTTAAGTAATTAATTCTTGGATTCGTTTGAATATTAAATGAATTCCTTTGTCTTGTGTGTTAATTAAATAAGACTAAGTCTTATTTCGTGGGAGAATTGTTTATGGTGCGAATGGATTTGAAGAGAAAGCTCTATGCTTTGAAGAACATCTTCCTTCTTGAAGAATGAAACTATCCGACGAAGAACGCTGACACCAAAGAGTGGCGATGTACCCCCCTTTCTTCCTTCTCTGCGACAAGAGGGGATACGTCACATCTTGAGTACACTTGGGCAATGTCGGGCCTTCCAAGACAGTCGACGAAGAACGCTTCCCGGTCTCCATCAAAGGAGGAGACACCGCCGTGGGAAAATCGCAAACGACGACGTCACCTTCCGACGTCAACGAACGACGCTACCTCTCCGCAGATCCATCAAGGGATCACGTCACGAGGTAGGGGTTTTATGCATTTATATTTTGTGATTACTTCCATCGTTTTTCCCTTTTTAATTGAACCGCCTATTATCGTATTAACGAGAGGAGGTCGGACCACACAAACACGGCCGACACTCCTCCCCTCTTTGGTTGTTGATATTGATGCGTCGAACAAGGAAATGCGGTGCCGAAGCACCGTGCGGAAATTGTAAAAAGGGGAGCGGAGAAACGTGGCACCGCCACACCGCGCCGTTGGAAGCAACAAATCCGTGGCGCCGTCACGCCGCGCCGGAGGACCTCAGAAGCACCGCGGTCAGAGCAGGGCCGCGACGGAGGGGCGCGGCGCCGTCGCGCCATGCCGGACGGACGATGACTGCAGCCGGTTCCAGGCCGTGACGGAGCAGGGGAACCGGCGGCCGGTTCCAGGTCGTCGGCGTCAGAGCGAGGGGACCGGCCCTGGCCGGTCCCGTGATGGCGGCAGCCAGCCGGCCAGCCGGGCCAGCCGGACAGAGGAAACCACCGGGGGTCGTAACCCCTGACTGTCCAGATGAGCGGACCCATTAAAGGGGTCGCGGTTCTTCACGCGGGGGCAGCGCACCCCCCGCTTCCGAAACTGCTCGACCATTCGACCGAGCCACTGGCCAGCGCGCCGCAGGTGGGGCGGCTGCCCGGGCTGCGCCAGCCGGGTCGGGCCGCACCCAAGCGGGCCGGACCCTTACCCGGGACGGGTCCACCCGGTTCGGGCCAACCCTGGGGGTATCGGGCCGGGTCAGACCGGGCCCGGACCCCCTATTACCGAACCTTTTCATTCTGTTGCCCATAGATTGAGTTACGGGCCTCCGATCGAAACACCGTCAGCTGAGATGCGATCCTTGGATCGAGACGGTCATTTCAGTATATTACACTCAAGGTTTCATAGAACTTTGGGTTTGACCGGGTTGGCTCGGGTATGAAACCAATCGGGCCCTCGGAACGGAAACACTTATATCTTGAGTTCCGGACTTCCGATTGACGTGCCATCGACTTTATTGGATTCCACATAATGAGAAGGAACATTTGGCTTACTCCGCACAAGTTTTGGACTCCGTTGGAGTGCGGTCGGGTTGGTTCGCTCATGAAACCAACCGGGTCCCTGGAACGAAAAAGCCAATAACTCACAGACCGGGCGTCCGATTGATGCGTCGTCTGTCTCGTTGATTTCCTCTTGATGAGACGGAACTTTTGGCCTACTTTACTAGAGTTTTGGATGCAGTTGGATAGTGGCTGGGTTGGATTGCACCCGAAATCCAACCGGGCCCCTAGAACGGAAAAGCTGATAAATTTCAGACTGGACGTCCATTTGACGAACCGTCAGCGGCGTTGGTGATCACATGGAGATACGGTCCCTATGAGCATACCCTATAAGAGTTAGGGGTAGAGTTGAGATATGGCCGGGCTGGTTCGCACACGAAACCAATCGGGCCCTTGGAACGAAAAGGCTAGTAACTCACAAACCGGGAGTCCGATTGACGCGCCGTCTGTTGCGTTGAGACCCCTATGACGAGGCGATCCTTTGAGATAATTTTTCGTGGGACTTTGAGATAATTGGAGTATCGACCTATAGCTCGTGGAGCGGACCCTCCCAGAGACGATTGTGCAGAGTACGGAGACCGTGTAGCCGGCTGAGACCTAACGACTCCTTGACCGACTCGACTTGGAGTGAGTCGACTAGACCAGTGGACGGAGCACTACTTTGTTTGGGTGTAGACCCATGGCGGACGGAGCACTACCCGTGTGACAGTGCAGACCCACGGTACTCGTCCGAAGAGTACCTCTGCAGGCTACTAGGGGGTGTGCAATACTGTGTTTGGGTGGAATACCCCGGCGGGAAGCACTACTGTGATTGGGTGGCTGACCCGCGGTACTTGACAGGAGGAGTACCTTAGCAATCTTAGGTTAGTGAGCAGTTACTCGGAGTCATGACAGGATCACTGTACTCTCCAAAGACGGGGCTCTTCAGCAGTTACGATTTCGATAATGAAAATCCTGGTTTGAGATGAGTCTATGACCTTTTTGTTTACCTCATGATTGAGATGGGTCAATTGATAACTTAGGTATATGTATGGGCATGTACCTGGGTAGTAGTTATCCGTTGATTTCATAATATTTGTGTTTCCTCATGATTAAGATGGGTTACTTGAGAACTTAGGTATATATATGGGAATATACCTAAGTAGAGGTTATCTGTTGAGATCTTCTTTGTGGTTATCCATGTTGGTTTTAGTGAGACCTTGAGGGTCTCGGGGTCCCTACTCAGTATCGTTATACTCACCCCTACACGGGCTATGCCCGCACCTCGTTGTTTTGGATGCAGACGATGGGCAGCGCTGGCGGAGGCCGAGTGTTTGAGGACTGGGCGACACCCAGAGGTGGACCACACGACGAGTCAGTACCCATAGGTGGACCACATGACGAGTCAACATACAGAGGTGGACTTCACAATGAGACGACACTCAGAGGATGTTGATGGGCGAGAGCGTTGTGGAGGCTATCTATACCTACCCTTCAGGTAGTATCCGTGGTGGACGATCCAGGAGCTGCACCATCTATACCTACCCTTCAGGTAGGATCCGAGGAGGATGACCCAAGAGCCGCTTCCATTCTTCCAGCTGTTGTCTTTTCCTGTTGTACTTTTGTTCAGTTGTAGCTGTAATTTCAGTTGGGTTTGTATTCTGGCCCATTTACTTTTCTACACTTCCTTTTGTACTTAGTGTTTTACTTCCGCTTCTACTCTGTGGTGTTTTGTTACTTTTATAAAGGCAATGCCTTCCCAGTTATCGGGATTTATGCCTTTGGTGCTAGTCGCCAGCCCCTAGCCCATGGAAGGCGGGCTTGGGGTAGTCACGACACGGGCCCCAAGGACGGGTCGTGACATAGTGATTTTGGAATAAGATGCGATTTATTTGGATAAATTATATTTTATATTATTGACTACCTTGAAACTGATTAATGATTGGTATATGCCTTAATTATAAGAAGTTTTCAATAAAAATTGAATTTAAGGGGTATATCCCATATTCAATGATTTACATAATGATGAGGAAGAATGATCGTATTAAATATGATTTTCTGTAATTCATTTTATGACCACATTTTAAGAGAATACACGATGAAGGTATTCACATGTATATTATGTGACCTTCCTTATAAATTTTGGACTCTGAGATTAGACAATTGTATTGTGAACAAGTCTAAAGGTTGTAATAGATTAAGTTTAAAATTAGATACTATTGTTTAATGTTAAATAATTTATTAAGATTATATTTGGATTGTTATAAAATAAAAATCCTAGAGGTCTGATTACAACCTGTCGTGTCTATAATGGTCGTAAGACTTTATCCTGCAACTGAAGGGCGACAAGGGTGCATCACCTACCACTAGCATAAGGGATGTACTGGATTGTATAATATAGTTTAATTTAAATTTCTAACAGATAAAATATAAATTAATTTTTTTTGGAACCCTATACTATTAAGATAAATAGATTATTTTTTCGTTCTATTATCTTTTGGAGTGAAAGACGAGTTTGTGTTAAAATTAGATAATGGATGGAACTTAATTTGTTAGTTATTATGGATTTTTTTCATATTCCATGAAGAAATTCCTTATTATACAATAGGGAACGGACATCAAAACCATAAAGTTGTTATCCTAGTTCCTTATGTTTTGTAAAACTGGTGATATTTTACCTCATCATATATTTATGGCTTTAATGCCTTTAATTTTCCATTTATTGTTCAATTGATTGTGACTGATGACCTCAGTCACTCCAGATAAATATTTATTTTTTTCTCCAATCACATGTCATTAATTTTCACTATTGATCTCCTATTTAAAACCCTAATTTATTTGTGTATTTTCCATTTCCCTTTCCCTATTAATAAGCATAAATTATTTTAACCATTTTTTCGATGTGGGTTTTCCACAAAGGTGTATTAAATTTAAAAACATATATTTTCAAAAAATTAAATTAAATTTTAAGGGCACAATTTATTAAAGGAGGGGATAATGTAACATCCCAATGATTTCATAGTACTTTATCTCTTTACTGTAATAAATATCTTGTACTACATGCAACATTGAGTTCGACCGCACCACGACATACCAAACTAGTCATTCAAAAAGTATGTTTGAATAGTATTAAATGAATTTTGAATTTTATATACTCCATAGAATTTTAGAATCCATATTATGAGTTTCTTAGGGATAATATTAGGATTTTTTTTAGATTAAGGAATTATTATTCAAAAAATGAAATTGGACCGCCTTTTAGTGGTGAACCCTTATTAAATCCAATATTTGACACATTAATATATTAAATGTGACAAAATAAACATTTTAATTAGAAGTGGGACATAAAAATTTAGTTTGGGTAAAATTTTTGTTTTTTCTAATTACTTTCATAATTTTTTCAATAGTGAAAATACTAAATTTTAATTGAAATCTAATTTATTAAACCAAATAGTTTATATTGTTAAATTATAAATTTGAGTGGGTTTAAAGTATAATTAGATTCAATTTTTATAATTTAATCAAATTTTCTTCACTGGAAGTAATATTACAATTAAATTAGACATAATCACATATCAATCTTTTAATAGTTTTAACTTCTAAAAAAACATGCTTTCTGGTTTTGACAGAAAGAAATAATTTTAAATTAATTAATGAAACATAAATGTTTTAAATTTTGTAAAATTGATATAATTTTTGAATTCAGATTATCAAAGTTAAATAAATGTTAATTCTTGGTATATTTCAGAAAACTTTAAATTTTTTATGAATAGTGAAAATCATCGCGTTATTGTTTTAAACCGACTATTTATTTAAATAATTATTATTAATTAATTTTTTTTTAAATTTCAAATAGATATATAATACCTATACTAGTCCAATTTAATTCATTTGAGTCATTTTATAATAATGTAATCATATATAATTTTACTGAACTTTTTAACATCTTTTAGCTACCTTCTATGCACATTTCAATATTTACATAAGAAGTAATATTACTGCTTCTGTGAATTGAAATTCAAAAATATGATAGACGTGGTTGAAATCATTAAGTAATATGTGGCATAATAGATTGAAAATAATTTTTCTTTAATCGTAACTTTTGAATTTTATTTACCACGGTTAAAATTAAATTGGGTAATTAATGGTAAAATAGAATTTATAATAACCTTAACACATTTCCTATTTATATTGGATAATTTGATTTCGACCAAAATAATCATTAGTAATAAAATATGATACTTTTTTATCCACTTAGATTAGATAAGAACATTTATTATTATTTTATTTAAAGATGAGTTAAAAGTTTATATTCAAATTTTAATAAATAAAATATTTTTAATATAGGGTTTTACATAAGGTAATTTGGATAATAAATTTTCATTTTAAAGGTAAATATATTTCCTAAATCATGGAATTTTATTTATAATTTTAAGAAATTAAATAATTAAATTTAATTTTGACACAATGATGGTGCAATAATTACATTAACAATAAACGATTAAAATAATTGATATTATAAATATCAAAATAATTGTTAATTGAGACTTTTGATGTCATCCACTAATTTTCTAGGTGCATATGAAATGTTAGGATTTATTTAATATTTTTTTTTGAATTAATCATGTTTTTTGGACTTTCAAAAAATTCAAATACTAAATAGTGTCAAAATTTTCGAAAATGAGTTTTTAGAAGAAATACTATATTATTAAATGTTAAAATATTCCTATAAATATAAGATTCACCAAAGGACTTATAGAATTATATTTATATCAATTATTAATAACTTGAGTTTCTCTTGTAATTTTATTTTATGATTATTAACAATGTAATATAAAAATAAAATAATACATTGTAAAAGTTAAACTATTTAACTAATAGTTAAATCTGAAAAATAAGGTTAATATAGTGACATAAACTTATCTAAAACCAATTGGTTGAGAGTATTTGGACCCATAACAGCCATAATATCAAAATAAATACATTTGGAGCCATTAGAAACCGAAAATGAATTTATAATAAAATAATATTTCAAATATTTCACAAAATGACCGACACCTCTCTTATAAAAGGGAACTTACCCTTCTCCAAAAATTACAAATCCAATGCCTTTTTACATGGCCAAAAACATACTCCAATATTATCCCAACTACCCTCACATGATCCTTGATTCCTTACTTTGATCAGAAATCCATCCAAAGAGTCCTTTTGATCAAATCAAAAGGAAGCTCCTCAAGAAGAGGTAATAATTTCATCACCTCTTTCAAAGTTCTTTTATTCTTCCACATCATATTTCATTGTTTTTTACATACCAAAATAATAACTCCAGTACCTTCTGCATACTATTATGTAATTATAAATATGGTAAAACCATATTCATTATTCTCTTCATCCTATGAATGAAAATGTCACCATACAGGCATACATACCCCTTACCATCTCCACATTGTGGTGTAGTTTGTTATTGAACGCATAATTATGTGGATGGATATAATAATGAGTACCACTGATGTGAATAATAAATATAACATGATAATGATTATCTATATATAATATACCCATAAATTACATATGATTTCACTATCAATAGAGTGATATCATCGCTCTTGCGTACATACGGCTTACCCTCTCCACAACTTGAGGAGATTCATTTCCATGAACAACAGTCAAAGAAGATTATAAGTACATATATTATTAATAAGTATGTAATATAATACATAATAATTCTACTATGTATATATATATAATTATATCTCTTTCACTTAATTCTGTTCAATACGATATGAAAATGGGAAGAATGATTATGCGTACATTCGTCCTACCGTCTCCATGGACTGTGTTTTCCATTTCAAATAACTATCTATTATACATAATTATATTCTGAATATATATGATACATAAATAATTTTTTATATTCTATATTCAATTAAATCATGATATAAGATATATTATCAAGAATAACTGGTTAAAACACGTATGACAACGAAAGCAGTTATTACCCGAAATGTTATTTTAACATAGAAATTATTACTAAATATGTATAATAAATCCATAAATGAATCAATTATGATATCATAAATATTAATATGGTTCAATTTTAAATTAATAACATACTATAGTCATTATACAAGAGGTTAAACATACCCTAAATCAATGGAAAAGTACAAGGTAAGGGTTAATTTCTCAATCTCATGATTATCCGAGATTGTTTATATGTAAGTATTTACGGGGAATTTTTTTTCATCCATGTCCATGTTTCATAAAAATGTTTTCAAAATGAATATTTTAAGGTTTAGTGGAGGGTAATATTTATCATGATCAGTATTTTTAATGTTAAAATGATTTATTTTTCTAAATCTTTTAATTAAAGTCCATGTTTTTAAATTGATTTTAAGGATCTGTTTATATAGACATGATTGTTTTAAATTTTTAATTCCTTTAAAATGATTCAAATAGGTATGGGACACTTTAATTCAAAAACCCCTTTTAAATTAATTCAATTATAAATTTTTTACTTTTAAATGATTTCACAAAATGGGATATTCCCCTCAAAAGAGTTTTACTGATCATCTTTAACTATGGAAACATACTTTACTAGATATTATTGTTGATTGAGTTTCATTTATTATAATACAATATTTCAGATTGTATTGAATGAGTTATGATATTTTTTATTGTGGATGTTCAGTTTTAATACGATTCGTGGTTTATGGTTTAAGTATTGACATTTTGTATGCTAGTTTTAATACGAATATTTATGTTATGTTTCAATATTTTCATATGAGGAATGCAATGGACTTAGTATTTGATGGGTGGAGCCTACTATATCTTCTTGGTGCATCTCTAGTTCTCATGAGACAAATTAGTGTCATGACATAAGCTATTGAAAAATTGATTTTGTAGCCTTGGCACAAGGCCTTGACAATGTGGTTATGAGGTCTGACATTATGCATCCCATCATTATGAAATTAGCTATTGATATTACGTTTGGTTATTTGACTAGTATAATATCAATGTTAATATGTAAATGGAATTATTTTATTTATATTTTCCATATTATGTAGATGTTTATGTTTAAAAGGATTTTGTTTTAGTCTTATATATTGCCTTAAATTTTTATGCACATTTATGATAGTTTCTACTATGTTGTTATCCTTGTTGAGCATTTGAGCTCACCCCATTCTAATGTTTTATTTTTTTGAGAATTCAAAAAAGTGTATTATGATTGATATGAAGGGTTATTCTAAGGGAATAATAGATTTATTAATGGAATATTTATGTTGTGTTTTATTTTAGAAAATTTAATGTAATGTTTATATATGTAATGAATTTTCCAAGACTGTTTAACTGATTAGTCTTTCGTGACTTCATTCCTTGTAATCATGAAAAATTATTTAAATAAATCAATGACTCTACATAACTGGGGTCGGGGTACCTTGGAATCGAAATTTAGATAAACTCTATATTATACAAAATTACACTCAGATAAACGTTGAGGATTATTATAGAAGAACATCCAAAAAATTTGGCAGTTTAAACATTATGTGTGTTTTCAAGAAAATACATCCCCTGCCTGTAAAAAAATAGGTAGAGGTGGATCTGGTATAGATATAAATATGTGTAAAAACTATGACAATGAGTTTTGGGATTGACCTCAGGTATCCTGGTACACAAAAACGGGCCATATTGACCTCTTGGTATTGACACACATCCAAGATATGCTTAGGATAATTCACATTTTCATTACAAACCATTTTGAACTATTTTTAAGTAAATACTTCATCAATGATAACATTTTTTTATTATGGATATATGCATAAATATTTCATTTTACTTTAGGCATTTTACAAGTATCGAATTATGCATTTCAATTCACAAACAATCCTAGTGTATGACATTTTATAGAATTGGTTCCCATTAGAAGGAATGAGAACTCCGGAAATACTCATGATCCAAATAGTAAATAGGATAATATCTTTCATGGTCTTATGTAAACATTTTGAAGGGAAAGAGTCTCCCATGTATTCTCATCATATGAATAAATAGTATCGTGTGATAATAATATAAGTAAAGCATTGTCTGAGTCGTATGGATTTGAAGGGAATCCTCAGAATAATAGGATTGTATAGAAAGAGATGGATAACGGGAAGAAGGGAAAGAAGGAATTTCCCATATGTGATAAATGTTGAATGAATCACCCTGAGAAGTGCTGGAAAGGAATGGTAGTTTTCTATAAGTGTAGAGAAAAAGGTCATGAAGTTTGTGGTTTCAAGGGTAAGAAAAAGGATTCAAATGTGAAATTCTTAATTTATAAGGAGTTTGGACCCTATGCAAATCAATGTTCCAATCATCAGAGTATACCCCAAATGATGCTATTGGATAATTATCATGTTATGATACTACCTTAAATGAAGAGGAATGACTGGTGTTATTATTTTTTTATTAAATTATTATTTCATTTGAGTGTTGTATCAACAATGTACTTGATATATGCATAATGGAAATAAATAAGGATTGTATTGCAGTACTATTTCATTAAGGATTTAATATTATATTGTTCTAAGAAAAGTGAATCAATAGGCAGAAAAACAATTTAGAAAATAAATAGTTGAAGGAAGGATTAACCTTAATATGGTTCAGATACTCATTTAGTGATTTTGGAATAAGATATTGGTGATTAGGATAAATTATATTGGAAATTCTTGACTACCTTGAAACAGAATAATGATTTTTTATTACATCATTATTAGAAGTTTTAAACTTTTTTTGAATTTAACATTTATATCCTCTATTGTATGTTTTACATAAGTAATGAGGATGAATGAATGTTTTCAATGTGGTTTTCTGGTAATTCATTTTATTACTACATTTTATGAGAATACACGATGAAGGTATTCACCTTATTATTATGTCACATTCCATATAAATTTGGGACTGTGATTTTAGACAGATGTATTGTGGATAAGTCTAATGGTTGGAATGGATTAAGGTAGAAATTGGATACAATTTTTTATGGTTAAATAATTTCTTAAAATAATTTTTTGATTGTTATAAAAATGACAACCTGGAGGTCGGACGACTACCCGTCATGTCTAGAAAGGCCACGAGACATGAACCTGCAACTGAAAGGCGAAAAAGGTGAATCACCTACCATTGGCCTATGTGATGTCCTGGATTGTATAATGTAGTTTTTTAATGTTCATACATAAGAAATATAAATTTATTTTTTTGGAAACCTATACGATTAGGATAAATAGAATATTTTTGAGTTCTATTATCTTTTGGAGTGAAATATGAGTTTGTGGTAGAAATTTTGTTAAAGGATGGCACTATTATTTTCATGTATTATATTTTTTTTCATATTCTGTTATGAAATTAATTCTTAAACATTAGGGAATGGATCTCAAACCCTAGAATGTGTTTTCCTAATTACCTATGTTTTTTTGAACCGATGATATTTTAACTCATGAAAAATTTATTGATCTGAAGCCCTCAATTTTCCATTTATTGTTCACTCATTTGATATTGATGACCTCAGTAACTCTATATAAATATTTTATTTTTTCCTTCAATTATATGTCAATAATTTACACCAATGTTCTTTTATTCGAAACCTTAAATTGGTGGTGACTTTTTCATTTCTCCTTCCACTTTATTAAGTGTAAATTTTATTAACCCTATTTCTGATGTGGGTTTTCCACAAGGGTATTTTCCATTTTAAACCATTTATTTTCAAAGAAAAATTTCAAATTGTGGGGGTATAATTTGCTGAAGGAGTTGATAATATAACACACCAATATTTCAGAGCAATTTATCTCTTTAAAATAATTCAATAGCTAGCAATACATGTAACACCGAGTTCGAGCTCACCATGACTTTCCAAACTAGCCGTTGAAAAAGAGGTTATGAATATTATTAACTTCATTTGGAATTTTATATACTCTATATTATTTTAGAATCCTTATTATGTGTTTCTTAGATATAATATAAGAACAAATTCATTTTTTTCATATAAAAGAATTATTTTTAAAATAATCCAATTTTACCCCCATTTAATAGAGAACACTTTTTATATTCAATATTTGACACTTTTATATATTCAATGTGATAAAATAAACTGATTATTTAAAATAGAGGGCAAAAAAAAATTAGTTAGGATAAATATTTGGTGTTTTTATGACAACTTTCATATTTTGAAGAAAAGTGAAAAATAATAAATTTTAATTGAAAACAACTATTTTAATAAAAATATTTTATATTGTTAAATTATAAATTTTAATGGTTTTGAAGTATATTTATATAATATTTTTATCAATTTATCCAATTTTGTTAATTTTATGTAATTATACTTTTAAATTAGACATAAAGACATATCAATATTTTGATATGTTTTACATCTCAAAAATGCTCTTTCTAGTATTGACAAAGATGATTAATTTTATATTTATTAATTAAAATTATATGTTTTGAATATTTTTAATATAGAAATTATTTTCTAATTTGGAATATCAAAATTATCTTAGGGTTAATGTTTTATAATTTTCTAAAAAATTTCAATTTTTGATGAATAATGAAAAAACAACGTTATTGTTTAAAACCAACTTATTATTTAAATAATTATATTGACATGAAATTTATTTTAAATTAAAAATATATACATAATACCTATATTAATCCAATATAATTCATTGGAGTCATTTTATAATAATATCAGACATATAAAATTTTATTGAACATTTTAACGTCTTTTATCTTCCTTATATGCACATTTGTAAATTTTCATAAAACATAATTTTACCGCTTCTGTGAAATGAATGTCAAAATTCTAAGAGTCATGGTAGACGTCAGTAAGTAAAATTTGGTTCAATAAAATGAAAATAATTTCTTCTGAATATTAACTTTTGAATTTTATTTACCATGATTAAAAGTAAATAGGGTAATTAAAGGAAAAAATTATATTATAATTCCCAAATCACAGGTCCTAATTATATTGGATAAGTGTATTTAGACCAAGAAAATTCTTATAAATAAAATATGATACACTTTTATCCACATGGATTATATTAGGACATTTATTATTATATTATTTGAAGAAGAGTTAAAGTATAAAATTCAAATTTCAATAACTAAAACATTTCTAATATATAGTTATACATAAGATAATTTAAACAATAAATATTAATTAGAAAGATAAGAATTTTCCTACAACATGGTATTTTATTTTTTAATTTTATACATTATATAATTATATTTATTTTTCATATGATGTTGATACAGAAATTGCCTTATTAATAAAAGATTAAAATAATTGATATTATAAATATAAAATTAAATGTAAATTGAGACTTTTGATTCCATCCATGAATTTTTTAGGTTAATATGAAATGTTGGGGTTGTTATATAGTATTTTTTTGATGTAATAAAATTTATTTGAATTTCACAAAAAGTAAAAACTATATAGGGTCAAAATTATCATTAATGTGTTTGTAAATCAAATACTATATTATTAAATGATATAATATTCCTAAAAATATAAGATTCATACCAAGTACATATATATTGATAGGTATTCCATTAATTATCCACTCGAGGTTATCTTGAAATTTTATTGTAGGTCTATTAACAATGTAATATAAAAAACCAGAAGACATGGTAAAAGATAAACTATATAACTAAAAGTTAAATCTAAAATATAATGTTAATATGGTGACCAAAACATGTCTAAAACCAATTGATTGAGAGTATTTTGACCCATGCTCACCTTATAATCTAAATAAATACCTTCAGAGCCATTAGAAACCGAAATTGATTTTATAATAAAATAATATCTCAAGCTCTTCCTAAAGTGACCCTCAACTATCATATATAAGGATACGTCACCTTCACTCAAATTCCCACGTCCAAAGCCTTTTGGATCAGAAAAAACATGATAAAATTGCCTCCAAAAAACACTCAAATGAACCTAGAGTCATTTTATTGATCATAAAGCCATCCTATGGAGCCCTTTTGATCAAATCAAAAAGAAGCACCTAGAGAAGAGAGGATAATTTCAACACCTCATTCAATGTTATTTTCTTTATCCACTTTCTCTTTCATTATTATTTCCATAGAAAAATAATAAATCTATTACATTCAAAATATTGTGATTTATTATTAATTTTTTACAACCATATTCATTATTATATCCATCCTATGAATGACATAGTCACCATACGTGCGTAGTTATGACTTACCATCTCCAGGTCGTGGTGTATTTTGTTATTCAACACTTTGTTATTTGGATGGGTATAATATGAATGTAATTGATGTACATAATAAATATAACATGTTAACTATTGTATATATATAATATACCATCCAATTACATATGATTTCACCTGTAATAGAATGGTATCATCGCTCATGCATACGTACGACTTACTGTCATGACGATGTGATGCGATTCATTTCCACGTTCACCATTATATGATGATTATAAGTATATATATTATAATAAATTATGTAATATATTACTTAATCCTTCTACTTAATATATATATATATATATGTTGGTGTTAATGTATATATTTATATATATCTCAATCACTTACTTATGTTCAATACGATATGAAAACTGAAACAACGTATATGAATAAGTACGGCCTACCGTCTCCATGAATGATGTTTTCCATTTCAAATATCTATCTATTATACAAAAAATATATTCTGAATATATATGATACATAAATAATTTTTTATATTTTAGAATGAATTAAATAATGGTATTAGTTATACGATCAATAATTACAAGTTAAAACATATATGATAATGAAATTGACTAGTAACAAAAATGTTATTTTAAGATATAAATTAATATTAAATGGGTATTATATTGACATAATTTGTCAAATATGATATCATAAATATTAATATGGTTCTGATATAATTAAATAACATACTATAGTCATTATAAAATATTTTAAATACACCCTAAACCAATGGAGAAGTATTAGGTAATGGTTAATTCCCCAATCTCATTATTATCTGAGATTGTTTATGTGTAAGTATTTTTTGGGACACATTTATCATCCATTTCCATGTTTCCTAAAAATGTTTTGAAAATAAATATTTTATGGTTTTTTGAAGGGACTCTTTATCAAGTTCAACATTTTAAATGTTTTAAGGATTTATTTTTATTAATATTTTAATTAACGTCCATGATTTAAAAACGATTTTAAGGATTTATTTTTATGGACATGTTTTTTTTAAAATAGTAATCCCATTTAAATGTTTCAAAGTAGTATTGGACACTTTAATTAAAAAATCTATTTTTAATGACTTCCTTTACAAATGCGTGACATTTAAATGATATCACAAAAAATGGTATTTCTCTCAAAAAGTTTTACTGATCATTTTGAACTATGTCAATATACTTTACTGGTTATTAATATTAATTGAGTTTAATTTATTATATTAAAATCTTTCTTATTTAATTTAATGAGTTTTGATATGTTTTACTGTATATGTGCTATTTTTATACCAATTATGGTTTATGGTAAATGTATTTACATTTCTTATGCTAGTTTTCATACAAATGTTTATGTTATGTTTCAACATTTTCATATGAGAAATGCATTGAACATAGTAAGCGACTGGTGGAGCCTGCTATAGCTCCTCGATGCATTGGTAGGTGTCATCAAACAAATTAGTGTCTTTGCACAAGGCCATTACAAAATTTTTATTTGTATTCTTGGCAATAGGTCTTGATTATGTGGTTATGATGTCCATAATTATGTATTCCATCCTTATGAAATTATAAGTTGATATTACATGTGATTATTATACTAGTAGAATACCCATATGAATAATTAAATTGGATTATTTTATTTATCTTTTCCATATTTTTTTGAAGTTTTTGTTTAAAATTATTTTGTTTTAGTCTTACACAGTGCCTAAAATTTTTATTCTTATTTATGATAGTTTCCACACTATTTTTATCCTTACTGAGCATCTAAGATCACCACATTCTTATGTTCTATTTTTTCTAGGATGCGAATAAGTCTATTAGGATTGGTATATTGGAAGAATCTACGGGAATAATGGCGTTCTCAAAGAAAAATTTATGTTTTTTATTATTTAATAAATTTTAATACAATGTTTATATATGTAATATATTTTCCAAGGATTCTAAACTAATTGGTGTTTTGGGAATTGATTCCCTACAATCCAGAAAATTTATTAAAATAATGCACCGAATATGGGTAACTAGGGTCATGGAATTTCAGTTTGTATTCGAGGAAGTTTAGTACAAATCATAGAACATATAATTAGAAAAACTCTTATTATAGGAGATTAACCAAAGATTAAATTTGATTTTTAGCATAGAATAACATCCAAAAATTTTGGTAGATTAAATATTATGTGGGGAATCACTGCAAATACATCCATGTTTGGATACAAATAGGTTGAGGTGGATTTGGATGATATGTACCTAGGAGTGAAAACTTTGACAATGAGTTTTGATCGTGACCCAAGGTATCCTGGTAAATGACAAAAAGCCTTGATGCACTTCTGTTATTGACACTCATATGGGATATTCTTAGGATTATTCATATTTTCCTTCAAAACTATTATGAAGGATTTATGATTAAATACTTCCAAAAAAAATTATGATTATGGATTATATTCATAACCATTTCAATTTATGTTAGGTATTGAAAAGTTTTGGACTTATGCATTGAAATTCATAAACTAAACCTGTGTATTCCATTGTTTATAAATGGTCCTCATAAGATTTAAGGATAAATCCTGTAATACGCATGATCTAGAAGAGTATGAAGGATCATCTCATTTATGGTATTAATCTAAAATTTAAAAGGGCAATAGTCTCCCACATATTATCATCATAAAAAATATTATCATTTGTTAATAATATAATTAAATAATTCTCTGAGTCATATGGATTTTAAGGGAAGCCGTATAAGAAGAGGATGGTAGAGAAAAAGATTGATAAAGGGAATATGGGAATGAATGATTTTACCATATGTGATAACTATGGGAAGAACCACCTGGGAAGTGCTAGAAAGGAATGATAGTTTGTTATAAGTGTATAAAAAATGGATACCATGTTCATGATTGAATGGGAAAGGAAATGGTTTCAAATGTACATTGATTCATCTGGAAGGAGTTGGGTTGCTATGCAAATAAATGTCCAATCATCAAAGTATACTTCAAATGATGTTATGGGATAATAATAATGTTATGATACTACCGCAGATGAAGAGGAATGACTAATGTTCTTATGTTGTTATTAAATAATTTTGTCATTTGAGTTTTGTGTCAACAATGTACTGGTTATTTGAATAATGGAAATAAATAACGATTGTAATGTAGTACTATTTCATTAAGGATTTGAGATTATATGGTTCTATGAAAAGTGACTCAATAGGGAGTTAGACTTTTTAAAAAATATAGTGTTGAAGGAAAGATTAACCTTAATATTGTTCATATACTGAGTTAGTGACTTTGGAATAAGATATAATTGATTTGGATAATTTAAATTGGATATTTTTTACTTGATTTAATCTTATTAATGATTTTATATTCCATCATTATTAGATGTTTTCAACTATTTTTAAATTTATGGTGTATATCCCATATTCTATTTTATACATAAGTAACGAGGAATAAAGAATTTATTCAATATGTGCTTCTAGTATTTCATTTTTTTCCAAATTTTAAGAGAATACACGATGAAGGTATTCACATGTATATTTTGTGACCTTCCTTATAAATTTTTTACTGTGATTTTAGACATAAGTATTTTTGATAATTCTATCATTTGGAATAGATTATGATTGACATTGGATACTATTTTTTAAGGTTAAA
This sequence comes from Viscum album, assembly GCA_963277665.1. Lineage (NCBI taxonomy): Eukaryota > Viridiplantae > Streptophyta > Magnoliopsida > Santalales > Viscaceae > Viscum > Viscum album. The sequence goes on along the minus strand of CAUJRU010000448.1, from coordinate 471,196 downwards.
TCATATCATAAGCTTAATATTGTATATTTATAATAATGACAACCCGGAGGTCGGATGACAACCACGTCGCATCTGGAAAGGCCGCGAGACTGGAACCCGCAACCGTAGTTTGACAATTGTGCTTCACTTACCACTCACATACATGATATCCTAGATTGTATAATATATTTTTCTAAAACGAATTATATATGAATTATATAGTCATTTTTTTGATCCCTATACGATTGGTATATATAAAATAGGTTTTAGTTCTATTATCTTTTGCAGTGAGAGATGCGTTGGTGGTAAAAATTAGTTAATGGATTGAATTCTACTTGTCATGTATTATTTTTTTCTTATTCTTTGAAGAAAATAATTCATAATCATTTGTGAAGGGATCTCAAAACTAAATATATGTTATCCAAATACCCTATGTTTTTTTGAACGGATGATATTTTAACTCATATTAAATTAATGGCTTTGAAGCCCTAAGTTTTCCATTTATTGTTCACTTGTTTATGATTGATGACCTAAATCACTCACTATAATTATTTACATTTTCCTCCAATTTTGTTTCTATAATTTCCACCAATGATCTTCTATCTGAAACCCTAATTTGGTGGAGTATTTTTCCTTACCCTTTCCATCTTATTAATACTAAATTTTTTAACCCTAAATATGCTGTGGGTTTTCCACAAAGGTATTTTGTATTTTAAACCTATTATTTTCGAAGAACAATTTCAAATTGTGTGGACAGAATCAGTTGAAGGAGGGGATAATGTAACCCACGTACCCCATGTATGGATTTACCCTCTATGCAAGATAATGTTGTTTGTTATGGAGTTCGGACTAATGCTGAGAAACATATACTATAATGGGACATATAACTAATGTTATTAACAATAATATTATCCATATAGAGAACCCATAACCACAATGTGGAGTGGAAATGTTAGAATTATTTATGATATAACAACCTCAATCATTTAATTTTACTAATATCCCACTCATATTCGAGTAGTGAATTAGTTCTTATGAGAATATATTTTATAATTTGGTTTGTAATGAAATGGAAAAGGTTTTCATGGTAGTTTATAATTTATCAGGAGATGATAATCAATGGTAGTCACTAATTAAAAAAATGATGAGGAATAGATTGAAAAAATGGAATGGATAGATTTTATGGATATAATCCTATAAAAATATTTCCCCCTCAAATAACTAGCGAATATGAAATTAAAATTCATGAATATAAGGGAAAATGAGGATAAGAATTTTGCAATGTATGAATCAAAATTTAAAAATCTAGAATGACATGATGTAGACTACACACATAATATAGGGAGAAATATTGATTTATTTGTTTTTTATTTAAAACAATTCCTATGAAGGGAACTGGTCTCTAATAATTTCTCATCATATGAAGATATATTCTAATGTGATCATAATACATAAAAATAATTCTCTATGTCATATGAATTCAATTTAATGAAAGAGAAGAAGATGGTTAATGAACATTCAGGAAAATGTATTAATGAAGTGGGGAAGAACGGGGGAGCGAACATTCTACCCTATAGTAATTATTAGATGAAACACTCTGGTAATTTTCAAATGGAAATGGGTGTTGTTACAAGTGTGGAGAAAAAGGCCACAATTCTCCAAACAACAAGAGAATGAAAGAAGCTAACACTGTTAAAATTTATAATTGTAAAAAGATGGGACATTATTCACATGAATTTCCTAATATGTAAGGAAACATCCACCAAAGTAGACTAAGGGAGAAAGGTTGAGATTATGCTGTCACAGATAGTTAATTTTATGTTCCCAAAGACGTGGTGGTAGATTCATAATAATTTACTCAAACATAGCCAATGCTTCATTTGATTTTCGATCACCACATTCTTTTATATCTTCTATATTTTCCAAGAAAATTATATATTTCAGATTAAATTTAATAAAGTATTTGTCAGTCAAAGCTCCAAAGGGAAGCATCATTAAAACAAAGATGTGCCGATCAATACCCCTTATGCCACATAATCATGATTTATTTGATGATATTATCATAATACCCATGATTATCTTTGATATAATTCTCGGTATGAATTTGAATTCAAATTATGATGTAATGATTTATTATAAGAAGAAAGACGATACAATTTTTGAGAATGTTGTTGAATCCATTATCTCTAGAGACGAAACATCATCACATTATTCATATGTAGATCCATAGAAAATTATCTCTACATAATGAAATTATTAGTGAGGATGAGAACTCAATATCTAGGAGAAATGAAATGAATATTTATATTGATGATGTAACGATTCAATAATAATATGTTGATGTGTTTCCAGAGGATTTACCATGGCATCCTCCAAAGAGGTAAGTTGAGTCCACCATTCACAGAATTCTCATATAAAGACCTATATCAAATACACCTTATAGAATGAAAATTTTGGATCTATTATAACTAAATAATCAACTAGAGGAATTGAGTTATAAAGGATTTATTCACCATGTTTTCTATACAAGGATAGACAATATTCATTTCATTAAGAAAAAGGATGGATCTGTTAGGAGGTGCATTGACTATATGTAGATAAATACTATTATAATAAAGAAAAAATATCATATTCCCTGCATATATTATTTATTTAATCAACTTCATGGAGTTTAATATTTTTTGAAGATTGACCTTTAGTCTGGATATCACCAGTTTCATATCATGATAGAAGGTATTCAAAAGACAACATTTGGAACTAGGTGTGGACATTATGATTTTATAGTAACAATTTTGGACAGAGTAATGTAGCTTTAGTTTTTAGGGATATAATTAATAGTGTTTTAAAAGAATATAATGATGAATTCTTGTGTTTTTATTGATGATATATTGGTATAATCCAAAATTTATAAAGACCATGAGATTCACAGGTTGAATATTCCATAGACTTTTACAAGAAATGAATTAGATGAGATCTTTTAAAAGTATAATGTTTGGATTCAATAAGTTTCTTTTCTTATCTATATTTTATATAAGAATGGAATTTTAGTTGATCATGTGATGACAATGTTACTTCAATAATGTCCAACACCAATGAAGATAGCATAGGTATGTATTTTTATTTTTTTAGCAAGTTATAATCATCTTTTCAATCAAAACATCACCTGATTAGCTGACATGGTAAACAAGATTACACATAAAGGTGTTAGGTTTGTATGGAAAAATTAACATGTAGATTAATTTGAAGAAATTAAGAAAATTTTAAGGAATGATCAAATATTGGATCTACCATTGGAAAATGGTGGATTTGTGATACATTATGATACATCAAATAAATGACTTGGTTTTTTCCTTATGTAGAATGATATAGTTATCTATTATGCATCATGGAAGCTAAAAAATCCAGAAAATAACGCTCCTATTAAAGATCTTATGTTAGCAACTGTAATATTTTCCATGTAGATATGGAGACACTATCTATATAGTGAATAATGTGAGTTATATACAAATATAAAGAGTTTTAAATATATCTTCCCATAGAAATAACTCAATACGAGGAAAAGGTTATGTAAATAGTTGCTTAAATATTATTATTGTTCCTTATACTACCACCCATGGAAAAAAAATATTATGGTAATGCCTTATGTAAGAATAATCATGTAAAACTAAGAAAAATGTGGGTTGAAAGTGATCCTTTTTCCATGGATCTAGTAAATTTGGATGTGGAAATTATCAATGATGGTGAACAATTATTACATATTTAATTTGTATACCAACAATATTGATTAGAAATGATTAACACCTATCATCCTAAGGATGATAATCTTCAAACAAAATTAATGTTGTGAATGAGGGTATGTTGGAAGAGGTTGTGTGTGAGGATGGAATTATAAAATTTGGGAAGAGGTTTTGTGTTCCCTATATTCCCAAAATAAAAATGGACTTATTGGATGATTCCAACTGTTAAAATTTCTCTATACATCTAGGTGAAACTAAAATGTATAGATATATGAAAGAACATTTTTGTTGGGATAACATTAAGAAGTAAATTTCAGATTATGTATCAAGATGCTTTGTCTGTTAACATGTTAAGGATTAAAGAAAACATCGTAAAGGATTCATGAAACCACTTCAAATTCTTACATGAAATGAGATGACATAACCATTAATTTTTTCATTGGATTACACAAAAGATCCTGAAATAATTATTCTATATGGGTGGCTATTTGAAGACCTAACAAATATTAATGTTTCCTTAATATAAAATAAAATTAACAATTAGAGCACCTTGAATGACTCTATATTAATTATTTTTGAAGACTTCATGTAGCATATCTCTCGATCATATCTAATCGTGATGCTTAATTTACATCGAAATTTTTGAAATGTCTTCAGATTGATTTGGATATAGAGGTTTGATTGACTACATCTTGTCACCCTCAAATTGCTAGGCATTCATAAAGAATGTTCCAAACATTATATGACATGTTGAGGTCATAATAACATCTGTTTCATGTTATGGGGGATAAATATTTTCATTCTGTGGAGTATCAAAAAATAATATTTTCCATTATATTATTAATATGGCACTATATGATGGATTTTATGGAAAGAGATGTTGAACACGAACATGTTAGGATGATGTTGGTGAAAGGAATATTGTTGGACTAGAGGATTTGGATATAACAATGAGAAATGTGAAGACTATGCAAACCCATATCAAAGCATACCAACGCAATAAAAAAACTATGCTAATAATCAATGGAAGGATTTGGAATTTCTTATGGGATATCACGTGTTCTTGGAATTATCTCCATGGAAGGGTGTCAAATGATATTAGAATAAAGGGCTTCTAATCCCTAGGTACATTTGACCTTTTGAAATTCTAAAGAGAATGGAGCTATGTCATATCATTTGGATGTTCCACATGGGCTCTCTATGGTACACAATGGGTTCTATATCTCATTACTGAGAAAGTAAATCCCATACCCAACACATTTCCTCACATAGGAATGTATAGAATAAGAACATGACTTATATTACTGTGAAGAGCCTATCCAGATTCTAGTCAATAAATAACATGCTTTGAGGAATCAGACCACTTGACTAGTAAATGTACATTGGAAAATTAATAAAATTGGAGGGGAAACATGGGAACCTAATGAAAATATGATGAAGAACCACCCTAATATTTATAAAAGGTAAAATTTTGGTAATTTCAATGAATAAATTTTTGTAAGGGGGGAAGATTATAGAACCCAAGGATTTTACAAATAAAATTTATATTGAATCCATGAAACATTGGTCTCAATTAAATTACACTTTGTTATAATCTATCTAATGAACATATTTTTTCATCTTCTTTGATTTTAATTTCAAAAAAACTAACATACACAGTTGTGATTAGTAATATGTTTAGAGTCTATTATGATCAACTAATATTTTTGGTGAATAGTAACATACCATTTTGAATAGTTAATTACCCTTATGAATAGTAATGTACCTTCATGAATAGTAACCTCATCCATGTATGTATAAATAATATTCATGCACCATATAAATGATAGTGCATATATTGAAATTTTATTTAGTGTTTGTATTTTTTGAGTAATAAATTACTAATTTCAATTTTAAATTAATAAATGAAAAAACTTTATTTTCATTAAAATCATTTGTAAATATATATTTTATTTTCATATGATTTTATGATAATTTTATGATACCTAAATTAATATTTTAATGTAGTATAAAATTTATTTTAAAATTAAAATTTGTATTTTTCATATAAATAATTATTTTATTTATAAAATAAATTTCACTTATTTATAAAATTATTTTGATAAATTGGAGTTTAGTTTCTTATTTTACACAATGAAAAATGATTAGAGTTAATTTTTTTGGATTTTTTAGAAGAACTTGAATTATTTCATAATATGGTTACTTGATAATTTATGAAATATGTTAAATAATTGAATTTTTATATCATATATGAGTTCGGGATGGTGTAAATGGCCATTGGATTGAACTAACATGATAATATTTCTATATTATTTCAAAATAATCAAGGAAATTCATAGTATTGAGACAAAATAATAAATTAAGTATTAAAATAATGGAAAAACCCTCCTCTCCTACAGTTTAAAAACCACCCCTCACTCCATATTCTCTCCAATCTTCTAACTCTTAAATCTTCTCAATGGTCTACCCAAATTCTCTTCCCTAGTACCTCCCCACATCCATAATCCCTTGACTGATTGGGAACTAGCAATTTTTTATTTTGAAAAGAACATATAAAACAAAGAGCACAAAAGCATGTTCCCCTCCAGCCATGTATGAAAGATCTCCATATGGTTACTCATGAGCTATTTACACTTCATGAAATATTGTTCTTTCTCGAAGACCAAAACTCATTCCCTTATGTAGGTTATTAAGGATATTATTTCAAGAGGTAAATCCTTTTCCATTTTATCATTTTATTTCATTTCAATTTATATTGTTCTATTAATATATCATAAACTCCTCTTTCCAATTGATTGTAATAACTCTTGTATCTTCTACATTCTGGAATCAAATCATGTTAATGTAGTAACCATTATCAATCTACTTACTCTACCTATTTTATTTTATAATAAAAATCATCATTTCGGATGTGCCAATTAACATTCGTTTTGGACGATAAATATCTGTTCATCAAATTGATATTCATGGTTGTACGTCAAACAATTTTAATGGGTCAGACATATTTTAAAATGTAAAAAATAACCCATTTTATGTTCAAAATGTAACATATTTACGTAATACTAAAGGATTAAACAAAATGAATTTGTTATGATCAATCACTGCCATAATAATATAAACCATTATCACTAAATGTATTAACTAACGATTCATCCTCAATAAATGTAACCAAATGATTTATATAACCACTTACCATTATGTATTTTCATTAACAAAATTCATTTCCAATTATGAATAATTATTCCAATTTTAAATGAACTCCATTAATCATAATCATGAAAATCGATCATGAAATCAAGGATATGAAAACTCTGGAATGAAAAAATTCAATAATTTAAGTTATCAATATCACCATATATGTACATAATAAAAGTATAGTGAATCTGATATAATTATATATATTAATTAATTAATTAATTAGTTGATATAATTTGATTATCTTGAAATTTAATGGCATGTTTAGAACACGTTCAATCATATGGTAACATTTTTCTGCATGAGAATCGACATTAAATATGTTTAATATTATTCTCTATATACCTCAATGAAATTATTCATTATCATTATGTACTCCTAATAAATTATTAATTAATGTTCAATATATCAATTCTAATGAGAATCCTTCTTTTATTTATGCAGAGTTAAATATTTGAAATGGATCCTTAAAATTTGCATCCCAATAAACAATACAATTTCAATGAATCCTCTCAAATTCATTCCAATTTTATAATGAAATGCATAATCTGTTTTAAGAGACAAATATTATTATAAAATACCTCATTTTAATTTGAAAAATCTACATTATTTCAATTTATTATTTATGCAAATAATTATTCCAAAAGAGCTCATCATTTCAACGTAAAATTGTATTTGTATAATGAATTACACACTAATTTTATAAAGATATTTTCATCTATTTAAAAACACTTTTTTATTATTTTTGTTTATTTGGTATTAATATTTTGTGATATCATCGACCATGTTTTATATATTGTTGTATTATTAGATTGTCTATGGATGTGCAATCTTCAAACCATTCATCATATTACTCTGAATGGTTTGTGTAATGATTAATGATTAGGGAAAGTGATTTACATTTAATATGTTAATTTCAATATGAATTGATATGTTTTTTTTTTAATTTTTATGCCTTCCATATGAGGGGTTAATTGTTCATTGTATGTGTCGGATGGGCCCCTCTATATCCCCTCGGTGCATTGGTAGGTCTCTTGAGACAATCTAGATTGTGGATTTAACCTTTTAAGTATCTTCTTGACATAAGGCATTGGAATAATGGGTATAATGTACCGTATATGCATTAACTAATTATGAAACATGTATTAGTCACTACAAGTGATTATTAGAATAGTATAAAATATATGGTTCTGTTTTTTTATGGATTTATTCATTCAACTTTTATTCCTTCCATATTATGCCCAAGTGTATGTTTAAAGGCATCTTTATTTAGTTTCTTACAATGATTCATGATTATGATTATGATTACTTATACTATATTACTCATCATTATAGAGCATCTAATCTCATCCCATTCTTATTTTTTACTTTTTCTCAGGATGCAAAGAAGAATATTATGAATTACTGATAAGAATAATCTAATAGTTGTGGATGATTATGATGGAATTTATATGTCATATATTAGTTCATGTTTTATGTAGAAATTATATTTGTATCATGTTTTTCTAAACTACTAAACTATTTTGACTTTTGAGGATACATATTCCTTTTTATTAGGCCAATGTAATAAAATTATGCACTGACTCAGGGAAACTGGGGATGGGTTTTGTGTAACACCCCATGTATTTATATGAAAATTTAATGTATCAAACATATAGTCCCTAAAAAACACCACATTTCTATAACCTATCCAATAAATGTATATTTTTCACCTAATTTATTTTAATTTCAAAAAACTAATATACACAGTTGGGTTCAGTAAGATACTTACAATATAATGAGACAAACATTATTTTTGGTGATTACTAACAAACCCTTATGAATAGTAATATGAAAATTATATGAACCTTATGAATATTAAACCATATTATTATTTTATTTTATTAAGGTTATATGATAATGAGATCTTGAACAATTTTTCATGTTAATATAACACAGATTATAGTTTTCATATTGTTATTTTTCAAATAAAATATGATTTTATTTAAAAATTAAATTAATTATATTTATAAAATTGATTTTATAAAATGTAATTAAATTTTTCTTTTATAACTTCTATATAAGGATACTTTGAATTTATGAGGAATTTATAAAATGTTTTATTTTTTTGTGAATAGTAAAAATATAGTTTTTTGATTCAATGTGAATAATGATATCATAATGATGTAATAAATAATATACATTTCTGGCCAACATCTTTATATTAAAAAATTACATGAGGTGTTCCCAGTGGATAATTACTTTGTAATATACCATTGTAAATCCCATGATTTTTCAAATACCACTAATGAGGGGTCCTTTAAAATTCATAAAAAAACTCCCTCTCTTTTACTAGAAATACCAATTCATTCTTTTATTTTAATTCATTCAAAATTCATCATCCTCAATGAGTTCATATTTTTTCTTCCCCATGAGTCCTCACAAGGTGTTCTCAATCCCCCATGGCTCCACCCTTTATGTTTCAGGAGTTACTCTACAAGGTAATGGGATCTACAACCCTTCCCTTTTTCAAGTACTCTATTTATATTATTCTATATTAATTTCAATTGGATTATATTGTGTTATGTCATTATATATTCCCATTAAATTTTAAATTATGTAATAATTATTATCAACCCTTTTTTATCTGATAAAAATATTTTATAAATTTTATGTGACGCTATTAGGGTGTCGAATTATCATAAGGGTTTCTTCGTCTCACTGCCATTTTGTGAGTTACCACTTATTAAGTAATATTACTCTTGTATGGTGTATTTGTACGAAACATTGATGTTTCATCTCATGATTATCTCAATTTTAATTTTATTCATTATATCATTTTATTATTATTAATTTTTGAGGATACGATTAAACTGATTACAAAGTAGTATGGTTGTTCTACCTGAACCTCCATTTTCAGCCAGGTTACTATTATTCTCTACATACCTTAATTAAATTCTTAAATATTCATATTAATTACTAATATATTATATGTGAATTATATATATATGTGTACCAACAAGAGTACAAATTTCTTTTATGGGTAGTTATATGTTTTAAAAGGATCCTTCAAAAATCGTCTCGAAATACAAGCTAGATTGATGAGAATTTCTCAAATTTGTACCTATATTCAACAGAACAATAAAATATGTTTTTAGATAAAATTAACCTTATAAAATCACTCATTTTATTATGAAAATACTACCTTACATCACTTATTTTAAAATATTATGTCTTTTCCAAAATAACTCTTCGTTTCAAAGTGAAAAAGTATTTATGTCAAGAATTACTCAATGATTTTATAAAAGGATCTTCATCTATATAAGAAATCTTGTTTCTCTTATTGTATTATTGAGAATAATATTTTATGATTTCATATACCGAATTTAATTTAATTGTTTATGTTTAGTTTTATTGTTTATGTGCTATCTTAAAACCATTCACCAATTTACTCTGAATGGTTAGTGTTTATTCATAAAGTTCGGGGAAAGTTGTTTACAATTCATATGTTATTTTCAATATGAATATATAGGTTGATTTTGTTTATCCCCATTCATATGAGGAATGAATTTGAAATAGTATGTGAATAATGGGGTCTGCTATAGCCCCTTAATTCATCAGTATGCCTCATGAGAAAAACTACGGTCTTGGCATGAGACCATAACAAAATGGTTATTTATGGTATTGGGACGAGGCCTTGATGGTATGGTTATGATATCTGGAATTATGAATTCCCTCGTTATGAAACTAAAAAATAATTGTTCAGGAGGTTATTCTAATATTATAATACCCATGACAATTCTTTATCATTTTGTTTTTATTATGCTCTTATTCCTTTCATTATCTATTCATATTCATTTTTAAGGGAATGTGTTTTTAAAATATTCCCCTTGCCTACTGTTTAAGATTTTGAAATCATTGGATTTATTGATTTCCCTTATAGAGAATTTGAACTCACCAATTTATTATGTTTCATTTTCTTAGTACATGAAGAGGTATATTATGAATGACACACATAAATAACGTAGAAGTTATCGACGTTTCCAAAGGAATTTCTATATTATAATTCCTCTCATGTTGTATAGTTAAACTTATCTATGTATCTATTTATCCAAAACTACTAAACTATATATTCATTCTATATAAAAATTTCATGTAATCATGCCAATGTATTAAAATAAGGCACCCACTCTGGGCAACTAGGGTCGGGTATTTACAGTTTGTATTATATTAAGTTCAGTATAAAACAAAGAAACTATATTTATTAAATACATATTTGAGAATAGAACACTATGATATAAATTGAGAATAATAATATAAGAATGCCCTGTAATTTTTTAAGGAATATATTATGTGTATATTACTTGAGAATAAATCCATATATAAATTCTACAAGTTGACATGGTTCTGGAATAGATAAACCTAATATAAATACAATCTCAAGGTGTTTCAGGCTTGAGCCACGGTATCCTAGTAATTGACAATGGGCCTTACTACGCACCTAGTTTTTCATTACTAGGGTATATGCCTAGGATAACTCATATATTCTATATGAATCATTATGATGTAATTAAATTTTCATTTTTCCTTTAAGAACACATGTTTATTATTATGGGATTCCTTGTAGATAGGAATTCAGTTTATGATAAGTATTTTTTTATGTTGAGATAATAAATAATTATTAATAACCTAATATAGAGTATTCAATTATTTAGAAATAGAGCCTACTAGAAAGAATGGAAACCGCATTAATTTGTATGTCCCATGTAGGGATTTACCTCTGATGTAAGAAAATGATGTTGTCTCTAGTTCTGTGACTAGTGCTGAGAAACTTATAACTATACTTGGACTGTTGACTTATGATACGAACAAAACAATTACCCATATGGAGAAAACAGATCCACAAGGTGGAGGATATATCTTAGTTCTCGTAATGCGATAACAATCTCCATCATTTAATGAGACCACAAACACATTCATATTGGTGTAGTGTATTAGTTCATTACAAAAGATATTTATCACTTTGGGATGTAACGAAAGAGAGAATGTTGTCATGGAATTTGATAGTCTATCAGAATATGCGGATCAGTTATGGTATTTAATTCAAAACAAAAAGGAGGAATAACAAATAGAAGAAATGGAATGGAGGTATTTTAAAGAAATATTATTAGAAAAATACTTCCATCATGAAAAGTGAGTTTATATGGAATGCTAGTTTTAAATTTGAGAAAAAAAGTAGATGAAAATTTTGAAAAGTATTTATCTAACATCACAGTGTTATCATGACATGTTGTCGACTACATACATAATAATATTAGGAAGGTTGATCTATTTATTGATGGTTAAATACAATTCATTAGAAGGGATCTAGTCTCCAAAAACTTCTCATCATATGAAGATATTATATCATGTGCTATTTAATCCAAAAGGAATTATCTTTGTTTTATTATTTTAAGAGAATGCTGGAAAGGAAGATGGCTAATTAAAAATCCAGAAAAATAATTACTGAAATGTGTAATAAGGGATGAGTTGACCTTCCACCCCGTGAATATTTTGGAGAGAGACACCCCCAGTACTTTCTAGAAGGGTATGGGTGTTTGTTTCAATAGTGGAGAAAAATTCCACCTATCACGAGATTGAAAGGGGAAGAAAGAATCAACCAATGTTGAATTATATAATTTCATGAGAGGAGACATTATTTAAATGATTTTCCTAGGATTCAAGGAAATTTTCCCCAATGAAAGACGAGTGAGCAATTCCATGATTATGAAATCAAAACTACTGATAATGATGTCACTAACGATGTGGTAGAAGGTACATTAATTGTTTCCCAAAACAAAGCTAATGATTTTTTTTTTCTGGAGAATCGCATTCTTTTAATTCTTCATAATTTTCCAATAAAATTTAATTTTCAAATTTGATATAATCATGGAGTTGTCATTCAAATATCTTGAGTGAATTATTATTGCAACAAAGATGTGTCAGTGAGTCCATATTATATCATATAAACGTTTTTTATCTTCTTATTTTATTGACATACCAATGAATGAATTTTATATAATCTTGGGTATTGATTGGATTTCAAATTATGATGCGGAAATATGATGTAAGAATAAAGAAGTTACAATTTTTGGGGAAGATATTGAATCCCTAATATTTTATGTATGAACATCACCATCTGTTTATCATATAGATCAACCCCTAATAGCTCTACTAAATTCAATTATTGTGGAGGAATAGAACACAATATATACAAGTGAAGATGGGAATGTTCATAGAGAGAATATACCACTTGTGATAGAATATTTTGATGTGTTTCGGGAGGATTTACCTAGACATCCTCTTAAGGTGCATGATGAGTTCCCTATTGATTCAATTCCTAGTTCAAGGCCTATATCAAAAAATCCTTATATAATGGCCACTGAGGAATTTTTAGAACTGAAGAAACCACTATAGGAATTGAGTGATAATGTATTTTATCACCCTATGGTCTCTCGATGGGGAACCCCAATTATTTTCATTAAAAAGAATGATGGATATATGAAGTTTTGCATTGAATATAGGGAGATCAATGCTATAATAATAAAAAACAAGTATCCCATACCTCACATTGATGATTTATTTGATCTACTTCATGGAGCCCAATATTTTTCAAACATTGACCTTCGATCTAAATATAATCTTATGCATATGAGGATGTAACATATTCAAAAAATAGTATTTCAATACTTATATATGAATTATGAGGTTACAGTAATTCCATTTGAACAGAATAATGCACCATATGTTTTTATAGATCTAGTAAATTGAGTTTTCAAGGAATATCCCGAGGACTTTATGGTGGTATTTATTGAAGATATATTTGTATAATCGACAATATACAAATATAATGAATATAAATTGAACATAATTCATAAGATACTTAAATGAAATGAATTATATGGTATGTTTTGAAAGTGTGAAAGTTTTCATCAATAAGTTTCTTTTATTGGTCATATTATCTCTAATTAAGGAATATCCATTGATCCTATGACTTCAAAGGCTGCTCAAGAATGGACTACTACAGTAGAAATAACTAAGGTGCATATTTTTATTGGTTTATAAGGTTTTTATAAGTGTTTCTTTCAGAACGTAACCTATTTATCCAAACAAATGACCAAGAATACATGTAAAGGGGTTATGTTCATATAGAAAAATGATTGTGAGGAATGTTGGACGAATTAAAGAGGATATTAGTATTTACTCCAGACATAACTATAAAATTTGGGCTATTGGGATTTTGATGTTTATTGATTAATCAAATAAAGGAATTGTTTGTGACCTTATACAGAGTGATAGAGTTATTTCTTATGCATTCAGGTAGTTATAAATTGATGAAAAAAACTATCATACTCATGGTCTTGAGTAAGCTATTGTGATCTTTTCTCATAAAATATGAAGGTGATGTCTCTATTCTAGAAGATGCAAGATATATATGAATCACACATGTCTGAAATATATAACCTCATAATAATAACTCAGCATGTGTAAAATTATATGGTTCAAGATACTCACAGAATATGATTGATCCATAAACTACCAAACATGAATGGAAAATAGGGTAGTTGATACATTGAACTGGAAGTATCATGGAGTTTAAATCAAAATGAGGATTGAATGGGATCATGTATTCATGGATCTAGTAAGTTTAAACATGGTAATTATCAATGAAGGTGAAATATTATTATGTTTTCAATGCGTTCCCAACCATATTTATTATAATAAATTAATATTTCTCAGTATGATGAAGAGATTATTCAAAAAAAAATATTGTTGTAGATGATGGGATGTTGCAAGAAATTGAATATGAAGAGGGTATACTAAAATTTGGGAGGTGGATTTGTGTTCTAGTTATACCCGAGCTAAAAAAGGAGTTATTGGATTATGTCCCTAGTCCGATTTTCTCTATACACACTGTTAGCACTAAAATATAAATGGATTTGAAGGAACATTTTTTGTGGGACTACATGAAGAGTGAGATTTCTGATTATGTATCCAGATGAATAGTCATTCAATAAGTAAAGTCTAAAAGGCAACATACTAGAGGATTCAAGTAACATATACTTATTCCAAAATGAAAATGGGAGGACATCACCATTGAATGTTTCATTGGATTACATAAAACTATAATAATGAATTATGCAATATGGGTAATTGTGGATTGACTATTGAAATCGGCACATTTCCCCTCCATATGGGAGGATTTTCAATTAGAGCACCTTGCCCGACTGAATATCAATGATGTTTTAAGACTACATGGTGTACAACTCTCAATTGTTTCTCACCATGATCCATGATTTAAATTGATATTCTCGAAATGTATTCATAAATCCTTAGATACTAATCTTCGATTGATTACTTCTTATAACGATCAAAGTAACATGAAATTATAAAGAATTATTGAGTCTTCAGAAGACATTTCGGGATCATGCCCACATAAATTTCAATGTATGTTGGATTATTATTTATATTCGGTGGTTTTTTCTATCAATAATAGTTTTGATTTATTCATTCAAATGGAACCACATGGATCCTTATGTGGAAAGAGATAACGTACACTAATATGTTAGGATGAAGTCAGTGAAATAATTCTTGTGGGCCTAGAGATTGTGCAGGAAATAAAAGTGAAGGAAAATAATATTCAAACCCATATAAAATAATCTCAATGTAGACAAAAGTGTTATGCTGATAATCGAATGTAGTAATTGAAATTTCATGTGGGAGATCATATTTTCCTAAATGTATCTCCATGTAATGGTGTTATAAGATTTGGGATGAAAGGGAACTGAGCCTTAGGTACATAGTCCATTTTGAAATATGGAGGATAATTAGAGCTATTTCATATCATTTGGATATGGATCTTATCTTATCTAATAAAAACAATGTGTTCCATGTCCCATTGCTGCGAATGTATATGCTAGACCCAATGCATGACCTCACCTATGAATCTAAATATTTGGAACCTAACCTATTTGACTGTGAATACCCTATCCAGTTTCTGGAAAATATAGAACAAGTGTTGAGTAATCAGATGACTCGACTAGAATAGATAATTTGAAAAAAATCATAAAATTGAACAAGCTTAATGGGATCCTAAGGATGTTATGATGAGGATCTTCCCAAATATTTTTTTGAGGTCATATTCTAGTAATTTGGTGGATAAAAATTTTGTAAGTATGAGAGAATATAACACATCCAGGATTTATAAATAAATTTAATTCCATAAAATTGTAGTCCTTACAAAACACAACTTTGTTATAACAAAGCCAATAAACATTATTTTTCCCACCCAGTGATTTGAATTTTAAAAAACTAACTTACATGGTTACGTTTAGTATGATATTTTGAGTCTGATAAGAAAAATATAATTTATTGGGAATAAGAACAATCTATTTTGAATACTAATATGACCCTTACAAATAGTAAATGATATAATTAATTTATTGTCTTAAGGTTATAAGATAATGATATCTTATTTAATTTTTCAAGGTAATATTAAGCGAATTATAATTTTAAAATTTATATTTTTAAAAAAATTATGATTTAATTTCCAAAATTATATTAAAAAATTTTAAAAAAATTTTTTCAAAAAAATGAGTTCATTTATTAAATTCAAAACATAGATATTATGTTACGCTGAATTTATGATGATTTTATAAATTATATTTGTTTGTCATGAGTAGTAGAAATACAGTTTTTGAGTTTTCTGTATGATTAATGACATGAATAAGATATAATAAATTATATAAAATATAGGTATCCTTTTGTATATTATAATATGATATGAGGAATCCCATTTGGCCAATACCATGGGAAAATACAATGGCAAATCCCATTTTTTTTCAAATACCATTAATTATGTGTCCTTTGAAAATAATAAAAATATATCTCTCTCTTTTACTATAAATACACAATCATTCATTAATTTTCCTTCCAACAAAATTCATAATTATAGAATATATGGTATTTTTACCTCCCTATGAGTCATCCCAGGGTTTCTTCAATCCCCCATGGTCCCAAATTTCATGTTTTAGGAGTTACTCTATATGGTATGGGAATTTACCACCTTTCTCCTTTTCAATCTTCTTTTTCTGTTATTCTATTTTAATTTCAATCATTTTATCATTGGATATATCATTCCATGTTCCCGTTAAAATACATATTATGTAATAATGCTGACATACCCCATTTTCTCTAATAAAAATATTTTATGAATTTAGTGGTGTCGTTATGCTGCAAAATTTACTTAAGGGTTTCTTCGTCTCAATTCTATTTTTGTCAGATATCTCTTTTTCAATATTATTACTAGTGTATAGTGTATTTATACAGACCACTGATATATCATATTTTGAATTGATTTTTTTTATTGTATTTAATGTATAATTTTTTGATTATTTGTTTTAGTGAATTTCATTCAGTTGATTACAAAGTGGTAAGGGTTTTGAACCTGAACCTCCATTTTCATTCCGGTTACTCTTATTATTGACTTATCTAAATTAAATTCCTATTTATTTATATATTATCTACAAAAATTATATGAGAATGTTCTATATATTTTTATCAATATGAATCCTAATTTCATTTAAGGGGGAGTTATAAGTTTTTAAAATATCATTCAACAATTCTTCCTGAAATAAAGCACAAGTCCAGGTAATTTTTCAATTTTTTGCATATTTTCAAGTTAAAACTATAATTAGTATTTAGAAACCATTATCTTAATAAAATAACTCATTTCATTTTTAAAATACAATCGTACATCACTTATTGTTTTACACAATGACTTTTCCAAAAAAACACTTCTTTCTAATATAAAAGAGGCTTTTTCTAAATAATTACACGATGATTTTATAAGTTTATCATCATATATTTCAACTCTCATTTTGATTCATATATATTATTGGGATTAATATTATATTATATAATATAACATATTTAATTGAATTTTTTATGATTAGTTTTACTGTGAATTATGTATCTTAAAACAATTCACCAATTTACTGTGAATGGTTAGTGTTTTTTCTTATTGATTGGGGAATGTTATTTACATTTCTTATGATATTTAAAATATTAATGTATAAGTAGTTTATTTTTTCCCCATGAATAAGGTTAATTAATTGGTAATTGTAAGAGAAGGTTGGGCATTCTATATCCACTCAATGCATCAGCAGGTCTCATGAGACAAACTACATTCTTGGCAAGAGGCCATGGAGAAATGGTTATTTATAGTCTAGGAAAGAGGCCTTAACGGTATGGTTATTTTTTCTTCAATTATTCACTTCCTCATTATGAAACTAATAATTGAAATATGATGAGGTTATTCAACTAGTAAAATTTCCATTATTATTCTACACTTTTTAATTATTTATTTATCTCTTATTCCTTCCATAACGTGTTCATTATCATTTTTAATGGCATGTGTTTTTAGTTATTCATCAAGAATAATGTTTATTTTAATGATATATTCTAGTGTATTACATACCCTTAAGGTGCATTTGATCTCACCCATTTCTTATGTTTCATTTTCCAAAGAAATGATGATGTATATTATGAATGAAATGAAGAAATAACCTCGGATTTATGGATGTTGTCAAAGTAATTTCTATATTGTATTTACTTTCAAGTTGTAATGTTTAAATTTTGTATGTATTTGGTTTTATAAAACTAAAATACAATTCATTTATTTATGATTCTATATTCATGTTATCATTCCAATGTAATCAAATAATGTACCGACTATAGCCAACTTAGGTCGATTCATTACATCTTTACACTTGGGTTATTATATAATCATTGAATAAGAAGATTTTACAAGAGATAAATAAAAAAGAACAAAAAACATTAGGAAGAATGTTTCCAATTAATTTGTTAAGCACATTTGGTTTTTCAAAAAAATCCATAAAACATACCCAAATACGATTTAGAAATTATTAGTTCAAAAATAATTTTTACATTATCATAATAAATTTATTAAATACTCTAAAATTAGTTGTATTATTTTTCACATAAAGACTTAAAAAGTATTTCATTGGAAAAAATATTACTTTTAGAAATATAAGCTTCTATTATGATGTAATCAAGAATCTAAAAGGGGTCAATATACCTAGGTCTTATATTTATTTTCTTCTCAAACCAAATAAGGGGAATATTTTTAGAAGCACCTTCTCACGAACATAAAATTAAATATCACACAAATGGTTATCAGAATAATTTTTTTCGACATTGTGATTATCTGATGTGATGTTGAATTGTTGTGACCTTCTCATACATTTATTAATCTATATCATCTCCCAAAAACATTATTTCTCCAACTACATCCATTCACATTGTATCTCAACGTTTCATCTAATATAGTAATTCTGAAGGGTCCATATTATTACTTGACTTAAAGCTATTAATGTTTGTAAAATCTACTATAAAATGGTGTTGATCCCATCCTATATTGAAATCTGACGAACAATATCTCAAAATATGCTATATAGTTTGAATTGTTCTCTTAGAATTGTCATCCATATTAGGATGATAAGATGTCTTGAAACACAATTCTATATAAAGTTTTAGTTGAATACTTCCACAAATAATAGAGTTAACACTTGGACCTCGATCAGAAAATAAAATAACATGGTACTCCATAAATACTTACCACTTATTTAATGTATATCAAGGATAGAAGATCTATAGTGAACTCATCTATGATAGCATTGAACTGTATTGAATTAGTAAGGATATTGACAACCACCCATATTAGATTAACCCTTTTAATCATTTTGTGGATTCCAATGAAAAAATCCATGTTGATTTCCTCAATCTTCCATTCTAATTTGGATAATGAATGAAAAAACCCCTATGAATATTATTTTTCAACCTTTAATTTCATTAATTCCAAGAACCCGGATAAAAACATTGTTGTATCTCACTTTATACCACCCTAATAGAAGTATTATTTCAAGTCTAATACATTTTATATACTTCCAAGATTCATAGAGAATAAGGGAATATGACATGCCACTGACATATCAAACATCCAATCCGGTATATATGGAACAGATACATGGTTCTTGGAATGAATATTTCCATCATGATCAATGTCTGTCATTGGAACATATCATACCTTTTCTTCATCTATTCTTCTACCTATTGCGGGTCTTTTATAATCACTTGGATAGAGGGATGAAAATTCCACTGAGAATTATAATATTTTCCCCATACATCATGATTTCTAGATCCATCCATAAAAAATCATAAAATATTGGCAATTTTTCTATCTTCATCATTAATATTCTAGCATGATCATTTTAGCTCAAAGCATCAACCACCTAGTATTCCTTCACAGGGTGTCAATGTACTAGGATAATATTATCAATTATCATCCCTAACCATCTTCTCTAGGGCATGTTTAAATACATCTTTGTTAATATATATTTCAAACCATTCTAATACATACATACACACACACACACACATATATATATATATCATACCATTCTCAATCAAGTTAATGTCTTCAAATTTGAAATTAAAAAATTACAATTGCTAACTCCAAATCATGAGTTGTGTAATTTTCTTCATGACTCTTCAACTGTCGTGATTCAAAGGCTATAACCAAGTTATTATATATAACAACTCATCCCAATATATTTTGGGATTCATAAATATATATTAAAAAATATTTTCCACTTACAAGTAATATATGTAAATGTTTTCAAAATAACCTCCTCCTCAGTTTGTAGAAACTTTTCTCTCATTCATCACTCTTGATGAACATGTCACCCCTCTTAGTAAGCTCAGAGAAAGGAATCGACAGTAAGGAAATATTATTTGAAAATAGTTGATTATATCCAACTAATCAAAGAAAAATATGGACCATATCCAATTTGGTTGTTCTAAGACAACATTCAATAGCCTCGATACTCTATGGATCTATTTCTATATAATCCCTTGAGATTATGATACACAATAATGTAACCTTTTGAGAAAAAAAATTAACACTATCAAAAATTTTGACACAACTTCTTTTTGAAAATGGTCTTTAGAACACTTATAATCTTGTCTTCATGCTCATGATTATTATTTTTAAGATAAGAATATCATCTATAATGATTACCCCAAACTGATTGATATAATATATAATGGCTAAATTCATCAAATCCATGAAAAAAGTGGGGGAATTACTAAGACTAAAAGGAGTATATATATATATATTAATAATGTCCATACCTTGTATGGAATTCTATATTTAGTATATCCTACTTCTTGACCCTCAATTGATGATATCTATAATGAAAAAAAATCATGGAAAGGCAGGGAGCTCCACAATATTTTTCAAACAAGTCATCAGTACCACCCAATAAAAAATGTTGTGTTACATTAAACCATTATTCTTTTTTAGATAGATTAATGTTGAACCCCAAGGTGACACACATGGACAAAATTAACCCCTTATCATGGTATTCATGGGTTTTCATCTTCAAATCCCACAACTCAATTTGTGACATTTTGAATGGTGTCCTTGAAATTAGTGCGGAACCAGTTATGATTCTATCGAAAACTCATTTAAATGTTTTGGTGGAATCCAAGGAAACTCATCTAAGAACACATCCCCAAATTTCTAAAAAATGGGAATATCATCAATGATGATTTTCACTCAAACCATTTGAGACAAAAATTAATTTAGAATTAAAATTAAGACCCATAAACTGGATGAAATCTCTATATGATGTTCATACTTATCATAAAATTAATATATGATAATAGGTTGGATTTAAATATGAAACACTACATCCATTACCTAACAATTTATGAGGTATATATATAGATAATTCAAATCTATTCTCAGATAACATCAAATTAAATAAAAGGTGGAATTAAAAATATTTTCAATAAGCACATTCTGACAAATATCAACTAAAAATAATTCATTGGCTTTAGATGCAATAATTTTATCATTATGGGTTTTCACTGATTATTAGAAAACTAATTATTTTTATGGAATCTTAATATCAATAGAAAATTCATTAGATGTTAATGAGTTGGTATATCCAAAATTAGTTAGGAAATTAATACTCCTAGAGTGGATGGAATGTGTATGTTTCACCATGTTGTTATCACACCCTCATTAGAAATATTGACCACTTGAGATTTGTCGTTGTACCTAAATTTTTGAGATTGATAATGCTAATCATAATCACTAAACCATGGGTATATACTCTATTTCTCCCAATTCTCATCCTTCATTCAAATGAATCCCAATTGTGTGGTAGGTTTATTCTACGTACCTATTCCTCTATTTGTTTCATTTTCCATCTCTTTCCTGTCAACTAAAAAATAACCTTATAGAATTCCCTTCCACAAATAAAATTTTTATTAGACCCAGTAAAAATATTTCTTCTATTATTCTGTCCAAAAATTTTGTATAAATGAATTATATTCTTCTTCACTTCATCGTTTTATATTATCATTTGAAATTCATCACCAATTTATTTTCAAAACCATGATATTGATATGTAATCTCATAATTTGTTTTAACTTTTATAGGCTAGTACACAATCTCTTTGTATCATCCAAAGTTTTTTTAGAAAAATTCAATATAATACATTCTGTTATGCCACTAGAAAACATATCCACTTTATAAAATGGATGGATGACAATTCTGAATGTGTAACTCCAAAGTCCTGTGAAATTATCCTCCTTGGTACTAACAAAATCATCATCCTTTTTATTTACCTCCGGTCTCTCATTTTTCATCTTCATATGTGGAATAATAGGAAAGTACATATTGTTGGATATTTTATTGAACTCATATGAATACATGGATTAAATTCATCATACATTATCATATTATTTCATAGATTCCCCAACTGATCATCTTCTCAATATAAAATATAAATTTATATAATGAAATTATCATGTTTAGAACACTGTACAAAAGAGATTGTTTTTAGTGGTATTGATCAAATGTTCATCAACAAGTGTACCTGATGACCATCTAAAAGAAGGTGGATGTTTCTTCAAGATTGAATGAATAGAATTTTGTTCCTAGTTTTTCTCATTTTTATTCTCATTTTGATTCATAACATAGAAATATCTATTATCATAGAAACACTTTTTTTCATTAATGCTCCCATAACATTCTGATTCTCAAAAAAACAATTCACTATATTTCCCATAATAGTCAAAATTAATGTAGTTCCTTCTGGTTCCAACCATTTAATAAAACCAAAAATCATATTGTAAGAAGAATTTTTCAAAGTGAGAAACCACTTAATAATCAAAACCCAAGGATATGATTCCTTAATAATATCACCTTCCTTAATCTATGAAAACCTATGTTTATCTATGTTTATTATCAACCAACTTATTTTTTATTCATTCCTTATTGTTTATGAATAGATTCTTAATTATCAATGCATATCCCTATGGAGTTTTAAACATGTTTGTATTAAGGATATTCTTTGTATACTAGTATGCATTTGTGTTAGTCCAGAAAAATGACATTTGAGTTGTTACTCCTTAGTTCATCTACTCAAGAACCATTCCCTATTTTGCTTCTAGACATGGATTTCATTTTACGAATCCACTCACTCTATCCTTTAACTAAATCCTGGATCATTTTCATATGATTTTATTTATCCTTATATTATTACATACACATTTCAGTAGATTTCCAAATATTTTTTTCCCTACCTAGGATCAAAATGTTAAATAATCAGTACTCTGATACAACCTATTTTTACCCTTGGTTTTATACATTTTCATTACATCATTTTTTTTGAATACTTAAAACATTTAATAAAAATTTAACCAAAGAAAGAATTATCCTACTACCTTAAGAATCATAGAAACATAAACAATGGTACATATGTTAGCTACATTATCTCCCAAATGGTTCTTCATGACTAGAACCATTATTTGACACATCATACTTAAACAACATCATCATAACCGAGGGAAAGAAAAAAAAGTGGTGTGAGCATAGTTTCTCCATATTGGTAAACAAGGGATATATGTAAGCATAAATATGAGAATAAATGCATGGGAATATGATCATACCATTATAAGATCATAAATTGCATATCAAATATAATATATGTAAATCATGACATAAATATTTATGGATCATAATACATGAATCTTAAGACAATTATAAACATGAACTATGTGATCATATCGTATGACAAAGACATATAATTTTTGGAAAACACATAACCATGTAACATCATTACCTATAAGTCTAGGCACAACAGAAAAAAATAATAGGGAACTATATGGACACCTATTGGGAGGGGCACAACACCATCTCAATCATTTTCAATTACTTATATGTGATTAGGTTTCCCCCTTTTCCCATTGTGGATGGGTATCCCAAACTTCCCAATTTGGATTGTGTTTCTGCCTCTTCCCATAGTTGATAAGGTTCCCCATATTCCCATACTGGATAGGAAATCCCCATTTTCCTATAGTGGAGTGGGTTTCATCATATTTCATAGTGGATCATTCCCATCGACTTGATATCTGTCATTATCTATTGAGATATAAATATTTACCAAATAAATCATTTGGTGATATGGATCCCACCCATATCCTAAAGAAATTATACATACATATCCCACATGATCATAACCAATCATATCATATCCCAAGAAATTATATTAGTGTCATAAACCTATAATCATATCAGCACCTACAGAAAAAGGCTTGTTTAATAATCATTTCATCAATGCATAACTCAAGAAAAGAAGCAGGTTTCATAAGTATGTATTTCCTGAAAGACATATGGTTTTCATAAAAACCATGACATAAAAACACAAAACATTCAAAAAAGGAATATGGATATAATAATTGGATTATGTCTCCAAAAATATTTTTGTAACAATAATGAATGCCAAATTAGATGGTAAATAACTTTAAAATATGTTTTAAAACAATCTAAAGGAAAAATCTTTTTTTCATTTAATTTAAAAAAACATAAACCTTCTAAAAAATAATTTTTTAATGAAAATAAACATAAAAATTTATATAATAATATTTATAAGAATTTTAATTCTATTTCTTTTAAAACACATTGAATACATATAAATAATTATATCAAATTTTTTGAACCCCATTTCATAAAAAAAAATAAAAACATATACTATATTCTTGAAAAACATAAAAAAATTATAATCATATTTCATTGAAAAATATCATAAAATAAAAAATAAAAAATTATTTATTTAAATGAATTTTCAAAATGTGATTTTTTTAAATTTGGGTCATGTGTCTCAAAGTAGGCCATTTTTCAGAAAAATGCTTTATATATTTAGTAACTTTTGAATCCTAAACCCCATGAAAGAGATATCACGATATTTATATTTTAATACCTTTATATTTAGGGATAATAATTATATAATATATTCATTTTAATTTTATATGCCACACATAAGAAAGAAGTGGTGAATATTTCATAAATATCAAATATATAAAAGTTAGACTATAAATCCCCTCACCTTATGTATTGAATCTCATAGTACTCGATAAAACCACCTTTATAATAATTATAAGTCTATTATACACATAAAAACCCATATTTTTATATATATTACAATATATTGAATCAAATATCTTCTTATTAATAGTTCCATGTTATGTTTGTGTTTCAGGTAACATCTTTTTTATTCTTTATGTGTGTCTTAATTTGATATTTTTTCATTCCTCATATTATATCATAATTTTTATATTTCAATTGAAGATAAAAATATCATTTATATTCTGTATATATGTATTTATTATAGTTTATGGTAGATATAAATATTAAATGGAATACACTTTTCATGGAAATGGTAGGTCATACATTTGAAAGAACTTTCTTTATTTTAAATTATTTTATAGAAAAAACCTAAGGAAATGAAATTTATGTATAGATATATAAACAATACAGCATTATTATTATTCATTATATATCATATATTCTTACTGAAGACATATAAAATATATCCTTTGTAGAATGTGAATTCATCACATCGCTTTAAGGAGGCAATATTCCATACTTCCCGAAATGAAATTATTGTATTTACAGAAAATGGAACGAATGAAGATATGTGTCATATAATGAATACTAGAGTATAATATCATAATTTTTTTAACATAAAAAATAGTATTTTTTGTCTGGAGAATGAAAATAAAACAAAATATCATGAGGAATGATGTTTCTTCTTATTTGTGTATCTCCTCTTAGTTTTCACCAAAGGGATTCCTTGGATGGATTTCATCCCATTGGGATGATATATAATGAATTTAAAGACATTATTATTATATTTTTTATGTAATTTTAATCCCAAATGTCATTATATGTGTGAATAAGTGGGAGGGGTGAGTTAGTTATATAGTGGAGGAGAAGTGGCATTATTGTAAATGTTTTAAAAGGTAAATATACAAACATTTCTACAAATGAAAATTGGCTCCAATAATGATCCCAATATGATAAAATGAAGTATATAGTCAACATAATATCATCTATTATATTTTTGGAAAGTTTTCTAGGTCATTAATATACTTATGAATATGGTTTAGTCATTGGTTAAACTAATTCTTCTCTTAATTGCATAAAATAATTTTAATCATTTTGTTGATATTTTTTATTGAAAAAAATTTATACCTTATTATAAATTATAAATTATCTTGATTAAAAATATGAACACCTTATTTTTCAAATTTTAATATAATAATTGGTATAAATTAATTTACATTTAATCATACTGACCTGTTGTGATAGTGTGGTTTTTAATAAAAAGGATTTAAATTTTGTAATGTTTTCATATCAAATTTCTATGTGAAATTGGTTCTGGTGATCTAAATATGCTGACTAAATTTGTAATTATTCTAAATAACATAACAACCATATTTAAATAAAATTTATCTATATAAATAATTAGATGAAAACCACTTTTTGAATTTAAATTCAATTTTTTGAACTATTCATTCAAAATATTGTTTTTCAATAAAATTACTAAAATTAACCCAAAGATAATTTCTGAAATTTGAATTAAAAAACAATAAATATTTTTTCTAATTAACTATCCAAAATATTCTATAATTAATTTTATTATTTCTCTCTAAAAGATATAAAAAGTATTAATTTGAGAAAAAAGTATTTTCAAACATATTGATAATTTACAAATTTTACATGTTTTATTATGAACATCATTTATTTATATAAAACAATTTTAAATAAAATTTTAAATATATTTATTACTATTTATATTAATAAATTTAACAGATATGTTATAACTATCTCATTAAATAGTTATTATAATAAAATGTTTGTTCATAGAAACTTGGTGTAATGTGTAATGCTAGCCTAGTCGCTGTTACAAGTAGTGAAATCTTATCATGGTGTAGTTTATAATGAATTTTTGACATAGTGTAGTATGAAATTCATGAAATGAATGAAATCAATGAAAATTAATTTATAAAAAAGGATCACAACAAATCAGGGTGTTATAGTTTAGATGGAAGAACTAGAGTTACAGAAGTAGGTGGAATATTTTTCATTGATTAACCTTGATCATGATGGAATGAAAATGTTCAAGAACTATGTATTTGTTCCATCCATACCAGTTTTGAACAACTAGTTGTAAGATGAAACTCATAGTTCATCATTAATCATTAATCCTAGAATTATAATGATATTTAGATATCTGACATAGTATTTTTTGTGGGGTGGCTTGATGAGAAATTTTTTATAATCTATATATCAGTGATTGTTATGTCAGAAAGTAAAGGATATGAAAAAAATTCTAAAGGGTTGATACTTCTATTTCTGATACTATATTAGAAATTAAAAAAATAACCATATATTTTATTATTGTACTCCAAGAAACCATTAAAGGGTATAATTTTATATGGTTCATAGTCCATCACCTTATAGAGTCCACTTACATAATCATTATTACTAAATATATATTCATGGATAATATTTATAGGATATAATTTACGGAAGTGGAGATGTTTCATGGATTACTACATTCTACAGTATCTAATTGGGATATGAAAATTAGCTCAATGTTCTGGTGATTTCCTCGTCATGATCAAGATACATTGTTATGTTTCAGTACTCTTTACCATCCATAGACATATTTTCAACCTGGGAAATAATTTAAAATTTAAAATATGTGGATATTGTTTTCTATGTATATAAATGTTTTTTAGGATAAACACCATAATCTGGTTGAGTTTTCAAAGAAAAATATCTTTTAATAAAACATTAATATAGACCCTTTTTAATCCATATCGGAATAGAAGTGTATAGTTCCAATGTACTACGACGAATATGGATATATTAAACTACTAGGACCTATGTATGATGAATATATTCAATAGAATGTCATATATTTTCCGCAACACATAATGAAAACAAAAATATGGAAGAAAAGCAATAATAAAATTTTCTATCACGGTATTGAATTTGATGTTGCTGAAATTGTATTTATATAATTTTATCCTTGGTAAAAGGTAATAAAATTTGGAAGTAATGGCAGACTAAGTCCTTGGTATATTGGTCCTTTTTTAATTCTTAATCATATTGGTATCATGTATTATCGATTAGTGCTTCCACTGAAACTCTCACAAGTATATGATGTCTTCCACATATCTCCCCTATGTAATAACATAACTAATCAATAAATTGTACTATAAAGAGAGTTATTACATATAGAGTGTGATCTTTCATGAGAATAAAAAATGATGGAGGTTCTGGATAATTGAGGGAATTTTCTACAAAATTGAACCACTGACTTGTTCACTGTCTTTTGAAAAAAATCACAATTTGAATACTAAATTTAGGAAAATGAGGATATGTTGAATTAGTATTATTTTCAATTTTTTCTTTCTGTGATTAATTTCCAGGGTGAAATTCATTTTATAGGGAGAAAAATTTAACAACAAAAGATTAGAGCATTATTTTTTTAATATAAATTAAATTTCATTGATATTATGCTTTACACAAAACACCATGATTAGTTTAACAAAATATAATATTAAAATAATTATTTTACATCTGTATATTGACATATATTTTCAACAATTTGGTATGAATATGAAGAATAATATTTTATAAATTATGTATAATATTTTATATAATCAACTAATTTTGATAATTAGCCACCTAATTTCTTGTAATGTAAATATTAGTTTTCAAAATAATACTTTACCAATATTTGTTTCATTCTCATAACAAATAATAAATGTAATTTTTTTTTTACTTTTTTTTAAATGTAGTTGAAAAAATATTCAATTGTGAAATATACATTTCCAAATTATCGTTGAGTTATTTTTTGGATAATATTATATAATGATTAATTTTTTGACGAATTTTGAAAAATACTGATTTATATTAAAAACCCATAATTTCAATTTATATAATTTAGAAAATCCATTATATTTTTTCTGGTTTTAAAACTAAAAATAAAAAAATTATAAATTTATTCATCCAATTTATTCAGTTTTAATCATTTTCATTTATAATTTTGATATTAAAACATTTAATAATTGTAAAAAAAATTATTATTGAAAATTACTTTTTCGTCGTGTCTATGATTTTAATTTCAAAATAAAATTTTAAACTTCTATTAATGAAAGATGATTATTTTTACTCTATAATTACTATAAGCATAATTAAAATTATATAATTAATTCATCTTGTTTGTTGATTGATATGAAGAGTCAAAATAATTAAAATTAATTAATGTGTTTAAGAATAACAAAGTTCTATGGGGGTTTATCTAAAAATTAAAGGGATAAATAGATCAATAAACATGTTAAAATGTCATTATATGGAAATATTTCGACCTAATATCAACTAATGTTCTATAAATATTCTTTTTATAGACTTTTGGCATGTTAAAAGTGTGGGAACGCATTTTTATTTTCAATAAATTCAATGGTTTCATCTTTCCCCCTTATTTAATAGTAGCCCTCTACACTCCTCTTCAAAACACCAAAAAAATATTTGTTAAAAAAATAACTGTGAAAATTATATACATTAATACTTCATATATTACTTTTAAAAAATTATTGGTAAACCATCTATAAAAGGTTTTATTTTGAAACCTAAATTATTTTTTCATAGAATACGTTTATTCTTTAACCATGTGTTTTCATATTATTTCTTCTGTTGACTCCATCATAAATTATTCAACCACAATTATATAATATAATCTGTATATAAGATATAATGAGAGGTTATTATTATAATTTCATGACTTCCATATATCTCCTCTTCAATCATGTTGATAGGGAAACCATCAATTGTTCGTATGGTTGACACCTACCACACAAACCAATGTAATTAATATTCCATAACCACCTCTCACATCTAGAGATAATGATGGATTTATAGATTAAATATTATATTCTTGAAATGATAATATCTATTTTTTTAGAATATCAAACCTTCTATCTCACCTTCCAATTATTTTATAAATGATATCATCGCTTTTGTGTACATGTGGACTTCTGGTTCCTTGAGATGATGTTGTACTATTATAATTTTTTTAACGTGGAAAGTAATACTGATCAATTAAATATATATATATATAATATATATATGAAAAACATATTATTTAATATTAAATTAATATTTTAATTTATTTTTATCAATTGAAAAAAAATTGAATCTATGTACATGTGTATATAGGGAGTACCTTCGCTCAATATGGTATAATTCATTTTACATATCTAACATTAATGGATTAAACTAATAATTTTATTATAAATCTATAAGATATTAATATAGTGGATTAAAATTTTGATATTATGTGACAATTATAAATTTAAAATGAGTAACAATTATAAATAAAAATAGATATGATAAAAAAATAATTTAGAACATGATACATGATTTTAACAAGTAATTTTTAATAAATCGTAAATAAGAATCCATAAGTATATATTATATGGTAAGATATACATAGGTATGACTATGGAATAGATTAATAATTAAACTAAATCTTTTATAAATGATTTCTTAATGTGTAAAAGAAATCTGATACTTAATGTAAGTTTTTTCTATTCTAACATTTATTTCTTGGAGACAAATGTATTATTACCCAATTGATTCGTTTATGTTGTGTATATAATAAAATAATGAGTTTTCATCAAATGAATTTAAAAATATTCATGATATTATATTTTTCATTTGATTTTATTATTTAATTGTTCATATGATACAAAATTTTACCTATGCGGTAAGGGGTTTTCCAACATACTTTAATTTTTTTAAAGACATGTCATTTTCAAAACATATTTCTTTTGTGTGATTTATATACTAACCATGAATTTATTTTCTTATTATTTCTTGGATAATAATGGGATTTACATGTCCTTATACGATAATTTAATTTAGGGATATAATGATTCAATATATACCAATGTGGTAACGGTTTTATAGTATTGTTCAATTATTTACCGAAATTGATTAAAATTATGTTTTTGATGGTGAAAATTAATGATCTATTTACAAAGAAACAATAGTTTTTATATCATTTGGTTATCCTTGTAAAATATATATTTTTCATCACAGTTCCCATTCATTATTTACTCATCATTCTTACATTATATTTTAATGGAAAACTAACATTAATTATCTCCTCCTTTAAAAACTATTTTTCTTCCATGGAAATTTTTCTTTTAAAAAATGATTTAAATAATGTTTTCAATATTATACAAATATTATTTAAATTAATTTTTAGGAAAAGTTTAATAATTTATTTTTTGGAATGTTTTAGTAATTATATAAATAGGAAATTTTTAATTTTACTGAAGATATGAATAGATTCATCATTTTAACAAATACCATATGAATGACAGTTTTATACATCATGAACACTCAATAATTATGGATTCCTTAAATTTTTTACATGGTCATTTTCAAATATAATGTTTTCATTAATAATCAAGTAAATTTATATATTTTAATTAAGATTTTTCAAAAGGAGGAGTTCATTTTCTTCATTAAATATTCCATGTGGTCATTAAAAATGGTTTACCTTGTAGTATGACATGTTTTGAAAATAAAAACGTTTTATTAGATATATGATCTAATTATAACATCATTATTTATTATTTAAATTATTTATAATTATCCTTAAAGGATTTTTATGATTCAATTTTATTTTTCATGAGTTATTATATGATAAAAATAAAAAAATTTAATAAACAAAGTATATTTTCCATGTGTTTTAATACAATGATATGATGAAATTTTTGTATAATTTCCCTCTATTAAATTGGTCATACTATGATGATATTTTTTTAAAACCCATTTCTATTAAATGATTATAATAAGTTAAATGTTTTATGTCCTTATGGAACTTGAATTTATAGACTATATGAAGGGTGTGAAATATATCTCCCCCAAGTGAATTGTGAAATTATTAATGTTCTATGATTTAAGAGGTTACCCAAGAGGATAAACCAATATATATAAATTAGGTATATTGGTTGTAATCTCATTCTCATAAAATCTGCTACACCGTTAGTTATCCTGATCCTAAAGCATATGAATGGGTTGTATTCCCAATCCTATCATGTTATGAATTTAATGGTGGGTAACCATTCCAAATGATTTTTTTTCCTATATGTATTAAATGAAATTATTTATTTCACAAATTTAATTTCCCCATTGATCATGTTTTTTGACTACTTTATTATTCATGTCATCTAAACATATAATCTTAATTCCATTGCACATGTTAAGGATTGATTATATGAGGATAAAAGTTTCAAAATGTTAATCTAATGTTCCCAAATCCTTATTATAATGTAATTTAGATATCCCCTGTGATTACCCTTACTGATCATTTTATCATAGCCATTCTTATATTCCCATTCCAAAGGTTATGCAGGATATTTTATACTGTGGTATGCCTATGATATGTACTATTAGAGAGGGTAATTATGGAGATGTAAAATGTGTTAAATAAAATAACAATATTTTGTATCTACTCTCCAAACACACTATTCTATTATGGTCCATTGAATGTACATTTGAAATTTTTATAGTATTCATATACTATGATATAAAATATATATACAAAAATTGAAGCTTAATATATTTTTCCTGCTTTTTTTTAAAAAAACATTTACTGTGTGAATTGGTATCCTAAGACATAGGGTTAAAAATATTTGACTTGAAATAAAAAATATAATCCAATGCCACTCAGTATTAACATGAAACTAACGTTTTGGAAGGTCATGGTCTCAAAAAACGTCTCTTTAAAATGTATATAAATTATAGTATTTTAAGATGTATTCTATATCACATTATAATATCATAAATCAAATATAGGTATTCATATTTAATTTGATTAATTTCATAATCTTGAACAATCCAAAAAATAAAAACCATTAAACCATATTGAAAAGTTAATCATTACAGAACTCTGATATTCCATTTTTACTCAAAAACAAAAGAATATTATATTAATACATATAAAAATTAAATCAATTATTGAGGTATATTAAACCCTTTAATTGTATGGGTAATAAATATATGAAATTAACATACCCCATAAGCATTATTATTTTAAGGATTGAATGATACTCCCAACATTATTTGTTAAGGAATTATTTGATGGGTTGATGAGAAGTCCAAAAAAAATTCACTCTACCCAGTGATAATTTATTCAAAATGGATTTTTTATACATTCATTTTTATAAAAAAATATTACATATAATATGTAATAATGTTATTAATTCAATCTCATAGCACATTATAATCACATGTCCTATTAAAAGAAAACAGAATCTGTTATCATACCTAGCATGTACGCCCTTATATTCTTGAATAATAATTAATTATAGATGAATAAAACATACACTGAATAATATATTTATTCATTATAGACATAAATATTAACAAATAAAAACATTGAAATAAATAAATACATAATTCATTACTGAAGAAAAATAAGATAAAGAATTCATGAACTCTTTAATAATAAAAATATTTGAATCATTCTATAATAAATGTAGAAATATACTTGAATAATTAATTATAATATAATGTAAACATATAATATTTTCAATTACATGGTCTCAATATGAACTCCATCATATT
Source organism: Viscum album (assembly GCA_963277665.1). Classification (NCBI taxonomy): domain Eukaryota; kingdom Viridiplantae; phylum Streptophyta; class Magnoliopsida; order Santalales; family Viscaceae; genus Viscum; species Viscum album. Next base: position 437,176 of record CAUJRU010000448.1, on the reverse strand, counting down.
TCCCTATATGAGATAATTTATAATCACTTTTATTATTAAATAATAAATATTTCACAATTATGTAAACAATTTTCCTAAATTGATCACCTCATAAGAGAATTTATTTAATCCCCTAATCATAAAAATATGAAAAACCACTATTGGAATGGATAAAATAATTTTTGAATTTTTCCTTAATATAAACAATTTTAATTTATATTAATGAGTTATTCTTCTTTAAATATAAACACATTAAAATTTTCATTTTAATTTTTATTTTGTAAACATATTATAAATTTTAGAATAATATAATTAAAATTAAATCCTATGAAATATCTATAATAATGTTTTGGTATTGATTAACCCCCACCAGATTGAGCACACATCGGTGAAGGGTTTTGGGGATTTTAATAAATACCTTACTTTTTTTTTAAAAAAATGGATTGCACTATAACAAATGTAAATATTTTTTAGTCCTTTAAAATTACATTTGTTGTGAAAATTATTAATTCTATATACATTCATGTTCATACCATGGAAGTGGAAAATTTGGGTATCTGTTTACATTGTCACTTTATTTTTTCTTTGTGTTATTTTAGGAATTCATATATCCAAAATAGAAAGTCAATTACACTATGAACCAAATTCATTAATGTTTTATGGAAATGAATTTTTTGTATAGAATGAAATGTAAACAATATCGTTACCCTTCCATGTATTTTTCTGAAAATATTTTAGGCAGTTACATATTATCAACAAGGTATTATTTTTTAGGGCTAAAAAAATCTTATTCTGAAGGCCACCATGGTGTAAATAACCTTTCAACCAGTTTGTCTCATCAGATTTGAAATAATATTTTTCAAAAATTCATAGTGGCACATAAAATATCATTTTATATATTCTATGAAATGGTGTTATAAACAATAAATCTGCCATATCCATTTTTTAATACACCACCTCATGATAAATGATAACCATGACCCAAAATTCTTGTTTTTACGGTGGTATACTGCGTTACCTAGGAATATGATTTTTACTACTTTCAAATTATTTAAAAAAATTAATCCAGACAATCATTAGTATACTCTAACACCACATAAGTAATTTAGGTATGTTTATAACATAAAAAATTGATAGGACAAACAACTCCAAAACATAATTAAACATATAAACATCATCTTTGTTTAGAATAAATATAATTGAAGAATAAGAAATGGAATATCATTTTATTGGTAATCTGGAATATTGAATCCTTTTATAATAAAAAAATATTTTTCACTATGAATCTTCCTAATGAATCATTATTCTAGAATATTTTATAGATAACATTAGTATCCTAAAAATGAAAAATATCTCCCTCAATCAATGTCCAACTAAAACCATTGGTTTAAATGTATATCAGAAATGAGAGAAATATATAATTCATTCATATGAATTTTAATTTGTTTCTTCAAAATATTGTAAATCCAAACATCTATAATGATTGAATAAAATTATATTCACCACCAATATAATTAATAATGATTTTTATATATATAAATTACTTTTTAATAACTGAATATTTAATAAATTTCAAGAATATATGCTTGAGGACCATAAAGGATTAGGTTATTTAGATACCATATACAAAATTTTCATATTTCATAAATGACCATAAGAATCTCACCGAAAATTTTCCAATATATTATACCTCATAGACAATGACTATATAAGAACAATCTTCATAACTGTTGATAAGGAAACATAAGAAAAGATGATATTGGATGCTCAGTAAGGGTAATGAGGGGATATATCAACATAACATATAATTAAAGGTTTGAGAACTTGATAATTGAGTTTAAAACCATGACCTTTATATCATATTACGTAATCGTGAGACATAAAATATATTATGGGTTTTTACAATACAAGAATCAATGAGAATTCAAAGAACACAAGCCATGATAACATTCCATTGGTATATGACGTAGATTTTTGGCATATATATATATAATTATAAATCCATAGGTCAGGGGTACGAGATAGGATATTTAAATCATTTAATGCATGGGATAATCATTCATATACTAGTTTTGGGTTCAGGATAACCTCTTGTGTAATCACATTTCTTTGGATTGGGATGACGACCTATGTACCCTCTTTGTTTCGAATGAAATATCATCCCATGTACCATATGTTATAATAGAAAATATACAATTTCCCAATTAAATAGGGGGAGATATAAGTCCCACCCCTAACATAATCTATGCATTTGTGTGTCACATCATCATAAATCATTCATCACGTAATAACCCACAAAAGTCCAGCATTTCATAAACAATTCAATATATCATAATCAATAATAAGGAAATTAGATTCGAAATCATCTCATCGACTCAACAAAGCATTAATCATTTAAAAGAAAAGGGTTTCATAAAAAAAATATTCATTTAGTTAAACCATTTAGTGAAATAATTAGTATGGTAGCATTGGTTAACATAAACAAAAAATCATGAGTAACAAAAATCATATTGGAATTGATGAACATAAATTACACAATGAGATCATTAAAACTTTTTTAAGTGAAATCTACTTTGAATTTTTAAAACACTTCCTTAAAATATAAAAAAGTAATGAATATTACATAACCAATTATACAAAAAATAAACCATGAAAAAATATAATGTAAAAATAAAATAATTATGTGTCCATTATGATAGAAAACTCTCATCATGTTATACATGTTTAAATAAATATTTCATTCATATTTTTTATAATCATCAAATAAATATCATTCAAAAAATGATAAGAAGATTCTAATTAAAACATTTTTAAAAACATAGGTTCAAAATAATTTAAATAATATTTAGGATAATAGTTAAAAACATTCATTAATATACTATTTTATAAAACATCAACATAGATTCAAAATTCATTTTCATCCAAAAAAGATTAAATTTGGGTTTCCTTAAAAAATTATTTTGGGCACATTAGTTTAGAAAAAGTGGAAATTAAAATAAAAACTTTAATTATCTCAACATAACCAATGTATATGATATATCATGAGTTTATTTATAGAAATATTATCTGATTTCATAATCATAAACATAATGATGAACAATCCCCATAAACTATTTGATTGTAACATAATAGTTTTACCACATTAGAATATTTTGACAACTATACCCTATGAAAGGAATAAATTTATTTGGACAAGTTATCCAATAATAATAATCATCAGCATAATATAACATGTTCATGGGAAATATATACATCACTCTTAATAATCAATTGGTAAATATGGAATCTTTCCTTCATAAATAAAAGTGATATAAAATAACCCTTACCATTTTAGTAATAATTGGAATCATAAGACAAATAATGAGATAAATTCATTAGTATATGAATATAAAATAATTATCATTTGATTAATAATAAAATAAATTAATGTGATGTATATACAACATATAAAATAAACAATTTGTTGGCTATGTAATGTGTCCAAAATAAATAAAAGTGGTATGAAAAATCCCTTATCAATTTGGTAATATCTTGAATCACAATCCCCAATAGAAAATGACATAAAAAAAAAATAATACATATATTTTAAATAATTATATTCCTTATATAGCAAGTAAAATGGGATTTATATACACCAAACAATAGAGACAACTGGTAAATATGACATATTTTTTGCCGAATGAAAAGGGATACATGAAATCCCTTACATTAAGTCTCAACATTCTCTCTATAGGATTCAAAAATATATTATAATAATTTTGGGATTATTAAATAATATATTAAAGAACCATAACTACATATATCATACACTATTTTATTTTATTAGTACCTTTTATTACTTATTTATTAATAATTTCCTTTTAATGTCACTTTTTTGTAATAATTGCATTATTATACCCGTATGATTTGGATTTTTATTTTAGGTAATTTTATATTAATCATGATTATACCATATAAAAAATGATAAAATGTAATAGATAAAATATATAATCATTATATATATATAGTAATTCATTAATTATTGATAATGAAAAATAATTAAACTATTCATAGAGATAGTAGGTCATACACATGCATTAAAATATTTTCCATTTTCATGATGGATAGAGTCAACGGATGGTAAATAATATATCACCATTAAATTGTAATTTAATTTAATATATATAACTAATATTAATTATGATTAATCATCATACCATTCATATAAATAATATGTATAAAATAAATCACATCACTTCGCGAGGTTGAAGTCTGCCCTACCGAATGGGGATGAAATCTTGTTCCCATTAAATATATATTAATAAATTTTGTGAGATATTATAATGAATTAATTTTAAATAAATCATAAATACCTCTATATAATTCAAATTTAAAATTATATATAATGATGATTAGTGGTTATGGGAAACCAATTAGATCGCATCGTGGGGAAGTAGTCTGTTATACACATGACCAACAATTTTGTTTCCTAATTGGTGGAAGATGATATAGTATGTCATGAACCCCTCCCACCAAAGATGACCCTCCTGAGCTGGCAATGGTGTAAGGGAGATAATGAACCCCCAAGTCCCACCTCCAGTAGGCCCTGGGTTGGCAACTAGCACCAAGGGTATGAGTTTTCACAAAATATGGGAGGCATTACCCTTTTATTATTTAAGATCGGGAAATAGGAAAAGTCAACCACCAAAAAGGAAAAGAAAACGTATATAGAAATAAACGAAAACCAATCCCACATGCATGTTTAAACAATTTTATAACAAGGTGCAAGTACAAGAACGCTCAAAGTACAATACTAAAAGAAACAAGTGTACTGCAACAACAACAACTCCAACTGTCCGACTAGTAGGGTCCCGCACGGCCCTGGTAGTCCTCCTAGAAACCTGAATGTATATGTAGGGTGAGAATACAAGTATACTTAGTAGGGAAACCTAAATCTCTCATGCACAAGTGGGGAGACATCCTAATGTCCCGTGAGAACAACAGAAGAACCCTAGAAAGGAATTCTATCCACCCAACCTCACCAGCCACACTCACCAAAAACACAATCACAACAGGTAATATTATTTAAGAAATAAGAGTATTGGGTACCCCGCACCGTTTCCCAGTAGTTAGTTGCTCTTCCTAACGGCGAACATCCTGACGCTGCCACACTATCCCCGCCCACACAAACTTGGGCCTCACAACCACGTATCCTGCCCGCACACACATGGGCCTCACAACCACGTATCCCGCCCACACACACCTGGGCCCCACAACCACGTATCCTGCCCACACACACCTGGGCCTCACAACTATGTATCCCACCGGCACAAACCTGGACCTCACAACCACGTATCCTCCCCGCACACACCTGGGCCTCATCCCGAAGATTCTTTGGAAACAGTAGAACCGTCCCGAAGAGTCTTGGGCTAAAACCACCCCAATAAAAACCTACCCAAAGAGTCTTAGGTGTAAGGTCGCCTCAAGCCATCATTGCCTAGGGGAGAAGGAGCAGGAAGGAGATAGTAACTAAGGAAAAAACACCCACTCCCATGAAATGGGAGTGTTCGGCACTATGTGCTCATCATGGGTGGGGTGCGTCAAAACACAAAGATATATATATATATATATATGTATTACACATACATAGCCCAACCTATGGATTCTAAACAGAGAAACTGAGCACGTTCCTCGGCACTGCTACTACGAAGCATTCATACAACAAACAACCCCAACCCCATTTAGGTTTTCACATTTCATCAGAATTAGTTTATATAGTTCCTTAACTACTGGGAAACTATCCACAACCAACCACATCAATAGTTCGTAAAACATATCCCTCCCATCCACAAATCAAGTTATGAAAACACAAGCAACAAAACTAGGTCCTTCTTATCAAAAAACCAACCCATTGATTATTAATCTCATTCCATTACCATGACCCACCATTCATTAACTACTACACTATTATTTATTATTCACAACCCAATGTTCGTTCACATTAAAACCCAACCCTGCAGCCCTGCTTCCAACCACCATAACCACAACCGCACCGTATATCATTATCCCTTTAATACCATCTATCGCAGCCCCGCTACCCATCACTAACATAACATTCAAACCAACCCACAACCAATTCAACCATAGCCCCGCTCCTCACCCGATCCACAAAAACCCACAACATAGCCCCATCACATGCCACGTATCAAAGCCAACACCCACATGTTCATTATTCCATTTTTCATAACCAGAGTGATCACACAAGGGTTCCCGATTTTAAACAGCCAACTTTACACGATTAACCAATTTCCACATTTAACAAAGTTTACATCCACAAAAACGGTCTAGAAAGATAGGGAAACATTTAATTGTGTAAGCAAAGGCCCCCAAAGACCGTCATTTTCAGTAGGCATAAGCCTATTCAATTCAAAACATAATATCACAGGATATAAAGTAACAGCGATCACAAACTTCCCATCCCCATTATATAAGCCAGTTATTATCTTTATTTATTGGTTCAACTTTATATCACAAAAACAAGGGGATACCCACCCCACATGATGCACAAAAGAGATAGACAAAGGTAAGATCCCTACCTCAATAGGTTCAGATCGCAACGCTCCCCCAGATCAACCTTAGAAGACTTCTGTCGGCATCAGTCACTTCCATCGGGTCCCGAAAAAACCTCCTCAGGTGAAAGACATAATGGAAAGGAAGTAGTAAAGACAACTGACCGAAGCTCGGATTTTTCGTCTCATCGTTACAATCCCATGGCCACTGACGGATTGTAAATCACAGCTCGGACGAAAAAGTTATGGAAGAAAGAGCCTTTAAGTCTCGTCGGAGAACTCTGCTTAGAGGAAAGGGGAGGAGAGGGGTGAGTTGAAAATTAGGAGGGGACCCCTTCTTTTATAGGCGAGAAAAGTAAAAGTACATGGCATGTACTTTATGGTACATGGAGTGTACTCGGTTATTTCACACTATCTCCACGCGGCTTCTAACACGGCTCCGCGACCGTTGACTGTTCAACACATGGTTTGAGGGTAACTCATACGTGGGGAAGGACTACACAGCGTGTAATTTTGACATACGACAAGTACCCATTTATTTCAAATGGCAATGACACGGCTCCAACACGGCACAGGGTCGTTGACTGGTAACGTGTACGCGGGGAGGGACTACACGACATGTACTACTGGACACACGGCGTGCACCCATTATTTCAAACAGCAAGGACATGGCCTTCAACACAGGGTATAACTGGAAAGGTGGTACACGGTCTGTAGTATGGACACACGGCGTGTACCCACTTATTTCACATAGCAAGGACATGACCTTCAACACAGGGGATACTCGGCAAGGGGGTACACGGCGTGTACTCATACTACACGGCGTGTAGTTTCAAAATTCTGAAAAGTGTGGGAAAAGTCTATTTTACCCTCCATAACACTTCATGGCCTTCTTTTTGACAACGAAATGGGCTAGAGAGGTCCAGGACATTAAATCAGATACCTCCTAAAACATTCTCGTCCCCGAGAATTCAAAAACCAACCTAGAGGAACACAAAAAGATACCTCTTAGGGTTCTCATTATAACAGGAACCCAACCAACAACCCTAATCATATGTGTTAGGAATTCATTCTCCTATGTCGAGATATTATCCACTTTAGGCAGCAATGACTCGCCTGCACTGGTTTAATCGCATCCTCATTAAGGCGTCTCAATTAATAATTGGGTCTTCCCACTTTCATACATTAGGATTTTCCAACTTACACATCCCTTAACACTGTACAGCCCACACACTTCCCGAAAATGTGGTTTGGGGAAAGATTCATTCTCCTATGTCGAGATATTATCCACTTTAAGTGGCACTGACTCGCCCGCACGGGTTCAATTGCATCCGCATTAATGCGACTCGATTAAGGATTAGGTTTTTCCATTTCCTCACACATCCGGACATGTTACACACTTCCAGAGAAATAGGAAACAAAAGGTCTCACAACCGACAAGCCAGGCATCCCATATATCAGAGGTACAAAGTATAACATCAACACAAAGCTCAGAATAACAAGGGAAAACAAAAGTCAAAACAACTTCGGGTACTGAGCGTGCATCTAGTTCTCCTGCTCATATGATCTCTCCTCGAGGCTGCCATGCCTCCACAACACACGAACCAATGGAATGGTTCATCCACAGAGCACCTTATCTTTATGATCCTCGATTCTGACTAGATGTTCCTCAAAGGTCACGTCATCTCCCATATCTAACTCTCCCCAGTCGATAACGTGGGAGTCATCATGTAATTACCGATGAAGTTGGGATACATGGAGGACGTCATGAACCTTCTCCAACTGAGGTGGAAGGGCCAGCTGATATGCCACCTCACCGACTAGCCTCAGCACCTCAAAAGGTCCTATGAACCTAGGTGAGAGCTTTCTCCATTTCCCAAAACTCCACTGCCCCCGTCGAGGGGAAACCTTCAAAAACACATGGTCCCCCACCTCGAACACCAAGGGCCTCCTCCAACGATCAACATAAGACTTCTTTCAGTCCTAAGCTGCTTTCATCCTCTCACGTACAAGCTGGACTATCTCTGTGGTGCTCTACACTACCAATGGCCCAAGAGCACCTGCCTCACCAACCTCTTCCCAGCAAATGGGTGAACGACATGGTCTTCCATAAAAAGTCTCAAACGGTTCCATGCCAATAGTAGAGTGGATGCTGTTGTTGTAGGAAAACTCTACTAAAGGCAAGTGTCGTACCCATGTTCCTCCTAAATCCAAAATGCATGCTCGCAGTATGAACTCCAACATCTGGATAGTTCACTCTATCTGCCCATCGGTCTGGGGGTGGAAAGCAGTGCTAAGGCATAGCTGGGTGCCAAAAGCATGTTGTAACCCCCTCGAGACTCATGGGGTAAACTGAGTATCTCGATATGAGACGATAGTCTTTTGGACTCCATGCAACCAAAAAACCTCATCTACGTACCTATGTGCTGAGATACTCACCGGGCCTGACTCCTTAATTGCTAATAAGTGAGCTGATTTTGTCAGTCGATCCACCACTACCCAGATATCATCATAACCACCCTAGGCTATGGGTATTCCTGTGAAGAAGTCCATTGAGATTTCATCCCACTTCCACTCGGGGGCATCTAAAGGATGCAACAAACCACTGGGAACACGGTGTTCAGCCTTCACTTGCTGACACACTAGGCATTTATCCACAAACACTGCCACTGCCCGTTTCACCCCGAGCCACCTAAACTGTTCCCTCAGGACTCAGTACATTTTTGAAACTCCTGGATGTACAACCAAGGCAGAGATATGGAACTCACAAAGAACTCCCTCACGCATTGTCTCTGGAACAAACAACCTTCCATGGAAAAGCATCTGATGTCGACTGTCCTCTGACCATCCATCTGTAGCGTTCCCCTGATCGACACGATCCTGCATCAATTCCGCCTCAGAGTCCCCCCACTGAGTATCTTCCACCTACTGTAACAAGGAGGATTTCACCGTCATCTGAAACAAACAACCTCTAACACCTTCTACCCTGGAATCCAAGAGCAAGGCGTCCAACTCTACCATCGTGTTCCAAGCAACTGTGGATTCCTGAACCACTTCCTTATGTGATTTCTTACTCAGGGAATTAGCCACAACGTTTCCCTTGCCTTCAGTTTAAGAGATCCCAAAGTCAGAGTCATGGAGAAACTCGACCCATCTCTACTGTCGCAGGTTCAGGTCACACTAGGAGAAGATATAACACAGGCTCTTGTGATCTGAGAAGACCACAAAGCGCTACCCAAAGAGGTAATGTCACCACAATTTCAGTGCGAACACTACTGCTGCAGGCTCTAGGTCAGGGGTGGAATAGTTACACTCGTGAGGGAGTAACTTCTTTGAACCATAACAGATCACTCCCTTCTTCTGCATCAGCATGCACCCTAGACCAAGGCCAGAAGCATCAAAAAACACCTCATACAACAACACTTCCTCTGGAAACCTAAGTACGGGAGCATTGAACAACTTCTCCTTTAGGTAGTCGAAAGCCTTCTGGCATTTCTCGCTCCATAGGAAGACCTGGTTCTTCCAAGTCAAAGTTTTCAATGGAGAAGCAACTCGAGAGAAGTCTGAAACGAACCTATGATAGTAACCTGCTAACCCCAGGAAACTACTAACTTCTGCCACGCTCTTTGGTGCGTCCCAAGAAACAACAACCTCCACCTTCGACGGGTCCACTGACACTCCATACTGAGACACTACGTGGCCATGGAAGTGTACTTCTTGTGTCAAGAACTTATACTTCTATAGTTTCCTGTAAAGCTGGTGGTGTTGAAGGACTACCAAGACTGCCCTGAGATTTTCAATGCGCTTCTCCTCTGATCATGAGTAGATCCGGATGTCATAAATAAACACAACGACGAACAGGTCCAGAAACTCTCGAAAGACAATGTTCATAAGATCCATGAACACAGCCGGTGCATTTGTAACTCCAAACGACATCACTACAAACTTGAAGTGCCCATACCTGCACCTGAAATCCGTCTTTGAGATGTCATTGTCCTTTACCCTCAAGTGATGATATCCATATCATAGGTCAATCATAGAAAACCAACCTGCTACCCTCAGTTGGTCGAAGAGATCATCTATCCTTTGAAGGGGGTAACGGTTCATGACTGTTACCTGGTTCAATATTCGGTGGTCTATGCATAGCCTGAGACCACCATCTGCCTTCTTCACGAACAAAACTGGAGTACCCCATGGCGATACGCTAGGTCGAACAAAACCCTTCTCCATCAGATCATAAATCTGAAGCCACAACTCCCACAACTCCGAAGGTTCCATCTGATATGGGGACATCGAAATCGGATGGGCACAAGGCTGTAAGTCTATCCCGAACTCAACATCACGTGGGGGGGGGGTTGAGTCACAACCTCCTCATGAAAAACATCTAGGAACTCCCCAAAAACCTCCGGGGCATCCATCATATTTGTATCAGCTGGAACCACTGATAAGAAACCTAACAAGGAAAGGAGAGGCTTCACATGTTGGCTTCACAACTCATAGATCCTCTCACCAACAAAAGATATGTGCTGCCCATCCACATCTGAGAACACGACTCTTCTCCAGAAGCAATCGATAAGGGCACTAATAGAAAATAACTAGTCGATTCCTAGGATGACATCGTATGGATGCATCTGTAACAGAAGAAGGTCCCCACTAGATCGATGTGGTCCCAACTTCATCCCACATCCTCAGAAAACACAAGATACGCTGGTCTGGCCTCCAAATGGTGTACTCAGCACCAGTGGTACGGAAACTCTCTCTATGTCTAGTCCCAAAGCATGGGCTAGACCAGGTGCAACGAAGGAGTGTAAAGCTCCTGAATCGAACAAAGCAGAAACAAGAGTGATGAACAAAAAAATCGTATCGTGCACCACCTCTGGTCTTACTGGATCTATCAACTCTGATATGTGCAACTGTCCACACCCATCTCTTCTACCTATCTGATGTCGTCCACCTCCCCGACCACGCCTTGGTCGAGGTCCCTGAGGAGAACCCTGAGGTCGGCCTCCTCCCGCAATGTCTTCCCTTGGAGGAGCATGGTCATACTGCTGCTGGAAGAGCCTCACCGGCAACAGGTGCTGCTGAGGTTGGCGCTGAACCTTCCCACCTCCACCGTACCGAGCTCGGGTCGGGCACCGACTCTAAACGTGCCTGAACCCTCCACAGGAAAAACACTTCGGTCCTGGGCTCGTGAAAAAGGGACGAGGACCCGAAGATCTGAACTGGAACTGCTAGGGCATGCTCCCCACTGGCCTGAACCTGGAAGGCCCCATCACTGGAGACCTGCTGCTGACTGTCTTCCCCTTCGATGAGCCTAGCTGGATCCCCTCTCGGGGTGCACCACCCAGCGAGTGAATCCTCTCTACAACCTCTGCCTTCTTCTGCACCGCCAAGTACGTCGTAAGGGTGAAGGGGGTGACAGCATACTAAAGCGAAGGACGAAGCGCCTCCTCCAAACATCTCGCCCGAGACTCCTCATACGGAAAGAGATCCGGAGAAAAGCTTGGGAGATCCTTGAAATTAATCCCCAACTCTCATACTGACATACTCTCCTGCTAAAGGGAGAGTAACTCCTGCCGCTTCTCCTCCTTGATCATGGAAGAAAGGAATTCTTCTTGTAATTCCTTCTAAAAGTCAGCACATGAAACCTCTGCCTCTATCCTCTCTCCGAGGTAGAGCGTCCACCACTATCACGCCACACCTCTTAGCTGACTGACTACTAGGGGAACCCAGTACTAACTCGGAGCATGGATCAAGGTAAAAGCGATCTCTAGCTCCTCAATCCATCCCTTTGTCTCCGTATCCGAAGTAATACCCTCGTACATCTTGAGGGTCTGTCGCTGAAAAGATCAGAGAGTCTTCTGCCACTGGCTATCTACCTCCTCTCGGTCAATCCTCAACTGATCGATCACCTGAATATGCTGGGCCTCAGCCGTCTGAGCCACCCAGGGAAGACTTCCAGGTGCCATAGTTGTACGGTAAACAAGGATCGCCTAACCCCAAGTAGTAAGGAATAACTCAAGGTTTTATTTTATCATTTTATTTCAATTTCTTTCCCAGAACACCCAAATCAAGAAAAACACAATCATGATGATGAATGTACCTTCCCTAGGGTCTCTACCCTGCAATCAATGTAGTCTCAGTTGGTCATTCGGTAGGATCAGATTCCTTGCATCGGATCACGGGGGGCCCTAAAATCCTGTGTCCAATCCGGTCTTCCCTGGCCTATGTCACACACCAAGATTAACTAACACTGTTGCCCTACCATCCCATTCAATCCTCATAGTGCCTAACTCCAGACTCCATCCTATCTCTCAACCATCAGCTCTGATACCATTCTGTCTGGACCCCCTCCCACCATAGATGCCCCTCCTGATATGGCAATGGTGAAAGTGAGATAATTACCCCCAAGTACCGCCTCTAGTAGGCCCTGGGTTGGCGATTAGCACTAAGGGTATGAGTTTTCACAAATTATGGGAGGAATTACCCTTTTATTATTTAAGATTGGGAAATAGGACAATTCAACCACCAAAAAGGAAAAGAACAAGTGTATAGAAATAAACCCAAACCAAGACCACATGCATGTTTAAACAATTTTATAACAAGGTGAAAGTACAAGAAAGCTCAAAGTACAATACCAAAATAAAAAAGTGTAAAAAAACAACAATAACTCCAACGGTCTGACTAGTAAGGTCCCACACGACCCTGGTAGTCCTCCTAGATACCTGAAAGTAAACGTAGGGTGAGCATACAAGTGTACTCAGTAGGGAAACCTAAATCTCTCATGCACAAGTGGGGAGACATCCTAACGTCTCGTGAGAACAATAGAAGAAACCTAGCAAGGAATTCTATCCACCCAACCTCACCAGCCACACTCACCAAAAAAACAATCACAACAGGTAATAGTATATAAGAAACAAGAGTATTGGATACCCCGTAACATTTTCCAGTAGTTAGCTGCTCTTCCTAACAGCGAACGTCCTGACGCTGCTACACTCTCCCCACCCGCACACACCTGGGCCTCACAACCACGTATCTCTCCCACACACACCTGGGCCTCACAAACATGTATCCCGCCCACACACAACTGAGCCTTACAAACACGTATCCCGCCCGCATACACCTGGGCCTCACAACCACGTATCCCACTGGCACACACCAGGGCATCACAACCAAGTATCCCGCCCGCACACACCTAGGCCTCATACCGAAGATTCTTGGGAAATAGTAGAACCTTCCTGAAGAGTCTTGGGATAAAACCACCCCAATCAAAACCTACTCGAAGAGTCTTAGGTGTAAGGCTGCCTCAAGCCATCACATCCTAGGGGAGAAGGAGCAGGAAGGAGCTACTAACAAAGGGAAAAACACCCTCTCCCATGAAATGGGAGTGCTCGGCACTAAGTGCTCAACATGGGTGGGGTGCATCAAAACACAAAGATACACACATATATATATAAATATGTATAACACACACTCAGCCCAACCTATGGCTTCTAAACATAGAAACTGAGCACGTGCCTCGGCACTGCTACTACGAAGCATGCATAAAACAAACAACCCCAACCCCATTTAGGTTTTCACGTTTCAGCAAGATTAGTTTATTTAGTTCCTTAACTACTGGGCAACTATCCACAACCAACCACATCGATCGTTCGTAAAAAATATCCCTGCCATACACAAATCAAGTTAGGAATACACAAGCAACACAGCCAAGTCCTTCTTGTCAACCAACCAACCCATTGATTATTAATCTCGTTCCATTAACATGACCCACCATTCATTAACTCCTCCACATTTATTTATTATTCACAACCCACTGTTCGTTCACATTAAAACCCAACCCTGCAGCCCAGCTGCCAACCACCATAACCACAACCGCACCGTACATCATTATCCCTTTAATAACATTTATCGCAGCCCCACTACGCATCACTAACATAACATTCACAACAACCCACAACCAAGTCTACCACAACCCCACTGCTCACCCGATCCACAGAAACCCACAACACACCCCCATCACATACCACGTATCCAAGACAACACCCACAAGTTCTTTATTCCACTTTTTATAACCGGGGTGATCACACAAGTGTTCCAGATTTTAAATAGCCAACTTTACGTGATTAACCAATTTCCACATTTAACAAAGTTTTCATCCACAAAAATGGTCTAGAAAGATTGGGAGACATTTAACTGCACAAGAAAAGGCCCCCAATGACCGTGATTTTCAATAGGCATAATCCTATTCAATTCACAACATAATATCATAGGATTTAAAGTAACAGCAATCACAAACTTCCCATCCCTGTTATATAAGCCATTTATTATCTTTATGTATTGGTGTAACCGTATATCACAAAAACAAGAAGATACCCACCCCGCATGATGCACAAAAGAGAGAGACAAAGGTAAGATCCCTACCTCAACTGGTTTTGATCACAACGCTCCCCTGGATCAACCTTAGAAGACGTCCGTCGACGTCATTCACTTCCGTCGGGTCCCAGAAAAACCTCCCCGGGTGGATGCCAGAAATTAAAGTCCATAGGAAAGATAACAAATCCAAACTCAGAAGATCCGCCTCGTCGTTACGATCCCGTGGCCACTGACAGATCGTAAATCGGTGCTCGGACGAAGAAGTTATGGAAGAAAGAACCTTCGAGTCTCTGGGGAGAACTCTGCTCAGAGGAAAGGGGATTAGAGGGGTGAGTTGAAAAGGAGGACGAACCCCTCCTTTTATAGGCGAGAAAAGAAAAAGTACACGTCCTGTACTTTATGGTACATGACGTGTACTTAGTTATTTCACACAGTCTCCACACAGATTCCAACCTGGCTCTGCGGCCGTTGACTGGTCAACACACAGTTTGAGGGTAACACATATGCGGGGAAGGACTACACGACATGTAGTTTTGAAACACGACGTGTACCCATTTATTTCACACAGCAAAGACACAGATCCAACACAGAACACAGCCATTGACTGGTAATGCATACATGGGGAAGGACTACAGGGCGTGTAGTATTGGACACACGGCGTGCACCCATTATTTCACACAGCAAGGACACGACCTTCAACACAGGGTATACCCGGAAAGGTGGTACATGTCATTTAGTATAGACACATGGTGTGTACCCACTTATTTCACACGGAAAGGACACAACATTTAACACGGGGTATACCCGACAAGGGGGTACACGGAGTGTACTCAAACTACATGGCGTGTAGTTTCAAAATTCTGAAAAGTGTGGGAAAAGTCCATTTTACCCTCTAGAACACTTCATGGCCTTCTTATGACAAAGGAATGGGACGGAGTGGTCTGAACCATTATATAGTATTATGTGATAAAATTAACATACTAAAATATATGTATATATGATATTATTATATTAATATATCATAATTTTTATGTATATTTTAAAGTGTAACAGTAGTAAATATAATAATAAATCATAGTTATGGACAATACAATTTTTTTCAGAGAAACCATTTATGTTTTAACCTAAATCATTAATGGAAGGGTTTAAAAAAATTTAGGAATATAATATGTGCAAATAGGGGTATTTAATTTATTAGGATAGGTATTCTCATATTGAAATGTGATCGTATGTGTGAATTGGAGTGGAAAGGATGTTAACATTCATAAGTGGGGAAGATGGAACACATGAAATGATATAAAAGAAAAATGTGTACCCACCATTTCAACTAACAAAAAGGAAAAAAATCAATAATTATTGAACATAATATGAGTTAGGGAAGAATTATGGTCATAAAATAGTATTAGAAAACGTATTTAATTCGTTTTAACCAATATAATATTAGTTTACCCATGGTAAAATAATATTAAACTTAGCCGTGTAATTGAATATTATTAATATTACTATTAATTATGACCAAAAAAACATGGATCGTGTTGTATAATAATAATATTAATGATTCAAAACGTGTAATATATCTTCTAAATTTACATTCCTAGAACATGAAATTTGTAATTTCAAATTGAACCTGTTAACATGACGAAAAACATGTTTTCCATAAAGTGATATTTCCAATGTATATAAACTTATTATATCAAAATTCAATATGAAATTTATTCCAAAAACATTAACTGGATTAATAAATATAAAATTGAAATATTTATACTATTAAATAAATATGAAAATAAAATTGATCATTTAAACAATTTAAACATAAATTATTTTCATAATATATATATGTTATTTTTTCTAGTTTATGAAAAATTAATATTTTCATATAATTTTAAAAAATTTACACTACCACAATTTTTAGATGTGAATTTTAAAAATAAATATTATTTTTCAAAATATAATTTCTAAAATTGGTATAATTTATGTTTTTTATTCGATTACCAATATTAGTAATACCATTTCTTGTGAAAATAGTATTTTTAAAACATGTAAACACATTACTAAAAATTAAATATTTTATCAAAATATTAATTTATATGAAAAAACTATATATAAATTTAAAATTGGTTTCATTCCTTTTAATTTCTCAAATCATAATTTCTAGGATATAATTATCATAATTTCAAAATAATATTAATTGATTGTTGTCGTTTATTAAAATATTGTGTTTTGTGAAATGTTATCTATAAAATTGATTAAATTATTCAAAAAACATTTTGGGTTACATAATAAACCAATTGAAAATAACCTCCTAATTAATCACTATGATGAAAAAAACATGGATACTTATTCCACAACATATCCTTAGTTTCCCACTTATCTTCTTCAAATTGGTTGTTTCACAAAAATCTTTAACCATGTTAGTGTTCTTGGTTCACAAAAAATTATCTCTATGATCTATAATCTCCCTAAGTTGTTCTATGTAGGAGTGATCATGTTACGTATGTTCAACCTATATGTTCTGTATAGGTGAGGAATCATGTATATACAACCATTGTATAGATACATAAAACACATCATGTGAATGAGAGTGGTTTGGTGGAGGCATCAATATTTATTATACCATCCTTATATGATAAATAATTTCAAAAATAAATATATAAAAATGGATTAGTTTTACAATATATATAACTCTCATTATATTTTACCTTATAGGAATTTATAGAAAAATCCTTTCAACAAATTCCAATTCCAGATCCCTCATGTGATTTTCAACAAATTTTTTATGATGAAATTAGGAAAACATTATTTTTTAAAAATTTATTAAAAAATATCTTCCATTTCATCAGAAAGATGTATTCCAAATATCATTATGTATCCAAAATTAACCTAATATTTTGGATTTATAAACATTATTCTATATATGGATTCATAAGGAAGTATTTTAATTCACTAATGAAAGCAAATGATGTATAGAAACTCAACTAGAGGAATGTGATGATAACAATCCCCATTGATTTCAACAGAATAACATCTCAAGATGCCATCTAGGTGTTTTATTGTTATTTCAAATAGACCATATTTATATGGATGATACATAGTGTAGAAACACAGCTATGTAACACGATCTTTCAAAATAATAATCCAAAACATTGGAAAAAACCTTATATACAAATAATATATAGTGAACTATTGTACTCTTTAAAAATATACAACATTCTTGATTAATATATTGGAAATATAATCCACTAATAATTATTTTTTTTTAGCGATGAAGACCATTGATTTTTATGGTGATTGATTATAACCCATGTATCATTATTCTATATAGCTGTCTTGGGGAGTCCAATAATAAAATCTGTGGTGATTTTTTTCTAATTTCTATTCTGTAATGGTTGATGGTTTTAAAATCCCCTTAGATTATTTCCCTCATCCATAACATACTAATGTACCAATCACAAAGATAGAATTCTAAAATATATCTCTTTATGTAAAACCACCTTAAATATTCTTCCATATATATATATTTATCTATTCACTTCCATGGATAATATACATTAAAAAACTATGATATCTGTCTTAGACCTATTTACTCATTTTTTGGATAGAACAAAAACAAAGGTTCTTAAACTATATGATTCCATTATCATCATGGTAAGACTCTTAAAGATATCTCAACTCCATATGCATCTACACATCATCCTTATATTCCACCTGAATATTACATTTATATAAAATGGATCATAAATTTGAGATATATAATATTTCATCCCTTCCCTCATCATATATATATATATATATTTCATGTCTATAAATATTGGATCATTTTTAAATCTCATTATATTTAATCTAATATGATTATTTCAACACATATCATTATCTAGAATTTTTCCTTTTCTCGATTTGTGATGTATTGATAAGTTATAATATTTAATATTCACTAGCTATCATATCTAGATGATGTTAAACACTTTTGTTGTTAATATACACTACTCACTTTTTTTGATTATTATATATAAAAATTTTCAGTAATGCATAATGAACGTCTATTATTAATTCCAAAATAGAAAAAAATAAATAAAATTAAGAATTTTGGTATTTGTTTTAATGAAACATAATTTATTCTAAGTAATAATCTATTTCCATATAATTTTTAAGTCAAATAGTTATATCTAAGGTACCACATATCTTCCCAAACTAAAAATAATATATATCTGTCTTATAATTATTACCTTCCAAGACATCACGTAGACTAGTGGTTGGAATTTAATTCTTATGACCCTCCAGTTGTCGGTTTAATACCTATAGACTTTAAGGATGTGACGTGTTGGCCTTTTTACTAAAATTATATTAATATAATTATTATAAAATAACTACAAATATTCTTAAAATCTTAAAAAATAACCTCAATATTTAATGTTCATATATTTATTGAAGGTTTTTAATACTGTTAAAAGGATGAAAATATCATTCTTCCTAAAATTGTATTCCATAATAAACCCAAGTGTTACATATACCTTGAATTAATAAAATATCTCCCAAAATTCCATTACTCACTATCAAATCCCATCACGTAGAAACCAAATTCATGTTTCAGAAACATTGGATTTATGGTGAACAATAAACTCATAAACACATGATGATATCCATCACTCTTGTGTTATTTTTTATGAAGAAATATATGCTTCCAAAATTATTATAATTAATATATGTTTCATGATTATGATAAAAAAATTACATTCGATAAAATACTTATAGATCATAATTATTTAATCTAAATACCAAAATACTTCTACCATTTTATATCAATGAAATTTTATAATTATTCCCCTTCCATGGTCTTTGGTATAAACCATAGTTATGGGAATTGACATAGAGAATTCCCATATTCCAAACTAGTAAGATATCAAATTCATTATAAATTTGTCGCATTATAAACTTCATTTCGGCATAATGAAAAAATTTACTCAATTTTTTTATATTTTTTTTGTGATTATTCCCACCTTATTGATATGTTTAATGTTTAATAATCATTATCAATGTTCATTACCATACAAACATTTATTATAGTCAATCTACCACTGTTTTTATAAGATATGAATCTATCCAAAGATAATGTTGTTAATTATATTTTATGATATCATATTATTTAAAATAACAATATATTTATCTCAAGTCATCATCCAATTTAGTTGATCATAATCACTAATGTATTTTTATCACATTTAATGTTAACAATAGACTTACATGATATATCCATTGACTAAAACTAAAAATAATAGTGATAAAAATAATATTCATAGTGGGTGATAACATAATCATGAATGATCACTTATATTATTTGAAATTTATGAAACATTATTTTCAATCAATGAATTATTAGGTTTAACTAAGATCAGTCATATTCGTCATGAATTAAAATCCTCCAATAGGGTTGTCAAAGAGTTTGTGAATATCTAAAGCGTACCAAATGAGATTTTCAAAATACGTGTTTATCAAGGCCCATTATGACACACTATGTACAAATCATGTCTATATCAATGCAACATTTTTAGAGTAATTACCCCAAGGTATAACTATTCTAGAGACACATCCTCGTGTAGTATCATGAATGATATGTAATTTCTCATAAACTGCATTCTCTATCATTCACCTAATTCATAGATAATGTTGATATATAGTTATACCATTGGTCTTATCTGTAAACATATCCATACAAAAATTATTAGATATATTCATAATAATATTCCTCGGTATATCATTAGATCTATCACATCAAAGTTTCCAACAAATAACAACATATTTCCAATGTTTCAAACTATAATGACCGATGATTTTCAATCCTAGATATTACATCTTAATAGATAAATATTCAATTAATATAAAACATACACTTATGAGGACCATAATGGTTTATTGTATTCAGAGAATAGATACAAAATTATTTTCTTTCAGGAATAAAAAATAATGTCACCAATGAATATATTATAATTTAGTACACTTGATTGACATAACCTCCTTAGAAATAGCCATCATAAACCCATGAATGGAAAAATAATAAAGAGTGATATGATCTGGTTAGTAAGGGTAAACATGGGAGATACAACATAACATAGGAATACGGGTATGAGAACATGTGAGTAAAATTATTAAACCATACCCTACATATCATAGGTCATAACGTGTGTCATGGAATAAATCATTCCTATTCATAATAAACATATAATAACATGATCAAAGAACATTATCCATGAGAAAATAACATTAAAATAAGACATATATTTTTGTAATATTTATATTATATAAAACATTATATCAAGACTATCCCCCCAATAATTAATAACATGTTAGGATTGGGACAACCACCAATGTAAATTCATCTACATGGGATAACATCTCTTTTAACCTCTTTTTTAGGCTTCAGATAACCCCCTATTTAACATCTCTTTCGTGATTGGGATACCTTATGATGTTCAATGTGATTACATATAACATTAATCATTACGCAATTAATTAGAGGGGAAAATAGGTCCCACCCATCACATAGTCCCTATTAGTTTTTAAAAGATATCAAAAAAAATTCTCATACCATAACCCATATAATTTAAATTAATTTCATAAACCTATCATTATAGCATAATCCATGGAATGTAAATGGGTGTGATCATAGTATAATTAATTCATCATAGTGTAAATCATGCAATAAAACAGGTTTTATAAAAATATAATTATTATAATCATAAAGCATCCATGTAATGAATAATGATGTTATAGTTGGATCATATCCCTAGAAACAATTAACTGACACCAAATTCTATTCTACTTTATGAATATAAATTTCCTAAAATTCATTGTAAAAATTATTGAGGAAAATATCTTTACCACTTCTAGAAATCGTATAAAAAATAATATGATTTCTTGAAAAGTAAGGATGTTTATTAAATTAACCATAAAATCATTTAAAGGAATCCTAAAATTACAGAGTGGTCATGACGTCAGAAAAAAATATACATGTTTTACATTTAATCCAAATATCATATCCATATTATTGGTAAAAGAAAAAAAATAATATCATTTGTAAAATGATAGAAATATTTACATAAAAAAATTTCTTTTAAAAAATAAAAAATGTGTAATATTTAATTAAATAATCTTTGGAAATTTGTAGAAATTTAATTTATAAATTTTTTTTATAAAACATTTAAATATAAGAAAAAAAAATTTCATCCAAAGAGAGAAAAAAATTGGTCATCATTAAAAATATTATTTTGGATTATGAATACATAAATTGAATAAAATTTAAAGAAAACCTATATTTTCATGAAATAACCATAGGTAATAAATTTTATATGTTTTATACAATATATATCATATTATTTCCTCATCCTAAACCAAATATCATAGAATATAGGAAAAAATGGGATTATAAATTAATACCATTACAAGAGTTGTTTGTTTTGAATCATAATACCCATGAAAGATTGAAAATTATATGGATATTTATATCACATAATTATCATAAAAATTATCATTAAATGGATTTAGTTAAATTAGTTTCAACACCCAAAAAAATGTGGTGAATATAGAATTTGACCCAGATAAATAAAACCATGAAAAAAAACCTTATCAATTTGGAAATGATTTTATTTTTATGCACTATTAATGAATAAAAAATAAATGGTTATTTATATCTAATAAATATTCTGATAATTATAATGATATTAATTCTTGGGTAGTACTTACACAAAAAAATATAAAAAATAGAGAATATCTTATGTATCTTATAGAAATATTTGTGAGAAAAAAATACATTACCATTAAGGTAATCCACTAAATAGTAATCCTCGTTAAAGAATAACGCTAAATTAAAAATTAAATATCATTATAAGAAGTATATCCATGATATAAAATTTCAAAATGAAATAATATAAATTACATAAATGAAAATAGTGGTTAATATTCCATATATCTCCATGATATAAAACATATACTTCAAATCCCTTACCTTATGTCCCGATAAGCTATCTAGATGTCAGAAATCCCCTATATAATAAATATATAATTGTTTTACATCTTTTATAATTACATAATGACATAATTATATCATCTTATATAATAATTTATTTTGATATTTAATAATTATTTTATTATATATAATATTGGAAATTAACATTTTTTGTAAAAACTAGTTGGTTTTTCATGTATGTTTTAATAAGTATTTTTAAGTATTTTTTTATTTATCATTGGTCAATAATCTCCAGGATGAGAACCATGATATAAATGTAAAAACTATTCACTACATACATATTTATAGAAATCTATTAAGGATAATGATATAAAATTTATTACATCATTCATTGAGAATGTTGGTCTTATGTTCACATGATTGTTGTTTCCATTTCATCAAAATATTGAAATAACTGATGGAAACTACCATATAATAAAAAAATATGTTAGTATTTAATATATGTCACATATTTCACTTATATTTATCCTTATCACATTTCATTTCAATCATATGGTAAAATATAATCACATTGCTTCATGACGTGGTAGTGTTCCATACACACGAGTGATATTATCGTATTCACATGGTATAGAACGAGATATGGTATATATGATATTAAATTTCAAAATGAATAGTTATGTCGTAAATATCATATATATAAATATATTTAATTTTTTTGTTATATAAAACCATGTATTTCAGTGATTAAAAATCAATTATTTCAGTTCGCAATGAGTTAGTCAACTGTACACAAGATTAATGGTTATGTTTCCAATATTAAGGAAGGTGCGATAGATGTATGTAATGCAATTAGCATAATAAATTATAAATATATGGAATATATTTATTCTAATAAAACATTTTAGGTATGAATTATATTATGGATTTTGAGGATAAATAAAATAAAAAATCACGGTAATAGAATGTATATATTCTAAGAATAACTCATTTATGTTTACACCTAATGATGAATATGGGTGTTTCCTAACAAAAAAAAATTATTTTAGCAAGTGGGGAGGGAATTAATTAATTCAATTTCATATTTATTGAGTAATGAAATGGTTTTTTCCATTCTTAATGGGAGAGGATAGGGGGTTCCCTTTTAGATGTGGGGGAGATGACACATTATGATTATTTCAATATAAAATGTGTACACATGTTCTAAACATTAAAAAAGATCAAAAATTTATAAATATCAATCCAACAATGAGATAATGTCTATATATGAATAAAACCATTGTTTTTATGATTTTTAAGAACCTTTTAACCCTTATCCTTTCA
Organism: Viscum album; assembly: GCA_963277665.1. Classification (NCBI taxonomy): domain Eukaryota; kingdom Viridiplantae; phylum Streptophyta; class Magnoliopsida; order Santalales; family Viscaceae; genus Viscum; species Viscum album. Next base: position 412,993 of record CAUJRU010000448.1, on the reverse strand, counting down.
TTTTAACACTCAATAAATACGAATTAGCCTAAATCATTATAATTAATTTTTATTTTTTTGATACAATTTCATTTTGAACAAAAATGAATTTTACATTATCCTAAATTTTTTAATTATAATGATTCCAAATCATGAGTAAATATGAAATTTAATTTCTTTAACAAAATTTAATTAATAATCTATATTTGAAAATTTTTTATTTTTAAAAATAAATTAAAAAATAAGGTAGCTTCTAAATTTTTGAAATGAAAATCTATTTTCAATTAAAATTAGTTTTTTAACACTTCATCAAAAAATTATTTACAAATAAATATAAAATATTCACTAAAAGGTAATTTTTTCAAGTTAATGTAAATATTTTATTATATATTCTAAATTAAATTTTATAATTTTGATTTTGTTTGTATTTTCCACAATAAAAAATAAAAAGTGTTCTTTAGAAAAAATTATTTTTATAAAACATAATGACTTTTCAAAAAATTAAGTATGTTTTTATCAATATTATTGGATTATGTAAAACCATTAGTATTAATTTCCAAATTAGGTTAATCTTATTTATACCTACAATATTAATAGCTAGGTTATTATGTTTATTCATAACAAATAACATAAATTATATATTATGTTTTTTTAAACACATTGATATGTGTCACGTAAGCTATCAATGAAATTAAATTATTCAAACACAGTATTTCATTAAAACAAATTTTGTTATATACATTAACATATAATGTTCAACCTACATTTAATAAATATTTCATAATCATTGTATAGTGTTTAAAAAATTTAAATTCTTCTCTTAATCACAATTTTTATTTTTTATCACATAATAATAATGAAAAAATTTTGAACTCCCAAAATCGTCATCATATTATAACCAAGAGAGTATGATGTATGATATGGAAGTTTGTAGTCCAATTGATAATTATCATTAAATAAATTAATCTAATATTTAACCACATTCAAATATTATCTAATTATATTTCATATCCACAAAAGGATATAATATGAAATAGGATAAATAGCTGCATCATGTCTAGACTTTTAGTGCACATATCAATATATAATCATTGGAGAAAAGATTAATAAATCAAACGATCATCCATTAACCTATAGTTCAACCTATATTGAAGACATTATAAGATTAAATTAATAATAATATTAATTAAAGGGTCTCAAACATGTAATTTTTTCTATAACTTTATATAATAGATAGAAATATAGTTTAAGATTCCATCAATGGGGTTTATTGATAGAAAGTTTTTAAATAAAGACTTTTTATATAATACAAACTATTAATTACTGAATAAATTACAGACAATTTTCCTGGGTTTCATATCCATTTTATGATCAAATCACAACATCCCAAATAATCATAAAAGTTATTTATACACCTCTAGTATTAATTCGTAATTATTTATATTCATATATTTAATCAGGTGTCTCCCACTAAACCAGTAATCAATATCTGCAGTAGTGATATTCATGAAAGATCACTTTTTAATTCAATGATGTTATATGGAAAATTATGCTTTTTAATATTTTTTCATACTATATTTACCATTAGATAGATTCATAATTATCTTATGTAGTGTATTATTTGAGTATTAAATTATTTTTTATGGTCATTAAACTCTTTCGTGGTTCTTTTTTAGACCAAATTATTTTCACATAGATCCAATCGAATTATATTCTCAATATAAAAAAACTCATCATCACAAAATTTATGTATTTATATTTTCCTTCTATAATTTAATATATCAAGATCATATTTACCAATCCCTCGTCCATTCATACATAACTTTTTATTCATTTAATTTTAAAAATGCATTATTTGATCAAGAACGATATAAATCCTCCATTTATAAATTATGAATAATCTTTTATATAGCCTTTGTATTTTCCATTTCAACTAAAATGACGTATTTGCATATTTTTGGACTCAAATAGAGCCTTTATAAATTTAAATTCACTATTATATAGTAACATTCCATCACTAACTACAATAAAAAAAATTCATAAGAGTAGTTTAAATTTTAACAATCACCTATACATATAAATATATAAATAAATTAATAATTATTGAAATTAAATTTAGTCCCAAAATAAAAAATTTAATTATTTTTATGTGCTAACTAAATTGAAATTTTATTACCAAAATATAAAAATATCAATTAAATTCTTTAATATTGATAATTTACAATAATTTTTCAATTGTAAAGGAATAAATCAATTAAGACCTTTGTAAAATATATATAATTTATTTAATTTATTATTCCCTCATAGTTTTTATTAATACCCCATGGAATATGCAACATTGTTGTCATATGACAACACCATTGTTAAATCCGAAATCCCATTTCATGAATGATAAAACACTAGAAATCAGTTTTATTCAAATTAAATAATAAATTGGATAGGAAATAAATTCTTGATTTAGTTTTTTCTTTATTGATTTGTTATAAAATTTTATTTGATCCCAAAAAATTACCTACCATTACGGGTAAATGAATCTCTTCCATCAATGTAATATTTTTCAGAGATGTTTCTCTAAAAAAATTCATGTGTTTCCATAAGATTGTCTATAATATACCAAATAAACACTAATTGATAAATGATTAGGTGATGATAATAATTGATTTAAAATTTTGATTTAAAAGTAATGTTTTTTAGGTTTCATTGGGAAAAAAACCTACCATATGTCAATGGTTGTCTCATTTTTAATAAAAATAATTTCGAATATGATCACTAAATAAATATTATCTAATGAAATCCATTAAAAATACATATCCCAATATAATTCAATTTTTTTTAATTTATAAACATAAAATTGTTCCGAAAATATGACATACAAATATTATCTCTATAAAAATTTTATTTTCAATACATTTGAAAAATGGATTTATCCTTAATTTTTTTTATATTTTTAAGCTCTCCTACCCAACTAATGAATGAAATTTAAATTCATCTGGATATAATATTCACTTCTAGTGATTCCTAAAATGTATTTCCACCTAGATACTTGTATTAATATATAATACATTAATGTTAATTCATATCATGGTTAGTATGGTAAATAAAAATTAAATGTCGCCCCATCTCATGTTGTTCTTTCACTCTGATGGTTTAAATGAAATTTTCTAACGAATTTTTAGTTTAAAAGTCTTTTAAAAAGGAATATCAATTTTTTATATATCATTTTCATTCATAACTCAATTTATAAAAGGATTGAAATAAACATACACCTTTTTTTATCTCCCCATACATAACTAATCTCCCTCCATAATATTATGTATTTCCAAACCATGGAAAAATGGTATAGATTAACTCTAGGTAAATCAAAATAATCAATGGATAGTATTTAGGGAATGTGTTCATATAATTTTTGAATGTCTTTCAAATGATTCCAAATTTAAAAACTATAGACTTGGAAACACATAAATATTCATAATTTCTTGTTAGTTATATTAAGTAATTCCCTCAAAATTAAATTAAGGATAAAATAGTATTGTTTATATAGAGTATCTCAAATAATTTTAAATCACTAAAATAATAAACAAAATAAGAAAACTACACCACAAAAAAATCAATAAATTTAAAATCTTACAAACTGTGGGTAATATCTACACTACACGCAGTTGTCGTATTATCCTTAGCAATATGTTAAAAAAAATTAATATAAATATTTTACATATAATAATATTGAAATAATTAAATTATTTTAATAGAAGCAAAAAACCAGGTGGTTTACAAGAATTCAACAAGAAGGATGGTAATCACTTCTATAGATTTCATTGGAAGGATTTCGTAGCATTTCATTATCCTCTAAAAATTTATAACTAAGTACATTTTTTATTATTCAAATATTAAATTAACTAAAAAATAATTCAATAATATATTGAACAAAATAATCCTTTTTATAGGGAATGTTTCTATAATGGACTTAATATTAGTTCGATATTATAGAGAAACTATTTTTTATCTAGGGGATAAATTCATCATCTAAATGATTGGGTTATCTAATACCCAATGTTTTCCTTTAATATCATGGAATTTAAATATGAATCATTCTTGATTTATTCTAGTAATATAATTTATGAATTTCACTACCTCCATGAAATTTAAAAATAAAAATTTACATTCCTCACAAATCAGTAGGTAATGTTCTACTATTCCATTAGGAGTACGATGCTATTTCTAAATAATAGTTACGATGCGATCATTCTAATTGTATTTTTATATGTATTATTATATTCCCCCAATTTTTCTACAAATGTTATACTCTTTTATTTTTAGTGATTATGTATAATCTTTTACAAAATTTCCTTCACCACTAAATTAGCATGTTTTCTGTAATTATTTTTAATGTTTTAGTTTGGAGTTAAGTTATTATTGGTTATAAAAATATTCATTAATTCATTGTGATTCCAATTGAAAAAATAGTGCACAAATACAATTGGGAATGCTCTGGGTATTTCAAATATGATAAGGGATAAATTATTTTTTACTTATTCTAGAGTTTCTAGTTTAGTTATATCGGTAAATTTTCTTATTTGGTTGTCTAAAATATTATTAGTTTATTTCTTCTATTTTATCACAAGATGAAATACTTTTTGAATTAAAATACCTTTAACCATTCATTTATTATCATTGTATTTATTTAATAAAATTATTATTATATCATATTCATTATATACGGTAATATTTTATTCAATTAATAAATAAATAAAATTATAAAGAGAAAAAAATAAACAAAATAACTTTTTATATAAGGCGAATGTTGATTTGGGTATCATAAATGGTCCGAGGTATATATATTATGACATGATTTTTATATAAATATTTCACTAAAATATAACTACATTTATGTGGAATCGAATGTTCTTTCACGATCCATTATTTTTTAGGGATATTTCATTTGTAACATGGCTTATTTGATGTGTTTTAGAGAAATAAGATGATCTTTGGGACATTTGGAGGATCACCAAACTATGGGTCATAGTGTGGTGGTGTTTATCATTTTATCATTTTTTTTTGGAATATTTGTTTGCCATGTCAATCGAAATGGCTATCCAAAATGTTTTTAAGGCGTGTTGGCCAGGATCTTCCCCTATATAAGACATGCAATTGGAAAATCCCCAAAATGAAAATAGTACTTGGAATATATATATATATATATAAATATGTTATCACCTTTGTAATAAATGAGGTTTTAGATTACTATATGATGGTCTAAGAAATGGTGAGTTGAGAATTTACATAATATTTGTGATACAAAATAGTTTATTATCATTGTGATTGTATGAGGATCCAACTTGTGTTAGATCACTCTATGGATATGTACATGGTTATTTTAAAAAATAGTTTTCTTGAATTCTAAAATGGAAAATAATTTTTTTTCAAGGTGTGTATGGTTTAGGCCTCCCTTTGATGATTGGTATCAAAGCATAGTTGGAGTTCACCATGCTATGGTGTTGGGCTATGAAATTAATCTGCAAATTTGGGGTCAATCCTTTACTAATTTGAAAATGTATCCCTTATTTCAACCATTATACAACACTAAACTAAAATGGAAGATGTTTATTGTCTATTTTAAGCATACTAGCTACATGGATAGTAAATATCATGTTGTTTGTTCTAAGGTAATTAATATTGAGTCAATAATGATTTCCTTATGACTTTTCCATTCCTTCTTGTTTGAAAATCACAAACACCTTATACTTATGTAAATATTATTATTACTCAAATAAGGGAAATTTACTTCCTTAAGAAAATTTACCTTAACCTAGATTTTCTTATACTTAGCCATTTTTTCCCTTAAAATCAAAAACCAGAATCACAACCAAATTGTCGGAGCCTTGTAATGAAAAGTTGGAGTATTCTATTTTTAGGATCCGAATCTTGGATGTGATCTGTAATATAGTTTTAATACGAATTCTGGATTCCAAACTATGAAGCAGTTCTAATTTGAACTCTTAAGAAGTTAGACTCCGAACTCTTTTGATGTTCGACTCCGAACTCTTAAGAAGTTCGACTCCGAACTCTTAAGAAGTTCGACTCCGAACTCTTTAGAAGTTCGACTCCGAACTCTTAAGAAGTTCGACTCCGAACTCTTTAGAAGTTCGACTCCGAACTCTTTAGAAGTTCAACTCCGAACTCTTAATAAGTTCGACTCCGAACTCTTAAGAAGTTCGACTCTGAAATCTTTAGAAGTTTGACTCCGAACTTTTAAGCAGTTCGACTCCAAATTCTACAGATTTAGAATCCGATTTCTGATGAAACCAGACTCTGATTTTCTATAAAATAGAATCCGAACATTTCTTAACATAGACTCAGAACTTCATTTTGGTTAGACTCTGAACCTTTGACATGCTTAACACTTCGAACTATTAATTAGTCTTTACATACATTTTCTTCATTCCAAAAAGATGTCGTACATTCAGTTATACAAAGATTGTTATAAAACAATGTCGTCTATTCCGTTTCTTATTAACCGTTGGTTGAGTTACACGTGTACATGTCCTTCTGAATTTCATCGAAAATATGACCATTGGAAGAAGGAGCCGACCGTTGTAAATTTGCCTATAAATAGGAGCCCATTTGAAAGAGATCATTGCTGAAAGGCTGACTGATCTTCGACTCATGTGATTACATGATTGAAGTGATTTCTAGAGAGAGAGGCTCTTATTAACTCTCAAATCATCGTGAGACTTCGAATGTTGGTGGTTACATTCGAGGACTTCCAAGGATATGAAGACAGAGGTGACGACTACCTTGATGTTTGAGGGCTTCCTTGCCGAGGAAGACAGAGGTGCCAACTACCTTGAAGTTGAGGGCTTGCGGGGATTGCAAGATAGAGACACTCCGATCTTTGTATCGAGGGCTTACCCTGGTGTGGGTAAGACATACTTGCTTGAAAGTATAAATCAAGGGACCTTTATCCAAGGTAGTTGGATACCCTTCTCTTTGGGTTAAAAGACTATTATCTTGTTACTTGTAGTTTTACTACATGTTTATTTCCGCTGCATTTTGTATTATAAGGAAAGTATAACATTATTGTACTTCCTTATTTGTACTCTATTCTATTTAGATTCTATACGCTTTAAGTTAGAATCTCATATTGTAATCTTTTGTTAAGTTTCAATTTCCGAAACCATATTTCCGGAACCTACTTTCGGAATCTCTTTCCAAGTTTGCATTCGGTATTAGAGGTGTTGTGAATTTTCTTAAGTTTAACTTTGTTAAACATAGCCCTTTCCTTTAAACGAGGAAAACATAGTTATTTGTAACTAACATTAAAGGTTCCAAAGGAATTTTTAAAGTATACAATTCACCCCCCCTCTTGTATATTGAGCATCTACATCACTATTTCGATCCTACAATTGGTATCAGAGGAGGTTTCTGAAATAATTAAACTTACGAATAAGTTTTTCTTGCTCATTTTGTCATTCCGAACATTGACATTCCGAACTTTACCATTCCGAACTTTCTCATTCCAAACATTATTATTAAAAACTTTTTCTACTAACAAATTTGTGTGCCAAGGGTTGTTCTAGTATGGCAGGAATTAATGTCGGTTCGATTGATAATCTAAATCCTTCAAGACCACCTATATTTGATGGTAATGACTATGAATACTGGAGAGATCGAATGAAGACTTTTGTTATCAATACTTGAGTAGAGAATTTTGTTATGCTTACTGGTGATTATAAAATTCATGACAAGGAAGTTAGAACTTTCACTAACCAAGAAAAGAAAGAATATCAACTCAACTATAAGGTACACAATACTCTACTATGTTCAATGAATAGAAATATATATTGCCAAATTTCTTCTTGTGAAGCAACTAACTATATCTGGAAGAAGTTAGAAGTTACACACTTTGTGACTTCGAAAGTGATTGAGACTAGAAGAGCTATGCTTAGAGTTGAATATCATGGCATCAAGTTTCTTTATAGTGAACCAATCTGTAAAGTGCAACAGAGATTCATGACTATAGTCAACATCCTATAATATATGGGAGAGAAAGTTTTAGATAATGAAGCTCTTGTGGATAAAATCATTGATATTATTCCCAATGAGTGGGAATCCAAAAGAACAGCTATAGATGAAAACAGGAAGGCCACTCAGATCTCTCTTGATGAGATTTTTGGAACTCTTCTACAACATGAAACCAGAATGAAGAGAGATGCAGTCAACATCGAGAAGAAGAATGGAAATGGTACTGTTGGTTTTACTACAACTTCAAATCAAATGAAAGCTAAGACTCCTGAGAGAGTAACCAGATCCAAGTCTAAGAATGTTATTTTCCCGTCCGAATCTAGTGAGAGTGAAGTCTCAAAAAAAGAACTAGAAAATCTTGCTCGAAGGATGAACAAGATAGATGGACAGAGAAATTTCCAATCAAAGTATAAGAAAAAGGAAAGGAAATATAAGAAAGATAGAGAAGTTACTTGTTATGAATGAAAGAGAGCTGGGCATATTAGACCAGATTGCCCTATGCTCAAAAAGAAAGAAAGAAAAGAAATGCATTCAGATAGGAACAGAAATAAATATTAGAAAGCTAATGCTAAGAAAGTTTTGAAATCCAATGACACCAGGAGTGAAAGTGGTGGTGACTCTTCAGATGAATCTTCTGATTATGAATCTTCAGGACAGAAGAATCTTGGTCTTATGGCCAGATTACCTATTGATAATCATTGTTTTATGGCTAAGGTATGAAATGCTGAATCATTGACCAATGTTTCTTTAAATTCTAATAACAGTAAATATTATAATTCTTCTAATGAATAATCTTCTTCTAATGAAGAAAATAAATTACCTACTTATAAAGAAGTCTCTAGGTTTGCTGAACTTCTTGAAATTGATAATTTCAAACTCAATAAAAAACTTGATAAGGAAAACTCTAGGAATTCTATTCTTATAAAAGATATATCAGATCTTTCAAAAGATCTTGATATGAAAAATACTGATTTTGAAATTATTTCAAAGAATCTTGAGGAAGTACATTCTGAGAAGAACAAACTTTTTAAAGAATTAGTAAAATTAATTTCTAATAAAAATGTTTTTGATCCTAGCTCTAGTTCTAAAACTAATGATTTTGAGGATAAAAACTTGGTTGTAAAACTCAAGTCCAAAATTTTTTCCTTAAAGTGTTTATCAAACATTTCCCATGGTAAAGAAAAATTTTGATAAAATGTATTCTCAAATACGACCTTTAAGAAATAAATCCGGATTTGGTTATACCCATGCAAAACCAATTTTCAGTAACAATTATTTTGTTCCTCAAAGTGCCCCATTTTGTACAGAGTTTCAATGTGGTGGTCACTGGGCAAAGAATTGTTCCTTAAACAAAACCCAATCTTTAGGATTTCACAAAGCTTACTTTTCTAAGAAGACGTGGGTTCCTAAAATTTTATTATCTGGAAATCTCGGATCCAAACAAGTTTGGATTCCGAAAGTCTAATTTTCTTCTTGATTTAAGGAAAATAAAGAGAGTACCAGCAATAATAAATGGTACATGGATAGTTGATGTTCCCGGCACATGACTGGTAACAAAATCTTTTTTGAAAAGATTATCAAAACGAAAGGAGGAAAGGTAACTTTTAGAGAAAATATTAAGGGAGAGATTGTTGGTATTGGTAATATTGTTCTTCTTGGTAAAACCTTGATTTCAAATGTTTTTTTTAAAGGTCGTAAGCACAACCTCATTAGCATAAGTTAGTTATGTGATGAAAGTTACCTTGTGAATTTTTGGAATGATAAGTTCTTAGTTCACAATTCAAAGGAAGAATTTATTCTCTCAGCCAATAAGAAAGAGAATGTTTACACTCTGAACATAGAAGACCTCAGAAGCCAAGATTTACCTTGCCTAAGTGCAATGTAAGATCACTCCTGGTTATGGCATAGAAGACTAGGTCATTGTAACCTTAGGAACCTATGTAAACTCTCTAAGAAGAAACTAGTTAAGGATTTACCGGAGCTTAGATTTGAATCTTCTAAAGTTTGTGATCCTTGTCAATATGGAAGGAAACATAAATCTAGTTTTAAATCAATCAGTGAAGTCTCAACAACCAATGAATTACAGTTAGTGCACATGGATCTTTTTTGTCCAACACAAACTGGAAGTATTGGAGGCAAATACTATGTGTTTGTTCTAGTTGATGATTATAGTAGATTTACTTGGGTTTCTTTTCTAGCAAAGAAGTCTGAAACATTTTCATATTTCAAAAGTTTTAGAGCTCAATTTAAAAATGAGAAAAACCATCCATTGAAAACTATTCATAGTGATCATGGAGGAGAATTTCAAAATTCTGATTTTGAAACTTTTTGTAGTAAGAAAGGTATTACTCACAATTTTTCAGCACCTAGAACTCCTCAACAGAATGGTGTAGTTGAAAGAAGAAATAGAATTCTTCAAGAGATAACTAGAACCATTATGAGTGAATATTCTATTGCTAGACATTTCTGGGCTGAAGCTGTATGTACTGCTTGCTATACTATTAATCGAGTTTTGATTAGACCTTTTCTTAATAAAACTCCTTATGAGTTATGGAATGGTAGAAAACCAAGACTTTACTACTTCAATGTTTTTGGTTGAAAGGTATTTATTTTGAATACTAAAGATAACCTACATAAATTCACACCAAAATCTGATGAAGGAATTTTCTTAGGATATTCCACAATCTCTAAGGCTTATAGAGTTTTTAATAAAAATACTTGCACTGTTGAAGAAACAGTACATGTAAAATTTGATGAGTCAGATTCTTTTTTTTTCAAACCATCCCTACCTTCTTCCTCGGATGTGTTTTCAAAAACTGATTATCAACCTTTGAAAGAATAACCTTCTGATAAGGATAATGTTCTAGAAGATACTTCTGAAACATTTACCCCAGAAGACTTTCTACCCTAGGTTGATGAACAGGTTTTACAAAACCCAAATCAGGTGTTTCTTAAGAATCATCCCAGTGATAGTATCATTGGTGATGTAAATCAACCTGTAAGGACTAGAAGTTCCTTAAGAAATGAAGTAGAACATCTAGCATTTCTTTCCCAATTAGAACCTAAAATCACTGATGAAGCTTTAGGTGATGATGATTGGATTAAAGCCATGCAAGATGAACTAAATTAATTCTAAAGGAATAATGTCTGGACCTTGGTTGAAAGACCTAAGGAAACTTCTGTTATTGGAGAAAATTGGGTTTTCAGAAATAAATGTGATGAAAATGGAGTCATAGTCAGGAATAAAGCTAGACTTGTTACTAAAGGCTATAATCAGCAAGAAGGAATAGACTATGAAGAAACCTATGCTCCAGTAGCTAGACATGAATCTATCCGTATTCTACTTGCCTTTGCAGCATTCTTTAATTTCAAAATTTTCCAAATGGATGTGAAATGTGATTTTCTTAACGGTTATGTTCAGGAGGAAGTTTTTGTTGAACAACCTCCTGTCTTTGAAGATACAAAACATCCTGATCATGTTTTTAGACTTACCAAAGCTTTGTATGGCCTTAAACAAGCCCAATAAGCATGGTATGATAGACTAACTGGTTTTTTACTTTAAAATAACAATTTTAAGGGAAATGCAGATCCAACTCTTTTTATAAAGAAAGATAATAAAAATGTTTTGATTGTTCAAATTTATGTTGATGACATCATATTTGGTTCAACTCAGCAATCTTTGACTGACTCTTTTGCAAGTCTAATGAAATATGAGTTTGAAATGAGTATGATGGGTGAGTTAACTTTTTTCCTTGGTTTTCATATTTCTCAAAAACCAGAAGAAACCTACATATCTCAACATATGTATATTAAAGATATTCTTAAAAATTATGGTTATGACAATACTAAGAGTATAAGTACTCCCATTGGTACCTCAAACTATGTAGATCTTGATTAAACTGGGAAAACAGTAGATCAAACAGCTTTTAGAGGTATGATAGGAAGTTTACTTTACTTAACAGCTAGTCGACCAGACTTAATGTTCTCAGTATGCTTATGTGCAAGATATCAATCCAATCCTAAGGAATCTCACTTAAAGGAAGTAAAAAAGAATTTTTCGCTACCTTAAGTGAACCATGGATCTAGGATTATTTTATTCTTCTGGAAATGATTTTGTTCTAAAAAGCTTTTCTGATGCTGATTTTGGTGGGTGTAGAATGGATAGAAAAATTACATCTGGAAATTTTCATTTCATAGGAGATTCGTTAGTTTCTTGGTCCTGCAAGAAGCAACATTATATAGCACTCTCAACTGCTGAAGCTGAATATGTAGCAGCTGGAAGTTGTTGTGCTCAAGTGTTGTGGATGCAACACACACTCACAGACTATAGCTTGAGTTTTACTAAAACTCAAATTTTGTAAGAACCCTGCACATCACGCCCGTGCAGAACACATAAATATTAGGCATCACTTTCTTAGGGATCACACACTTAAAGGAGATATAATTCTTCAATTTATCGGAACACAAGATCAACTTCTGATATTTTCACAAAATCATTGCCTTCTGATAGATTTGAATACATTAAAAATAAGTTAGGGATGATAACCGTAAGGTAATCCTTCTTAATTAACCTTCTGTTGAAAAAGTCTCCTTATAGTAATAAACTCCTTTTCATAGTGGGAGTACATTTGTTTGTTAGAATAACAAAAAAAATTTAAAAATATTGTTTTCAAACTTTTTGGAACTACGACTTCCGGAATGGAAATTTTCCGGATTGGAATTTTTTTTTCCATGTTAAAAACTTCCGGAATGGAATTCTCATACTGACAATTTTTAGAACGAAGATTTTCGTACTGGGCTTTTCATAATTTTTATTTGTACTATACTTTTTGTAATAAAGTTTTTTTAAAGGATGAATATTACCAATTTCAAATAATATTTCTTGTCAATCTGTAAGTTATGATTTCCATATCTATAGTTTTATAATAAAATTTTGCTTACTGGTATCTTCATCGTTTAGTTCGGATTCTAGTTTTTCCTTAATTCCGATTTTGTTTTAAAAAAAACCTCAAAAGATCAGAGTCATTTTTTTATGGGGTTATTCTCAACCGTCATATCAGATTAAAGTATTTTAAACCATTGGATGATCATTAGAAGACCAACGGTCATTTTATTTGCATATAAAAAGGGGGTCCTGAGACTCGTCCCACATAGGTTTTCAAGCTTTTGCGTCTCGAAGCCCTGCTTCTCCTCTTAAGGCCGGTTCCGAACCCTGTGAAGCTGATCTGAATCCTACAATCTACTTCAATCCAAATGTCTATTGAAGCAACTTCACAAGATATGTCAACTACGAAACCAATTTCAAAGTGGTTAGTTTACAGAGAAGGTTAGTCCATCCATATTTTTATAAGCTCGACTCTATTATTTCGAAAAATATTAGACTAAATGGATGGGAAGACGTCTGCATAGCCAAGTCAGATAAAAAGGATCTGGTTTACACTGATTTGTTGATAGAATTTTATGAGTCTGTTTCCTTCCTAGTGGAAGATGGCAGAGAAAATTTTTCTTTTAAGTCTTATGGAAAGACTTATAAACTTTCTTACACTAAGGAAGCAAGCCTGGTTGGTATAGCATATGAGGGAGAAACTGAATTTTTCTCTCACAAACTTCCGGATGTGTAAGGATGTTTCGTTAAGGAAAAATCACTGTAGTGTATTGGGCTCAAGGATGATTCAACTACTAAGATTGCTCGGCTCGCTTCGAATAATAGAATACTGCAACTATGGGTGCAAGGTTTTCTGGTTCCGAGAAGAGGAGATAAAGACAATCTGAAGAAGAGTGATATCTATGTCTTAGATTTTTTGGTAAATCTAAGAAAGATAAATCTGATAAGGCATGTCTTGGTTACGATCAATAATATCAAAGAAGGAAATCTGAGAGCTCAGATTATAATGTATCCAGCCTTATTATCAAAGTTGATTGTTCGATGCTTAGAATCATTCAAAGTTTCCTGCAAATCAAAGATCCGGAATTACAAGCTCATGCTTGTCAGTGATGATATGCTTAAGAGAATCAAGATGGGATTCTCTAGTGAATCCGGAGAATTTTACCCCCTATCTGTGGAAGAATTTGAAGCAACTGAAAAAGAAACTCAATCTCTGGAACCTTTAAAAAAGAAAAGGAAGAAGATAAAGTCTAAGGATGTAGTTACTGATGAATAATTTCCTCAGACGAAGGAAATTGAATCTGCACCACCCAAACTGAAGAAGCAGAAAATATATAGAGATGAAGTAGCAGCAAAATGGAGGAAAGATAAGGAAATGAGGGAGGAAGGGGATCCTCAATTCGGACTCGACCCTGCTGAGGCTAAGGCTTTAAAAGAAAAGGCTGCTGATGAGCTGGAAAGACAAACGAAGTAAAAGAAGTTGAGGAAGAAGATGACTGAAGCTGAATTAGTTTAATCTTTTCTAAAAGGTACAGAGTTGGCTTCTGAAAGACTTCCAGTTCCAGAAACATTCAGAGTCGAACCTTCTTTACCAGAAACATCAGTGAAAATTTTTGTCGCTCCGGAAAAGAACAACGGTAAAGAACCTGTAGTAGAAACTGAGAAAGAAGGTGTTGAAGCTGTTGAGGAAGAAGTAGAACAAGTTGAGGAAGAAGAAGAATAAGAAGAGGAGAGTGAAGATCAAGATACCTTGATCAAATAATTTCAGGATTATAAGGCGGAATCTGGAAAAATAGTATCTCTAGGGAAGGGAGATGAGGAAGCCGTCAAGAAAAACCAAGAGGAAGAAGAAGAGAATGAGCTGTTTGATGAAGAAGAATCTTATCAAAGAAAATATCTTGAAGAAGGAAAAGAAATACAGCAACCAGATGAAGATCAGATTGTTCAAGTTTCTGAATCTGAGGAAGTTTCTCCAAATGTGAAATCCATTCCGAAATTCGATAAAGGCAAGAAAACTTTAATGGAGACACCTATTAAAGATATCATTAGAAAGAAAGAGGTTGGTGGTACCTCTAGAAGGAATCTGATGCGAGTTGAAGAAGAGGAATCTCAAAAAGAAGTCTCTGATTCGGAATCATCATCCCACGTGCATGATTTTGTGGATCAATCTCTGAGAAAGCTGGTGGACACAATACCGATTCTTCCAACTATATATTCTAGATTCCAGTTGCTGCAACAATCTATGAATCAAAAATTGGATTCCTTATCCATGGTAATGGATAAGTTTGTGAAGTTGGAAGCTGAGCAGAAAAGTTTTCTGATCGATTATGACGTGCATAGAAAATATTGTAGTAAAGTAACCAAGTGGTCTAAGAGAGTGGACGAATATTTTGTACACTTTGAAAATTTTCAGGCTGATTTTCAAAATGCTTTTGGAATGGATGACAAAAAGGTTACTGAAATTTCTGAGAAGTTGACCCAGGACCAAAATGTCCGGAATCAACAGGTCAGGGATCAGAATGGCAACCTTAACTTAGTATCTCAGAATTGGAAATTTGAAAGAGATTTCTGGATTGAGTTTCAGCAGAGGATGCAGAAGCAGGATGAGTTACTGAATTTGCAAAAAGAAGCCTTGGAGGCTCATGCACAGCTGATAAAAGCCCAAGAAGAAAAGGTAAAAGCCTTGGAGAGGCAACGAGAGGAAGACCAAAGAGACTTGAAGAAACTCAAATTCTTGTTGAAGCAGCTTATTCCAAATGAAAAGGAAGACAAATGAACCCACTCCGATCTTTTGTTGTAGTTGTCTTTCCATGTAATTTTTTTTTACCCACAACTCTAATGAAATGATTATCTGTTTGTTTTGTCTCTTGTTGAATACTAATGTTTCAGTTAGCATAATTTGTTTTCCATTCCCTTCAATTCTTTTTGAAAATCACAAAGGGGGAGAAGGAAAAAGAACTATTCCTGAGGAGGAGAAAAGAAAAATTTCTGAGATAAATATCCTTAAGGAAAGGGGGAGTTTCCCAATACGTTTTTTTTCATTCTTACAATAATGAAAACTCTACTCCGGAAACCCAGAATACAATCCTTAGAGTTTCAATGCCTAAGGGGGAGTTAGTTGTATTCACATCTATCCATGAACGAAGGGAGATAAGTTTTAAATAGTCTAATGAAAATTTTCAAAATCCTTATATACTTTTTCAAAAGGATGTTTGTGCTTTCCAAAAAGGGCGAGATTTTTGAGTCAATAAGGTTTTCCTTATGACTTTTCCATTCCTTCTTGTTTTGAAAATCACAAACACCTTATACATAAGTAAATATTATTATCACTAAAATAAGGGAAATTTACTTCATTAAGAAAATTTATATTAAACCTAGATTTTCTTATACTTAGCGATTTTTTCCCTTAAAATCAAAAATTGGAATCACAACCAAATTGTCAGAGCCTTATAATGAAAAGTTGGAGTATTCTGTTTTTAGGATCTAAATCTTGGATGTGATCTGTAATATAGTTTTAATCTGAATTCTGGATTCCAAACTCTGAAGCAGTTCTCATTCGAACTCTTAAGAAGTTCGACTCCGAACTCTTTAGATGTTCGACTCCGAACTCTTAAGAACTTCGACTCCAAACTCTTAATAAGTTCCACTCCGAACTCTTAAGAAGTTCTACTCTGAACTCTTAAAAAGTTAGACTCCAAACTCTTTAGAAGTTTGACTCCGAACTCTTTAGAAGTTCGACTCTCAACTCTTTAGAAGTTCAACTCTGAACTCTTAAGAAGTTCGACTCCGAACTCTTAAGAAGTTCGACTCCGAACTCTTTAGAAATTTGAATCTGAACTTTTAAGCAGTTTGACTCCGAACTCTACAGATTTAGAATCCGATTTCTGATGAAACCAGACACTAATTTTCTATAAAATAGAATCCGAACATTTCTTAACATAGACTCCGAACTTCATTTTGGTTAGACTTCAAACCTTTGACTTTCTTAACACTCCGAACTATTAATTAGTCTTTACTTACATTTGCTTCATTCCAAAACGATTTCGTACATTCAGTTATACAAAGTTTGTTATAAAACGATGTCGTCTATTCTGTTTCTTATTAACCATTGGTTGAGTTACACGTGTACAGGTCCTTCCAAATTTCAGGGAAAATATGACCATTGGAAGAAGGAGCCGACCGTTGGAAATTTTCCTATAAATATGACCTTATTTGAAAGACCTCAGTGCTTAAAGGCTGACCGATCTTCGACTCATGTGATTACATGGTTGAAGTGATTTCTAGAGAGAGAGGACCGTATTAACTCTCAAAGCTTCGTGCGACTCCGAATGTTGGTGATTACATTCGAGGACATCCGAGGATAGGAAGACAGAGGTTCCGACTACCTTGAAGTTCGAGGGCTTCCTTGCTGAGGAAGAAAGAGGTGCCAACTACCTTGATGTTGAGGGCTTGCGGGGATAGCAAGACATAGACACTCTGATCTTCATATCGAGGGCTTACCCTGGTGTGGGTAAGACCGAATTTCTTGAATGTATAAATCAAGAGACCTTTATCCAAGGTTGTTGGATAACCTTCTCTTTGGGTTAAAAGACTATTATCTTGTTACTTGTAGTTCTACTACTTGTTTATTTCCACTGCATTTTGTATTATAAGGAAATTATAACTTTCTTATACTTCCTTATTTGTACTCTGTTCTATTTAGATTCTTTACGCTTTAAGGTAGAATCTCATATTGTAATCTTTTGTTAAGTTTCAATTTCCGGAACCATATTTCCGGAACCTACTTTCGGAATCTCTTTCCAAGTTTGCATTCGGTATTAGAGGTGTTGTGAATTTTCTTAATTTTAACTTTGTTAAACTTAGCCCTTTCCTTTACTCGAGGAAAACATAGTTATTTGTAACAAACATTAAAGGTTCCAAAGGAATTTTTGAAGTATACAATTCACCCCCCCCCCTCTTGTATATTGAGCATCTACATCGCTATTTCGATCTTACAATTAAATTTTCTCTCTCCTCATTTTCATTATTTCCTCTTACCATGAGGACTAATATGGAATTTTCTTCTACTTTGGGTTGACCTTTGGGATTGATTTGATATTGTCTTTCTGTTTAAATTAGAGAATTTTTATGAGTGTGTGTTTTATACTTGATAAATATAGGCATGTGATTTGGGGTTTAATTGAAATTAGCATGGGTGATTCCTACTAAATAATTTTTTACTAGTGTGTTATCATTGGATTTATTGTCATATATGAACATTTTCAACTCCTTTAATAGACAATTTCATAATATTGTTAAAGGATTAAGAGGTATGCTAAAACCTATAATCTTGATTTATAATTCTAAAACAATATTTTATACATGTTGTTCTATGAATTGCTTTTTGTTATCTCAATTATAGATAAGAATGATTTATGGTTCAGCATGGTTAATTGAAAAAAAATATAAATTATTTAATTAAAAAAAGAAATAATTATTTTGGAATTATATATTGGGAAAGAATAAAATATATAGATGGTTGTATATATATTTTCGTTGTGTTAAATTCCATGATTTATTCCTATTATTGTTGTTTTATGTTATCACATACCCAGAGAACCATATCTCCCTCATAGAAAAAATTTATCACCATAAAATATTAATTGATTGAAATATTGGTTAATTATAACAGTAATTGGAATGTTATTCATATTATGAACTAATAGTTGGTGAAATATCTTTTATGTAAATACACATAAAATAGTTTATCATACAAAGTTGGTCATTTAACATACGAATGACATGTTAAACTTGATGGCCTTATTGTGTTTGTACTTTTGGGCTTTTTTACTCTTGATTTATGGACTTGGGAATTGGATAATTACTATAATAATGAGTATTTTGTATTTTTAAAATGTGATATGATGTTTTGGGATTAATATTACTTATGTGATATATTTTATCTATATACCTCTTTATTAATTTATCTTTGGTATGATTGTGATGATATTATTCTGTGAATAGTGTGGTAATTCTATGATGTTGTTTTTATATGATAAAGGTTGTTCTGGGGAAATGTATGATACATTGAAAATTAATATAATGGTATGTAACAAATAATTTTATTTATTGAATTTCAATTAAATATAATTAACTGATGTTGGAATATATGCACTGGTTGTGGTGTTTTATGATTACATTTAGCTAGAGGAAATGATTGACAATTGGATAGGTTGGTTAATATTTAGGGTTGTGTATGGTAATGGTTTAGATTTAAGATTATTAATACCCTACTTTATATAATGAGATTGTGTTTGTGGTGATATAAAGAGAATGTGAGAATGATGTAAATGTCCTTCACATTTATATTAACCTACAGATGGATGGTTGGGAAGTGGTGGAAAATGGTGATTTTAGTGATGTGGTAGGGGATGTGTGGTTATGAAGATTTATATAAGGTGATATTTTTAAATATACTAGTAGATATATGTCAATATGTTTATGAAGAATAATTGGTTTTTCATCATACATAATTCTCTGAGCATACGGAGGAGGCAATCATGTCGTTCTACTACCAGATTGAGTGGGAGTGCCCCTAATTAAAATAGATCGAATTGAGATAATTATATATCATCCACATAGATGTTTAATATAGATGATATTTTTTATGGAGGTTGTGTTGATGGTGATAACATGAGGATATCAGTACTATTTTGATGAATTTCATCATAATGGGCTGATAAAAATCAATAAAAATTTGATTTTTTTCCTTGGAAAATTTTAGGGGGGATAATGGTAAATTCCAATTAGACAATATATTGTAAATTTTCTAAAACAACTATATTTCACCCACAATATTTTATTTAACTTAGGACATGAGTTTGGTGTAAATGTGAGGACATTGAAATTTCATAGATTATTTAGCATTAAATTAATTAAATATTAATTTATTGATGTATGCTCTCTCAATGATATATTTTGAATGGAGTGTTGAAGAGTTATTCCAAATTTGTCATTGACTACTTAATGGGTGGTTTTACCAAGTTGTTCCATAACCCCATCATTGGCATCAGGGTGAATCCACTTTTTCTTTTCCTTTTCCATTTTTTTATTTTATCTTTCATCCAATTTTCCTTCAAATTTCATATCTATTTCCATTAAATAAAAATGTATTCCTACTCACCTAGGGTGTCTGATGGAAAAGAGTGGGATTGAAAGAGAAAAAGGTTGTGGGAGAAGGTGTTTCCTTGATGATTATTTTAATGAGGTATATCAGAGTGTAGTAGTGTCATAGAATTGATTCCATTTTATTTTTCTGATATTTTCAACTCACATTTTAAAAATATTATATATTAATAAATTAATCCCTATTTAATATTTTCAATTGATTTATCAATTTTTAAATAAAATATAGAGAACCATGTAGGGGTATATATATTGTTATTTTTGGGTGAATCGATTATTTTATTCCCAATGTACAGGTTTCCATTCAATAAATCCTAATCACAAGACATGTAATTTATGAAAAGACATCATGTGTTTTCTGTTTCGTGTAAAGGGACGAAGATGCTAGTAACAAGGATTGTGTGTTGGGGATATACCATTTGGAGAGAATCAAGGTGTGATTAGGGGAAGGACCCAACACCCAATTTCTGGGCTTATGGTCGTGTAGATTACACGGCTAGATCCCATTTGATGTACATGTCTTGTGACCATATAGGGTACCTCGAATGACTCCATATATGCTAAATGGAATGGTACACAATGTGGGAGATATTTTTTCTATGTTTAGTATACACTATGTTCTCGAGGATAAGGTAATCCCAGTTTGGCTGAGATATATGGGAATGTACCACACATAGTTTCCATGTCATTTACAAATTATGAATGATATTTTCATTGATAAGTACCTACCATGTTGACTGGAATACACATAAATAGATGAATTTTTTAGGAACACATTGACAATATGAGGTTCAATATATTTACTACCTCAATAGATGTTTCATCCATTTTTTATATTTGTGTAATTTGGATTGGACCCATGAGTTTTTTCAGTGGGTGTTTCTGACACATATTTTAATTGTAAATATCCATGTAAAATGTAGTGGACTTTGAGATAGTGTTTTGGATATAGATATATGTTTGGAGGTGTTTTTCATTGATGATATCTTTAAAATACTTTTACAGGATGGTTTGTGATATTTGAGGCCTTTGTGAGGGTCATGAGTTTGTGATCAGTCAATCTGGAGTATGATAAGAAAATATATTTGGGGTTCCAATAAATAGTTCCTTAATATAGAACATAGTGATTTCTTTTATAATATATTTTAATCAATTCTTCCCAAGGATTATGTATTTGACATCTAAAAAACTCACAAGATGTATTAGATCATATGATCAAGGATTAGTTCTATTAGATCTATCGACCATATTTAAACCATTGATTTTTAACATATAGATAGTATAACTTGAAGAGATATTGATATTGGTCTATGGGATCCATTATAGATTCCCTTATAGATGATATATTACTGAATGACATGTTGTATGTGGGGGAGTCCAGCTAAGTGTTTCTGATGTGATGGGGTTTTCCAAGAGTTTTAGTGTTAGTGAGGATCCCTAGTTTGGTTTTCATTTTTATGGTGGTTTAGAGTAATATTGAGAATCACGATGTAATCATAGTGTTTATTTTGTTTCCCTTTTAGGTGCATTCATGATCAATTATCACCAGTCAGCCATTGGGTCCCATTTTGATATATTTTTCATGCTGTTATTGGCCATAAATTTCTATGAGATAGAGAAAATCTATATGGGGTATCATGTTCTTTTAAAGGACTTAAGGTTATTTAATTTTCATTTGATTGGTGTTTCCAAAGAGATTGGATGTGGCTAGAGAGATCCTAATATGTTTTATCATTATGTTATGACCCTAGGGACTGTGGGAGCCCCATGTATGTTATAATGCATAGGGTTAGTTTGAGACTACCATAGGAAGATGTTGTATAGAGTAAGATATCCAATTGAATGAGAGATCCCCATAATTGTTTCATGAAGTGCGGATCAGTTCTACCAGTCCATATATATAGATATTGCGTTAAAGTGTTGATTTGTCCCATTCCATGGATATCCTTTAGAGGAGATTCTTGATGTAGTATTTTGTAAGATATGTTCATGGAGGAGAACATTGGTATATAATAGACATATTATTGACAATAATGTTTAATCTGGTTCACTATAACAATGGAATGTGGTTGTTTGATCTATATAGCTTGCTACTACATGATCTGAAGGAGTGAATCCTCTCTCTATAACTATAGATGTCTTTCCCTAACAAGGGATTGGGAGTCTGTGCTGGTTAATGTTTGATTGACATGAGTGGAAGGATTTTAAAACAAATTTTATATATATATATAATGATTTATGAAAGAGTACAATGTCATTGATAGCTTCTATATGATTTAGTAGATTACCAATCTCCAGTTTAGATCAATCCATTTGAGTCACAAATCCCAAAAGATGCATTCCATTTTTTTTGACATGCTGGATAATATATGAGTGTATAAAATTTGTTCTTGATTAAATATAAACATCTTAGAGAACTAGTGTGGATCATTAAGATGGATATAATGTCATCTATATAAGTGAACCACATTCTATAAATCCTCTAATTTGGGTAATATTTCTGGTACTTTGACTTCGTTTGTCTTTTATGCTTCCATATTTAGTAGTTTTAATTATTTTTTAATCATTCATTTTTTTATATTTTATTTTAATTCATTCTAAATATTTATAGTTTTCATATATATTGGTCTTATCAAAGGTTCATGTAGCTGTTTTTTTGAAATAATACTATTAGATCACTCATGTGGAGGGAATACTCAGATTAATTTCACATCCATGTTATGTGAACTACATCATGGTTGTAAATCATATAGCTTCATTCATATGGAGAATTGGATGTACATCAAATTAAGAAGATGCCCAAAATTTTATGGACAAGATGAGAAACTCTTCACGATTATTAGGATAGGGTTTGTGAGGCTCGATAGTTTTCGAGTCCAGGTATGTAGTACATTATGGGGATGGAATGTTATCCTTTAAAAATTATTTTTAGTATATTTTATTATATATGTGTGGTTATCCAAGTAGGGGAACATTTTTTGTTTTTTAGGTTGATTTGATTCTTCAAAACCATATGATTCAATTAATTTGATATATACTATTTATATTTAAATTAATTTTTATATATACAAAATTTTTAACACATATGAATGCCTTTGGATATTTTATACTTTATTATTACTCATGAATATTTATATTTTCTACCAAATAAAAATTGTCCCCATCATCTACAGTTTCCCACCCCAATCCTATGGGGTGGATCTCTTGAGACCTTTGGGTGGGATAGATTTGGTGATGTTTCTAGTGGAACAAGTCATATTGTATACAAAATTATTTAAGATCTCTCTAATTTCATATGATTTGGAGGGTTGTCGGACAAGTAGTTTAAGAACATTTCAATATTTTTGATGGAAATCAAATTAGTTTTTCATGAACTCATCTATTGATTATTGAATTAGTTTCTAGGTAAGGTTATTGGTATTATTAGTTTCTATTTTAATGGTTGTATGATTTCATCTTCTGTGATTCACTTGATTTTTTATAGTTATGGTTTGTTCTAGTTTTGGGATCTTGGCCCATGCGTATTAAAACATTTATCGTGCTTAATTACAAGAATGTAATATTGACATGACATGTCAATATTTGAGTGTGGTGTCACTGATGATATAAGAGTTGTTGATTAATGTTTAATCAACAACATGTGTGATGTTTCCCTAAATATCTCTTTGTGGAATTCAAACCAAACGAAGTACACATAGATATATATATATATATATATATATATATATATATATATATTATTCTAATGAAGGTAAACATATATTTATTGTGATATGTTCTTCAATGGTGGAGATATAGTCCCTTCATCAAGGGATTCATGGGGACCATTTTGGATTGGTTCATTCATAGAGTGAACAGTTCCTTTCATGATGAAATAAATAATTCTAGATCTATTTTTTACCAACATCATCTTTCTCTAAGGTAGTGGATTACGTAATTCCTACATTCTTAGTTTCTAGGAATGGAGGTGTTCCTGAAACATGTATTCTATTCGGTCTTCCAGAGGGTATCATGTTCTTATTTTATTTCGGGTCATGGGTGGGTGTAGTTAATAAATCTTTTGGTTGGATAAACTAGGGTATAATATCAAAAGGATGATGTTATTCAATGGTATGTGTTGGTTTAGAAATGTTTTACACAAAAAATGATCTCATTATTACTACTATTTTGATAGGGATGGTTGGGTCAGATACATGTCCTTGTTTTCTTATGGATATTCATTTTTTAGTATGGTGATATTTTGTTTATTGACTCATTGTCTTCAATCGATGCATATGTTGAGGGAGGATGTGTATTTGATATTTTCGTGAAGGTGATTCCTCAATTGTGAATATGAGTTTAAAAGATTCTCTACCATGTTGGAGATAAACATCACGAGATGAATTGTTTGTAGTTTTTGTAATTTTATGCTTGGTTCATTTTGTTCTTCTGTGAGCTTGTATACATATTAGGGGTTATTCTAAAAATTATCTTCCATGTGGATTGGAGATATATTATTTATATATTTGTTTAATTATTCGTTATTTAATAAGGGAAATTTATGTGTTTTATTTGCAATGATAATTACTTGGAAGATTCCTTCAAGGGTTTTTTCTTTGATCTAATTAATATATTTGTGTATTTGGAGAACATGATTTTGGTAACTATGGTGGACCTATTTTTTTAGCACATGAGTAGTGTTGTAAGGGATTAAATAATGTTGGATTGCACCACACACTATTTTATGTGACAAGGAGACAATAAATGTACTTATATTATGTAGATTATTAAATTAGTGATGGATGGATGTATCCTGTGTTGGGAGTCATATATTCATTGTGGAACTAGTTATATAATATTCAATGAAGTATATGGTGTGGTAGTGATTGTATAAAATCATTATTGATGATTAACCACTAATTCTTATAAAGGGTAGGAAGCATTGTGGTGGGGAGATTATAATGACATCTTTCATTAGTAGTTGAGAAATATTAAGATAATTTTAAATTATTTTTAAAAACAGATTTTATTGGGGAATTTTTTTATTTATCTAGTGATATTGTCATGGTAATATTTTAAACAACTTATTTGGTCCCATAATTTTGTGTTTACCATATATAAATTTTCATTAGAAATATGAGACATTTATATTTTCCCAAAATATATAACATTTATTTTATTTAATATTTAATAAATTATGCATGTTTATTTGATGATATCTATTAACAAACAATCATACAATGATTTAGATCCATAGTTGATTCATTAATGGATGGATTTTTAGGAGAATGATAACCACATTTGAGGAACTAGAATTTGTCTCATTCCATTTTTATTTTTATTTTTCCTTTTTTCTTATTTATTTCCATTTTTAATTTTCTTTCCTAATATATTATATTTAAATTTACATTTCTTCCCATTGAGGTCTCATGAATCAATAAGTGTGATAAGGATATAAAATATAGAGGGAGGGAAAATCATCAGGGAGCTCATCCAGTGGTAAATCATAGTATATCATTGGATTAACACATATTAATTATAAAGCATAATTTTTTCCCTAACATAGTCTTGTTATGTGTTTTGATCCAGATTATTATATAAAATAATTCATTTATAATTTTAACGATTTTTGACAACTACTTGGGACACCATTGGGGTTGATCTGTATTGATTTTATGGTTAATAAGTCATTTTGTTCTGATTTTGTTAGTTCCTTATATATGTCCCGATTAAATAGAATCTTGTTTATGAAAACACACTTTGAATTCATATTTTTTATTGATGTTCTAAAGAGGGTAGTAACATTTTGTGTCTCTTTGAGACAAACCATGTAAGAGGTGTCATTAAATTTTTGGGGGAATAATCTAGACACTCATTGTCCAGGGACATAGTCAAGTTGGTTACATGGACACATCCCATATTAAGTATAAAACATATGTCCATTTAGGATAATTGGTATGTAAATTACGGGGTCATGTCCAGTTACCCCGATTGAGTGACTCACCATGTCGGTTTGATGCATGACGTTTTGTTGGGCACTGTTTATGATGAGTTGGACTATGGTTCTTATTAGGTACCCCAAATAAGGTAACCACAGTTTATAAGGTTAGAACATCAAGTACTATGATAAGTACATGACATGATTGTTAGGAGATGTAAATAGTATTTTTTTAGGGGGAACAGAACAATTAAATGATGTATGTGACATGTACTCCTTCCTCGGATGTATTTTCCATATTTTCATTCCCTCTAGTATGAAGTTGACCCATGGGTCTTCCATTTAGATCATTTTATCATATATTTTTTTTATATGATGATATCCATTTTTAATTTTGATAACGTATAGAGGAAGTATGGGTTCTAGGATAATATTGGTGGGAGGTTTTTTGAGGTTATATTTATAATCCAAATGTGTGAATGGATTTTGAGATGAGAGGCATGAGTGATAGTCCTGATTTTGGATTTTCTTTTATTTATTATTCTAGGTTGATCATTTTTTTAATATTTTTTATATTTCCAAAAGATGAGAGAAATGATATATTGTATCAGTTCATTTTATCCATGTTTCTTGAGGGTTGAGTGGTTGAGTTTCTAATCCCCTAAATTGAGGATTTATATTTAGTGTATGAGGATCGGTTCTTTTTGAGAAATTGCTATTGGTTAACACCTTATAGTGTGGTTTACATCATAGAATTATGGAGTAAAAATTGTTATGTTCTTGAGGATTCCAATATGGATTCCCTTATGGGATAGATAATACATAGGGATGGGTTGTATTTTGAGTATGCTAGTTGAGGGTTTTCTTAGGATAGTTTTTTACTTTAGCATTGATTTTGTTGATGAACCCCCTATTGGGTTTCATGTTTTGGGTAGTGGTCATGTGGACCATTTTAGAATCCCTTTTAGGCATGGTGCTGATTTCGAATCCCTCACATGCAGATTATTGATCAATGATAAATGGTTATCCATAGAGGTTCATTTGGAGATGTTTCTCATTATATGATTAGATTGAGATTTGGATGAGATAGGGGAACCCATAGTAGTTATTGATATTTTTCCATATGGTTGTTTGAGGTACATTTTCCAGGAGTAGTATAAGATATCAGGAGCTTTTCTAATTTCCCAATAGGGGTGTAATATTTTTTTTATGATCTTGATGATCACATGATCTTTATATTCAGTTTGAAACCATTTTTTGGTCACAGAGTTACAATGTTGGCAATTTTTTGGATAACAAAATACAAGGGTATTCAGAGACTCGTTTTTTGGTATTTGATATTTGATATGTATTATCGTTCAACTCATTGGATGATGTGTTTATGTTTTAGTTTGAGACGCATCATGGATGACATCAATAAAATATATTTGAAGTAGTTTTTCATAGAATTAGTTTTATAGGATCACATTGGGAAATATTGTACTGAGATTTGTCTTGAATATTTGATGTTGTTACCTCAGATAGTGGATAAATATTATTATAATGATCTAAAGTGATAATGGAGGATCTAGAGGAGTGATGACCATCATTATTATTGTTGATCTCTTACCATAACTAGTGAATTGGATTATGTTTTCATTGATTATTTATAGATCCATATTCATTTTTTAGCCACCGTGAATTTATATTATTTAGAGAGTGAGTCATATAGGACTTTAGTGTTTTGTAAAAGTAATCTCGGTATTTGTACAGTAGTTGAAATAATGTTATTAGAATTTTCTTATTGTCATAGAGTCTTCATGATGAGTTCTATGGTTGTGGAAACTAGGACGAGATCATAGATTATGACATTCATTTCTATTTCAATTTATACATCATGGATCTCCAATGTGGATCTAGATGATGTGTGTAATATCAAGGGTGTTTTGATTGATAAGTTATAATTACACTAGAATGGGATACAATGGTTGTGGTTTTAACTTATTTGTTTGGATAAAACACGTGTATATGCACCTTGATGTGAAAATATATGTTAATTTTTCTTTAATATGGATCACATGTTATGAAATGTGTTAGGAAGAAGACCATTTGTGTATGATAGAGTAGGGAAAAATGTTCTGAAACTTTGGTTTGTTATAGTTAACATAGAGAGTCCTGGAGACCATTTATGTGATATAGCTCAATGTTTCTAGAGGTTCCATGTGCATTGATTTTGATTTTTTATTTAATATAAGTGGTTGAGAATTTGGGTGACATTTTCTATTCTCTAAGATGATTGTATTCAATATAACTATGCTATACATTTCATCATTATAGATTTACTTTTTAAGTTATTAATTTTTTCATAATCAGAAGTTTATCTTTGTATATGCGATAAATTATTTTCATATTTTTTTACTCTAATGTGCGGATATATCCATACCATATTCCTTTTTGAAAATCATCAGTCGTTAATCGGATTTGGTGAATGGGAATGCATGCTTGATGCATTACGGTGGGATGGATCAGGTGACTTGTCTGATTGACTAGGTCTTTTCACTATAGTAGTGAGTAATGATCTAGTGATTATAAAAGGACTGGTTGATGTGATGACCAGCGGTGTACATAATGGTGTCCATGTTTCTTTTCATTATTAAATTACTGTGGACATGAATTTTATTATGTTGGTTTTCATATATACATATTCTTGATGATTTTTTACATGGATAATTTCGCACATTTATATTCATTCATATTTATTATTAATTTATGTGAATGTATTTAGAGGGCTGATCCTAATATATACTCCCTTGTGGTCACCCTACTATGGAATTATAGTGTTTGCAGCACATATCTCCAGATAGTATAGATATTTTTATGGAATAAATTTGTCATTATCTATTTTCATTAAATACCTACCAAGGAGGAGTGCCTTTGGTGGAAGGTTTAATGAAAGAGTTATAACATAGTTGTTTTTATGGGAGATATGGTGTAGATCAGAGTTTGGAATTAGGGAGGAATTTATGAGATTGTTCGGGAAGAGAAGAAACCCATTCCTATTATGTAACATGGACCAAGGAGAATGGTTGGGGAATTGTTATTTTTGGGGGACCAATTATCTAACATAAGGACATTATAAAATAAGAATATATATATATATATATATATATATATATATATATATATATATATATGGATGTGAGATTGATATTGGGTTTGTTTATTTATAGGTATATGCATCATGTTCATAGGATTAATTCGCACATTCGTTTTGAATTTTATCTGGGATTTTTTTTCAAAACATGCATTTCTTGTTTTCATAAATTAGTTAAAATTAATTGTTAAATTAGTAATAAAACCAGAAATAAAGTGGTAAGATAGTAATAAACTGTCATTAATTGTTGTTACCAAACCTTCTTGAGAAATTTAATTTGTTATTCCTTATAATAGTATAACATGATTTTCAACAATCAATTTTTCGTCCATTTATAAAATTAATAGAATGATAAGTAGATTTCTATATGCATAAAACTTTTAATGAATTGTACATAGTTTATTTTTTTTTTGTGAAAAAACTTATGAATTTTTGGAACATTTATTAAACATGTCTCATTCAGTATATTTAATATAATTTTTTTAATATGGGTTTTTTTATAAATTCATATGATTATTTTGGTTCACGTACAAAAAGTATTTCTATGTGCATAATTTCATTACCAATATATGACATGCATGTTTTATGAATTTTTTTTAAATTTTATTTAATTTTATTTAATTTCTTTATTCTGAGAAAAAAATTACCATCATTATTATTGATATTTCATTAAAATTTGAAAATATGACATGAATTATTTCACTATACTATTTTGATGTGACTGATAACTTATACAGTTACTACATTTATATATTATAGGCAAGTGTATGAAATTAATTACAATTATATAAATTTTTCCTCATTAATTACATAATTTTTGTAAAAGGATATATTTTATTTATGATAACTACTAACAATTTTAGGGGTTTTCCAAATCATAAAATCTATATAATGTTTCATGAATTGTTATGCGATATGTTAATCTTTATTGTTGATAGTTATATATTATGCAGTAAAATTATAATTTCATTCATCATTTAACTGTTCTTATCATGATATATATCCTAGATGTGTTCGGTATTTATTATTAGGATGAAAATCATTTTTATTTAATTTTTTAAAATGATTAGAATTCCATGAGGTAACCAATCGAAACATAAAACAACTTATATGATTGAATATACTATTTCCAATATTGGAAAAATTTAATGTGATAAAATAATGGTCCACATATGTTAAATCATGATAATTTTATTTTGTGAAGCGTTTCTAATGTTGAAAACTTATTTGTTGGTATTGTGAAATTTATAGAATGTAAATCCTAAAAATATAAAATTTTCAGTATTTTTTATTTAGCATCTGAAATCATGTTTTCTTGTAATATTTTTTAAATTAGTATGAATTATTACCTTTATTGTATTGTTTAAAAAAATTCCTTACTAAATAAATGATTATAGGTTGTTCAGTTTTAGTATGTCATGAATGACATGTTTGATGATAAAATTTTCATTTTTATTTTATGATATATAATGATAATATATATTGAAATTTGAAATCGTGTCACCATTATCACAATGTAAAAAAAATTAATTTTTAAATTGATAACATGATGTTACATAACATTTCTCATCTCGTTTTCTATTCAACTAGTACCATGATATCATATATAAAAAATTTGTTTTTGAATTTGATTCCTAATTTATATTAACATGTTATGTGTAGTTTTTTAATTTAACCTGGATTAATTTTAGAGCTATTTAAATTCTAGGAATGATGATTTCTAAACAAAATTGAATTTGAAATATTGATTATTTTCTTTTATTTCCTTCTTTAAA
Source organism: Viscum album (assembly GCA_963277665.1). Taxonomy (NCBI): domain Eukaryota; kingdom Viridiplantae; phylum Streptophyta; class Magnoliopsida; order Santalales; family Viscaceae; genus Viscum; species Viscum album. The sequence goes on along the minus strand of CAUJRU010000448.1, from coordinate 382,118 downwards.
GATTATTTTCATTGAATTACTAATATGACTTTATGAAAACTGATATTAAAAATATTATATGAATTTATAGTTGATGTTTATTAATTAAATATTCTAAATAATTCTAATTCCATAAACCCCTAAAAAATCTATCACAGGAATAGTGTTATTATTAAAATGATGATTCTTTTTACTCTAAACATGCTCCCAAACTGTGATTATATTTTTTGTTACTGTTGTATAGATGGAATCCACTACCTCCCATAATTGATTACCACTTAATGTTGGTAATAATTTTTTTTATAAAACAATTAATTGACGAAGATAATCCTTCCTTCTACGCATAATTATTTTTAGAAAATATTGGATTTAATGTACTAATTATTTTGTTTTTTTAAATGATTTTTTGATGGTAGAATGTGTTATATGTTAAATAATATTAATGGTGGGAATCCCTTTCCCCATCAAGATTTATTTTATTTACTATTTTTACATAGAAATATTCATTTTATGCACTTTTCCACATGAACAATTATATTATCCTCACATATTTAACAACTATTTAATTTTTCTAGAGATGTGTCTCCATGCTGGAAGAAGATTTAGGTTGGATTTCCATGTTCTAAAAGACTAATACCTAATGAAAGATAATGATTCTTTATAATCTACTACATATATTTTGGCATATTTGAGATATACCCCCTACAGTAGTAAGCCATGGATATATAAAATCACTAAAAAAATAGGTTACAACCCCAAAATTTCATTTTTAAAAGTGTTATGTGACAATTTTTGTATATAAGCCAAATTAATGACAATTGATTTCTTTAAAAGCTTTAATTTGACTTTTCACAGATCTGAAACCAAATTACGGATAAAATAGTATGTTTTTTTGACATTGGGATAATTTTATAAAGGAATTTGAACATAGTTTAAGGTCCATTATCAAGTCATTTAAATAGAACTGTTCATGAAAGTCCATTCGTTATGTCAATTTGGGAAGCCCTTTACCTATGAAAAAATAATGTCTATAAATATACCCATCCACCTCCAATTTTCAAAGGATGGAAGAACATTATGATAATGATGTAAGGTGAGATATGTGATCACAAAAATCAATCACCGAAGTATTCAATCCTGACATGGGGATACTATTAGGTCTATTCCTCAACATGGATTATTTCCACACATTGGAAATCCCTAACTTGGTTAACCACATGGGTGATCCCCCTAAAAAAATAAAAAAGAACTTTGGACAGCCCCCAACTGGGTGAATCGCATGGGCAGTACACCTCCTAGGAGAACCCTCTGGGGAGGCATCACCTATGAATGTCCCTAGAGAAATCCCACAAATAGTTGATCCACTTGGGAGAATCCCCATATTTTTATCCCTTCTAACCAACTAGTGAAACCAATGAATAACAAAGACTAACACCATAACCTTCTCAGGGTAGGTTGAGGATGTTTTGGGTTTCCACACATATGAACCCACCTCCCTGTCTAGATTACCATGAGTAAATACATTCATCATTGTTTTAGAATTATAGTAATCTTACTATGTGTAAAAACATAACAAAACTACAACTCACCATGACTCTAGATCCTCATCATGTTTCCAAAAATATAGGTATCCTCCTTTTTATATCCCCTACATCATACCATTTACTTAAACCCTTACTAGGCTTGGTACCACATGGAAGACCACTTAGAGTAATTCCATGGTATTTCTGGTGGGGAATTACCCCACCCTCATCATCCAAAAGTCAAAAGATATTATAAGGCTTTTAAGATCATTTGCATCCTCTTGTTTCTCAAATTTGTGTTGAAAGTGGCTTCCATAGACACTAGTTATATTTTACTATAATTACCACTACATGTATGCAAATTGATATATATACATGGGTTAATCATTCCATAATAGTGTATGTACTTCTTCATGCACTTTGTTTATGGAAATTTCCATAGATCACATGTTGTATCAAAGAGTTATACAATATCCCAGGAAATAATGAGAACCCTGAGATTCCATGATTGGAATCTCAATGTAATGCCCCATAGTCGAATTATATCATTCCCAAAGGAAAAAAGATGATGTGCGACTATCCGGTGTTGGGGTCTCATAAGCATTGAGACTTCTTCTCCTGATTTTCGCACATTAGGATCTCTAGTAGTTGAGATCATGAGTTCTAACCCTCATTATAGGATCCCCACATGTTTAAGGTGTCATTGGTAGTTCCAATCTATGGACATTTGTAATGGTCTCCAGACATGAGATAATTATCAATTAATTTTATTTACTTGTTACTTTGATTCATGGTGAAACTATGGAAATTAAGTCGTGGTGAGGTAGTTTGTGTTGGGTACGTCATTGGTGACATAACATTGATTGAATGATGAAGATATGAATTTTCGCTTCCCATTTGAGGAAGTAATATCTTGAGACTGTTGGATTAGAATGGTTTCACCTTCATTAAATCCATGGCCATGGTAGTGGAAGGTAAGACCATCCTGGCATAACAAAAAATAAAAAAAATCAAGATAATGGATGATGACAAAAGTGTGCATTCTTCTTTATTAATATATCAATGAAGTAGAGATTATATTATAGAGACCATATTTGTATGAACGTAGTAGTGGATTTGACATTACCTTATACTTATAGGGGCCTTGATGGGTTTCTAGACCCCACCCTTGGTCGTTGAATTTTATTCCCTTCAATTGGGATAAGGGCCTAGAGGGTCACATATTATAGTGCATTAAGAATCTTTCGTATTCTGAGGTATAAGAATATTGAACATGGTGGGCCCCACCATGGGGTCTAAGTATCATCCATGTTCTATGGATCACCATGTATTAATTGTATTATTTTATTAATCAAGTTTGGAATAATTCATTAAATTCATTTATTACATTTATTTAAAAATTATTACGTAAATACAAAGATAAAATATTATTCGAATGGATTTAAATATCTAGGGTTCGTTTACTATTCTCAGGATACATGACCCGGGGTATAATCTCAAGAATATCATGTAATATATATTTAACATATGATGTAGTAATTAATAAAATTATAAATATTATGTCTGGTATAAAATTATTATCAAAAATAAAAATTTATAATAATTATACTGTGGATATATTTTACATGGGGGCCTAGATCCCATACCAGATAATTTAGATATTCCCTGTATAATTAAGAGAGATGCTATTCCCAGGATACTATTCATGTGTTGGAATTTAGATCCACTCTCTCCTCCTGGATTCTAGAGAGATATTATCCCAAGAATGTATGATCTTCAAGCTCATACATCTTGCATCAAGGACTCTTGCTTATGGTGATCACCGTTCCGTCAATCAGCTTGTTGGTGTTTCGCACTCTCACCCAGATTCCAACAAACGATGGGAAAGCATATTTAAGAGGTGTGTATAGATGATCTAGAGGGATTAGATGTAAAAATCATTGAGTAATGGTCACCGACATCTTTTGACGGACTATCACACGTCAGATTCGAATAACGTACATGTTTGATTTTATTTTTTTGCCCTCCCAAATCCACATGTGGTCCTTAGACCGTACCGGGATGAGTTCACCAGTGTTGACATTGTTACATTGCTATGGTGATATTATAAAATTTAAATTCCCAGCCCATCGGCTCCCGCTACCCATCATGGTACCTAATATTGGTATCAAAGGTACTAATGGTTTTCTAGAGCCAATGATAAATTAAATTTCATTAAATTTATGTATTTGGCACTAAATTTGTTCCAACAGATCTGACCGTAAGTCGATCAATTTCCAAATGTTCAGGTTACGACAATTTGAAAATTTTAATGGGATCTATGTCATCAGTTTTAAGCTTTTCAGATTATTATTTTATGAAGAACATGTTTTTAATTGATTTATGTGTTCATTAAAATAATGAAATACAGCAATGTTTTGGAAAGAATTTGGTCATCAGAATTTTTGTAGGTGGTTTATTTCAAGAGTTAAATAAAATATATTATAAAATAATATTATTTAATTTTTTTCTCAAATTAAAATTACAGGGTTCTTTAGTTAATGGGTCAAGTATTATTATATTTTATTAATGTATTTATACTTAATACATTTTTTTAAAAAGGGAGAGAGAATATGACCTAATTGGGTGTTCTCTTAAAAAAGGGAGTTGGGGTTTGTTTTTTCAAAAAACAAATAAAAAAATTAAGGGAAGGGGGTATTCTTCTACACTAAGCACAATGCACCCCCCTAGAAACCCTAGCCGCTTGGTCCAGGTCATGCCTCCCTGGGCCGCCTCCAGCTCTTCGTCCTGGATCTCACCGCACTTGGCACACCTCCCATCACGCTTCACCAGAACCGGCTCGCCCAACCTCCCTCCGCGGGCCACGTACTATCACTTACCAGATACCCTTGCTGGTGCCATATCTAGGCTGCACCTCCCTATGTCGCCTCTGACTCGTCATCCCAGACGCAATAACAAATTGACCCTTGCCTCCCTTCTACATTCACCAGACAACGACATCCTGAAGGACCCCCCACATCACTACTGTTTCAGCTGGACAAGGTAACTACCCTCATGGCTGGCCAATGCTGGTGGTTTCCACCCTCGTGGATCTCCAGAGTAGTAAGCCACTGCCCTCGCACCTCGCCGGAGGAATCCACCATCACCATTGGCAGTTCGGACCACACAAGAGGATAATACTACCAGGGGTGTTTCTAGACTAGGTCGAAATGCCACGGTCAGGTCGCGGTCACACCGTGGTCAGACTGTGATTTGTCTATGCTCCAGTAATACACACCCACAACATTTTGTAGTCATTGTAGACTATTTTTCTTGTAATAGGTAACCTGGTAATTACTTTTAATTTATTTTTTTTAAATTAAATTCATTATAATTTTCTTGGGGTTTCTATTTAACTAGAGTATGAAACGTTAATATAATTAAGAATTAAAATTAAACTAGTGGTTTAATTTGACAAAAAGAATTAAAGATAAATTATTGGTTTAATTTAATTTTCTGAATTAAAATTAAAATAATCAATTGAAACTGATAACATAATTTAATTCAATTTATTTAAATTCCTTTAATCTATTAGAGAACCCTAGTACTATGTAAATTTATTGTAGTTTATTTTTTATCTGTGATTTATTTATACCGAATGGTCTTCAGAAAGTTATTGATCTATGCATGTTTGGATTATTTATTTAATTATTTATTCAATGCATGTGAGGATTGTATTTATTAATTAGATAACTGATTGTCTGTGAATTTTCATTTAATTCCAATATTTATAAGTGCCCACATGTCCAATGTACTAGTTGATTTATGTACCCTAAGACCCCCTCGCCTGCAAGTGAGTATATTTATAATTATATGGAGGTGATCTAAAACACAGACCCCACCAATTTGAGGGGTTAATCTGTACGGGAGCCAAGAGAATTTCACTGGGGCTAGCTGCGACGTAAGATAGGTGTAGACTCAGGTATGGATACCCTAAGGTGAAAATTAATCTGTTATGGATCGATACTAATAAAAAGCTCAAGACCAGTCAGATTTCATGATTTACCTTTATGTGTGTTGTAATTATTTAATGTGAGTGCATGATGGTGGCATAATCCTACAAAACAGTAAAAAATATAAATAATTCCAAAATAAGTGAAGAATGTATTTCTATCACATGTTCATTTGTGAGGGAGACTATCTAGTTTGAATATATAAATATAAATGAATTATATTCCTTAATAGATAAAAAATTCTATCAATCATATATTATTTTCAATTTCCTTCCATTTCTCACAATAAAAAATGGGTGTTTGGGGATATTTTCAGCCACAGTTGAGAGGTCCTCTTACTACCAGGGCGTTTTCATGAGAGAACTAGGTCGACATAACTAAATCGAGTTGTCAAGGATTAGCCATAGATAACATTCTACCACATTAGAGGAAATATTTTGAGGAAATCAGTTTCATATTCCAAAAACTGAGACTTTACTCAACTATACAGGGAACCATTAGTCAAGTGGTTGGCCAGCCTAGTGCCTTACTTGAAACCGTCAATGAAGTGGCATAGCCATAAATTATAGAGAGCAACTAAGGCAGAAAATGATAAATGAAAAAAGCATGTAGAAGATACACAAGATGTTCAACGCATCATGTTTTCAAAAATTTCCTTCCAATTGAAAGAAATGCATGAGGTTGAGGATGCCTACAATATACTTTCACATCTCTCAGAATTATATCAGGAGAGGGAAAGGAAGGTATGGTATGAGATCTCAATTTCCATTTATATGTGTAGGCTAGTAGAAGGCCACCATGTCGGTCTTCATGTACATAATAATATTGGGGATATTGAGAGGCTTGAAGCCCTTGTGTTCAAATTTAACCAAGAACTAGAAGTTGATTTCTTTTTTTTCCTCCTTAACACAAGGTTTCTCGACATTGATTTTCAATTACAACATGGATGATATGAAAAGGTAACTCCAAGACATTTTGGATTTAGTTCTCCATGCTTTCAATGATAAGAAAAATACCAATTCTTCTATCCTAATGGTGAACCAAAAAAATAAGGTCAAGGAAAAAGGGTATAAGGCCATGTCAAGGCCAAAGACACCAATGAATATTCCTTCAAAGAATCCAACGATTCAGAGTTAGTGTAATTTTCGGGATGTTGTCTACTTTGTATGTGGATAGATATACCACTGTAAGAAGAATTATAGATATTGGATGAAGAAGAAAATGAATGCTTATACTTCAGGACCATTTTTCATTGAATAAAATCTATAATTATCTATAAGTCGGGTATTGAATATGGAATTTGGACCACACATTTATATTCTAATACAAGAATCATTTAGGATCTAGAAGATTGAAAAAGGTGAAGTGGATCTCTGAGATGTAGACGGTACAAGTCTGGCAGCCATGGTGGTGGGAGACTATCACTTATCCTTGCCAAGTGGTTTGGTTCTTGTTTTAAGAAAAATCTATTATGTACTTTATGTAACTAGGAACAATATATTTGTGTCGATTTTAGACACTATGGTATTTTATTTCCTTTATTTAAGTTAATGTTGTCTCCTTTATAAGGAAAAATTATTTTTGGATTTGAAAAAACATAACAATGGATTGTATATGCTGGAACATAGAAACCCCATAATTTAAATAAATGACAAAACTAGTCAACATGACTAATATATCACCAGCCTATGACACTTCAGGAAAGGATATTTAAACCAGAAGTGATTACATAGATTACATCAATAAGGGTACTTATACTATATATAGGTAGAAGCCATGGAGGTATGTAAAGCTTGTTTACAAGGAAAAATTACCACAGATCATTTCATGTTAAAGGGAGAAAGAGCCAATGGAGTACTAAAATTAATATACACTGATGTATGTGGTCCCATTATAGTAGAGTCAAGGGGTGGTGATTAAAACTTTATTAATATTATCAATGAATATTGTAGGTATGGATATATCTATTTGATGAGGTATAAATCTTATTCCTTTGGGATATTTAAGGAAAACCAAAAATTAAGTAGAAAAACAATGTGGTATGAAGTTAAAAGCACTCCGCTCAGACTGAGGAAGAGAATGTCGTAACCAAGATTACATTTATTACTTGAAGAAGTGTGGGATAATATCCCAACTCAATCCTCCTTATACACCATAATGGAATGGTTTTAGTGAAAGTTGGAATATGAATTTTCTCGACAATGTCAGATCAATGATGAGTCATGCAACTCTTCCATTAATCTTCTAGGGTACGTTGTACAGACAACAACATATACCCTTAACCAAATAAAAACTAAGGATGCGGACGAGACTCCATATGATTTATGGGAAGGAAAAAACAAAATATTACGGACATACATGTATGGGGGTGTGATCCATTTGTATAGACCTTTCCAAGTGAAAAATTAGAATCCAGAAGCACAAAGTTCATCTTTATAAGTTATCCTAAGGAAACCAAAGGATATTACCTATATAACCCTTTAGATTAAAATGTTGTTTTGGAAATACACACCATATTTCTAGAAAGGGAACACATTTCTGTTGGAAATAGTGGGATCACGAATAAAATTGATGAATTTAATGCTCTATATGCACATGAGTTGTTATAGGAACAATTTACTCATGAGAAAGTGGAAGAATAATTTGTTCATGAGACACAAATACTGCATAGAACTATGCGAGATGTTATAGAACCAGAGCGTTATGGTTTTCTTATCACTGAGTCAGGTGACCCATTAGTCATCGAGAATGATGATCCTATAATCCTAAAAGATGTAGTAGAAGGAAAATAATCATCTAAATGAAAATAATCAATGATTTCTGAGATGGTGTCCATGTACCAAAATCATTTTTTTATTTTTCTAGACACTCCAGCAGATGTAAATCTCATTGGATGCATATGGGTATTCAAAATAAAGCTAGACATGGATGGTGAGTTTAATCACTTTAATCAGGGACTGGTTATGAATGATTTTAGGAAACGTCATGTCATCGACTCTGAAGATATCATCTCACCAGTAACAATTCAAAAATCAATCATAATATTGCTACCAATTGAACCCTTTCATGATTAAGAAATTTAGAATATGGATGTAAAATTTTCTTTTCAAAATGGGATGTTGGTTGAAGACATCAATATGACTCATCTTGAAGGGTTTGTCATGTTAAATAATGCCGATAAATTATAAGAGCTGTAGAGATACATTTATGGGTTGAAGTAGGCATCACAACCATGGAATGTTGTTTTTGATAGATCCATAAGAGAATTTGGTTTTTTCAAAATACAAAAGTGTACCTTGTGTCAATAAAAAGGATGAAGTGAATTCTATTTTTTCATAATGTTAAATGTTTATAAAATATTAATTATGTGAAGAGAGTTGCATGTTTTACAGTTATTTAAGAATTGGATAAATGAATGCTCCTCTATGAAAGACATATGTTAAGCAGCCTACATTCTAGGTATCAAGATCTATCAAGACAGATCTAAATGGCTATTTTGGATAAGGCAATGTATATATAATAACAAGGTACTCAGAAGGTATAATATGTAATTGTCCAAGAGTGGATTGTTACCCATGTCACATGGTATAAATCACTCCAAAAAATGTTTCACAAACATAAACGGAGATTGAAAGAATGAGAATAATCCATTATTCAGCTGCAATGGGTTTTGTCATGTATGCACTGCTATGTACAAAGTTTGATGTCTCATTTTATTTATGTCTAGTGGGTAGATATCAAGACACTCCAAGAGAGATGAATTTGGAAGCTATTAAAACAATCCTAAAGTACTTGAGGTGTACAAAGGATAAGTTTCTAGTGCAAGGTGGAAATGAGGAACTAATAGTGAGATGATACAATGATGCTAGATTCAAGGAAATTCATGATGATCTTAAATCACAGTCAATATATATCTTTTTCTTGACTTCCGGTGTAGTGAGCTAGAGAATCTCGAAGAAAGCTGTGTTTTCTGATTTTACAGTAGATTCCATTTATATTATAACTTGTAATGTAGCAAAGGATGCAATCTGGAAACACAGCCTTATCTCAGACATTGGTGTTGTGCCCAACAATACAGACTATGTTCCATTATATTGCGATAATACTGCTATAGCGATGCTTGCTAAGGATCCTAGGCCACACTAGAGGAAAAATCATATTCATCGAAACTTTCATCTCTTACGGGCTTTTACTCAAATAGGTTATGTCGTTTATAGAAGACTAGGCATAAAAGGAAACCTGAAAGACCCCCTAACAAATTCCATTTCTCAGCCGAAGCATGATTTTCATGTCTGGGCTAGCTGATTGAGACTTGTTAGTTGTTGGGTCTTGTGAAAGTGAAAATGTTGAATGTTGGTTCCCTAGAACAAACATGTATAATACTTTTTTTACTACTACATCTATGATGTTTTTTATTTATACATGTGTTTATCATTATATAATAGTGTAGATAAATTTACATCCACTTTGATTATGGAATTTTACTTAGATTACATGTCATATCAAAGGGTTAAAGCAGATCCCAGGATATAATTAGAACCTCGAGATTCCATGACAGTAATTTTAAAGTAATTTCATATGGTATGGTTACATCATTTTGAAAGGAACCATTTGACATGAGACTATTAGTTTCTCAGGGATCATTATCATTGAAACTTCTTCTCATTATGTTCTCACATAAGGATCTATAGTAGTTGAGATTATGAGGACTGACCAGCATAATTGAAACACCACATGTTTTAGGTGTCATTATTCATAAATATACATGGACATGTGTAATGGTCTCCATACATGATATCATTATCAATGTATGTGATTTAATTAGGTACTTTGATGCAAGGAAAAATCCATGTATATTAATTCGTGGAAATGTTATTTGTGTTGGGTACATCATTGGTGACATAACATTGATTGAATGATGAAGATAGGATTTGTCTCTTCCGAGTTGAGGATGAGATATCTCGGGATTGGTTGATTAGGATGGGTTCACCATCATTAAATCCATGGTCATTGTAGAGAAAGGTAAGACCGTCTGGATATATCAACAATTAAAATAAATTGAAATAATGGATGAGGACACTAGTGTGAATTCTACTATATCGAGATATCGAGGACAAAGACAATATTTTACATGGACCATGTTCGTAGAAAAAAAAGTTATTATATTTCCTTTAACATATCCCTATAGGGGCCTCTATGAATTTCTAGACCCTTCTATTGGTCGCTGAATAATATTAATTGTTATTGGGTTACACTCCCTAAGGGTCACACAATATAGGGCTTTGAGAATTTTCCCTATTCTGAAGAATATGAATGTTGAACTTGGTGGGTCACTCAACGGGGTCTGAGTATCATCCATGTTCTATGGATTAGCATGTATAAAATAAATTCATTAATTAATAATTTTTGGAATAATTTGTTGAATTTATTTATAACATGTTTTTAAAAGTGACTACGTAAATTCAATGATAGAAAATTATTCGAATGAATTTAAATATCCAGTGTTCGTTTAATATTTTTTTCAGATGTGAGTCAAGTTGTAGACTCATGATTATCATACAATATATATTTAATAAATTTTGCAGTAAGTGAAAAATATATAAATATTATTTATTGAATAATTTAATTTTCATAAATAAATATTTATAATACTCATACTGTAGATATATATTACATGGGGGTTGGGAACCCATACTAGGTATTTATCATATTCCCTATATAATTAAAAGAGATTATCTTCCCATGATACTATTAATGTGTTGGAATTTATATCCTATCTCTCATACTATATTCTAGATATATATTTTCTCAAACAATGAATATCATCAATCTAATCTGTCTTGGATCGAAGACTCTTACTTCGGGTGATCACGGTTGTGTCGAGGAGCACATTGGTGTTCCCCTCTAGCACTCAGATTACAATGAATGATACAAGAGAATTTTTAAGAGGCTTGTGTGGATGATATAGATGCCAACGACATCGGAGTCTTTGATCAACCGTTGTCGGAATCCTTTTGACGGACTTTCACATGCTATATCCAAACAAGTTACGTATTAGATTTTTTTTGTGTTTTTTCTAATCCATTTTCGTCCTCGAACCATAACAGGATATGATCATCAATTTTGATGTTGTAACGTTGCTCTGGTGAAGCTAAAAAATTTAAATTCCCGACCCATCAGCTTCCACTACCCATCCCCATACCTAAAAATTAGGCACGACTCACATGGTCTTAGAGGTTTGTGAAGATCATGAAATAATCACTATATAACACCTATCATGGTATGGAGTCATTATAATGTATCAGTAACTATATTTTAGAAGGGAAACATATTCGCTATAATAATAAAATTATTAAATACAAGGTATTTGATTCCCATCCAAACTAGATATTTAAGAGGCCTTCATGTGGTTAATACAAATCTCCCAAAAAAATCACCATAATATTCTTTGACCCATTTTCCCAGTAGGTTCATCACCAAAATAGGACGGTTCAACCCTTTAGGTCACATGGGATGCTTCAACATAATTCACACAATATCCATTGACTATGAACCTTTCTCCTAAAAATCCTTTTTAAATGAAATTAAACTTCATGGTTTCATCGTCTTCATACAACCTTATATGGTCTAATGTGTCTCATTAAGTGGAAACTAATTACATGGGATCTAGTTACATTAATGAGGATATGTATGAATTCTTTACTCATTGTCCTGATCCCAGCATAATAATAACTCCAATATTCCAAGATGATGATAAATTCCATATCATCCTACTTTGTGGCTAAAAAATTGGATCATGGAAATAAAGGGTATAATAATAAATAATCTCAATAAAAGTGGAAACCATAAATAGAGAAATACATATATATATATGTGTCTCTATAAATGAAGAACCTCATATCGACACAGATGGTGCTGATATAATAACATGCAAATTGATTATCATTATGGTAATGATGAACTATATTATATTTTGGATTTAATAAAGGTTCCGTGAATATTTATTAAATCTATAAAATAATAATGAAGTAATACATAATTCCCCATACAATATGAGATGTGTCAAACCTATTATTTTTCCAAATATTGTGAGTCCAAATGTCTTGTTGGAACCATTTCCCAACAAACTCCAACCAATATAAAGATGTTTTGTGGAACCTCTCGAATAAGGAAACTACTTTTTGGTTTTGGTACAATGAATAAAACATATTTGGGATAACACGAAAAGGACCAAGAAATATATGCCTAAAATAAATATTTGTACCGCCTCTAGAAAAAAAATTCCATACCCGATTATTTATTTAGATTGAATATGTGAACCATTTGAATAGCTTGTAAAAGATACAATGTCACCCAAATCGGTTATTATCATGACCATGTGTGTTTGGACATTTGATTTATGTTCTTGTAGTATTGATGGTGTGGGTATTTATCTGGTATGATGTGGTTTTTTGTTATATTTATGGGTTTATTCTATTTTAATATATATAGGATGAAATGTTAATGTCAATTATTATGTGCATTATAGGTGCCTTATGGTAGAAGTGAGATAGTTTGGAGTTGGGACTTTTGAATGATGTTGATATAGTTATGGGGGTATTTTTAAAAATAGTTTTCCTTTCTAAATTTTCTTTTTATGATGCACATATGACCATTATCTATTTATTATATTGATTTTTTGGTCTCTATCTAAAAATTTTGTTCCATTTAATAGTCTATGACATCTGGTTTTTCCTGTGTTTTGGGATGTGAAAAGTAGAAATAAATATCATAATATTCAGCATTATTGAAATTATATAATCTGGTAGTACTGAGGTTATACTATGTGTCCCCAATTAAAATGTTTGAATATATATTAGAATTGTTTTAGGTGAATTATTGGTTAGATTGTACTCCTACAAAATTCCACATTTCCTTGTTTTTTGGATATGTTTTAAAGCTTTCTCAAGTGTGGTGTGGATGAGGTTTGGTGATGTGGGGTATATTTCTTGGGGAATTTTTAATTATTTATTCATAAAAATAAAAATTTATCAAGTATAGATTTAGGAAATTTCGAATTAGTTTTTTCTTCGTTAGTACGGCTGAATATGTACATTGATTTGATGGACACATTATGGACCTAGAAAAAATCCATGTTTTCATCCTGAGGAAAGATGATGGAGGAATCATTTTGAATCTACATTATGTTCAGTGATTCATTGATTTGTCGTGACTTTTTTGGTTTCCTAATGTGAAGTAGTTTGAAATCGGTCAAATTTTATGGTGAAAGGATTGTTCATGAAGGATAATTTATGTTTGGATTCATATATAGTGGTTGGGAAGGTGGTGTGTAATATAAAATATTTCATGTATCAAGAATAAATGTAGGATGGGGAGATGTTTCCAACTAAGGCTAGAGTGTGGCTTAGCACTCTGGTGTAATATTGTTTATGGTGTGGAGTGTCTAGTGAGTTAATCAATTTCTATTTTGATGGTAATGGGTACTATTTTTATCATTGTTACATGATTTATCATGTTTCCCATTGTAAATTAGAATGTTAATAGAGGGAAAATATCATGGTTTGAGTTCTTGATATTTCATTAAAACCTTGTAGTAATATTTGATACATGTTTTCATATTTAATAAATAATTTTTAAAATCATATTATAAATGTTTTCATGATAATTTATTAAATGTATATATTCAAATAAAATAAAATATTTCAATCATGATGATTGAATTTTTTAACATGGTATTGATATCTTGAAAACATGTTTAGCATATAATTTATTTTTCAGAAAATGCAATCGTGATTGAAGGGGATGGTTCATTTTTTGATTTATCCAGTGGAGGATCTATTTTGGATACGTATCTCTAGTATCAATGAAGGTTTATTTGAGAATTTTTTGGAATATAATGGTCCAAATATTTTGGAGGTTGTTGTTTAGAGTTTATTTTCTCTTTAGTAGAATCTCTCTAGAGTAATGTTTACTAGGCCCCAATTTCCTTTAGGTCATTTTCTGATTCTCGAAATAAAGAATAATTTTATAGGTATATAATTTAATTCATCATAACATTATTGTTTTTTAAATTACCATTTTGGGTTCTTGGAGTCATTTTCGGGGATCTTGGTCATTTTTTGGATTCTAGGGTTGAGTTTTGGGAAATTTTGGTGGTCACAATTTCATGGAGCAAGCAGTAGTGGATTTGGTGGCGATGTTGGTAATTTTATATACTCTCTATGTGGTTGAATGTAAAACATGGAAATAAAAAACGGATTTCAAATCTATTTTAGAATTCTTATGAGATTGTAGATGTACATAGGTATTACATGAATAGTTAAAATGAAAACTGTGGGATTAGTGTGAGTAGGGGAACTTCAGGAGCCAACCTCAATAAGATGGGGTGATATAGTTCACCATGTCATGGACGTAGGCATGATTTTGAAAAAATGGCAATGTTCACAGTGTATTTAAATAGCGCCTTATTAGGTATGCTGTAATAAGAGACAAAATTACTTAAATAGTTTTATGGACAAAGTTGTTGATGATTATATTTTTTGATAAAAATATTTAATAACAATATTTAATAACAATTAATGTTTTGTAATGAATAGTTCATTTATGAATATATTATTTTTATTTCTTATTATGTTATATTGGAAAGTAACTTTATATGAGAAATTTAATGAAATTATGTTTTTAGGAATATTTTTTGTTAAATTGTTTCTAATTTTCTATTTGAGTACTTCATACTAAGTGTTTAAAACGTTTTATTGAAAAATATAATGACAATGATATCGTGTGACTCAACCATCTAATGAAAATCTTATCCGACAAAAAGGGGTGGAAATCTAGGTTGTCTAGTCATAGGAAGAACATGGTTCATTAATGTCTCTCCTTGTGGGTGAAATCAGAGGGTAATTGACTACTAGGGCCATAGATGATAAAACGAGACTTTTTATAGGCATGTTTGAGTGCAATACGAGAACTGATACCCCTCCATCTTAAGTACATAACATTCCACCATTCCAAGATTAATATATTCATGCATTCTTCCAACATGTTTTTAATGCAAGATACTATTTTCATGGGGCAATGTACACTCATCTCAAGAATGATCTTCTATACCCAAGTTCATATTTCCACATATTCGATAAATCTATAACACCACTTATTCCTTATTCCACAATCAAAATACCCTTAAATGATTTTTATACTTACTAGATTCATGAATTATCACCACTTACATTCATGATATTGTCCAACCATGTCATCTTGATACGTCCAACTGCCATAAATGGTCATTGGGAGTTTTGATGATTTGAATAGTGAATCGTGAATTTATAAAATCCTTTAGAAGTCAATAGAGAGCTTTTATTGGATACTACCATGAATATATTATTACCATATCTTCCTAACATCGATATATGATCATTGGTGTATGTTTCACCACTGTCACTATAGCTATTCAACCATTCTTTTGTTGGGATTTGTCTTCCATCTTGTTTCCACTAGATGTGGGATTCTTGAATCACCATGATTATACTATAATTTTATCTACTTCAAGTCATTTTTCAACTAATTTTCAACATCCACATTCAATCATGGACATGATAATATTTTCATTCATATCTAGAAATACCAAATCCATCCAATCCTTAAATGTTATGAATGAACCCATATGAAGACATGGATGCATTGTTTGTCCATGAAGTCATGAGCTAATTCATATTTGGAATATCTGGGTATTGGAATTGAATGATTGGGATTGGGAGGTTTATGAAGATAAAAAATGATTATCATCAATACATTATATATCTATTTTGGATATAATCTAATATCAGAAGATAATTTTTTTTTCGTATGCCCATGAATATCCAACACCATGATAATTATAATAATCAAATAATTCTAGGTAAAATTAAAACCAAAAGTTTCATGAGATAATGAAAAAATGAAAAATATGTGTTTCAGATCCAAATTAATATTATATTATAATAACATATTTTCATTCACATGATTAAAATAATTGGACATCATGATTATATGATGGACCATTGGGTTAATGTTTATATTTAGTTTTAATTTAAAATTAAAAATCAACCAAGATTTTCTCCATAAACATGATGTTTATGAATGATTACCATGTTATAAGAATGTCATAAATAATTTTAATCGATCAATTCATGAGATTCAATACCAAACTATTCACATATTTAATTTAATGAGTTGAAAACATTGAAAAATGAATTATTGTAATACTTCAAAATGAGAATTAATTTGCACTACATTCATGTGTAAATAAATATTCTATGGTGAATATATCATATAATTTCATAATATAATGAATATATTGTATTAAACCTATTAGTTGAGATTATTATATGATCCCCCAATGTATTCAAAATAAAAATATACAATCTTTTACATAAAATAAATATCCAAAAAAATTGAGGAACTTTTTGAGGGTCTTTGGGATCTATGGGATGAAATTCATAGTGTAATTATTATTATAAATATAAGGATATGTTACTATAAATTAATATCAATAATGGTAAGAACTATGAATATTTGGTCTCTTTAGAATAATATCTTTTTATTTATTTTTGTTTTATTGTTATATTTTTTTTGCTATCAATATGTATTTTAATTCTATAATTTCATATTCATTTTCAATAAAGGGGTAAAATGTTCAAGTGATTGGGTAAGGTATAGAAAATATCTAATGATTATGTAGTGTAAAATTATTTAATTACAACATTTTTATATTTATTTTTTAAAGGATTTATTATGTAGATCCATATTTATGGTTGAATGTTATGTTATATAAAAAAATTAGTAAATTAATTTGTTCCCTTTGTAATGGATCCATCATTCCCTTCTTCTGTTTTATGATCAAATATTTTTAATGATTTGATGAATGTTAGTGAGTGTTTTGTGATTTATAACCCATGAGTAATCCATAGTGGTTCTACATTATTTTCATTGGAATCATAATACCATGTTGGGTATTTCCTATATAGGCTTGGATCTATTGGGGATGAAGGTTCTCACTCTTTTGGTGGTCTTCAAATATTCATGTGGGGATAGACCTATGATCAACTATTGTGCGGGTGATGTTTCTTAGCCTTACTCAACAACTTTTAAACCCATTCATCCAATCAAGCATGAGATATTCACATGTATGTTTCTTATGTCCTAATATGGAATCATATAATGTTCAATGGCTACAGATACATCTCCCTCGCATGGAAGTAGATCTAACATCTCCTCTCATCGATAATGTTCTCATCAGGAATGGGGAGGAGTTTATGTGTGGTCCATGTATCTTCTTCTAGTCTTTTCCCATGTTTTGTTAGGATTTTCATGTCCATGTACACTCCCTATCTATGTACTGGAACCTGGAGATAGACATAGGTTGGCATAAAGATGAATTGGTCATGACTTGAGAGGGACCCTACTTAGTAGATGTCATATCTATCTCTCATAATCATTATCTAGATTCTTAGAATGTTTATGAAATTAATAAACTATCTTTTACCCATCATTATTCTGCCAAACCATTGGGTTCCCCTGGGAATAGTTGTCCTCTTCCTAGTGTCCATCCTATATTTGTTTTGAATATCCACTTTGATTTTATCTTCTGATTCAAGAAATATGGAGGGGGTCTCTCTAGAGGTTGTAAATATTGGGGGTCACTCCCAATTATTGAGAATTCATGTTTTGGTTGACATGTTCATCTAAAAGAATTTTTATATCTCATCTGAGGTTCTAGCCTTACTAGGAAGACCATCTGTTTTGTTGAGCTTCAGGTTCGGCGGATTTTTAGAGAGTCTCAAAATTGAACCTCCAATCCAAACCTTCATCTCTCCCAGCATTTAATATATCCTCTAGGACTCTAATGTTTTTCATGAACCCCATGTTAAATCTACTCCCTATAGTCCTAAAAATTTGATGTATCATGAATTTATCTCCCATGAAGGTAGGATAACATGATCATAACCTAAGATGAATAATCAGGGTTATAGTTCATCCCTCCCACCAATATCAAGATTCCCAATAGATATCAATGCCTCTCATCCGAGATCTACATCATCCAATGAAATAATATAGATCCGATGGAGAGAGAAGAGTGTATTTATCATATATGAAGCCTAAAGGATTCATACCATGATCATGGTAATTATAGGCCCCAAACACACCTCTTATTTATTCAATTATTATTATTACTATTATAGACTTGATTTTATTCATAGTGGGTAATTATTTCCATGTATCAACCATGTATGGATCTTTTAAAAATATAATGAATATGTAGTTTCACAAGAGATATCTCCATAGTTCAACCAGACCAAGGTTTCAATAGTATTATCCACCTTCATCTTCACTTGTGTCTATGAGAAGTGCAACATGGTGGAAATGAAGTTTTTGTGGAAATAGTTATCATCCATTCATGTAGGGGTTCATTTTTATAATGTAGGAGGATCTCAAAAATGTGTCTTGATTGTGGTGGGAAACATAGCAGGAATAGTGTTTTTAAAATTACATATATAAAACATCAATGATTATATTGAATTCAAAGAGGTTTTGGATTTGGTCATAGATGGGGTTTCATTTACAAGGATTAATAATATTATGATTGATAAGAGGATTTGGAATCTAATTGATCGATGATTATCTAACTTGTAAGGAATTGATTCCTTTCCTCAAGCAGAGGTATCCAATATTTCTTGTGTATTTTTTGATCATGCTATAATTTGGATTCATATACTATGGAGGGATATCAGTTACTCTTTCTTCTTTTCTTCCTATAATTGTTCTTGGGATGAATCCATTTTACATATTGCTAAAATATTCTGGAACCACATCATGAGTCGAGTGGCCAGGGTCAATTTAAATGATCTACCAAAAATAATGAAACAAACCCCATTTCAATGGTAATACAACCATGATATCAATTATTTAGATATGGAGGATACAAATTAGGAATTTGAAAAAATGTAGAGTTATCTCCAAGTGGATCGTGAAGTTTACAAAATTACCATGTTTTTCACAAGAAAAATGTGATGTCATATAAGTTTTTGTATATTGAAATAAATTATATGTAGACATACATCGATATATGGTTTGGGGATATAGGAAAAAATATAATGTTCTTTCTTGCATGCCTTGTCGAATGGAAGGTGCATGGAATATTGAACATTTGGTAGCAGGACATAACCTATACCAAATATGGGGATGTTAATGTTAGAATGGATTGAAATTATTTCATCGATCACTAGGTTGGTGATCTCATATTAGAAGAAATATGGAATGTCAGGAAGAGTAAGTATGCATTCATGTGGAACATACCAAGGTTGGTAAAATATAATGATAATGATAACTTGTTTAATATTCTTGGTGAATGAGAGATCAAATAGGTGGTTATTGTCTTAATTTTTGAATGTAAATTACTTATTGATCGATTCCTAGGGGAATTTTAAGTTGTTTTATGGGATATCATCAAGCTTCGTTTCAAAAGGTTTTTAAGTATTTCTTCATAGGTGGAGATTATAAGGGAAGCGGGTGCATCTAATCACATCCCAATTCCAAAGGTTTCGGACCTGATATCGGTTAGTCAACATATATCTATTTGTATTTGTAATTTATCCAATATAAATCTCACTATTTGCATCTAAAAATGGACGTGAATGGTGAAATTGATAGTAATATTATAAGTGAACATGATTTTATAATTGTATGAAGCATAAAAGTTGTTGTCTACATTACTAAAGGGATAGTGGGAGACTCTAACAAGAAGTCATGTGGATATAATATCATTATAATGGCTATTATCAACAATAAATATGATCAAAGGGGGAGATATTACATTTTAATGATGATAAGGAAATTAGGTTTCTTTTAGTGGTTATGTGATCTAGCTTTTAGATTCTATGATTCCT
This sequence comes from Viscum album, assembly GCA_963277665.1. Classification (NCBI taxonomy): domain Eukaryota; kingdom Viridiplantae; phylum Streptophyta; class Magnoliopsida; order Santalales; family Viscaceae; genus Viscum; species Viscum album. The sequence goes on along the minus strand of CAUJRU010000448.1, from coordinate 361,700 downwards.
CATGACTTTAGGGATCACTCTTTGATTCAAACATAGTGTCATCAAATCAGTTTTTAGACATTTCTAATGGTATCCTCTCTATTTTATTATGTTCAGAATATTTTATTTTGCTCTATCCATATATATGTAATCTTATGTTGTAATATGTATGATTTTTTCATTTCAAAAACATATCGGGTATATTCATCCTCTCACACCTCATGTTTACTGATTATATTTTATTCTTCATTAATCTCGAGTTAATTTCCATCGACAACTTCATTTACACTTTCAATACTTACTGAAAATGTAATTTTTGGAAGATAAACTATGTTATGATAAATTTATATTTCCTAAAATGATACTTCTCTATATTTTATAAAAGAATTCATGATAATATGGGAATGAAGATGAGAGATCTCTCTATGAACTTTGTGGGAACACAAATATCTAGTTTTAGTGTCATGAAATATAGTTTTGAGGAACTCTTTGATTATATTGTAACCAGTGATCATAACTGGAAGATTCAATATATCTTATTCAGTTGCCGAATTATGCTGGCCAATATTATCCTCAGAAACAAGATGATTCATTTGTTTGATTCCACCAATGAACTTAAATGAAACCTATCCATATATGATAAAATAGGTAATTTTGTCATCTAGGATAATAAACCTGAGTTTTTGATTCATTGGGCCTCCTGGAAAATAATAGAGAAACCCAATTATGAATGGGGAGTAAATATGAGAAATATTCCAGAAATGATGAATGTTATGTAAGACGATATTGAAGAGTAAATCATTGAATTGGAAACATGGGGGAAAGGATATAGAATGATAACTACTATATGGTCTGGAGAATCTAGTCAGAGATTTAAGGTAATATTTTAGCAATTTTTTGTTTCATGGTTAATGATTTTGACTTACTGAGCGATGATGCTTGATGGATTATTTGGTGGGGTGATCAAATATTTTTAAAGTGAATTTGGAGAGTCCATAATATTTATTTTTCATTTTTTTATCAGTATACCTCAATTTTAGTTAGGAGAGAGCCCCAGACTCTAATCGATACAATACTCCATCCAGATCAAAAAAACATGCATGAAATCATATAGTTAGTCGATGATCCCAATATCTATGTGTTTAGGGAAACTACAACAAGATAATTCACAGATAGAGAGTTTTGTTCCTTAATTCATTAAAATAAAGTGTATTATGAAAGGGATTGAAGAAATTGGTTCATATAAAATCCAACAAAGATGAAAATTCTTGTATGTGGAATGTGTCTCTCCCGACTGATGATAATGTTCAGAGAAGGGTAAATTAGTTACCTTCATGCTGCTAGTTCTGGGAGAGATTTACCTCAAAGGAATCTCAGAAGCTATTCTTCAATGTATATTGGGATCACCTCACATAGACCCTCATTAGAATACGCTGTAGAATATAATTGAAAATTCATTCTGATAATGATTTCATAGCCTCCATGTTCGCATGAGTGAACCCCAACTGCAATAAATCTAGAAACCATGGAATTGTGTTTGCAGATGTGTGATGTGTTTTGTGGGAGGTGAGAAACAAAGGATGTGAGAGACATCAATTATCATATTGCAATATCCAAAAATTTATATTATCTCTTAATGAAAAACAAGGAGTTATTTAGGAAGTTGTAAGTATGCCAGTGGCTACTTGAGGGTTGAAATCATGGGGATCATCAATCTCATACAATAATATTAGCACTGGCAAAGGAAGTTGTGTAACACCCTAAAGAAATTCAAGTAAATTTAATGAAATTTATGAATATCTAATTCTCCATGAATAAAAATTATTTGAAGGATATTATTATAACCCATCCAATAAACTAAAATAATCTACTTCTATTATTTGAATTTTGAAAAATGGACATATATAGTTTCCATCAGTATGATATTTAGAGTCTCTTAGGATCATTTTAATTTTGAAGAATTGTAACATGCCATTGTGAATAATATTTTTATCCTTATGAATATTGATTAGAACCTTATGAATAGTAAATCATTCAATTGAATAGTTACCTTGCCCAGGTATGTATAAAAAAAATTAGGCGTCTAATAAGAGACAATATGATCATTGTATAAGGGATGTAAATTTTTTAAGTCATTAATATTTAGTTACAATAATATTCATAATCTAATCTTCTAAAATATAATTAATTTTTTTAATATGTATTAAAAAAATATTATTATTATTTATTTTGATTTTAGGGAAATTTTATGATATCTTTGTTAATTTTTCAAATGGTTATAAAAATAGTTATAATTTTAAGATATGAATTTTTTGATTAAATAAATATTTTAATCAAAAATTATATTTCACATATTTTGGAAATTATTTTCCAACATTGAAGGTTATTATATAATTCTACAAGTCAAAAAAATGATTAGGGTGAATTTGAGGGTTTTTTTAAATAGATAAATTTTTTCATGAATACAGAAATACGATAATTTACAATATATATACAGTATATGTTAAATAAACAGTTCATTGAGTCACAAATGATTTAATAACCATTAGTTACAACTATCATGAACTAATTAATTTATTTATCCTCAATAATCATCACTATTTTATGACTTGATCGAAATAATAAACTAATAAATTAAATATTGAGGAAACACTAGCCTCACCTACTATAAATACCACACTTCACCATCGCCTCTCCTCACACCTGTCAAGAGTTTTTCCTTTTAAAATTTCATCTCAAATATCTTCCCAAGACCCTATCCCATGTCTCAGAAATCATGGTCTTATCAAAATACGAAAATAACATCCCTAATGAGGATCTCAAGGAGGATAAATTCAAGATAAAAAATCCACTTTCCGATTCTTTTATTTGCATTTCAATTTCCCTTCATATTTCCTCAATTCCCATTATAAAAATGGGTTGAAAAATATAGTATCTTAAATATACTAGAGTTTTTTATTAAAATTTACTAATTTTCATCATGTCTTCTTTTTCCTCCTTTTATACTAAAAAATAATACATTGTCCCAGATGTGTTAATTTATAACATTCAATGATGTAGGGTTTTCAACTTCTATTACCATTTTCAATGCTGATAGTGCACCCATTTTTATAGTTCAACCAAATTATAATATATTTATTATAACTTATGTATTTTTTTTAAATCATTTTTATACATGATGTAAATATATTAAATAAAATCAGTTCATTGTGATTGAAACACTACCCATTTAATACAGGTGATTATCATGAAACTTTTATTTGATGATTCATCCTCATCCCATTTAATATAATGAATTGAATAAAAACTTTATCTTCTAGAATCTCATTAATATAATTAAATTACACTTCATGAAAAACATTCCCATTTTACATGAACTTCTTATACTCTTATTCAAGTAAAACGATCATGAAAAATAAGAAAACGAGCACTCACAAATGATGACATTAAAAAACATAACTCTCGAGGAAGGGCATAAATGAACGTAATAAAATCATAAAGAAAATATTATTTTATAATAGGTTCTTATTTTTTAATTCATTAATATAATTTGGTTCTCTAGTACATTACAATCATGTGAATTATACCTTCACACTTAAGGTAATGGATTCTACCTGATCCTCTATTATTCCTTCAGGTAACTCTATATTTCTTTTTACCCAAACGAAGTTATCATTACTTTTTATATAAAAATTCTGAATCTATTTCCTATGTTAAAAACTCTTGTATCAAGATACAATCATCATTCTCATTCATGGAAACACATGTTTTATGTGGTTCTATATTGAATTCTTCCAAACAATAAATCCCGTTTAAGGGAACTTCTAGAATTCATACCCAATTTCAATTCCACTATATAATCTTTTTTGGATACAAAATTATCGTTATTAGATCAGTCATTTTATTATGAAAACACAAACTTTAACCTTCTGGATTTATATAAAAGAATATTATGTTTTATGATTTAGGTTATCCGTGATATTTTCCATAAACAAAACTAAATTGGTTCAGTCCGAAAGATTAATAAATACTTATTTTACATGATTAAACTTAAATTTGACCTCAATTATCATGATATATTCATATTATACCCATTTATGTTCTATTAATGGTCTAATTTATTTCTTTCATAGACACTCCTAGGATACACTCGTAATTTTTTATTAATGAAAGGGTTATGATACCCATTTTATTCTATGGGTACCCTAATGATTATGTATTGTTCAATATGTATGATTATTTATGTGGAAGAAATTTTCGTGAACATTTTATGATGGGTTCACCCAAATATTTCTCCAGTTCATTGGGTAAATTTTAGTCTCATGTGACATTATCTACAGTGGCCTTGGTAGTTAGCCTGGACTCATGCTTCATGTGCAGTGGTCTTAGAGGTTATCCATTACTCGTTCTCCTCTATGTGAAATGAGTCTTGACTCATGATACATTCATATTTTTTGTTGCATCCACATTATTGTGATTCTATATTTATTCTATCCCAAGATTCATATTTTATGATTCCATACATGTAATGTATCAGAATATCCGTGTAAAAATTTCAATATGGATTTATTTCGAGACCACATGTTCATACGAGATTACATTCTGAGGCCCGATGAGCTTCAAACAGAATTCTAAACATTTTCTTAGGTCACTTAATTAGACGTACGAGTGGGGTTTTCTATCTTTTGAACCAGTGCGCAGATCAAAAATATGACGGCACTATTGAACAATGAACATCAAGAATTTCCTAGAAAGAACATAACTTCGACTTGAAAGAGTCTAATGGAAATTCTAATTTATATACATTTCAGAAAAATATTAATATCAATTAATAATGTTTTTATTATATTCTTTCACACCGTTTAGTAGAGGATGATTGCATTGTGGTGCGACGATGTGTTGACTAAGAGGCACATTAGGGTGGGGGGGTCATTAATGTCCTGTTAAGGAGCTGTTTAACAACGCAACGTCGAAGCAAAAAATAAATGTCTTGGAATGTTTCCTTTTTATGGAACAACACGTTGGTGAATTGTGGGATAAATGGGATATTATTATCTAATGAACCACCAGCATGTTTTCTCACCAATGAAGAATGAAGAATGATGACTGGACGTTGACGTCTTCGTCGCACCTCGAAGAAAAAATGCTAGGAAGAAACGAACACAATCGGCTTTTGGAATCTTCATGGGTGGACCGCCTAAACATCGATCGAGGAAGGGGTTTGTTTTGTTTTTCCTTTTCCCCATTAATAATTTAATTTGGAAAATTATGATCAACCAATGAATAGGATGATTTGCAGATCTTTCGTTCCTGTATGAGGGTGATGTTTATTGGGTTTTATTTTCAGGATTGAATTATTATTGACAGAACATCATTCCCAAGCCTCCCCTTTTTAAAACTTCTAATGCAAAGGTGCGGAGTGATATGAACAAGGCCCAACCCCCGTCAGTATTGTGCGTTCTTGGTGGAATAAGTTTCAAAACGGTGTCAAAGAAAGTTTGAGGCCCTTGACGGGAAGGAGACATCCCACAGAGGCCTTAGGCGCAGTTTGCGAAAAGAAGATACCACTGAAGTAGACCAAGTGATCAGTAAGGAATTATGTTGGTCTTCTAGGTGGGGAATCCTGGCCATTTGGGACTGCAGTGGAGCAATAGGTATGATGGATGAACAGGTGGCCGGTGCAGGCGCATGTGACTGGGCGGTAATGTTGGTGGAGCAGCCCGCAACCACATGAAAAATTCTTTGAAGGCATGCTATCTTCAACCGCGTGTGGGTGTTTGCCCAATTGGATTGGTCTGCCAAAAAATGAAAAGACGCAGAATCTTGACCATGGCACAATAAACAGTCACGTGTCGACCATGGGGCGAGAAGGGAGCCGGACGTAGCTTTCAGTAGCATCATGGTCTAGTCAACCAATGTGTCTTTGAGGGACTAGGCAGGCCAGTGGGTTGGACCCATGACCCAACGGACCGGTCCCTGCTAGCCCAGGCCGGGTTGGGTCAGTGCACCAAGGTCGGGTTGGTGTGCATCAGGCAGTGTCGGGTTGGTACGACCGGGTTGGACCCAGCCAAGACCCGACCAGCTTCTTTTTGAAAAAATGTCAATATCATACAAACCGAATGAATGATTGACGAGACATTTTGATAATTGGAACCCTAGCGATGAGGCAGGTCATTTGGAATACTCCATGGATGATTTTATAAAAGTTGAAATTTGATGAATTGCTTGAGAAAAGGTTCTCCCAAGATCAAGCGTGCTACGTTTGAAAACATTGTGGTTAGATCATACCTAATGACTGCAAATGACAGACCCTATGTGGATCTGATACTGTGGCCCTATGCGAAGTGGCTTCTATGTAACCCAATAGGCCCACAGTGGAGTGTGACCTCTGTATGACCCATTTGACCAATGATACATGACAGGAGGTGTACCTCAGTATGTAAATAGGTGGGAAGGGGCTTCTGTGTGACCTGGCATTCCCACAGTGGGGAGAAACTTCTATGTGACACAGCATACCCATGGTAATTATTAGGTATGATTTCCACAAAAATACTATAGTTTGTGGGAAGATTCTTTGGTGTGACCTAGAAGTCCCATTTTACACATTGAGGAGGAGTTCTACTGCATCACATGGTGTTTGGTGATGTGTCTAATGCATCTACAATCCTACTCTAGAATATACCTGGTTTGCGATGTCTTCATTTGTGATCATTGTTGGTGATCATTATTTGTTGTTTGGTTAGGGATTTATTTGTGTAGTTCCTTTGTTTATTTGGGGTCCCTAATGATTATTTTGTTAATGATCCTTGCATGGTCTTTTCTCACACGTGTTGTGTCTGGTGCAGGCGACTGCTGCTTTCCTAGAGGACACGGTGGCCTATGACCAAGTTGTTCACAGTGAGACCAGAAAGACTGGATTTACATCTACGGCTTCAATAAGCTACTCTATACCAACCCATCACGGGGGATTTTCAGTAGATGGATATCAATTTTTTTCTTGTACAATCTTATTTTCCAGTTATTCATCTGTTCGGTTTGTATTCATCCCCATTTGACCTTTAGTTGTACTTGTACTCACTGGTTGTTTAGTGGCATGCATGTTCACTTTTCCACCTTGGGGATGTGGTTCTGTGTGTGTACATGTACTCAGGTAAATGACACCCACTTGAAATTTGACTCCTTCCCCGCTAGTCTCCACTCCATGGCCTTCAAGAGGTGTGTTTGGGATATGTCATGACACTATCCTCAGGGGAAATTTCAGGAAAAAAATTTATCAGAGGTGTTTGGTTATACCTCAGATATCAGGACTCTGTTGTTTCATTTTAGGGGAAACTGTGATGAATGTTTTGTTTTCAACATTTATATTGATGGAGTCTAGTGTTGGTGGAGCGGCCGATTTTTCCATACACAAGGGCCTTCAATTATTTTTTTGTATATATACATGAAGACACTGGTTGAATAAGTGTCTCCTTATGATTTTGATTAATATGAGTCAGGTCACCAGTTATAATATTATGATTGTGGTACATATTGATATATTTCAGGATGCCACCATGCAGACAACCATCTTGGCATCCGATACATGATTGTGTGAATAGTCTTCCTAGCAATGAGGTGACCATTCAGGGACCATCTATAGGGATGGCCCCGCCAGGTGGTGCACCGGTGTTGCCACAACCAATTGATCAACAGTAACTAATTTAATTTCCATTCAGGGATGTGTGCATGATCAACTCCATGCATGAGTTCTAGATACATTGACCTCCCATGTTAAAGGAAGAGACAAATCTTCATGTCACTAAGGATTTACTGGAGGGAATGACGTGGGTCTTCCACTTATTGGGGACACTACTTGACCAGATTTTGATATTAGCTATGAGACTTCTTCAATGATTGGAATGGAGATGGTAGAGTCTGATGATTCATACTCGTGATAAGGCGACATTCACATTAACAGGCTTTGACTGTTTTTTTTAGGAAAAAATCATCCCCATCACATTGCACTCTATGCGCATTCAGGAGATGCTTCACCTATAGCATGGGAAGCATATCAGTGGATGAGTAAGCTATGTGGTGTACAGACTTCTCTTGCTACTCCAAATATATGGTGCATGACCCTTTCTTAATGTCTTGACATTGTATAAGGGACTCAGATGGGAGAACAGGGCATCCGTGTTTTCTCTCAGCTTCACCACTCTAGTTGGAGTACTGGAGTGAGAACTTCTTGTGGATAGATTACTTTCTTAGTAGGCATAGAAAACTGGAGCCAGCAATAAACCTCGGGTGGTAGAGTCTTCTGTGGTCAGCAGCATTCAACAGACAAGAGGGACCAAGCAGTTGAGGTATTTCATTGGATAACCCCAGGACTCGGGGTCAGCAGTACGTTTCTCCCAGAGTAGAGGGTGTTAGCAGGGAACCAAGATATACTTCACGTGTAGTGGGTAGGGAAACATGGATCGTGACTACCAGTCCCACCACACATATGATCAATAGACATTCAAGGGACCACCATGGAAGAGGTAGAAGATCAATCAAGGATGTTCGCATGGCAGTTGACTAGGAGGGTTGTAAGCCAAGTAGTAGGAAGTGTATGAAGGTTCAATGTGATACCACCACCACCATAAGGTGGTCCACAATAGGATTAGGGAACTGGAAGATAGGGGCAAGGATATCTCTAGGCGATGGAGGCCAACGAAAATGATTCTCCATTGATGATTATAGGTACGATCGATGTCTTCTCCACCTTAGTTATAGTTCTAATTGATACATGTTCCAGCCCTGCTTTTTTTCATGGACCTTGTTCGAGGATCGATGATTCTGGTGGAGTTGTTTTCTCGATCCATAAAGTTGGGGAGTCCTACATTGGTATTAGATGATTACACACTGGTGTCGGTATTGTGAGATTACTCTAGGAGGTGAGAACTTCGGCTGGGATCTAGTAGTAGTAGTTTCTTGGCCTTATGACGTTATCATGGGAATAGACTGGTTATCCTTAGACCATGATCTGATCGAAATTTGTAGTCTCAAAGTGTGTTGTGTCCATGAGGATGGGACATGGTTTTCCTTTTCCACTAATAATGGAACCTTTGTGGCTCATTATCGACTTTCTTATAAGATGGTGAAATAGATCACTCACTAGTTGGATAGCCTCACCCTTGGTGTCGTGGATGAGAGGAGTCCAGGATTTCTTGTAGTTGTGTATTAGTATGTGGATTTCTTTCATGATGATTTTTTGGTACAACCTCCTTTAATGGATGTAGACATCAGAATCGGCATTTACCCCAGAAAAACTTCATTATCCACACCAAATGATCGGATAACTATCGTAGAGCTTTGAGATTTGATGGTACATTTGGAAGAATTATAGGAGAAGGGATTCGTGAGGCACAACGTTTCACCATTGGCATCCCCAATGTTGTTTAACCATAAGGTAAATGTGAGCTTTAGGTTATACGTGCACTTCTAGTGCCTGAACCAGGTGACCGTGAAAAAAATTATCCACTGTTGAGGATTGTGGACCACTTCGACTATATGAAGGGAGAATCGTGAATCTTGATGATTGACCTCATATTAGGTTATCATCAACTTTTGGTATGAGACATTGATGTACCAAAAAAATCCTTCAGATGCCGATATAAACACTACAAGTTCTTGTTCATGCCCTTTGGCATGACCAATTCTCCCTTAGTGTTTATTTGACTCATGAACAGGGTCTTACAGCCTTACCTCGATTGTTTCATGGCATTCTTCCTTGACGATATCTTAGTATACTAGGAATCAGAGGAGGATATTTCTACACACCTATTGATTGTCTTGGATACACTCTAAGATCACTATATTTATAGTAATCTCTTGATGTTCCCGTTCAAGATATGGGATTTCCACTTTTTGGGACATGACATCTCGGAGGCTGGACATGCAGTGTATCCAAAAAGGATAGTGGTAGTGATTGTGTAGGAGCCACCTAGGATAGTGACTTTGGTGAGGAGTTTCTGAGGATTGGATGGATATTACCAAAGGTTTGTTCCTGAAATATATATGATAAAGTCACCTATAGAAACTTTTACATGAATGGGAAACCCATCATGTTTATTGAGAAGTGGCGGTAGAGTTTCCATAAGATAAATAAGAGACTAATGAGTGGCCCCATCTTGAGACTACCAGAATAGTGCGTTGGGTACATAGTTTTTTTTGAAATGCAGTAGGGAACGAATTAGGTTCTATTATCATGTAGGAGTGAGTATTGATTGCCTACATATCATGGAATTATAGGAAATATGAGTAGAACTATGCGACCCATGACTGGTGTTAGCATCAATAGTCTTTTCCTTGAAGATGTAGCTAAACTACATGACAAGAGATCGGTTTACCATCTAATATGACCAAAAAATACTCATTTATATCTTGTCCCATAAAGACTTGAAATTAAGACAGCAACGATGGATGGAGTTCCTTCAGTACATTGAATTTTATATATTCTATACTCATGAGAAGGGGAACATGGTTGCATATTCCCTAAGTCTGATGTCAGGATTATAGCTATTGAGTGAGGTGAAGGAGCATCTGGTCATGATGTTGATATCCTTTTTAAATGATGATAGTTTGTCTTACCTATAGGTAATGACTGTATCTCCCCAACTAATAAAGAGATTCATTGAGACATAGCCTGTGGTTATTGAATGTGAGGCCCGACGTGCTCAGATATTCTTAGGAAAGGCTCCAAATATATTTTTGATAGGTGGGTAGCACATCATCCTTTTAAAAGACTTATAGTAGTACATATTATGATTCATGAGGCGTGTTGAGGGAGTTCCATACACCCCCTTTGGTGTTAAATCCAGGTGTGGTGATGATGTACCCGAACCTATGATGTTAGTAGTGGTGTCCATGGATAAAAAATGTGGTATAAGAGTTCCTTTCACGACGCCCCACCTGGTTGTAAGTGATGTATGAGCATCAGGTCCCTGAATGCTTCTAAAAACCACTTGAGATATTATAATGGATGTGGTATGGTATCTCAATGGACATCCTAATGGGTTTACAACACATGTCCATTGGCCATGATTATATCTAGGTGAACGTTGACTGACTCATCATGTCATCTCACATCCTACCCATCTTAGAGTAGAGATCGGTAGAGGGATTATGACGCCTCTACATCCAAGAGATTGTGAAGATTCATAGGTTACCTACAATGATCATCTCAGACCATGAGGCTTGATTTAATTCCTAGTTTTTGAAGGTATTATAGGAGGTGTTAGGGACATATCTCAGCTTGAGCACCACATTTCATCCCCATACGGATGGTCAGAAAGAGTGAACCATATAGACCCTAGAGGGCATGATTCATGCTTGTGTCCTTTATTTTTGTTGTAGTTGGGAGGAACACCTACCACTCGTAGAGTTTTCAATGAATAATAATTATCTCCTCACTATTGGATTGTCAAAATTTGAGGCCTTGTAAGAGTTGCCAAAAAGATTACTTCTGTGCTAGATAGACCTAGGGGATTCAGCACTCATGGGTTCAGAGTAGGTAAATGCTACCACTGAGATGGTGTGGATCATATAGGAGTAGATGTGGACTAAATGGATTAGATAGAAACCTTATTATGATAGAAGGTAGAGGCCCATGGATTTTTTGGGAGAGACCATGTGTTCCTTAGGGTCTCACATCGATGAGGATTGTAGAGATTATGCTAGGGGGTGGGAAGTTATCTTTGAGGTTCATCAGACAATTCCATATTCTCAATAGTGTCTAAGAGGTATTGTACCACCTAGAACATCCCCCACAGATGCACCACGTGTATGACGTTTTTCATGTGTCACACTTGAGGATGTATGTGCATTATCCATCGCACGTCATCGACTAGGGTGAGACAAACATTGATGATGGGAGGATGTTTGTGGAGTTCCCAACATAGATAGGGGACCGAAAGTAGTGGTTCCTTCATGGGAAGTCAATTCCAATAGTGTGAATTTAGTGGAATAATGTGAATCTCTAGGATATATCATGGGAGAAGGAGGATTCATCTCCTACTCAGTATCCCAATTTGTTTGATGAGACATTTTTTTGGATTTCAGGGATGCAAATTTCTAAGGTGGATTGAATTTAATGTCTCAAAAATTAAATGTTAATTTTTTTATATGCAATTATTTCAATACCACACGCTCTTAAGACACATGATTTTGAGGCCTGGTGATCCTGGAATGGAATTTTGATCTCTTTGTATTTCATATAAGTAATAATGCGAGAAGGTTTTTCAAACATTTGAACTGGTGCATGGATAAAAAATATGAGGGGATAGTTGAGATCATAAAATCAGGATTAACCTAGAAATAACATAACATCGATTTGTAAGTGTCGAACTAAAAAATTATTTTTCAGAGTTTTTGGTAAAATAATAAAATAACTTAACAAAAAGTTATTTTATATTCTTTAACATTGTTGAGAGGGGGACTACGACATTGCGGTGTGGTGATAAGGAGATGACGAGGAACATTAAGGGATGATCATTAATGTCTCATTATGTTACAGTCTAATAAAGTGTTATTTGACACGTAATAGTTACGATTTTTCATAAATGAAATAGCATAACAACACAACGTCGTAACAAAACAGAAACACCATGACATGAATCCTTTTTATGGAATAACATGTTAGAGAATTGGAGGTTAAACAATATACAATTCCTTGAAGAACCATCAGAGAGTATTCTCTCCAATTAATAATGATGAATGTTGACGACTTCGACACACCATAAAGAACAAATCTAAGAAGAAATTATTGCCTTCAACTTCTTGAATCTTTGTGGGTGGAACACATGAACATCAATTGAGGTAGGGGTTTGTCTTTTTACGTTTTCCATATCCATCATATTGAACGATGAAAAATGATCAACCCATGAACAGGTTGATCTTAGGATCGTTTGTTATTTCAAGAGTTTGTTTTTTCATAGGTTATGTTTTTTGGGATTGAATAATTTTTGATAGAGCGTCATTCCTAAGCCTCTCAGGTTTTAAACATATAACACGATGTGCATGAGATGACATGAACAAGTCCTGACCCACCAACGTATTTTTCATTCATTGAGGAATAATTTTTGAAATGGATGAATGTTATTTTGGAGGCCCTTATAGGGAAGGAAACGCCCCATGGAGGTATTCAATGTAGTCGGTGGGCAGAATGGTCCACCAAATAATAAGCAGTGGTTCGTAGAGTATTTTACCGGTGCGCCAGTGTAAGAATTTATGGCCCGGTGTGGTGACCACGAAGGCACAATGATAGGAGTAACACAACTGGCCCATGCTATGGTGGAGGAATAGGAACACTGGCTATGCTAGCGACAGGTGGAGGAGGAAGCGGTTGGGCGTCCATGTTAGTGGAGCGGCTCTCCACCAAGTGTTTCATTCTTTAGAGGCATGTGGTATTCAACAGTGTGTCGGAGTCCGGTCATCTAGACATGCCGACCTCGTATAGTTTCATGACTGTGGAAGTGGAAACCACCCTGGGTAGACCTAGGGTCAAGCGGGGTACGAGAGACAACTTCTAGTCGCTTCCCAACCACGTATACAGGTATGGTCGTGCAGGAACCACCCCAGAGGTCTGATCCTATGGCCTAACGGATCAGACCAAACCCGGGTCTGGTTTGGGTTGGCGGACCCTAGTTGGGAAGGTGGGCCTAGGGCCAACTGTGGTCAGGTCTGTCTAACTGGGTTGAACTAGGCCCGAACCCAACCTACATTATTTTGGAAAACGTCAATATCCTGCAAACCGATCTTCCAATTAAGAAGCCATTAGCGGTGTTGTCACCCTTTTGATGTGTCGAATCTTTCGACATACTCTATGTATGATTTCATGGATTTTGATATTTAATGAATTTATTGAGAAATGGTTCTCCTGAGATCAAGCGTGCTATGTGAGGAAACTCTACGGTTGTATGATACCTAAATACAGATTTTGAGAGACCCTATGTGGGCAGGATACTATGGCCCATTGGGATGTAGTTTCTGTGTGACATGGAAAGCCAATGGTGGTGTGGAGATTCTGAGTGACCTGACATACGCCTGATACTTGATCGGAGGAGTACCACAGTATGTTCATATGTGGGAAGTGGCTTATATGTGACGTCACATGTCAATGGTGGGGAATGACTTCTAGGAAACCCAATAATACTAGAGTACTCATCAAGGATGAGTACCACGTCAATCATATGGTTAGTGGGGATATGCTTCTCTATGACCCGACAGGTCCACTCTACTCATTGAGGAGGAGTTATCCATTAGCCTAGGGTGGTTCTCATTGATGTGAGTAATTGTTCTATTATCCTACTCTAGAATATACCTGGGGTGAGCTAACTTGATTTGTTAGCATTCACGGTGATCATAATTTTTTTGTTGGCTATGGATTTCTTTATGGTCATTCCTTGTTTGTTTTGGGGTCTCTATTGAGTATTTATTTACTCACCCCTACATGGGCTTCATCCGCATGTTTTGTGTGTAGTGAATATGACCACTGCATTGAAGGAGGACTCAGTGGCCCATGACCCAGTGGTTCCCAGTGATAACAGGTAGATGGGATGTACTTATACATCTTCCAACAACTACACTATTACAACCAATCAGGTGGAGTATTCAATGGATGGATATCCAGTTTTTCTTTGTACATTCCTATTTTCTAATTAATTTTTTGTTGGGATTGTCTTCTTCCCCATTTGACTTGCAGTTGTACTTTTACTTAGTGGTTTTTTAGTGGCATTCTTGTTCAATTTTCATCTATTGGGATGTGGTTGTGTGTGCATGCGTATAGGTACTCATTAAAATGCCTCCCATTTGTAGGTTTCCACCTATAGTTCTAGTTTCCAACCCCTGGACATCAAGAGGCAGACTTGGGGAATGTCATGGCATGAGCCCTGAGGGACGGGTGGTGAGAATATGATCAATTTTTTTCATTCTTTTGTATACCATTATGTCATTCCTTATGACCATTGCACAAAATATTTATTCCACTTTTTTCTATGTTACTGGGATTCTTTTCTCATCCCTATGATCATGTTATCCCCATGTTACCTAATGGAGATGTATGATCAAAATAGAGGTAGACATATAAGTGTGGAGATTAAACAAATTGAGTTTTTATAATGTTGATTTATGAACCAAATCATCTATGATACTAGACTTTACAACACTTTACTTGTAATTTGATGTTTAAATATGATTAAAATCATTTAATGATATGTAGAAAGGGATAGGTTCTATAATTCTGGTATCATAAAAATGGTATACTTATTTTTAGATATTTTGAATAAAGGACTTTAGTAAGATCATTATGGATAAGACTAAGTATAAGAAAACTTCCCTAAATTTTGTTAAGTAATGGGTAACTGGTTTACCATGAAAATATATCTCTATCTAGATACTACATCTGGATGTAGTTTTGGAAGAGATGTAGCTATGATTAATAACTCCAACAAGGTGTTCCGGGACTGACTCGTGGAAACAGTGTACACAACAACGATCCTTACTACGCACATTTTTTTACACCCCATAGGGATATGCTTTGGTGAATTTATTATCTCATTTTGAAAAATTATTAAAAGAAAAAAAAATCTATAGGAATATATGATCAAAATAGGATCCTGGAACACCTTGATATAATCCCAGTTAATCAGAAATTAGGATATACATTAACTTTACACGTTATGATATTATTTTTAATGTTTCCTATTATGTTCTTATTAGATATGTATTCAAACCCTCACATGTTTTCTCCTTAGTATCTAAAATAAAATTTCAAGGGATAAACTTCATAAGGGGGGAAGAATTTTCCACCCCATGTATTTTGAAGTAATTTTAATGAAATTCATGAAACACTATGTATCTTTGAAACAACACATTGTTTTACAGTGATAGTTATAAAATTGAACTAAAATTTTCAACTTATATGATTTGAATTTGAAAACATTTACCTACAAGGTTTCAATTAGTAAGATATTTAGAGTATTATAGGATCATCATAGATTTTTGTGAAAAGTAACATAACCTTATGAATAGTAATGTTATCCTTACGAATTGTAATGTGACCCATAGGTATATTAAATAATCCAAATGAATTGTAACATTAACCAGAAAAGTAAAAATATAATTTAGGCATATTATAAGAGACAATATGAACATAGTATAAGTGTTTATAATTTTTTTAATCCATGAAAATTTAATTACCAGTCAATTGTTAATTTAATAAATTAAATGAATATTTATTTATATAAACTTCTTTTATAAAATAATATTTTTACATCTTATTATTATAATAACATTTTATGAGACCTTTGTTAAATTTTCAATGTGTTGTAAAGTTTGTTATTAATTTGAATATGTATTTTTTGAGTTAATTATGAATTTATTTAAAAAATTTATTTCACATAATTAGACTTTTTTAGATAATGGATTAAAATTTTTAATTCTACATTTCAATTAATGGTTAGGGTGAATTTTTGGGAATTTTTTCCAAAAGTGCTTGAATATTTTTTGAATAGTGTAACACAGTAATGTATGGTATATATACATTATATGTTAAATGCACTATTTACTATGTAATGGAAGTTGTAAGAATCTTTGGTTTGAACTCGCATGATATATCGTCTTTATTTTTTTTCATAAACCAGCACAATTTAGTGTCTTGAAAAAAATCTATTTAATTAAATACTGATAAAACAATCCTCTCTTCCACTATAAATACCACCCCTCACCCCCTCTTCAATGTACACCTCTCAATCTTGGTGCCCATTCAAAATTCTAAAGATTATTAAAAAACTATTTTTACATGATATATATTCAGTTTTAAATCACTTATCATGATATTTCACTTTTATACCTTATGATTGTCCATCAATAATCTAATTACTTTCCAACAGGGATACTCCTATGATATACCCAATTGTTACATAGTATGACAGTATTATGATACCCATTTCATTTAATGGCTACCCATATGTTTATATATGATGTATTATAGATGATTATTTATATGGAAAACATATTCATGAACATGATATGATGGGTATTCCCAAATATAATTCCAATTCATTGTGTAACGTTCAGTCTAATGAGGAATTATGTGTAATGGTCTTGGTTTTTACCCTTGACTCATGTTCCATGCACAACAGTCATGTAGGTTAAAATTGACACATGCTCATCTTTGTAAAATGTGTCTCGACTCATACTAATCTCATGTTTTTTATTTTAGAAACATTATTATAATTCATTTTATATATGATCCCATGTTTTAAATGTTTTGATTCCATTTTTTCAATTAATTTTTCTACCTTTATTTCATGCCATATAACCGATGCGATACATCTTTATTATTATGTTTATTTCCCTTACTAGGATTTTTAACTAATCCATTTATTCATGTATTC
Organism: Viscum album; assembly: GCA_963277665.1. NCBI lineage: Eukaryota > Viridiplantae > Streptophyta > Magnoliopsida > Santalales > Viscaceae > Viscum > Viscum album. Next base: position 344,304 of record CAUJRU010000448.1, on the reverse strand, counting down.
CCCTAGTAATCCTATGAGGAAGTTTGAGAACAATGGATGTTATGTGCTCAATTTAAAGAATAAATAATATTTTTTATGATGTTTATTTATGTTCCTAATAATCAAAGACACTAGATTTTATGATAATGGATTTTATTTGAAGTGAATATATGTTTAAAATCATGTAATGATATGTGTAAAAGGATAGAACTGCTCTATGTTTGATTAAGTGGAATACACCTATAACCAGATTAGAATCAACATTAAGGGGTCATGTTTCCAAGGTGTTATTTCTAGTGGTGTGACGATTCGTGATTATATCGGATCAGTGCACATTGGTTTTAGTGATTTCTATAGTGTTTTCCACTCCATGGGTAGGATGTAGTATGACTTCCTAGTGGTCTGTCACTATGTTGGATATAAAACATTGAACTCATTATGGTGTAATTGGACTTCAAGATTCCAGTTGACTCCATCAGGAACAAGAACAATGCTCTATTATACTATTCCGATCTCATTTGGAAATATAAGATCCTGATATTTCATCAAACTATTTTTCACCATATTTGGAGGGAGGGTAATATTGTATCATAAATCATTTCTGGAATTAGGGACATTAATGACTCTCTCTTACTTTATAATGATTTCAAGGATCTACATTGTGATTGTAATCATTTTATAATAGGAAATGATTTTGGACCCTATCAAAACAAATCCCCTAGATTGATCTTTTTCAATATTAAAAGGAGTAAGTTAAATTAATATATACTAATTTAGTATAAAATTACTACATTACAAGTGGGAAGTCAGGCCTAACCAAGTCACTTATCTATAGATTGGAATGTTTTTTCCCTTGTAGAAATGTTTTCCTAGACCTAAATCAAAACACCATAAGTTCGTTTCTCACTCATTGGAACTATTTTTTGAGAATTCCTATGTATAGAAAACATAGGTTACCATTATAGATATATTCCCTCGGAAAATAATTATATTTTTTCATACAATCTAATAGGTGTGAATCTAAGCATAAAAACATTTTCAGATATGATATTATAATATATTCATAGAATCATGACCGATGTGGACATATAATGAATAAGTATTTAATTTTATCCCAGAAATTGATGGTACCATTCTATGTTGAATTTGGAGCATCAATATATGTATTATTTTTTAAATAATAAATATTATGGATCAATTAAAATTTCTAGTATTCACATTGAGTCAAAAATAATGGATATTAATCCAAAGAAAACCCAATGATATTTTCCCCACAATTTGATATCCTTCAAAACTATCACACAATTCCTACTGTTAGAAATAATTTTAAATTATTAAATATATTGATACAAGAACAACCCAAATTTCCTGATCTAGTTGATGAAGATCCTTATATACATAGACCAAAATCCATAGATGTTTGTCCAAGTTTACAGAATCGTGGAGTATATGAAAATAATTTCAAGTAGTGGGAATTCCCATTTTTAATGGAGGAGTTGACAAAGAGTGGTTATACAACCTAAAACTAGTGAAATACTCATGAAAGTGATAACTATAAAAGATTCTTTATAAAATTATTTATCCCAACTTCTAGAATTTTTTTATAGGGATGTACCTTTATGCTTTTTAACAAGGATCCATAAAGACACTATATGAGTATATAAAATGACTAAAGTGGTCTTGTTCTATTTTCTATCATCAAAATATGTTAAAAATTCATTCTCAGATGTTATTTTATCATGTTTTGTGTGATAATTAGAACATCATGGATGAATCATATGATGAATATCTTACAAAAATTCAATAGAATATTATTGTATTCTTAATGAAATATTTCATAATAGTCTAATCAATTTGGAATAATATTTTTTGTTATAATATGTATTCATTGGGTAAATACTTAAAATTCATCTAATTTATTAGTTACTAAACATAACGTGATACTATGATTAGTGAAATAGATTACTATGAATCATGTGATTGAAAAACAAGAAACACCTTTGATATAGTGTTGGTGTGGTTCGCCCAATCATTACATTGATTACTGTGGTAAATTACATGACATTGGGTGTTTTTTAGAAGCCCTAAACTAGATAATTTAATCACCATCAACAATGGAATTCATAATTAAATGAACAATCTATATTAGGATATCAATAAAACTAGGATTGTCCCCTCATTTCAACAATAATACTCTACCAAACCCCATACCAAAATCAATTTATAAACCTACCAAATTTTATATAACCTTATAAAAAACATAACCATAGAAAATATTATCAACCATAACATTTTAATTTAATACAAATGACAATACCTCATACAATACCCCATCATCTCATCATCTCCCACTAAAATCTAGGATTGAAGCGTTGAAGAATAAAATAGTTTATATTATAAACTAATTCAAAATTTTAGAGGATCTTTGATAAAAAAAGAATATTATCATAAAACATTATCATAAATATAATAAAAAATGTATGAATAACAAAATAAATAAGTGGATAATTCATTCATCCACCTAAAATAGGAAAAATCAACATCTAAATAATAAAAAAATGGTAGGAAATTTTAGTAATCTTGTTAAAAAAATATCTAGAAAAATATAACTAATAATAAATTTTTTTTATAAGGATGAAGAATGAAAATTAAATGGATGGTAAAGTAAATATGGATGAAACTTCCCTTGAAAAGGAAAAAATGTTTATTAAATGCCATACAATAACTGACCCACCCACCATAATAACTCATTCATAGAATAATGAAGATGATGAACTTCATCAAGTTATTCAGAAATTTTACATAATGTTTCAATAAAAATACCTCTCTTTAATCCATGATTGAAATTAAAAATTATAAAAAATTTCTTAAGGAAAATTTTTAAATATAGAAGTTTATTGATAAGAATTAAAGGATTATATTATAATTAATTTTTTGATATCCTATCATGCAAACTAAACCCACTAAATATCACTTTCTTGGGGCATTATCTATTCCCTATACAATTGTATCATAAAAATTTCATGATGATTTGGGTGTTTTAGGATCTATGATAATGGTTGTTTTCACTATATTTTTACATATATGTAGATGGGTGAATTTAAACCTACTAAAGTATATATACATCTTCACAATAAGTCAATTATTTTTAATGTAGGATTTTTGGAATATCTTTTTGTAGGAGTTAAAATATTTATTTTCATGGATGACACCTATGGTGTTTCCATGTTATAAGATAGTGAATCATGGATATCACAAATAATATTTTGAAGGTCATTTTTTAAATACAACCATGAAAAACATTAATGTGAATAAAGGAACATTTACCATGGTGTTTTGAGAAATTGTTGTCCACCTCAATATTTTCCAATCCATTAGTGAGACTTCAAGTTACCGTTCAAGTTGATTTTTCTCCCAGTTTGATGGTATTTAACCTAGTCAAGAACCATTTATGTTCCAAGAATTATTATACTTTTAAAGTCAATTATCTATTTAAAATCAATTCAAATATGACACTATATAGAATTATTTAAATTATGTAACAATCAATTTTCAAATTTGAAGAAGATACACTTTAGAACATTTCATATAAATCATTTGATATATATATATATGTATAATATATAATAAGACGATAATTTATTTATAGAATCCTTTATTTTGATGTGGGTAATATTAATTTAATTTAATCACTTTAACATCCACTGAATTTATAAATAAAAAGTCATAATATTGAGTTAAAATTTGATTATTTAATGGAAAAAGTAGAAAGGAAATGATAGATGATAATAAATTCTATATATACAAGGATAAAAAATTGATGAAACATATAAAAAGGAATATCAATGCTATTGGGTGGATCATTAGGTGATATCATAGGAATAAAACAAAAAAAATTACCACTCTAATTTTTTTAGAGGGTGACTTTAAAGATGTTATAAATCTACATAGAAATATTATTATCACTACTATATAGGTTTTAGTGAAATAAATATAGATGATGTTTTCATTAGAGGTAATCATATCCAATTTATAACACACAATGTGCTGGCATCGACCATATAGTTCCCATGAAAAATGGTTTAACCATAACAATTAATAATAATGATGAATTTATTCAGGTGATGCTTCCAAATACATAGAGAGTGGGTATTAATTATATAAAAGAGAATAAATTCTATTGAAAATAAACAATTACCTATACCTTATTTTTCCAAAGTCTAGAAATATGGTCAAGATGAACATATTACTATTTCTTGGATTTATTTTCTGGATATTTTCAAGTACTCATTACACAAGATGTCTACGAAAAAACATCACATGTCCTTTTAGAACATTTTCTTCCAATATAAATCCTTTTGTGGCATCTCATTCCCTAGTAAAATTTCAATGATGGATGTTAAATATCTTTTTAGTATACATTGATGATTTTATGTCATTATTAAAATATGACATTACAATTTTCAATAATTTTATTAGTCACTATTTGGGAAACTGTGATAGAATTTCAAACTAATTTAAAAAAATAATTTTTAATATAAAAAATGTAATTACATGGTTTATAAAGGGGTATTATTGGGACACAACAATTAAAAAAAATTATTCTGTAAGCTAAATATAATGTTCAATTGAAAATTTATTTTCCATAACCAACATGTGTGAAACATATTTAATATTTTTGGGACATATAATATTCTAAATAAAAGTACTCCTTGATTTTAATATAATTATTTTAAAATTATTTGAAACATATTTTAATAATAAATATAAAAATTTTATTGATTATCTAACAAAAATTATTGATCCCCCCTAGAATAATGCAACCACAAATATGGGAACATCGTTTTTGACCAGTTTTTTATGATTCAAATCATCTTGGGGGGATAATTATCTCTCATATAATTTATGGTTTACTATAAGTCAATGATTATTACATGAGAAAATTTTAATCCACTCAGATAATCTAGACCACCACCGAAAAGGTGTTCCATGTAGTTGTTTATTCATTAGCTAAATTCATGTATTGGTTTATTAGTGGCAATGATAATTTATTTTCATAAAAATCATCTATTTGGTTCTCAATGAAGAAGGTGGATGAAATAACTAGGAATTATATAAGTATGATACTTCATAGTGAATTAAAACTATAAATTAAATATAATAATGGAGTTAATATGGGGTAAAAGATCACCTAAAGAGACATCCCAACACAGTTGAAGTAGAAACACATAAACAATACCCATTGAATTACCATATTCCTATAGAATGACGTTCTATAATAAAATTTTAGGAACCATGGTATTTAGATATAGTAAATTATATTTTTAATTAATATGTAATATCTCAATTTATCTCATATCAAAAAACATCAACTTCAATATAAATCATGATTTCATACCATGTAGGATCCTTTATTTTTGAAAATACTCAATTATTTAATTATTATAATGTATTTTACCTCAAGTGAAATTGAAAATATTGTACATTTTTTTCACACACTATCATATGGATGCCATAGTATAACGTAATGAACTAAAGTAAAAACATTGTAAAATTCTCTTTTTTATCCCAATATTATCATGTTTGGAACTGAATTTTTAACGAATTTGAATTATTTTTATTTTATAGAACAGTTTCAAAATAAAATAATATTAAAAAAATAACCATTATTTATTAAGAAATATTTTATTTGTAGGTTATTGTATTTATGGGAAATTTTCCAATGTTTGATGGAAATTCTTATAAACTTTATTTTGTTGATTATTGCTCTGTATAGATGGAATCCAAATCATCTAAATATGATTTTTATAAAACTGTGTCTATTTTTGTCATGTCTAACATGTTTAATAGATTTGGAGTTTCTAGGACTATCATTAATGAAATGGCGAGTCACTTTTAAAGTAGGATAATGGAGCGTATACAAAGGTTTTATATAGTACATCATAAAGAATATAGAAACGGTCATCCTAAAATGATATCATATTGAACTGTCCAACATGTTAATTAAGGGTATTATAGAAAATATAGGGGAAAATAATTTGAAGGATTGCATATAGACGTTGGAAGACAAATTATGGGCCTACACGAAATAATATATGGCATGCATATGAATTTTCCCATTCTAAATTTTTTATTGAAATTAATTCCACATACATATTTTATGGTGAACCAAACATATTGGGTTTTAGAAATTATAAATTTGGACATTGATTGTTTTTGGTAGGAGGAAAAATTAAAATTGATTGAGCTTAGCGAAATTTAAATATTCTACTAAAATTATAAAAATTGAAAATAATAAACTTTAGTGAATCATCAATAGGAGATGATTTTATATTGAGGTATTGTGTAGGTAATTTTATCATTTTTCAAAGATTAAATTTCTGAAAAATAATATATATATATATATATATAATATTTTGAAAAGAAACAAATATTAATAAATATAGAGAAATTTAAATTGGTTGAATATACATTACTACATAAATTATTCATGGCTTTTAAATTGTTCATGGGATGTGGGAGAAGACACTTTGAGAGGGTGGAATTTCCATGATAATTCACATTGTAATATCATGCATTGAGATTTAGAGAGAGACGAACATTTTATCATTAACTTTTCGAACTTCATTACCCACCAACCCAAAGCCTCACATCATTATGACCTCACTTGAAATCATTGTGATCATTTATAACATCATTATGTATTGGGTAATGAAATTAATTTCTTTTAAAGCCTATATAATTGTAGAATGAACTTATGGTATGTGAATAAGTATAATTTAATATGCACCATAAGTAATGAGAGTAAAAAAACTTATTGTGAGGTCTGTCACTACTAATATGTTAAGTAAAAAATAATTGAGAATATTTAATGAATGGAATAAAATTATCCATTAAATTTATGATGGGGGGAAATTAAAATGCATTGGTTGATTAGAATGTTTTTATTGTGAATATTGATCAATATTTTATGTGATTCTAAAAAGATCTATTTAAAAAATGATAAGTTTTTTATTATAATATTTTTAAATTTATATTTAGGTAGTATAAGTATCATTTTCAATTTCATTTTGATATTATATGAATGATGGAAGTCATAAGATCAAGTGTGGGAGTATTTATCCTCATAGTTTTCGTTTGAAATCATTTTCAAAATTCCGTAATTTGTAACCATTAATTCCCATATATAACATGAATATTAAATTTTTAGGGATTTCATAATTCAGATAAAATAAAAATAAAATAAAATGAATATTTATTTTAGAGGCTTTTTGGATAAGTATGTATTATTTTTCATTTTGACTAGTTAAACTATGTTATTGTTTCATTTTATCTTAAAAATATTCTAGCACATGTGATGGACCATAACCATATAAAATCTATTTGGCCTAACAAAGGGTGTTGTAATCCATATAGCCATCAGGGCCTTCCATATTCAAATATTTTGTCATTAATGGATTGATCACTACTCTCATGGGGTGTGCTAACACATGCGCAACCCAATTGTTTCGGCACTAGGCCATGTATAGACATGTGGGAGGGTTGTGGAGGTTTTATTCTACTGATTCCATGGAAACTAAATGTTTCACAATAGATATAGTAATATAATTATGTTTCCATACCTGAAATTATCTTATTTGTACCTCCATTATATTAGGGGTAATATTCACTTAACTAAAAAATATGTCAAATCACTTAATATGATCCGCATTCAACATGAATATCTCCACGATGCCACCACTCCCACATGACACTATAAAACACAAGTAGATTACTAGTTTTAATCTCCATATGCATCCATTAATATAATTTCCTTTCATGACCTAGACAAAACAATACATCTGGTGTCCACTAACATCAATGGACAATCATCGAGAGCTCAACCATGGTGAAATGGGTATAATAAAAGTGAAAAATACAACGGAATCCCTTAGAGTGATTATGTTGGTTAATATAATAGAAGAATTTATACCACTAATTCTTACTACTATGATGAATCCATTGGAGTTTCTTCATAAATTATCAATTCAACTGTTTTACCTATCTTCCATTGTAAAGCTACTTCAATCTTTCCTTTGCATCCCAATTTCCCTATTGATTCCCTCATCCACTATCGATGGAATTTCAACATCACATTTATTCATATTATAGTATTTCATGCTATCATTGTATATATTCTATCATGATTCCTTCACTTCATTCATCCTCTTTAAATTCTACCATTCCCATGAAAGCGTTATATACTACTATCCATATTTCCAGAATTATATTGATTCCACTCTCCACTATATGAATACTACCTTTCAATGACTCGATAGAAGAACCAATTATTCACAGTCATCATTGTTAATAATGTAAATGAATAGATACGTGGATGATGAATTAAAATAGGAATGATCTACTAAAATTCTATAAGGGGCATTAGGGTTTTATCATTGATGAAGAATGATGTTGATGTTAGGGCTAAGAACAATCAATTATCATTTAGACTTTATATACTCTGGCTGAATATATTAAAAAAACCCAATGATGGATTGTTTTTCGTGAATCTGTAATGATCCAACATAATGAAAATTAAAATTTCATAATGGTGTAATTTCAAATTAAAACTAATGGAATCGTGATCCAATTCCAAATGGAAAACAAAAATATATTGGATCTGAATGTAACTATGATGTTACGAAATGATGGTAATTTACATGATGAAAATAATGGGGCCTCATGATTATATTATAACACATTGTGTAAAATATATCAATACAGAAATAATAAAAATATATATGTCAACCAATCTATGAATTTTTTCATGAATTCCATGAATTAGTTCCCCATTATAGTGTGATAAAAAATATTTAACGGTCTCATACATACGAGGATTCCCCATTCTTTGCATGATAATGTTTTAAAACATGGAAATATATGAAAAATAATAATTATCATGATTCACATGAAAAATTAGTGCGCACTAATTTTACAATAAAAATATAATTCTATAGAGAATATATATCTTAAAATACTTCCATAAGGGAGAATGACTTTTACAATCATGGGTCATTAAAATTAAAAGAACATTATAAGTCATTGAAATGGAAATAGAGAAACAATGACTGAATTCCAAGAGATTTAAATTCCCATATTTAAAGAAGTTAATCTAGGAAATAATAGTTATAATTTGGGGAATTATTTTACATATAAATATTAGTCCAAGATGAAGTTCATTCATATGAAATCACAAATAACGATGGTGTAAAATCGATTGGAGAATAAGATTCTCATTCTTTGGATTCTTAACTGGTTCATTTATTTTTTTAATTTTCAATATTTATATCAATACCACATTATCTAATTAATTGGTAATATATAGCTAGAACATTTTAGTGATTACACATGGGATTGTGAACTTCTTGTGATGATTGAGTCCTTAATCATTAAATATAAATGTAGGTTAATATCTCTTGTTGATTGATTTCAATATTTATTAGTTGATTTATTCTAAAATACAATTATATTAACATAATTTCTTTCAAATTATTTATTTCCTTGGTTTGGGATACACAATATCCATATTCATGGTTTTAGATCATATCGATTAAATAATCATACACTATGTAGTGAGTTTTTTGTGATTGCTAATGCACAAGGAAGTTAAAATTGTTATACTTGGTTTTCATGGAAAAAATGAAAACTTTTGTACAACCTAAGGGAATAGGTTTGATTCATGATGATATTAACACATTAGAATGGTATATATTGAAGAAATAAAAAAGTATTCTAGACTCAGTATAATAAATCTATCATTGGTGAATTGAGGAAGAGATTTTTGAACTTATAATTTACCAAGTAACAAAACAAATAGATATATTTTAGAATACCATGACATCATTAGAAGTTAGAATCCCATCCAAACCAAATCACATATCAAAGTATCTAAATTTTAATTCCTTGATTCTTTATTTGAAAATTCATAAAAATAAAAAAACCATTACTTTTATCACTCGTCGAAAAAATAATAGATACCTACTATGTAAAGACAACCATGTTTACCAATACTACTAACATCCCAAGGAAATTAATTGTCATCTCCCACAACAAATAGCTCGTCTTCATCAGCCATGGTTTCATTAAAATAATATATAATTTATTTTTGAAACATATGTGATTTTAGGATATAGGAATGGGTGATTCATCCCTTCCTTTGACCAATTGAATCATGATATAGTCATAGTCCAAAACGCCAAGATGAATTCCATCAGACATTATCTATATTAAAAAGTTTTCATGTTCTATAGATTAGATTTTTGGCCTTCCTATGAGGGAATAATCATTATATGACCACATCGGTGCCTTTTAATCATTTATTTTGAAGATTCTAACCACGTAGAATGCAGAGATCATGTCCTCTGATATAAGGTTACTTCTTTTTCCTTATTCATATTTTAGTCCGTACATATTTCGTTATGGTTTCATATAGAAGGTTACATTTATTTTGGATAAGTTATAATGGTGTTTTGATAGTATATTTCTATTTATAAATTATTGTGGATTTCCATTTTTTAGTAATGTTGTAATCATTATGTCATCCATTTTGAGTGGTGGTTCTCTTGGAATCACTGATTCAGGTGTGATAATTAAATAATTTTCACCTATCAACTATAATTAATATACATGATTTTCATATCTTGGGTTTTCCCTTATATGAAATTATGATTTCTTGATGTTTTTGTTTTTTGGTAAGTGGATAACATATAAAAAATATATATATATATTTAAAATTAATTTAAAAGTTTTACTCAATTAATGAATCAAGAAAAAATGGCATGGGTTGTTTCATGTGGTTTTTTATTTCCCTGATATTTCCATGCATTATTATTATTCAATAATAACTTTCTATTGTGACTTCATTTTTAATTTTTTATCCTTTGAACCCCTTCACCACTATAAATATCAAATCGATTACACATGATAATGTTTTGATCATTTTAATGAAATCTAAATTAGGGAATAAATTTGTGGAAAGAAATTATTTATAAATTGGGTGATGTGGATTTAATTTTGGCTCAGTGGTTATTGATGAGGTTGACTCATAAGTTAACAATGTTAACAAAAAATATGAATACATCCTCTATAATTAAAAATAATGATTTTTATGGTGTTTGGTATTGGGTTGGAATTCAATATATGTCAATATTTTAAAATATTATTGAGGTAATAAATTCCAAGATTAATTCCCAATACTACTCTTATATGTTATTAATTTTATTGAGAACTATTTCTACCACATAAAAAAGTAATAAATAATGTATGGAAATTCATTGAAATGTGGGTCAATGAATATTTTGATTGGATCATTATTCATGTTATGGAATCATCATTTGAACTAATGGGTTAATTTAAAGGATAATTGAAATAATTATTCACTTATATTTAGTATTATAGTTGAATAATAATGTGCATTGATTTTTGGACTTAATGGTATTGTCCTGTGGGGAGTTATTGACTATATGTTTTGACTATAGGAATGATTTAATGATTGGAACAATGTATTTAGTGATCATGGTAAAATTCTAAATAATGTAATGGAATTTATACGGATGATATTGAATATTGACTATCTTTTTTTTCTTTCATACTTTGTATTTGTTATTCTGGTATTAATTTTTTAAATAATAACTCTATTCTATTTAATGTTGTTGTTGCTATATGAGGTATGTTAGTGGAATGAATATAATTTTAAATTAAACATTCCTTTATGGTATATAATGGATTCCAATGGCTATGTATTTTCAATGGGACAAAACGACTCTATATTTTCATATACACATGGGGCTATGATGGATTGTGGTTATAGTTTACGAGATAAGATGATTTTAGAGAGGATGGGATGTTTTATTATGCTGATTGTGTATGGTATTGATAGGGTATGTTGTTGATTATATACATATTCATGATATCCAACTATAGATAATTTGATAGAGATGGTGGGTGATATGCATAGATGAAAGTAAAAAATGTGGATTTTCTTTAGGTTTACATTTCCCTTCAAACAGATTTATGCGAATGATTCTTATTATATTGAGTATAGTGATTTTTTTTAGATGTGTGATGATGAATATGTTGATATATAGATACTGGATGATGCAGTTGAGAATTTATGGTGTTATGGTTGATGATATGTTCTTGGTGTTCTTTCATACATGCCTTCTGAAACATAGGGAGGATGTGATTCTACTAGATCACAAACGATTTAAGTGTGATGGCCTCTTAGTTGAATGGATATAGGTATGATGCATATATTTCTTGCTAGATGATTTTGAATTTTGTTCATATATTTCATTTTTTATTAGTGAAAATTAAACATTGAGTATATTGACAGTACTTATGGATATTTTTCCTTTAATGATGAGACTATCTAGATAGGTGACAGTTCTGTATGGATGACAGTGATTCTTATTCCTTTAATTCTAGATGTATTAATAATATTAATTATTCATTTTATCTTTTGAATATGAATATGTTCTCAATATCTTATATTCAGAATGATTTCAATGTCACTAATTCATGTATATTTATTAAAAATTTATATTGATCAATGGATGATCCTACTGAGTACTCCAATGTTAATTCTCAACCACAATTTTCAATTGTTTGTTGAATATATCACAATATATTGGAGTTTAATTTTGGTAAAAATATAAGAGCATATGCCCTCATAATTTAATTATTTTGGATGTATTTAATTTCATAATATCGAATATTTTCAGATCAAGAATAAATATACCACCCAATAACTACATGAATTTATCATGGTGGATGTTGATATCTTACATGACGGTAATTATGATGTAATTTATCCCATTGATGATTTAATTTTCCCTTAGTTGTATTCTCCATTATAGGGCCCACTAGAGATGAGACTCTAGAAATATTATATATCTTCATCCTTACCAGTATAAGGGTACTACAATTAGGGGGAGGGGTCATGAAATACAACATCATTTTATGATTTTAATAAATGTAATCATTCTGAGTCATCTAGAATAAGGATTTTATTAGGTGAGTATAATCAATCATCTCATGATCTTTTAAAAATAATTTTTTCAAGAATCCTCCAAAAACAATTTAGTGCCCTTTGAATGTGTTTTAAATAATGTGTAAACTCTCTTACTAATTACATAAATTAATTTTTTATAAAACCACTTTATGGATAAAAAATAACCTTTTGTTTTTAATTCATGTTAAAAAATTGTGAAAATAAATAAGTCGATCAGTAGGTATATATACATCAATTAAAATGATTGAAACGATATCGATCAACAAAAAAAATTCACCAAAAAATGTAATTGTAAAATTTAGAATTATTGTTTTTATCAATACAACATCTATTTTTTCCATGTTTATAAGGAATTGTTAAAGTGATGTTTTCTATACCTTGTACAAATTTAGAAAAAAAAATTTTAATACTCAATAAAATTATATAAAATTAAAATCATTCATATTTGGAAATGTATTGATGCATTAATGTTATATACTACGATTCTTAGTGAGGATGGATAAATGAAATGTTTCATAAATAAAAATAATTCTTTTTCTAATTTTTCATATCAAATTATATTGTCCACATGTTAGTAGGATGAGTTTTCAACCTATTACACAGTCACACTTCCCCACAACTTCTCAAATGATAAAGTAATATATATTTAATTAAAAAATATATAAAATATAATTTTACATGGTTCACAAATAATGGTTAATCTAGGGATAATAAAACTGATATTTTTCTTTTTTACTGTAATCCATTAAATCCATATTGTGGTGGATACATGTTTCATAATGGTAACTACATTCTAAGGATCACTTCCCCTATAATTTATTTGGATTGGTAACTCCTAACAATATGAGCACAACCTTGTAAATATTAATGAATGTATAACAAATAAGTAAAGTTGAACTCCATATTTGTCTCATATATGAAATAACATGGGGAATGTATGATCATTTATTCATATGAGTTTTTCCATGTGATCTGCGTAGTAAGAATAACCCCTTATATCCTCAAATCTAGACATATTATCTATTGTATTCATTGATTAAATTTTGTATCCTTCGAAAATTCAAGATAATAGTATCATATTATTCTTAGGAATTACCCTATTTCATTAAAAAATATACTATCAAAATATCTTGCAACGTTATAGATATTAATAAATTGTAATTACCTATTTCATACCCTTCCATTGTATGTAGATATTATTGTGTGACACTCTCACTCTTAAACTATTATACACTTCTCATAGATAATTCCACAACCATTATCCACTTCGCTATTTCCCTATTCTTCTTCTTTATATCTTGATATTTCAATATTTTTTACTGTCTCATCATGTTTTCCAAGAAGTTACGTCAACATGTTCAAGCCACTATTGTATAATAGATATTCTTATGGTTTCTCTTTTTTCAATCATTGATAATTCTACTTATATATTCATAGAACATTTTTCCAATTTATTTACAAATTATGAATATAAAACCAAAATGAAATTATATTTAGGAATATATAGATAGACTAATATTTTATAACTTTTTTAATTCATAATTTATATCATGTGGAAGATGAAACACTAGGCTTAATTGAACCATGATATATTACTGAAATATAATTATTAATTCATGGTAAACATGACATAGTCAACTTTTTGAAGAGTATAAATATGAATAAATGTCTTATAAAACATATGTATTTTTTTATTGATAATAAATAACCCATAATGCATTTATTATCAGTTAGTTTGAGATGAAGATAAAATCTATTTAAGGTATGAGAGTTTTATTGTCATAAAATTGTTTATATGTGGGTCATTTATTTTATCATAATAAATTAAATTAATATCTATTGGAAAACAATTATAATGAAATATTTCTATTTTATATCCAATGAATTGAATATTGGTTCATTTAAAATTTTTATGTAGAAAGAAGATGGAATAATGCCATTTTACGCTATAAAATGGGTTTTATTCATTTGATTCATTGATATTTTAATTCTTCTACAAATTTTGGATTTTTTGACTGAAAAATAGATGTAATTTAAATATAATAATTTTATAATAGTAATAGGATGAGTTATTTTTATAAATATGAAGTTTTTTAATTTTTAATGAATTGTCAAAAATACCCATTTTTCAAAACTATCATTTATTATCATTAAATAAATTTACCTAAAAGAAAAATTATAATTTTTATTATTTTTTAATTTTAAGAGAAGATAAATATTATTCAAAATAATCTAATTTATTCGTTTTTAATCATTATTATATGTTTTTATGTTATTTAAGATCATATTTGTGCAAGAAAAATATTTCCTAATGTGCTGTTTTTCATTTGGTTTTCACAAAAATATTAAAATATTTTATTACACCTATAAATATTTAATTATTATAGTTTATTTTTAATCATGACTAATAATTTCATAATTTTTTAACATTTCAAATATTAATTTCGGTCAGAAAATCTGTTATTATGTTAAAAAATTATTTAATCACAATAACGTAATATTAAGCTAAAAATATATATTTCGTATGAAATGGAAAAAAATACACAAATAAATAACAATAATTTATGTTTACATGAGGTTAATCTCTATATCCTATTTTATGTATTATTTTTTGTGGACTAATTTGAAATCATGCTTCCTTCCATGATAAGGAAGTCTTATATTTAATAAATTATCATTTTCATTCATTTTACTTCTTTAATATGATGTATTGATTAGGATAATAGTGGATATAAATTATGATTATAAAAAATGAAAATAATGATTTAAAATAAATTATTTTAAGATATATAATTTATTTTTTATTTTAAAAAATAATATAATTACTTAATTTTCATGTGTTGTGTCGATACAATGTTTTTAAATGAATTGGATGAAAATGAAATGGATGGTTATAAAAATATTAAATGTAATATTATTGAAATAATTTCTAGTATTACATTAATTATATATATAATTTTATGAATAATTTATTATTTACATGTTTTAACTGGAATTTATGTGAAATTATTTTTCCTTTACAGCCATGTTTTGTAAATAGTTCAGCAAATTACATTAAATATATTTTAATATTTTTTAAAAAATAAATTATCAAAACATTCAACAAAATCCAATAATAACTCATCTATATGGTAAATTTTCTAGAATATCATGAATGATCAATCTAATTTTCAATTATTATTTTAAAATTACTTTTATAAAAATTAATGTTTACTATGTTTGTCATAGTGGTTAACGATATACCAGGATAATGTGGGGTTAAACAAAAATATATGTTTTAAAATGACACCTAAACCTCTCTAAATTTTTATTCATGATTAAAATTTCAACATAAACTCATTATATTCAAATATATTTATGGTTTTATACATTTTAAATGTTTTATAAATAGATTATATATTAATATATCATGTTTTTAAAATATTGTCTCCCAAATCACTTATAAAAATTGAACATAATATCCTATATTTATCAAAACTATTGAGAAAATTACTAAAATTAAATTCCAATAAAAATTACTATCAAACATTCCTATGTTTCATATAGTTTCTCTTATATCCTAAATACAACCCTAGAATAGTTATGGTGTAAGCCAATATAGTTTTATCAAATAAGAGTTATAACTTTTAAGAAAGTATTTCATGGATTATTTATTAGTTTACATCATAAAATATTAGTTAACCAACATAAAATAGACACATAGGTATCTCCATATAGTTAAATGTTTTTTATTATATTCCAATACATTTTAATATATTATTTCATAATGAGGGAAATTGAAATATTTCATCTGGATATAAATAAAAAACCACCTCCATGAAGTGATATATTTTATTCTTCCTAACCACATCATAGATCATGATATAAAAATTTATTTAATGTAAATATAATATGTTAATTTTTTTTAATATTATCAATTTATAAAATTTTCCTTTACATCATAGATTTTTTATATTGGAAACTGATTATATCCCTCACGTGTACTTGTGAAATACCACATCCCTAAATAGATGTGATTAATTATTCATTTCAATATCAGATGGATGGTCATAATGATGGAAATAATTAATAAAAATAACTAATATACTGTACTTATAATTTTGAAAAATTAAAACATTATATATATATATATATATATTATTTTCATCCAGTCAAAAAATGGAATCATCGCTTGTAGATACACATTGGCTACTGCCTCCATGATTCGATATATATCGATTTTTTATCTAGAATCTATTGATGTTTTAATAAATATATTTATTCGATACATATAATATTATTCCATTATTAATATTTAGGATATGATATAATTATTATCCCATTTTCAATATTTAACCAACTGAAGTAATTTTGGGCACCTGAACAGAACATCGTAAAGATGTAAAATGTAATGTTAACCATTTTTCTAAATAAATAAAATATATTATTAAATTACATTGAGGGAATAATTAAAATGGAATTAAAATAAAAAAAATCAAAATAAATTATAAAACTAATATTATTTAATTACTCAGGAGGTATTCATATGAAAGAATCAATTTAGGACATGAGGTGAAGGAATTTTTTATAATATTATTTTAAGGTTGTACTTATAAAAATATTTATACAATGATAATGATCTCATTTGTTATATCATGAATGTCATTTTTAATAATTAAAATGTTTATAAATATTGTTTTTACTATTTTTTATTTCACTATAATGGATTAAATATGATTTTTTTCATCAATTTCTAAATAAGTCATTTTTTATTTCCTTTACCACGGTAGAAAAAATAATCATTGTTTTAATGAATATTAAAATTAATGACTACTCTACAATTATGAAATTGATTTATTTGAAAATTTATTTATCGTTTTCCATTTATTTCTTTAAATACGTAATATTTCTTGATATTATAGATATTTATAGTTTTAAAAAATTTATGGAAATGAATATGTCATCTAATTATTATCAAATAAATGATTTTTTTTTATTTGGGGATTGAATTCGATTTTAAATGATAGAATGGGGTAATGTTCAAGTTATATGTGTTTTATTTTTAATATGATTCTTGAAATTATTATGATAATAATGAGTCAGTTTGATATAACTATAATGATGGTTGAGCACAGCATAGATCTCTAACACATTTAGTATTATACTGGAGTTCCCTTTTATTGGTTTCTCATAGATGATATAGTTATTATCGGATTATGTGGTTTCATTATAAAGGGTATTTTTAGTATAATGTCCAATTATTACTACATTTTTATAAATTATTTTACTTGGTTTTAAATAAAATATATTTCATAGATATGGTAATAAATATAATTCATGATTTATGGAATGATAATGATTAGGTAATGGTGATTGGTTTTTTCAATAAATATCATGTTTTCAATATTAACAATTATGATTAAGATTTTCTTCCTTTATGATTTTTTTTCAAATAAATTTATTAAAATTTAGGATTTTAAAATTGATTTATTTTTAAGGTAACTCTTAATTTTATGAAATTGTTTTTATTAAGTAAAAATGAAATTTTATGTATGCATTCTTATGAATTTAAAATGGACTATTATGTTTAATTTATTTATATCCCTTATTGAGACGTTTTCTCCCATAAAATTTTTTAAATATTTTTCATAGGTATTATGGATGTATGTGGTTTATAGTATGGTAAATTGTGAGATGTCGTAGATTATTAAAAAGTGACCTCAATTAAATATGATTGTAAATATGAGAAAATAATTTTTTTGGATGAAAATTATTTTGAGTGGAATTTTTCAATATTTTTTTTCTAATTGTATAATGTGTATTATATTTTCAAAGCCTCTAAAAATGTAACCAAAAAAATATAATTTTCTAAGATAGTTATCCACTTGTTATAGATCATATAATAAGTGTTTTTTATGTTATGGGGAATTATATATTCTATAATAGGAAAGGATTAGATATCTTTATTGGTTAGGAATAAAAACAATTAGGACAATTTTTCATTTAACGAAACTATTATGGGTTTAGGATGATCATATTTTTATAGATATAGATACCCATTGAGGTAATTTTTTTTGTTATTTTAAGGTGAATAATGAATTTTTGATATATCATTATTGGATTTTACTATGACTTTGAGTTATATCCATCCATTAAATATAAACTATGATTTACTAAAAAACATTTAAAGAAAAGATGAATTTATATTTTATATAATTTATTTGAAAACATATTGATAAATATTAGGGTATTGATGATCATTTATATTGAGGTAATTAAGTTTATTTAGATAAATGGATGTAACATTTTGAGGAAAAATATTTTATTGTACAGATACCAATTTGATTAAAAATACACTTTATGATTTTGTGATTAATATAATTTTTTAAGAAGTTAGAATTGAAATTCATTACATAATATTATTATAGTAAAAAACAACATTATGGATAACATAGGATTTTATTAGTAAAATAATGGGTAAAATATATTTATAAAGAATATATGAAACTATAATGGATTTATTGAAATTCATGTTATTTATAAAAAATATTATTCTATTTTATCTAATACATTATCAGGGAATATATATTTTATGTATGTTACTTAATTTGAGACTGATTGTATTTAGATATAAATTTTGAGATCATCTTGAATGAATATGTGATCAACTAATTCTAATATATATGATTCTTTTTTGGTTTAGTATATTTTAAAATGATTAATTTGTATATATTTTTTGAATGATTTATGAAACATTTGGGTGAAAATTTTGAGACAATAGAGAAGGTTGGTTTATTTATCCATATAACGGTTTATTCATATTAAATACTGTCATTACAAGTGCTATGACTATTTTTCAGATTAATGTATAAAAAGAGGAGAAATAATTTCTAATTATTTTTTGATATTTTGATTCATTATACGTTATTGTCAGTGCCTTAGGAATGAAAAATTTACCATCGATATTTATCATATGAGATGAATCAAAATTGAAAGATTCTTAAAACACAAGCAATGGATGAATGTATGGTTATGATATGAAATTAAATCAGGTAAATAGATTTTTTTTGTATATCATCAAGGTTAATGAATTCAATCATTCCAATAATATGATGAAAAAACTATTGATTCATTTTTCAAAAGTAGCAGTCAACACTCAAATTATAATTTTATAAACCCATTTTAAAAAATTAGTACTATATAGTTATATGAAGTTATGAAATAATATTATTCTTTGTATTGACCGAAAAAATAACTTTCATATGAAAAACTATATAATATTTTATTAATATGTTATTATAAATTAACTATGAGAGAATCTAATTGAAAATATGGGGAAGAAATTTATCAAAGGGATATAATGTCACATAGAAATATTATATAACTAATTTAAAAAAACATATTTTAAATTGTATGATATGCATAATATGATGTATAAATTAACAATGATATAATAAACAATTTATTATTAAATTATGACCATTATATCTTAGTAATTGGTGTCAAGGTTATGAATTGGAATAAATTGTTATGAGATATATGTGTAATTATTAGAGGTAATGAATTAATAACCAGTCATGAATTTTGTATAATATTTTTGGAAATCATGATAAACCATTTTAAAGTTGAATGATATATTTTTAATAAAACTATTTCTCAATGCATAATGATTTTTTTCAAAACTAGATTACATTAAGGGCTTTTGGAAAACTATTATATTGAAATAATTTGATTATATATCTAATTTATTTTATTCAATTTCACTGTTATTTCTTTGTTACGCGTAGAATAAATATAAATTCTTTTTTATTTGGAAATAATCAATTCACTTCAAATAATGTTTTTTTCATTACTTGTATGGATTAGATAAATAGTATATTCATTTTATAAATTATTTTTTCTCAAATGTATTTTTTAATCATAATTTCACAATGGTATTAAGATGAATTTGTTGAATTTATCTTCAATTATTCACTTTTGGGTG
This sequence comes from Viscum album, assembly GCA_963277665.1. Lineage (NCBI taxonomy): Eukaryota > Viridiplantae > Streptophyta > Magnoliopsida > Santalales > Viscaceae > Viscum > Viscum album. Next base: position 323,311 of record CAUJRU010000448.1, on the reverse strand, counting down.
AATATTGACCAATAGTGATTTTTGAAAAACAACCATTTATATTGATTAAATCTTGTAATTTTAACTGAGTAATATATAATGGATTTAGTTTCAATGTAATAGAATATAAATTTCACTAAACATAATCTAATTAATTCAATAGAAATCAAAATTATATTATACTTTCCTATTATTCTATCTTTATGTTTAAAATATATATTTCTCAAAATCAATTTTCAATCTATTTTTCATAATAATTTTGATTTTTTTAACTTATACCCACTATGAATATTAAAATGCACAAACATAAAAATAGGTTATTTCCACGGTTCAAAAACATGGAAATAGGGCCTAAAACTATGGTCGTAGGCTACGACAATGGTTTTTCTCAACTGTGGGCACTATCGTCGTGGCAGTATGGTATTACCTAGTGCCGTGGTTTAAACAGTGGCTATAGGTGGCCTATTGCCATGGTTTTCAAACCCGTGGTAATAAGTGTCTCCTTTGTCCATCGTGTAAGCTGACATATAGCCACAATTTTAACCATTGCTATAGCCCAAGAAAACCTCGACAATAGCCTAAAAATATTGTGTGCCTCGATGGATTTGATCCCAGCACCATCCCTTCACATTCTTTCACCATAACCACTACACCAACAAGGATTTTGTGTATATATAGATAATATGTTATACATATTATTAAAAACTGTGGGAATATCCTAAAAACTATGGGAATAGTTATTCCCACCATTTTTTTGTGGGAAACCTTTTCTCCCATGCTACGGTGGGAGACCTATTTCCACGGTTTTCAAAACCGTGGAAATAAACATTCAAAAAAGGCATATAGCCACATTTTTCAAAAACGTGGCTATAGGTGTGGTACATAGAAACGATTTTCAAAATAGTGTCTATATCCCATGAAAAAAATACCTATAGCCACAATTTTACAACCGTGGCTATAGGCCACATAACTGTGGTTGTATCCACCTTAAACCATAGTTTTAAAACCATTGCTATAGGTTTGTGGCCGTAGCCTTTTTTTCTAGTAGTGATGGAATTAAAATTTAAAATGTATTAGAAAAGGGAAAAAAATAACTCCAAATATTCATTTTATTAGTGACATTAGAGGTGGATTGACCTAGATTTTCTATTCGATAATTTTTGGTGGATTCATTTGATAATAAGGTTCTCTACCAAGAGAAGGAATTGTTATATTTGAAAAATTGTTATTTTCTTTATTTTATACTATTAAATATGTTTTAATTATCTTTATAAGAGTATATATACATTATCAATTAATCTTTATTTCAAAATTTTTTTAAAAGTAATTAATTTTCTTATAATTAATTTTTTTTTATTTTTTAATAGATTATAATTACTTACAATTCTTACGATGTTTCAATAGAATGTTTGTTCAAGTGTAGGAAAACATAAAATTAGTTTCTTGAAAGAACATTAAACAAAATATTATTTAGATAATTTATAATATTAACATAATTACATAGAAACAGTTTAATGAAAATTTATTATATAGTTGTTTAAAATTAATTTTCATTTTAGTCTTGGTGTATGTGAAGTCAATTTTTTTGAATTATCTCAATAAAGTCATAAAAAGTATTTATTGTATTAAAATAATTTTTAAATCGTTATAAATAATAAAAAAACATATTTAGAAATTTATAAATACACATATCCACACATATTTTTTAATGTATTTCCTCTATTTGGCCAATATGTTTTCTATCTAACAATAATCCCTACACATATATCATAAAAGGTAATTCAAAGGTAGTTTCTAAGAGAAGATGTATAACTCTTGACAATGATATTTCAAATTTATTTATTCTTCTACCTCATTGAAATATTATTTAACCATGTTGAACAATAACATATTTCATGAACAAGGATGGAGCGCTATCTAACCAGATATTCGACCCAGTTTATGGCCTGGCCCGAAGGGCATTCAAGATACCGACTTCTGAAAAACTAATGTCGGGGATAAAAGACAATCTGGAGGGAATTATTTATCCCATTAAATAATTAGGTTAAAAATGAACAAAACTGAAAAATCGGATGAACCGTTAGAAATAATAATAGAACCTCAAGTGATACTAAGCCAAATCTTGAAGCAACTACAGAGATAAAACAAAACATAACACAAGATAAAAAATAGGGCAATAATAACCCGATTTTTATGTGACTTCTTAGTTACCACTATCCACCAACTAAAATGCTATAATATAAAATCAAACCAAAAACATGATCCAACAAAATAGATTTAGTCTATTGATACTGATTGGTAATAGTAGGGTGTGAGCTTAATAAATCAGTAGGAAACCAAAATAGAATCCATACATTCCCTATCTAAAATTAGACCATAAAAACTGGTTCTAAAATCATATATAATAATAGGTTTTTCTCATTTTAAAAAACAATCTCAACTATTAAATTTTTAAAACAACAAACCATACCACAATTTCTGAAAGGGGATTAAAATTTTAAAAACAAAACAAAAAAAAATCAATATAAGGCTATAATGAAAAATAACAAGAACTATAAATAGAAAATAAAGTGAAACCTGATATACAAAAGAAAATATAGTTTGTAACTAAGGGAATTTCATAAAACTCCCAAGAACGATCCCAAGATGTACACATGTAAATCTCACCAACCATCAGATGGCGTTTCTACATAGACTATAAATATAATGGCTCAGACCTCTCTGGTCCATTAATTTGAAAAAATGTATTGTTTGGAGTGTTATGGGATACAATTGTCGACGAATTTAAGAGTTTTCTAAATTTCCAGTTTTTCTATCGGTGAGTCACATTAGTAGTTCAGCGTCAGTAGGTCGGAGATGGTGGTTCAGTGTCACATACTCAATACATCAGTAGGTTGAGATGTCAGTAGTTTGGCATCAGTATCTCAACGTCTGTGACTCAGGTAATCAGTAGGTCGTTCGTCGGTAGGTAATGATTTTGGTAGGTTGGGCATCAGTGAGTCAAGCATCAGTGATACATTTGGGTGAATCACTATTTGTGAGTTGTGTCAGCGACTCAACATTAGTGGCTCATCCATCGGTGAGCTAGGCGTTAGTGATTCACGTTGGTGACTCACCCATCTTTGATTCTTTTCCAATTATTTCCAATTTTTATTATTTCTATCAATTGACCAATCCGTTGAGTTTAATTTAGTTTAATATTACATTTAATGTTTTTTGGGCTATTTCAAATGGAATTTATCTCTTAATACCTAATGCTTCCTTTGACTCCATAATTTTGTGGTCTGGATCAAGATCCATCATTAATGGCCTTTGAAATTGATTAACTATAGAATTAGGTTTGGGCCTTTATAAAGTAGAATGTATCTTCTCCATTAAACCCATCCACTTTAGCTTTGTGTTTTGAGAACCTTTAATCCCTAAGGATTTGTCATACTGCAGAGTAGTAATCTATTTGGTTCTCCTCTGGAGTCTTTCCTCAAGAACATGTAACTCGCTATTAATGGAATAAGGAAGAACCATGAATATCATACTGTTATAGGTAGGGATTCCTTCGTTATTCTTTGTTTGGTGCATCATGTATGGGGTGTACTTATACCCTCTTGTGAATACGTTTGAAACCAATCTAACAAAGATATTAAGAATTAATAAATGAGGGTATGGGAAGAAAATTATGATGATGATCTCTTTGTTTTATTTATTATCATTGATCCATGATGTAAAATGTAGGGGGAGTATTCTTCGTAAAATCAAGACCATTAAAGGTATCAATTTTTACACTGGTATGAGTTGGTAATAAGTACTATAAAAAATTTCAATTGGTTAATCATGTATATTCTATTTAATTAATGTATTTCATATGATTGAACTCGTTCTATGATAACCCATGTATTATTATGTGATAATAAAAAACAAGTATTGAAAAATATGAATAAAACATGTTTTGTTAGTGTTTCCATGTGTGCTTCGGTATGAACATGTGTATTTGATGTTCATGTGGTGTTATGGATGGGAGTTTTATTTTATGTATGGTGTGGTATAGGTGGTGTAGTGGAATCAAAGGCAGATAGATTGATTGATTGCAGAATGGATGAACATGTCATGTAGTGGGAATGTATCTGGGATGGTGTTTGACGGTGGGGTTGTATGAAAGGGTTGTGTCATGTTCATGTTAATCAGTGTTCTAGGTGTGGTGTTTGTGTACATCAAGGCTACCGAGTTTTGTAGTAATGAGGTGTGTTGTGGAGTTTTATAAGTTTAGAGGATAGACATGGAAACATGACATTGAAGAATGATAGTGGAAGTGGTTGAACGGGTGACCTTTTAGGGGGAGTGCGCAGTGTGACTTCAAACTGGGTGTGTTTGGTTTTTATTCAATGGTGTTATAATTGATTCTATTACCATGGCCCTTTTTCCTTATTTGGGTTTGACTGTTGTTGGCATAGTTTCTTCACCATATATCATTTGTAGTGTTTGGTAGTTTCCCGAGTAGGGATGGAATAAATAAATGAATGAATTGATAATGAAAAATGATAATTGGATAAATTAATTAGTTGGGGGTGTGTTTTAAGTTGTGTCTTGTAGTGAAGAGGTATTAATTTATTTAATTGGGAGCTGAACATTGTTATTTTTGATATGTGCAGTTAGAGGTGGAAGCTGGGGAACTTTTCTGTGGGTTGGTTGTTGTTCTAAATATCCATAGGTTGTATTGACAGTTTTGTAACTATATATATATGTATATATATTCATTTATTACCTTGAAATTTCTATATGCACTCCATCTTTGTTGAGCACTACATACTAAAGGCCCCCTTTTTGTGAGAAATGGTGTCCTTTCCCAACATCCTAGTGGTAGGATGGATGGATGATTAATATATCTTTTCTGCTCCCTCTTCTAAGCATTTTGTGTCCTAGAAACATTAGATAGGTTTTGGTGTGGTTGTGAGGACCATGTTTCTTCGGTTGAGGTATGCTTTACTGGTGTCTTCCTAATGAGTACTGTGGTGATTCCCCCTGTCTTTCGGGTGGGGTTGTGGTTTGTGTACTAGGTTTCATTGGGGGAGTTGTGATGTGGTATGTGGCCCAGGTATGTGTCGGTGGGTTGTGACAATGGGGCTTGTGGAAGAATGTGGTAGTGTTAGGATTCTCGCTGTTAGGTACGATCACTTAACAAGTAGTAAGTGGTTAATGGTACCCAAATATCGATATGATTATATTATTACATTACATTACATGACATTAATTATTTCTCAAGTGTTCCTTGGTGAGGTTTGGGTGGATAATATACATTCATTGTTTCTTTTGAGATTATGTTGTTTTATAACAGGGGAAATGTTATGTTTCTCCCACTTGTGCATGGGGGAAATTGGTTTTCCATACTGATTGTACTTGTATGTTCACCCAATATATATATAATTGTATTTAGGTTTTCTGGGATATTACCTGAATTGTGATGGACCTTACAAGACAGAATGTTGGGGATAATTATTGTGTCACTGCTATGTTGAATTTTTGTACTTGTATTGGTGTTGTATTTGTATTTCTATCATATTAACAATAAGGATGGATGTGGGATTGATTTTTCATTCCTTATATATATGTGTTTCGTGGGGATGTTTTATGTCGATACATATTATCTCCAGATCATCGTTACTATAAAAATATGTAATTCCTGCCATTTTTGTGAGATTTTAATACCCTTTGTACTAGTTTCCACCCCCAAGGACTATTGGAGGCGAGACTCAAGATTCATTTTCTCCCTTTCATCTTGAGGAAGGAAGGTCTCAACATCTTTTTATCCCTTACCACATCTTGATGTAGGTGGGTCGAGACAAAATGATATCAGAGGAGCTGGTTGAGACATAGGATGCGGTTTGGAATTAGTCATTGTGATGATTTCATGGGATGGTAGGGAAACAGTGTTATGTGATATTGGTTTGTGACATAGGCTAGGGAGGACCATCAATGATCTAGTATTTTAGGGCCCCCATGATCCAATGAAAATACAAAGAGCTTACATAACTACCAAATGAGGCCATGCATTTTGCAGTAAATTGAACCTATTAAAGGTAAATGTAATATGATGACTTGTGTTCATTGTTTGTTTAGGTATTTTGGAGGAAAATTAAATAAATAATCACTTAAAAAGAATCCAAAAAAAATTCCACTTTACATTGGATTAAGAGTTCCTTGTTTACCATTCATCTATGTTACATGGTCATCATCCACCAGTGGATCAAGTAGTATAGGCTCGACAGGATGACCTGGTTGACTAATGGTGGTTTTCCCTAGTGGTGTAGGATGATCAGTGGGAGGGGAATCTTTGTGCTTTCTAGTGGAATACTCTAGGAATGTATGAAGGTAGTGTTTCAGATAATGAGATGTAGAGTTTTCTTGAGAATCTAGTGATCACTTTCAGCTAGTTCTAGGCTCTGACTGAGTACTAGGATCCTCTAGCAATGTTCTATATGAGGGTATCAGTGCTTCATTAGTGGACTCTTTACCACAGTTAGTGGATGGAGACCGTTGTTTTATGGGATGAAATTGGGAAGGAATTCCAGGTGGAATTCCATTCTGCATCCATGACGGATGAGATGTGGCAGGAGCTACACTCATTCTATTAGGGGAGTATGTCAGTAAGGGATTTGGGGATAAATTTAAAGTATATCCTTCTTGTTTCTATCAATCTCATTCTTTATTAGGATTCTTAGATGAGATTTTTAAAGGAGGCACTCCATCCTTCCCTCCAGTATACAGTTACTCACTTCACCCTACTGACATACATAGTGGTTTAGAATATGGATGAGGTAGTGGAAAGGATACACACATGAGGAGGTCTACTGTGAGAGGGTAGACAGTTGATATCATCATATGTGAAGGTTGTTATTAGTAGTTCTCTAGAGTCAGGACCATCCTGGTTTGGCTAGCGGGGAGCCGACCCATTTAGTTTCAGGTTCATCCTTTGGGTCCTCATCCATTTCCCGTAGGATTGGTACTGTGGGGTTTCTACTATGGAGGCAGTGTGAACCATTAGATTTAGTGACCATTTCATGCTTAGTATGGTTGACGAGGAGTGTCCCTAACGTGACTCAGCAATAGTTGTCATCCAGACTATTTTAGTAGTAGGGAAAGTAGGATGATAAAACACTGAGGGGAGACAGAATATGCAGGGACTGACCTCAGGTTATTCCATAGGGACCCTAAAAAGTACATTTTTGGGGAGGGGGCTGATGGAATAGGGGTAGTGAAACTGGACATGGTTGGGTGCAAGCTATAGAGGTAGCAGTTCTGGTTGGGTAAGAGATAGTTTGAGGTACGATCGATTTGTTCAATAGTCTTGATTTTATCATGTATGATTTAGGAGATTCACACTCCTTTTTTAAACCCAATTTATCCCATGATATTGGAATGGATATAGAAAGACTTTTGGTTCCCTTGTTTTTTGTTACACCAATCGGTGGTCAGACCAGTTTGTTTGATGTTATTTGGGAATGAATACTGATGTTGGGGCCGCATCAGTCCAGTGTGGAGCCCTTTTTTACGATAGATACTGCCATACTGTGTTATCCATATCATTGAAAAGTAGTACTATGTTATTTATATTATTGAATTCTTATAGATAAAATTCATGAATTAAAACGTGGGAGGACAATGTGGGGATTTCTTTGGAGAGTGGATTTTTATGATGGGTGGTTGTTGTGTATAGCCTTTTCTTGTCGTGGGGTTCTCTGATATGATTTACAAAGAAGGGATATGGTGGTATGAGGCTACGTATAGACTATTGAAGGCTAAATTAGGTATCTATCATGAATATTTACACTCTCCCAAGGATGGATTAACTTTTTGACCAATTGAGGTGAGCTAGATAGTTTTCTATGAATGATAAATGGTATAAGTATCAACATTTGTGGGTTAATGTGGGTGAAATGTTGAATACTGCCTTCAGGTGATTTAATGGGAACATCAAGCCAATGGTTATGTCATTTAGTGTTATGAACATACCATATGTGTTTATTGGTCTTATAAACTCCATCTTTCATTATTTCATGGACTAGTTCATTTTCCTCTTTAATGACGACATCCTGATCTACTTAAAGTCATATGGGGACAATACAGAGCATCTCACGACTATCCAATAAGTCATTCAACGCCACTGGATCTATGAAAATATTTCCAAGTGAATGTTTTGAACACATTATGTTCACATCCATGGACATGTAATGTCTTATTAGGGTGTATATATGGACTAGTCTATGGTCGAGAAAGTTGTATGTTGGGTTGCACCCAACAATGTGATAGAGGATCACTTTTTTCTTAGTCTGGTAGGCTATTACTTGGAATTCATACCAGATTTCTCTTGTGTAAAATCTCCATTTATGTCATTGAATATAAAATGAAAATTTTTTGTGTGGAAAAGAATAGTTCCACGAAGCGTTATACTATCTAATGTGTATGTTGTCCAGTTCCTTAATGCTCATGTATCCAGAGGAAGGAGTGATTTTTGATGTGTTTTTCGATGCATCCAGTATAGGACAGGGGCGTGTGCTAATGTAGAAAGTCATAGTGATCTCCTATGGGTCTTTTTAATTACATCTCCATGAATTTATCAATGGCACTCAGGATCTGGAGCTAGTAGCAATCATGTTTCTCGGAAGTTGTGCCAACATTACCTAATTGGGGAGTGCTTTGTGGTCTACTCAGATCATAATAGGTTTATGTACGTATTTTACTAGTGGTACCTAAACATACTATAGTTTATGTGGGTGGAGTTTCTCTAGGATTATGATTTTGAGATGTTGTACACCTTAGTAAATGGGAATGTTGTGTACAATGACTAGATTAGGAAATAGTAGAAGGAAGTGGTTCAGTAATCATAAGATGCTTAGATATAAATGGTGGGGTTGGGCGCCTAGAAAAAATATGCATGAATGGAATGTGGCATTGGCTGTCTATTTTAGATGGTTGGTAAATCATCTATGAGGAGGAAGGTGGAGGATAATTAGTGTAGATAATCGGAGGTAGAGCTAATGTGTGATCACATTTCCAAGGTGATGATCCAGAGTGATTGTTGTTGGATAGTTATAATTGGATCATGTTTTGTGGAAATTTGTTTGTTCTTCGGGAGATGTGTGAGTTGGTACTCTATGAATTTCATAGCTCATTCCTACAAGTACACCTGAGTATTTACAATATGTATTATGGCTTGAGGGAACAGTTCTGGTGGCCTGTGATGAATCGAGAAAGGGTGGTGTTGGATGAAAGTGCTTGGGGTTCCACTGATTGAATTTCTAGCATCATGTCCATGGTAGTTTGTTTCCACCCATAGATGTCCCCAAGTAGCAGTGGGATAAAATCTAAATGGGGTTTGGTATAGGATTACCCACAACTAAGGGACGATGCTATGAAATTTGTATATTAGTGCATCGGTTGACAAAATCCGCTCACCTCATAGTGATCAAGGAGTTGAGAATAATAGATTCCTTAATAAAGAGGTAGGTTGATGAGGTTGTGTAGTTTCATGGAAATACAAGATCTATAATCTCATATTGAGATACATGTTTTATTTTGTGATTCTTGAGGGGATTATATCATGCCTTTGGAGATCAGTTATGTTTTATAATTTCATTCCACCCTCAGACAGATGGGGAGATATAGAGGACCATCCAGACGTTTGAAGACATGTTGTAGGCATGTGCTTTGGATTTTTGTAGATCAGGGGTAAAAAATATTCTTTTTATAGAGTTATCTTAAAATAATATCTATCACTCTCCCATTGGAATGTATCTATTTGAATATTTATATGTAACATTATTTTATTCACCCATATGCTACGCAGAAGTCATGCAGGCAAGTATTCTTATTCTGGAAATGGTGTAGAGTAGGATAGAGAAGTTGCATATTTCCCATTAAAATATGAAGGAAGTACATGACTAGTATAAGTCATATGTTGATCATAGGATAAGTCCCTTGGATAATGGGGACGAAGACCATGTGTTCTTGAAGGCATCCCCTCGATGTGGGAGACAGAGGTTTTGTAGAGGGATTAAGACTTCTCCCAGATTTATTTGATCCTTTGAGGTGTTGGGATGATGTGGAGAGGTGGAATACTAGTTGGCATTGCCACCACTGTTGAGATGTAACAATGATTTCTTTCACATGACCCATCCTCATCAATATCAGCATGATGACTCACATGTAATTGAGTGGGCATATTGGATATTGAGGATGACATAATTTTCGTGGAGAAACTGATAGAGATTCATTTTCATGACCCCCTCCCAACAAGGCGTACCCCTCTTGGGCCGGAAATTTGAGAAGGGAGATAATGACCCCCCCCCCCCCCCCGAGTCTTGCATCCCATAGGCCCCGGGTTGGCGACTAGCACCGAGGGTATAGTAAACACAAAAATGTGAGGCATTACCCTCAAAGAGAACACTTGTGAATGATAGAGATAAGATATACACCAACTAACTCCAAATCAAAATGAAATATAAAAGAAATACAATGTACACATATGTAATGTTTGGTTAAACTACTACAACTAGAAGTGGAAAACTGCAAGTACCCAAATGAATGTGAAAACAATAGCAACCCCAAATCCCAAACAGCTCCAGGAACACCATGCTAGTAGAAACCAGCCTTATCTCAGACCCTATTCAAGTGACCTTAAAATAGTTTATATATAAAGTGGGTGAGAATAACAGTAGACTCAGTAGGATCCTCCACAAAGCCTCTCGTTCAAAATTAAAGAAATCATGATAAATCACAGTGATTAACAAGTGAAACTAACTCGTCACCTAAATAAGTATACTATGTTCCAAAACTCACCATGGAAACTCTCTCCATGTAACACATACAAGAGTGTATTATATAATAAATAATATCAAGGGTGCCCCGCTACTACTTCCCAACTCATTTTATTCTTTCCCCCTACATCGCACGTCCTAAGAATCTCTCTCCAGAAAGGATTCTTGCGGACACCTAGGCAAAACACCACAACAAACACATCGTGCAAAAATACCACCACGCCCATGTAATCTATGTATCCCTGATGTTTCTGGGAGACACCATAGCTTGCATAATATGTATCATATGTTGGGTATTAATCCTCAAGCCATTATAGCCCATACACTGACTATGGTTCCTCAAGACATCATAGTCTATACACATTACACATATAACAGTCCATATGAAACATTATCCAAAATATATGTGTGTGAAAAACCACAAGACATTATAGCCCTCTACACATATATATGGGGATTACTAACTTTTGATCCTACATGTACATGTAACTACCAATATAAGAGAGTGGATCCAATGGGGGTTGTCATCCATCAGTCCTTCCAACAGAATGTTTGAGAAAACACCCCCATTTCTCAAAATCCCCAGGTTGTCAGTTTCCCAAACTCACGGGGTGGAGTAGAGTATAGAAACAAAAAAGTACAGAATATACTATAGCTCACATCCACACTATGGGAATAACCTATTCTTAGAGAGAACTTCACCATATGTCTCTCAGACTCCCGAATTTCACTTTGAAGACTAGGTATCCTATAAGTACACACCCATTTAAAGAAATTAATTACATTATTCATTAACTTTTTATCAGTTTCACTTTACTTTAATTAATTATGTAAACATTAATTAACCTATAACTATTCCACATTAAGTTTCATTAGATTCACACCCAATGTCCACTGTCCCTTTAAATTGTGACCTCACATTGTGTCCTAAAAAGTTCTAACCCCTTGGGTTAACATCATTTATTAAATCATTTATTAACAACATTATTACATTCCCATATTCATATGCATTCTAGGAAAAACATTATAAGCTACATAACACAAGGGGGATCAACTCGGTGAGTAGATGAACTACTTTTCATGTCATTTCCGCCTATAGAAAGAGCATACACCAATCCTCCCCTGATAAGCTAAACACAAAAAGCATGTGTCGTACCCCACGTGTATTTTTCCCTTTTAAGAAGGAGGGTAAGAAAACCCCCATTCTGATATGTGGGTAAATTAAATAGGATAAACAACCAACAAGAATCTTCATGCATCCAAACATCCACATCCAAACTGTTTCATCATACCTAGTGTCCTCCATGACACACACATGCCAAAATCGATGCATCTCGCCACTCTAATCATCAAATACTGCCACAACCAATAGGCCGTTATACCCCCACCTTACACGACAACCATCCGGGATCACATCATGACATAAGAATTCGGAAAACCAACATCATATCAATTGGTCTCTTGTCCCTTAATCAAACAAGAGGGTAACATAGAACCCTACAAGAAATTATCTTTTATAAAAAAACCAGTTCTTTAATCCATCATGGATTGACCCATTTTTTATTCATAGTTTCAAACTTCAATAAACCTAAAAATTATGCTATCACAAATTCATTAAACATTCTTACTACATCAATTTGATTAACATCAAATTACAACAACAACAATTAGATTCATTCACATGACTCTTTATCTTTATCCAACATAATTATCATTTAATTTTGGCTAAATGTTCTTTAACAATTTCCATCATGAATAAAACGATAAACAAATCAAGCATAGATATCACAATATCTAGAAAAATAAGAGGAATAACATACAATCGATATCAATTTATTTATCAGGTTAAAATATTTATTTTTTCAATTCGATTGTTATCCAGTGGGATAAAAAATTCAAACTCTATAGTTTAACCTAAAAGAAAATAGAAGCAATGAATCCCCTACCTCAGTTGGTATTTGACGTTATTTATACGAGAATGAGCCACACAATGGGTTATGTTATCCTCTCCATGTTCCAACTGTATCCACTCGAGGATGCAGAGACACCAGCACACTGGTCAATTCCAAAGAAAATCCCCTTTGGAATATGGGGATTGAATTTCAAAAAAGGTAATGGAGAAATATAAGGAGATGAATCCAAATGAATTACGATAGATCATACCTTATATTGAAGATTTATCTATACTTCTTGGATGCATCAAAACAGAGGGGAACTGATCCAAGGTGGAAAGTCTAGTCTCACAAATCCTATGGGATGGAATGAAATTTCAGGGCCTCTCACACCAATGAACAGGGATAAATATCTTGGAATGAAGATATCTCATCCCTTTAGTAGATTTAAAGGAGGTGAAATTTTAAATTCATTGGATTTTTCATTAAAAGATGATCACATTAGACTAGGTGGTTTTTCCATGTAAATGAATCCCTATAATTAGGGATATTAATTTAAGAGTTATTGCCTTTTAATTAGCCTTCGAGTCCTGAAAAAAGGCTTTAAATTCATTTTACATCAATGTAAATGTCAAAGGGGAAAAAATATAGGAAGCTAGAAACACTGTTCATGAACAGAAAATTTGGAAAAAGAATGAGGCTACCATTTGAACCACATTGTTATAGAAATATTTTTCATGAACCGAAAATTTGGCAATGGAATCAGGATACCATTGGAACCTCACCATTCCAGAAACAAAGTTCCTGAACTCACGATTTGGAAATGAAATAAGGCTACTGTTGGAACCTCTCCATTCTGGAAACACTATTCATGAGCCTGAAATTTGGAGAAGGAAAGAGGCTACCATTAGAACCTCACTGTTGTGGATACACGGTTCTTGAACACCACATTTGGTGGAGGAAAGAGGCTGCCATTAGAACCTCACCATTCACGAAAAAAAGTTCATGAACTCCAAATTTGGCAATGGAAAGAGGATACCATTGGAACCTCACCTATCTGTGAACACTGTTCATGAACTCAAAATTTGGCATTGGAAATAGAGGCTACAGTTGATCCTCAATGTTCTAGAAACACTTTTCATGAACTCAAATTTTTTCAAAGGAAAGATGCTACTGTTGGAAGCTCACCGTTCTGGATACACTATTCATGAACAAAAAATTTGGCAATGGAATTAGAGGCTACCTTTGAAAATCACCATTCTAGAAACACTATTCAGATAAGGTTACCATTGCATTGTTCACATAAGACTACTGATTACACTGCTCACATAAGGTTACCATAACACTGTTCACATAAGGCTACCGATGACACTGTTTACATAAGGTTACAGTTGCATTGTTCACATAAAGCTACTGATAACACTGGTCACATAAGGTTACCGTTTCACTATTCACATAATGCTACTGATGATACTGCTCATGTAAGATTACCATAGAACTATTCACATATGCCTACATATGAGAATTTTCCACATAAGCCTACCATTTCACTATTCACATAAGGATGCTGATGACACTATTCACACAAGGCTACTATTTAACTATTCAGAGCTGTGTACCATTTGAACTATTCACCGATGAAACTATTCACAGAATTGGAAATTTGGAATAGTGTTGCGGATAAGTATCACTGACCACCCAGAACCCCTCAGACACCATATTTTCGCAAAAGATTGGACCAGAGAGGTTCGTTCCATTTTATCAAATACCTCTCAAAAATTTGACATTCTCAAGGATTCCAAACCAACATAAATGTGAATAGAAAAGAAGTCTAAACAACCACCCATCGAGATACCTCTCAAATGAAAGAAATCCACATAAAACAAACAAAGAATTCCATATCAAAAACAAAAAAGTTCTAAAACCACAAGGTGGACATCCTTACTTGAAAAGAGATTAACATCAAACAACTCTAGGTAATGAGCACGTATCTGTGACTTACATTCCCTAGTGATATATTTAACACCACCGTGTTTCCACAAGACACGAACAAAGGGAATAGAGCACCCACACAAAACCTTCTCTTGGCGGTCTTGGATATCCACAGGCTGATCATTGAAGGTCACATCATCATCAACAACGATCTCCCCCCAATTGATAATGTGTGATTCATCATGAAGATAATGATAGAGTTGTGAAACATGGAAAACATTATGTATCTGGATCATCTATGGGGGAAGTGCTACTCGATATGACACAGATCCAACATGAGATAACACCACGAAAGGCCCAACAAACTAGGAAGATAGCTTACACCCACAACGAAACCATCACTGCCTTTGACGAGGAGTCACCTTCAGAAACATGTGATCCACAACATCAAACTATAAGAGTCTCCTACATTGATAGGGATATTATTTCTGATGATCCTGTGCTATCTTCATCCTCTCACAAATCACAAGAACCATCTCTGTTGTATTTTTCACTAGTTCCGGTCTGAGAATTTCTAACCCTCCAACCCCATTCCAGCACAGTAGAGAATGTAAAGGTCGACAAAACAAGGAATCAAATGGTGTTATAATGATGGTTGAGTGAAAAATATTATTGTAAGTGTACTCCACCAATGGTATGTACCTCATCCACAAACCTCCAAAATACAGGACACAAGTTCATAACATGTCTTCAAGAGTCAAGATGGTTCGCTCAGACTGACCATCCATTTGAGGATGAAAAGAAGTGCTAATGCTTTACTGAGAACCGAAATCATGCTAAAAACCTCTCCACACCAAAGAGGTAAAATGAGTATCTCTATTGGAATGGATTTTCCTCAGGACTCTATGGAGTCTCACCAACTCCTCTAGATACCTACTCGACAAAACTTCCACTGAGCATGACTCCTTGATTTTTATGAAGTGGGATGATTTTGATAAATGGTCCACTACCACCCAAATAGAATCATGTGCTACCTGACCCCGAGGTAAACCAGTAACAATGTACATTGACAGGTCCTCCCACTTCCACTGAGTAACATCTAATGGTTGGATCAGTCCACTAGGAACATTGTGTTCGACATTCACCTTATGGTAGACCAAACATTGAGACACGAACTCTACAACCACTCACTTCATCCAATGCCACAAAAATCAGCTCCTCATTGCATGGTACATCATTGTCACACTAGGATGCACCAATAAAGGATAACTATGGAACTCTCTGAGAAACGTTTCACGCATCATCAATGGAAAAAATATTCATCCATAATACAAAAATCAGTGTTGTTCATACTTAGACCAACTATTAGGATCCTCACTACAAACTACTTGGTCTTTCCTTACATCCACCTATAGATTCCCCAAAAGGGACTCTTCCACCTGCTGCACCAGAGATGACTGCAATATCATATGGAAAGGACAACCTCTACCCCCAACCTCTCACATATCGAGATGTAATGTTGGTAGTTCTTCCATTACTTGCCAAGAGTCACTAGATTCACGTACTTCATCACTAAATGACATACGACTATGCGCATTAGCTATAACATTCCCCTTTCTAGGTGTATAAAAAAATTTGAAGTCATATTCCTGTAGGAACCCCATCCACTAACGTTATCGTATGTTCGGGTCACGCTGGGAGAAAACCGTCCTCAAACTCTTATTTATGATGAAAACTACAAAGCACTCTCCAATTAGGCAATGTCTCCACAAATTCATAGAAAACACCACAGCTACCAACTATAGATCATGGGTGGAGTAGTAACATTCATGGGGACACAACTGCTAAGAACAATAAGAAGCAAGTGATCATTGCTGCATCAGAGCACAACCTAACCCCTGATTTGAAGCATCACAGAAAACATCAAACTGAACTCCCTCAATTGGAATTCAATGATCTGGAGCACATAATAACATCTCTTTTGGATACTCAAAATCTAACTGACACTTATCAGTCCAAATGAATGCCTGATCCTTCCTAGTCAAAGATGACTTAGGATTTGCAACTGGAGAGAAATCTGCTATGAACCTATTGTAGTAGCCCATGACAGCAAGGAATATTCACACCTATGACACTATCATTGGGGTTTCCTAAGACACAACAGCCTCTATCTTCGATGGATCAATTACTACTCCCTGACGGGGCACAATATGCCCCAAGAAACATACATCTAGATCCCAAAAACCACTCACAGAAATTTTCCAAAACAGTTGATGTTGACGAAGAACTCCCAAAACCGCATGTACATGCTCTGCATGCTCCTCCACATAAATGGAGTACACAAGGATGTCATCAATGAAAACCACCACAAACTTGTCCAAGAACTCACAAAAAATAGCATTCATCAATCCCATGAGTACATCTAGAGCTTTTTTCACCCCTTATGACATTACAATGAACTCATAATGCCCATGACGACAATGGAAATCAGTCTCCAGTATATCCTCATCCTTCACACACATCTGGTAATATCCTAACCATAGTTCGATCATTGGGAACCAATATTCACCCTTTTGTTGATTGAATATATCATCAATCCACAGAATAGTAAATTGATTCTTCACTATAACTTTCTTTAAGTGATGATAATCAACCCACAACCGCAAACTGATGTTTGCCATCTTCAGGAACAAAACTGGTGCACCCCATGGTTACACACTCGGCTAAACAAAACTGCACTGTAACAGACCATCATGATGTTCACCTGTCTCTCGTAACTCATATATGGCCATCCTATATAGAGACATAGAGATATGAGACTCTCCTTATTTTAGATCAATCCCAAACTCGATCTCTCATTGAGGGGGTAATGTTGCAACCTCTTCTATAAAGACATCGAGGTACTCTTTTACGACCCTAAGAAATTCCAATTGCTGAACCTTTTATGAAATCAGCATCATCTCAACCATCATGGACGATAAGGAAGGAATACACCTATAACCCATTTGAGGTTCTTTCTCACCAAATAACTCCCCTGACACTCCATCTACATCGAAGAACACAACCTACCCCCTGAAGCAATCCATGATAGCTAGTACTGAATAAAACCAATACATGCCAAGTATGACATCATATGGTTGTATTCACAAACATAAGAAATATACCCTAGAACGGTGCTACCCAAACACATGCTCACAGTATCTACATACATCAAACAAGTCATCTCGTCGTCCAACTGGGTATTCAATGCCATGGGCGGTGGAAGCCTTTATACCTCAAGTCCCAAAGCATAGAAAATGTTATTTGTTATGAATAAGTGTGTATATCCTATATCAAACAAGGTATACATCGAAATAGAAGACAAGAAAGGGGTATCTCAAACAACATATGGCTCGCATGGCGTTGGCAATGCTAAAGAATAAAGCTGACCATGACCTCCTCCACAACCTCTCTGACCCGAATGACGACCACCACCCAAGACACACTCTTCTCTTTGAGGAACGGGATTGTAACGGGGCTATCCTCTACATACCCCATCTACCCTCTACTGATTCAATGGTGGTGCTACCTGCTAATGCTGCATCTGCTGGAACTGCCTCAATGGACAACTCTAGAGAAGAACACCTGGTGTACAATGACTACTCCGAAAGGTCAGGAAGTCTCTCTACTGATGACTTCCTCCAACACAAGAAAAACAAGAGCATGATACCTTGGAATAGGTCTGAGATCCACTGACTTTGGAGAAACGAGATGCAGAGGGTTGGGACTTACCCCCTGCTGAACAGAAACTCTTCTTCCATGAAAACCAGGAACCTCTGACCATAGCTCTACATCCTGAGGAATCATGGTGACTCCACTCCTGTGAGGATTTGGTTCTTGAAAAAGTCATCTCGATGACCACATTCCTTTCTAGAAACTCAAGATATGTCTTTAGTATAAATGGGGTGACCAGGCGTGGGATATCTTGACACAAAACCACCTAAAAATGCCTCACCTTGGCCTCCTCATCTGGCAAGATGTTCGAAGCATATCGTAAAAGGTTATGGAAACGGATTCCAAACTCAAGCATAATGGATCTCCCCTATTGAAGGGTAAAATTTTCTTGGTGATTGGACACCTTCATGGTCAAGGAATCAAAATAGACTCTAAACATGTTTTTGGAACTCCTCCCATGAGATCACTGACTCCTCAGGATCCCATAGGAATAAGAACCACCATTGCCTCACTCTCCATATAGCATCATCACAACCAAGGACAACCAGTGCTCCCTCTGAGCACGGATTGAGATGAAGCATTTCTTGACATCCTCAAACCAGTATTCCTTTACTGTAACTAAAATTTAGTCATCAAACTTTTGCAAACACTAGAACTAAAGCTCTCTGAGTGTCCTCATCCAAGTGTTGTCATTTTCAACCTCTACCCGGCGGCGATCTGATGGAACAACCTACTGAATGACTTTTATGCAATCCTAATGAAGATGTCTACCTAGAGCCACACATATAAAAAAACAATAATTAGTTCTCTTAAACCTGTAATATGGAAGATTCATCATTAAATAATTAATGTTTTTTCTTTTATTCATTTTAGGTTAACCTATCCCAAGATCTACCCATTACTAAACAAGAACAATGAAGAACAATGCATGATCCATTCTTAGTTATCTACCCAACAACTAGTATCACCTTGTTTAGTAGCCAATGTATACATAATGGTATGCACATCATATCATAGGGGGCCCTAAATGCCAATGTCTTAGATGGTGTCTCGTGTTTACATCACATTCAATACTTGACAGACACTATTTTCCTACCGACCCATGCTACCTTACATGTTCCTAACACCAAAATCCATCCTATCGCTCAACCAAACCATTGATACCACTCAGTCTAGTAAGCACTGCGTTGGAAACTAGAACTGAGGGTGTAGTAAACACAAAAATGGGAGACATTACCCTCTAAGAGAACACATGTGATAGAGAGAGATAAGATAGACACCAATTAACTCCAACTCAAACTGAAATATAAAATAAATCCCAAGTAAACACATTAAATTTTATAAAAAACTACTAAAACTGGAAGGGGAAAACTAAAAGTACTAAAAATAAAGTGAAAAAAAAAACAGCGACCACGAAGCCCAAATAGATCATGCAACCCCAAGCAATTAGAAACCAGCCTGATCTCCAACCTGCTCTATGTGACCTGAAAACTGTTTATATATACATAGTGTGAGTATAAAAGTATACTCAGTAGGATCCTCCCTAGATCCTCTCATACAAAATTAATGAAATAATTCTAATGAACAATTATCAATAAGTGAAACTAACTCGTCACCTAAATAGGTATACTACATTCCCAACCTCAACATGGATACTCTTTACACGTAACACATACAAGAGTATATAATATAATAAAGAATATCATGGGTTCCACACTACAACTTCCCCACTGGTTTGTGCTTTTTCACAACATCACACGTCCTAAGAATCTCTCTCTAAAAAGTCTTTTCCATAGACAACTAGGAGAAGCACCACACCATGCACCTCATGCAACAAATCCACAACTTCCACATAAGCAAAGTAACCCGGTAGTATCTGGGATCCACCAGAGCCCACATAACATGTATCATACATCGGGTATTAAACATCAAGCCACTATATCCCATACACCATGTAAGGATCCTCATGTTATCATAGACTATACACATTACACCTATAGTAGTCCATAAGAAACTATATCCAGAATATATGGGTTTGAATAAACACAATCCATTACAACCCTCTACACACATATATAGGGAAAATTAGCCGATGTTCCTACCATCACTAGTAACTACCAAGAGAATAGAGTAGGGCCAAAGGGGGTAGTCGACCATCCATCCTCTAACCAGAATGTTTGGGAAAACACCACATAGGGCTCAGAATCCCTGGGGGTTAGTTTACCTAATTTATAGGGAGGATAAGCGTATAGAAACACAAAAAGTAAAGAATATACTATAGTTCACAACAACACTATGGGAATAAACTAGTCTTAAACACAACTATAGTGAACATCTCATGGACTCTCGTATTCCACTTCTAAGACTAGGTATCATATAAGCACACAACCATTTACAGAGCTTAATTACATTACTTCAGTCCCGTTTTAGCAATTTCAATTTATGATAATTAATTCCTTAAACAATAATTAACCATTAACAATTGCACATTAACATTGATTAGAATGACACCCAATGTCCATTGTCCCTTTAAATTTTAACCTCAGCATTGCATCCCAGCAAGTTCCAACCCCTTGGGTTAGCATCATTTATTCAATCATTTATTAACAACATTATTACTTTCCAATATTCCCAGGAATTCTAGTAAAAAATTATAAGCTACTAAACATAAGGGGGATCAACTCGGTATGTAGATAAACTACTTTTCAAGTATTTTCCACCTATAGAAAGTGAATAGACCCATCCTTCCTTGAGAATGTAAAAAACGAAAATCACGTGGGATAACCCAAGTTTCTTTTCCCCTTTTTGGAAGGAGAGTAAGAAAACCAGCTGCCTTGAGATATGGAGAATGTAAAGAGGATAAAAACCAACAAGAATCAGAAAGCATCCAAACATTCACATCCAACTCGTTTCATCATCCCTGGGGTCCTCCCCGACACCCACATTCCTAAAATGATGCATCTCTTCACCCTAGGCGTTAACTGATTCCACAAACAATAGGCCTTCACCGCCCACATATCAAAACATGCATCCATTGTCACATCATGAAACAAGCATTAGGAAAACAAGCACCATATAAATTGGTTCTTGGACCTTGAAAAAGAATGATAATAAATCATAACCCTACAAGGAATTGTATTTTATCAAACTGGAAGTTCTTTAATCCACCTTGATTAAACGATTTATTATTCGTAGGTTCCAACTTTAGGAAACCTAAAAAGTAAGCTATTACAAAGTTATTAAACATGCATACTGCATCAATTTGATTATCATCATACTACAAAAACAACAATTAGATTCATTCACAAGCCTCATTTTCTTTAGCCAACAAGTTATCAATTAATATTAGCTTTACATTCATTACTGATTTCCCTCAAGAACGAAATGATTAAAAATTCAAGAATAGATATCGCTCTATCTAGTAATACAAGAGGCAACAACATACGATAAGTATCAATTTATTTATCCAATTTAAATATTTTTATGTCGATTCCATTGGGATCCCTTGGGATAAAACATGCTATCTCTATACTTGCATGTAAAAGAAAAGAAAAGCAACAAATCTCATACCTCAAATGGTTCTTGATTTTTCTTATATGAGAATTAGCCACAAAATGGATTATGATCTCCTCCCCCCATTCCAACTATATCCACCCGAGGATGCAGAGTCACCAACACACCATACAACACCCAAGAAAAGTCCAATAGGAACAAGGGGATAAAATTATGTAAAATGGAAAGAAGAAATAGAAGGAGATGAACCCAAAAGATAAAAGAAAGATCATACCATATATCGATGATTGATCGATAATACGTTGATACATCAAAACATATGTGAACCAATACATGGAGGAATGTTTGGTCTCACAACACTTATAAGAAGGAATGAATGTTTAGTTCATCTCAAACCTTAGAACACAAAGGAAAAACTAAGGAGGAATTTATCTCATCTCTTTGAAAGATTTAATGGTGCATCGGTTTAAGATTCAATAGATTTTTCCCTAAAAGTGGATCACATTGAACCATGTGGTTTGACCATGTTAAAGAATCCTGAGACTTAGTATAATTAATATATGAGTTATAGTCTTTGAATCGGCCTTAGAGTTCTTAAAACAAGGCTTTAAATGAATTTTTATGTCAAAGGAAACGTCGATGGGTTGAAACTGTAGGAAGCTAGAAACACTGTTCATGAACAAAAAATTGGGTAAGGGAAAGAGGATATCATTGGAACCTCGCCGTTCTAGAAAACTGTTCATTATCTCTATATTTGTAAAAGGAGAAAGGCTATCACTGGAACCTCACAGTTTTAGAAACACTCTTTAAAAATTCAAAATATACAATGGAATGAGGCTACTGTTAGAACCTCACCATTCTAGAAACACTGTTCATCAACCTAAAATTTGAAAATGGAAACAGGATACTGTTGGAACCTCACTATTCTAGAAACACTATTCATGAACTCAAAATTTGGCAACGGAAAGAGGATACCATTGGAGTCTCACCGTTATGGAAAAATTGTTCTTAAACTCACTATTTGACAATGGAAAGTGACTACCATTAGAACCTCACTATTCAAGAAACACCGTTCTTGAACTCAAATTTTGGAAAAGGAAATAGAGGCTGCCATTGAAACTCAAAATTCTGGAAGAACAGTTCATGAACTCAAAATTTGGAAAAAGAAAGAGGCTATTATTGGAACATCACTGTTTGAGAAACACAGTTTATGAACTCAAAATTTGGCAAAGGAAATTGAATCTACCATTGAACCCCACCATTCTGGAAACATTGTTCACATAATGTCACCATTAGACTGTTCACATAAGCCTACTAATGAAACTGTTCCCATAAGGTTATAAATGAACTATTCACATAAGTCTACCGATGACATTATTCACATAAGGTTACCATTTCACTGTTCACATAACGCTACCGATGACACTCTTAACCTAATGTTACCATTGCACTGTTCTCATAAGGCTACAGACGACACTATTTACATATGGCTATAGTTTTACTATTCACATAAGGCTTCCGATGAAACTATTCAAATAGGCCTATTGTATCACTATTCATAGAAGGTTACCAATGACAATGTTCACATAAGGCTACCCTTGCAATATTCAAATCAGTCTACCATTGGAACAATTCACCGATGGAACTGTTAACAAAATTGGAAATTTGGCAACAAGTTGGGGATAAGTCAACTTAACCTCCCAGAACACCTCAAACACATGATTTTATCAAAGGAATTGACTAGAGAGGTATGGGTCATTACATCATATACCTCTCAAAATATTCATGTCCTCGAGAATTCAAAACCAACCTAATAGGGAACAAAAATTAAATATGAACAACTACCAATCAAGATTCCACTCAAAAGAGAGAAATCCACAAGGAAAAACCAATAAAATCCATCTCATAAACATGAATGTTCTATAACCACAAAGTGAACATTGTTACATGAAATGAGTTAAACATCAATCAACTCTGGGTACTAAGCACATATCTGTGACTCACATTTACAAGTTCTCTCATCAACAACGCGGTGTCACCAGAAGACACAATCCAAGAGAATAGAACACTCATGCAACACCTTCTCTTTGCGGTCTTGGATCTCCACATGCCACTCTATGAAGGTCACATCATCGTCAACATTGATCTCTCCCTAGTCGATGACATGCAAGTCATCATGAAGATAATAAAAGAGCTATAATACATGGAAAACATCATGTATCCAGTTCATCGTCAGGGTATGTTATACTCAAAATTCCTCAACTCTAACATGAGATTACACCTTGAAAGGCCCAAAAAACTGGGGAGAAAGCATACTATCAAAACCAAACATGTGCTTCCTACAATGGGGAGTCACCTTCCGAAACACATGATACCCAACATCAAACACTAAGGGTCTCATACTTAGATTAATATATGATTTCTAAAAATCCTGATATATTTTTATCCTCTCAAGAAACACTTGAACCATCTATGTTGTATTCTTCAATAGTTCTGGTCCATGAATTGCTGACTCTCTGACCCCATTCCAGCATAACAGAGAATGGCATAGTTGTCCACATAAAACATCAAATTATTCCACTTTGGTTGTGGAGTGAATAAAATTTTTGTATGTAAACTCCTATATGGGTTGGTTCCTCATTCATGATCCTCTAAAATCCAGGACACAAGTGTGCAACATGTATTCAAGAGTCTAGATGGTTCTCTCCGTCTAACTGTCTGTTTTAGGATGAAAAGATGTGCTAAGGCATAGCTAAGAACTGAAACCATGATTAATTCCTCTTCACACCATAATGTTAAAACAAGGATCTATATTGGATGTGATTATCCTTGGGTATTTGTGTAGTCTCACCACCTCCCCAAGATACTACGGTGATAAAACATCCACTGATCTTAACTCCTTGATTTCTATGAAGTGGGATGATATTGTCAAATGATCCACTACCACCAAAATAGCATCATTTCCTCCCTAATCATGATGTTAAATTGTAACAATGATCATTGATATTTCCTCCCACTTCCATTGAGGAACATCTAATGGATGGAGCAAATGACCAGGAATACATTGTTCGGCCTTCCAGTTTTGGCATACCAAACATCGTGACACAAACTCTACAACTGCATGCTTCTGCAAAAGCCACCAAAATTAGATATTCAATTCTTGGTACATCATTGTCACGCTCGGATGAACCGCTAATGGAGAAAACTGGATTACATTGAGAATTTCCTCACACATCGTCAAAGGAAAATATATCCTTCCATAAAAAAACAATTTGTGTTGTTCATCCTCAAACAAACCATCATGGTACATGTCAGAAAAAATCGGTCTCTCCAGACCTCCACCTCTAGATCCCCCCATTGGTACTCTTCCACCTACTGAACTAGAGATGACTGCACCATCATCTTGAAAAGACAACCTCCACCCCCAAATTCTACCATATCAAAATGTAATGCTGATAGTTCTTCCATTACTCTCCAAGAGTCACCATATTAACGTACCGCATCACTACGTGACTTTTGACATAGCACATCAGCTACAAAATTACCCTTTCCAGGGGAATATGAAATTTCTAATTTGTATTCCTATAATAACTCCATCCATCAGCGCAGTCGCAAGTTCATGTTACTTTAGAATAAGACATACCTCAATATTTTATGATTGGTGAAAACCACAAGGCACTCTCCAAATAGGTAATGTCTCCACAAATTTATAGAAAACACCATGGCTTACAACTGAAGATAATGGGTGGAATATTTATGTTCCTGGGAATGTAACTATCGAGACCCATATGAAAAATCTGATCTTTTCAACAACATAACACAACCTAACCACAGATGTGAAGTAGTAGAGAAAACATCAAACTGAACTCCCTCAATTGGAAGACAAAAAAACTGGAGCACCTACTAACATCGCCTTTATATAATCAAAGTCTACCTAACATTGATCAGTCCATATGAATGCATGATCCTTCATGGTGAAAGCTTTCATAGGAGTCACCACTCGGGATAAATCGACTACAAAACTCTTGTAGTTTCCCGTGATAAAAGGGAATCTTTATACCTTTGACAGCGTCTTGGGGGTTTCCCAAGACACAGATGCCTCTATCTTCGATGGATCCATAGATACTCTATGCTGTGACACTACATGTCCTAATAAATAGACTTATCGACCCTGAAACGTAGACTTCAACAACTTCCCAGATAGTTGATTTGGACCAACAACTCTCAAAATGGTATGTAGATGCTATGAATGGTCCTCCTAAAACATGGAGTACACAAGGATGTCATCAATGAAAACCACCATGATATTTTCAATGAACTCACAGAACACATCGTTCATCGATCACATGAATACAACTGAATCATTCATCACACTGAACTGCATTACAATGAACTCATAATGCCCATGATGACAATAGACAACAATCTTTGAGATATCCTCATCCTTCACATGCATCTAATAATATCCACTGCGTAAGTCAATATTTGATAACCACTGTGAACCCTTCAGTTTATTGAATAACTCATCAATCCGTGGAATAGGATAGTGATTTTCACTGTCACTTTGTTTAGGAGACGGTAATCGACAGACAACCACAAACAATCATCATCATTTTTCAAGAACAATGCTGGTGCACCCCACAGTGACACACTCAACTAAACAAAACTGCCCTGTAATAGCCCATCAAGCTATACACATAGCTCTCGTAACTCAAAAGGGGCTATACTATATGGAGACAAAGAGATATGAGATGCTCTTGGTTGTAGCTCAATTCCAATCTCGTTCTCTCCATGAGGGGGTAATGTTAAACCTCTTCTGGAAATACATCGGGGTACTCTTCTATGGCACATGAAAATTCCAACTACTAAGCCTCTACATAACTGAGCATCAGCACATTCATCATGGATGATAAGGATGTAATACACCTATGACCCATCCGAGGGTCTCTCTCACCAATGAACACTCATGGATCTCCATTCGCATCGATGAACACAACCTCCCTCCTAATACAATTCACGATAGCTTGCACCGAGTACAACCAATACTTTCCATGTATGACATCATATCATTGTATTCATAAACATAGGAAATATTATCAAGAGTAGTGCTTCCCCAACATTTTTTAACACTCTCTACATAATTCATTCAAGTCAGCTCGGCCTCCAACTGGTGTAGTCAATGCCTAGGGCACTGGAAGCTTCTCTAACTCAAGCACCAATGCACGGGAAAGTGTAGGTGATATGAAAGACTGTGTCACTCCTGAATCAAAAAAGGCATACAAAAAGGTAGAAAACAATCAAAGGGTACCTCGAACCACATCCAGCTCGCATGGCGTTGGAAACTCTAAAGCATGAAGCATACCACGACCTCCTCTAGGACATCTATAACCCTGATAATGACCACCACCATGACCGTTCTCTACTCCCTGAGGATGGGGAGTCTCACATGGCTATCCTCATCCTACCCCATCTACCATCTCCTGTTCCAATGCTTGTGCGACTTACTACTGCAATGTGGGATGTAACTGCCTCAACAGAGGAACCTGGAGTGAAACACCTAGTGCATGATGGCATCTCTGAAAGGTTGGGAACTGTCACTGCTGATGACCTCGACCACCACAATGAAAACAAGAGCATGATCCCTTAGAATATGCTTAAGAGCTGTTGCCTCTGGGGAAATGAGATATGGACGGCTGGGTCCTACCCCAGATGAACAGAAACCCTTCTACCCTGAAAACTGAGAACATCAGACCACTTATCTTCGTCGCAAGGACTCTTGACGACTCTACTCTCATAATGATATAGTTTTGGCAAAATTCCTCTTGAAGACCTCTTACCCTACCAGCGACTCAATATATGTACTCAACATTAATGGGGTGACCTGGAGCTAGACATATAAATGCAAAGACTCCTCAAAATGAATTTCTCTGTCCTCATCATTTTGAAATAGGTCTGAAGTATATCGTTAAAGGTTCTTAAAATAGAAACCAAAACTTTCGCACAATGGATCTCCCCTGTCAAAGGGTTATATGATCTTAGTGACTGGACGCCTTCGTAGAGAAGAAAGAAACTCAACTCTAAACATGTCTCGAAACACCTCCCATGATATTGATGGCTCTTTTCTATCCCCAAGGAACAAGAACAACCAATGCTACACTGCTCCACACAACATCGTCACAACCAAAGACGCTCAGTTCTCCCTCTGAGCACAGATCAAACTAAATCCTATCTCGACCACCTCCTACTAGTCTTCTGTGAATGCATCTCAAATAGAGCCCTTTTACTTTTGATGACTCCGGTACTGAAACACTATGAGTTTTCTCTTCTAAGATTCATCGTTGTAAACCTCAAACTAGTGACGATCTTCTGGCACAACATATTGGACATCGTTTATGTGATCCTGATGAAGAAATAGACCTGCATCCATATCGGTAAAATAACAATAGTTAGTTCTCTTAATCATGGAATATGGAAAACACATCATTAATTACTTAACAGTCTTCTTTTATTCAATTTAGGTTAATATATTCCAAGTTCTACCCATTCAAACATAGGCATAAAGAAGAATGATGTGTGATCCTTTCATAAGACTCTACCCTACAACTAGTATCACATTGTTTAGTAGCCATTTAAACATAATGGTCCATGCATCAGATCATAGGGGACCCTAAATGCCTATGTCTCAGCTGGTCTCTAGTGTTTACATCACTTGATAAACTTGACCGACATGGTTTCCATACCAACCCATGCTACCTCGCCGGTGCAAAATAACAAAATACACCCTATCTTTCATCAAGACATTTGATAGCACTATGTCATGACCCCCTTGCCACAATGTGTACTCTTCCTGGGCCAGAAATGTTAGAAGGGATATAATGAACCCTGAGTCCTGCCTCTAGTAGTCCCCAAGTTGGCGACTAGCACCGAGGGTATAGTAAACATAAAAATGGGAGGCATTACCTCTATGATAACACATGTGAAAGAGAGAGACAAGATAGACACTGATAAACTCCAACTCAAACGGAAATATAAATAAATCTCAAGTACACATATGTATTTCCATGAAAAAAATACTACAACTGGAAGAGGAAAACTACAAATACCCAAAATAATTTGAAAAAAAAACCATGAAGACCAAACTGCTCCTCCAGCCCCAAGCTAGTAGAAACCAGCCTCATCTCCTACCCATTCCATGTGACCTGAAAACATTTTATATTTACATAGGGTTAGTATAATTGTATACTCCCTAGGATTCTCCCCAGAGCCTCTCGTTCAAAATTAATGAAATCATTCTAAATCATAGTGATCAATCCGTGAAACTAACTCATCACCTAAATTGGTATACTATGTTCCAAGCCTCACCATGTATACTATCACCAAGTAATGCATACAAGAGTATATAATATGATAAATATTATCAAGGGTACCCCACTACTACTTCCCCATTGGTTTTCTTCTTTTCCCCAATGTTGCACATCCTAAGCATCTCTCACTAAACAGGCTTGCCTATAGACACCTAAGAGAAGCACCACAACATGCACCTCATGCAACAAAACCACCACATCCACGTATAGAAAGTAACCAGATTGTTTCTAGGATCCACCACGGCTCACATAATATGTATCATACGTTAGGTATTAATCATCAAGACACTATATCCCATATAATGAGTAAGGATCCTCATGTCATCCTAGCCTATACAGGTTACACATATAGTAGTCCATTAGAAACTATATCAATAATATATGTTTGTGAGTAACCACAAGACATTACAACCCTTTACACACAAATATGTGGAGAACTAACAGTTTTTCCTACCAGCATAAGTAACTACCAATAGAAGAGAGCAGGGCCAAAGGGGAAAGTCATCCACACATCCTCCAAATAGAATGTTTGGGATAAAACCCCCTAGGGATCAGAATCCCCAGGGTTTCAGTTTCACTAACTAACGGAGTAGAGTAGCCTATTAAAACAAAAAAAGTATAGAATATACTATATCTCACAACCACACTATGGGAATAACCTAGTCTTAAAGATAACTACAGCTAACGTATCTCGGACTCCCAGCTTCCACTTTTATGACTTGGTATCCTATAAGAACACAGACATTTAAAGAGATTAATTACATTACATCATTACATTTTTATTAGGCGCATTTTACATTAATTAATTCTATAAAAATTAATTAACCATTAACAATTCCACATTAAATTTTATTAGCATCACTCCCAAAGTCTGGAGTCCCTTTAAATTTTTACCTTAGCATTGCATCCCAGCATGTTCCAACCACTTCGGTTAACATCATTTATTTTTCCATTTATTAAAAACATTGTTACCTTCCCATATTCCCAAGAATCCTAAAAACATTCTAAGATACTAAACACAAGGGGGATCAATTGGGTGTATAGATGAACAACCCTTGAAAACTTTTCCACCTATAGAATGGGCATATACCCATCCTCCCTAAAGATTCTAAACATGGATATCATGTGGAACATGTGTTTTCCCCTTTTTCAAAGAAGGGAAAGCAAACCAGATGACTTGTGTAGTGGGGAATGTATTGAGGATAAACAACCAACAAGAATCAGAATGCATCCAAACATTCACATCCGACCCATTTCATCATTATAGGTGTCCTCCCCGACACCCACATGTATAAAATGAGGTATCTTTCTAGTCTATGCATCAACTGATGCCACATCCAATAGGCCTACATGCCCCCACAGACCACAACAACTATCCAGACTAACATCCTAACAAAGTTTCACTAACAAAATATCATATCAATTGATATATTTTCCCTTAAACAAGCATGAGGGTAACTCAGAACCCTACAAGGAATTATCATTTATAAAACACCCATTTAATTAATCAATCTTGGATTAACCAATTTAATATTCATAGATTCCAATTTCAAGAAACCTAAAAAGTAAGCTATCAAAAATTTATTTAACATGATTAAATATCAATTTGATAAACATCAAATTACAAAAACAACAATAAAATTCATTCACTTGCCACTATTTCTTTATCCAAACAATTATCAATTAATTTCATCTTTACATTATATACCAATTTCCAACAAGAACGAAAAGATAAAAAATTCAATCATAGATATAACAATATCTTCAAAAACAAGAGGAAATAAAATATGATCAATATCAATATATTTATATGAATCAAATATTTGTTACGTCAATTCCGTTGAAATCCAATGGGATAAAACATGCTAACTCTGTATTTTCATGTAAATGAAGTGAGAAGAAATGAATCCCTTATCTCAAACAGTTCACGACATTATTTATACGAGAATGAGCCGCACAACGAGTTAAGATCTCCTCCCTTGTTCCAACTATATCCACCTGAGGATGCAGAGACACCACTACACTATTAAACAACCAAGAAAATGTCATTAAGATCACGAGGATTGAATTCCATAAAACGGAAAGGGGAAACAAAAGGAGATTAATCCAAAACAATGACTATAGATCATACATTATATCGAGGATTGATCGATACTGATTTGACGCCTCATCTTAAAGGGGAACCAATCCAAGTTTTAAAGTTTGGTATCACAACACCTATGGGAAGGAATGATGGTTTAGGGAATCTCACACTAGAGAACAATGAGGAAGAACATGGGAGAAATATATCTCATCCCTTTAGATGATTTAATGAAGCAACAGTTTAAGATTCACTATATTTTCCATTAAAATAGAATCACATTAATCCACGTAGTTTGACCATGGAAAAGAATCCCAAACCTAAGAAAAATTAATATAGGAGTTATAGCCTATGAATCCTCCATAGAGTCATCAAAAGAAGTTTTTAAAGGCATTTTACATCAAAGGAAACATCAAAGGGGAAAACTGTAGGAAGCTGGAAACACTATTTATAAACTCAAAATTTGGCAAAGGAAAGAGTCTACCGTTGGAACCTAACTATTCCAGAAACAATGTTTATGAACTCAAAATTTGGAAAAGGAAAGTGGCTACCATTGGAACCTCACCATTCTAGAAACACTATTCATGAACCTGAAATTTGGCAACAAAAGATGATACCGTTGGAACTTCACCATTCTAGAAACACTATTTATGATCCAGAAATTTGGAAAGGGAAAGAGGCTACTATTGGAACCTCACCATTCTAGAAACATTGTTCATGAACTCAAAATTTGGCCAAGGAAAGAGGCTACCGTTGGAATCTCACCATTTTGGAAACATTATTTATGAACTAAAAATTTGGAAATGGTAGTAGAGGCTACCATTGAACCTCCCCATTCTAGAAACACTGTTCATGAACTCAAAATTTGGAAAAGGAATGAGGCTACGATTGGAATCTAACCATTCTAGAAACAATGTTCATGAACTCAATATTTGGAAAAAGGAAATAAAGGCTACCGTTGAACCTAACCATTCTAGAAACACTGTTCACAAAAGGATGCCATTTCACAGTTCACATAAGCCTAACGATGACACTGTTCACATAAGGATACCATTACACTGTTCAAAGAAGGCTACCGATGACACTGTTCACATAAGGTTACCATTGCACGGTTCAGATAAGGTTAATGATGACACTATTCACAAAAAGTTACTGTTTCACTATTCACATTAGGCTTCTGATGACACTATTCACTTAAAGTAACTGTTTCACTTTTCACATAATGCTACTAATGAAACTGTTCACATAAGCCTACTGATTCACTATTCATAGAAGACATCCTATGACAGTATTCACAAAGGCTACCATTTCCCTCTTCATATCAGTCGACCATTTGAACTATTCCTCGATGGATCTATTCTCAGAATTAGAAATTTGGAAAATTGTTGGTGATAATTCACCTTAACCTCCCAGATCTCCTCAAACACCAGATTTTGGAAAAGGAATGGACCAGAGAGGTCACGACCATTAAATCCATGATCTTTGTGATAATGAGTTTTGTGGACAGGTCATTCCATTGGGTCATGTGTTTTGATGACATGGTGGCATAGAGGATAGTAATTAGGGGTGAGAGACACAAATGAATGCATAGTACAAAGTGTGGTTTTGAGTTTTTCATGAGTGCATTGATCTATGATATTGTTCTTTAAACTTTTTTTATTTGAGATGTGTTATTTCTTTGTTAGTTAATGTTTCATAAATTCAAAATATGTTAAAAGTGAGTGGATATATTACTAATCAATATTTATTAATTGTAATTTGATAAAAATCGTCCATGGAATTCAGTGCTGCCTGGAGCAGATAGTATCCTGACATTATAGAATAATATTCCCTGATTCATGTGTCTTGGAATTTGGGGCTTCTGTGGGGTATCATTTGTTTTCTTGTATGGTATATGAGAAAGTTAGTGTACTTGGATCTTTAGGTTCAACTAAAACATTTTAACAACAGAAGGAAGTTTATCCTTGAGTGGTATCTTACAGGGTGGTTGTTCGGACCCATATTTCTTCATCATTTGGCTTTGCATTATCGAGGGTGATAATAGTTTGATAGCTATCAGATTTAATGGTTCAGTCCTCCCTGGTCCTTTAAATTGTCAAAATATATTGTTTTTTGTATTTTGGGAAGTAAAAATGGCTCATTTGAATTGTTTTCCTAAATTTTATTTTTTCCATCGATGAGTCGCGTCGATATCTTGGCAATCTGCAGGTTAGTGTAGGTAGATCAGCGTCGATGAGTCAAGAAATTGTTAGGTCAGGATGTATATAGGTTGGTCAATGAATTCTCATTGACGGTGACTTAGGGTGTCGGAAGGTCGGTCTTCGGTTTGTCAAGACGTTGGTAGGTTTGGCGTCAGTGAGTAAGGTGTTAGTGACTCACTATATACGAGTCACATCGGTGGCACATCGGTCGGTGAGTCAGGCATTGGTGACTCATGTCAGTGACTCACCCAATGGTGTGTAATTTCATGTTTTTCTTGTTTCTACCCTTTGACATTTCCGTTGACATTAAATGAGTGAAATACTGTATTAATGTGTTTTTGGGCAGTTTGAGATGGTATTTATACCATTAAAACATTTAGGGTCCTTTGAATACAAAATTGCATGGTCTTGATCATGATTTGACTTTATTGGACTTTGAAATAGTGTCCCCCATATATTTATGATCTATCATTTCTAATTCCATAATGAAATATTCCTTTGAAACCTTCCACTTTCTCTCGGTGTGCCTAGAACCTTTCATTCATGAGAAATTGTGCACTTACAGGGTTGTTATCCACTCAATTTTCCCATAGTGTCTTTTTTGCTACTTGTGTGACCCTATATTTTTGCCAGAAGGATGAACTATTGATCGTATGTTATTCTAGTTATGTATTCCTTAATCTATGTTTCTATTCTGCATCATGAAGGGGGGGGGGTACATAAGTCCTCTTGTGAATAAGGTTGAAACCAATTTAATGATGATAATAAGAACTAATAAATTATGGTATATGAATATGATAATGGTGAACACTATTTTTATATGATATCATTGATCCATTTTGTAAAATGTATGGGTTGTATTCTACTGAATGTCATGGACATTGGTTGTCTTTGTTTTCACACCTATATGAATTATTATTCACTATGGTATAAATTGGAATCTGGTTAATCACATATATTCATTTAAATGAATGAATGCCACATGTTCGAACTAGTTATGGGATAACCCTTATTTATTAATTTTAAATTAAAGGAATAGTGCTACTAACTATGAGTAAACCTTGCCTTGTTGGTGTGGTTATGTTATTGGTGTTGTTATGTTCGTCCTTGTTTCAATGTTGGTCATGTGGTGATGTGGAAAGCAGTGTGATTGTGAGTATGGGGTGGTACGAGTGGTGTAATAGAATCTCTTGTTGAGGGATTGCTTGATTTTGGAAAGGATGAACTTGTTATGCAGTGGGAATGCATCTATACAGTGGTTGGGAAACAGGGCCGTAGAACTAGGTTGTGTCATGTTCAGGTTTACGTGCATGCTGGTCAAGGTGTTGGTGTACAGTGTGGTTACTATGTGTGGTACTAATGATTTGTGTGGGGGAATTTACTAGGTTTGAGCAAGGAAAGTTAGCATTAATTTTAATAATGATGGAATCTGTAGTTGAATAGGATTTCAAGATGGGGGGGTTGATGATGGACTATAAGCTGGGTGAGTTTTGTTTTTATGAATTGTTGTCTGAATGAATTCTTCTACCTTACCCATCATTCTATGTTTGACATTGACTATGGTTGGTATGGTTTGTTCTCAATATAATGTTTGTAGTGTATGGTTGTTTCCTGGGTATTGATGGAATAAGTAAATTATTTAGTTGAAAATGAAGAATGACAATTTGTTAAATGAATTGGATGGGGGTTTGTTTTGGCTTGTGTCTTGTAGTGACATAGTGTTCTTTTATCGAATTTGTAAGTGACAATTGTTCATTTTGATACATTCATTTAGAGGTGGCAGAAAGGCTTGATTTGTGTGTGTTCATTATTTTTATAATAAGTGAATGGTTGGGATGAGAATTTGGTTTATATATATATTCATGTAGTTCAATGTCATTTCTATACACCCCCACCATTGTTGAGAACTATGTACTGAAAATCCCCATTGTTATGGTGGAGGGTTTAATTTCCCAAAATCATAATGGGAGGATGGATGGATGGTTATTATCTACTTTTTTTCCCTCTTCACGGCATTGGTATCACTAGAATCCTTGGGCAGGTTTTGGTGTGGTTGTGAGGCCTGGGTTTCTTTGGGTGAAGCGTGATTCCAAGGCTTCTTTGGGACGAGTAGTGTGGAGATTTCCATGTGAGTTTGGGATGGGGGTTTGGATTGTGGAATATGTTTTTGTGGTCGATATGTGATTCGGTATGTGTCCAAGGTGTGTGTGGGACGTTTTGATGGTGGTGCTTGTAGAAGATTGTGGTAGCGTCAGCAAGTTGATCATTAGGGATGAGGAGTTAACTAGTGGTGTGTGGTACGGGGTAAACAAATATAAATGTGATTATATTATTAAATTACATTTCATGAATTATGTTATTTTTTTAGCATGACTTTGTGAGGTTTGGGTGTATTGTATAACTTTTATGGTGCTTTTGAGATTCTAATATTCTCTCATAGGGGCATTAGTATGCTTCTCCAACTTGTGCATCAGTGAATTTGGATTTCAATTACTAAGTATACTTGTATGCCCATCCTAAATATATAAAACTATTTTTAGGGTTTCAAGGATATTATACGAACCGTTCTTGACTTTAATATCCTAGACGTTAGGTATGATTGTTGTGTCACTACTTAGTTTTATTTGGTACTTTATTTAGAGTTTTATTTTTTATTTATAGAAGATTTACAATTAAAATGCATGTGGGAAGGATTTTGGTTTCATTATATAAAATATTAATGGGGTTTTTTTAGGTTGATAAATCTTATATCTCAATATTGGTTAAGATAATGATTTGAATTTCCTCCAATATTTTTTAGACTTATATACCCTTGGAGCTAGTCACCACCCTTGGGCCTGTTGGAGGAGGGACTCATGGGTCATTATCTCTCCTTAATATTCATGATGGAAGTTCTTAAAATCATGTTTTCCCTTTCCTCATCTTGATGAAGGCGAGTCATGACAATAACCAAATGGCCTCCCTAATGTGACGAATCCCATGGAACATCCCAGTAGTTTCTATCAAGTTAAGGGGGTACCTAACCGTCTAATATGCAGTTCAAAAGAAACCATAACTCATCCCTATAAAGGATTTCCAGGAAACACATGTTAATAATAATATGAATACACAAAGAATGGATATGCCCTCTCATGCATGATACCCCTTAACTACTACCACGAAACATGCCTACCCGAATCACCATCACCACCCACATGATAACCCATATCATGGTGTGTTAATTATTCCTACAAAAAAATCTTCATTCCCCCATAATGTCATCCAAGAGAATGATAAAAAATTCAAACCAATGCCAAATCAGTGTTGAAAGAAACCAAAATCCTCACTGTGACCTCTCACATCCCATGTCAAATCTGAATTCTCTAGAGGAAACCAAATAACGCAAATAATAGAAGAACAAGATAGGGCTCTCCCCACTATAAAAACACAAATAACACGATAAAAAAACCATATTCTTTCCGCCCGACCGAACATCAAAACTCCCTACATGAACCAATAACCCCCATCACTTGGGGTCCCCAAAAAATACATCCAATCCAAAAAATGTAATAAAAGACTATCTATTGCATCTAAAAGATTAAAAAAATTTCCAATAGAGCACAATGGAAATCTAAAACTAAGGCTGACCCACAAAAGGGATGAGAATCCTCAAAGAATAAAAAACAATTCAAAGAGACACATTCAGATAATAAAACTACTCATATGATGATAACACAACTCAATCATAACGTTACAATGAAATGTTAAATTTAATAAAATGAGAAAACTATATCAAAGAATATTAAGACATATCCACATAGACATGGGAGATAATAACTAGTCCATGGTTCCCCACACCCCTAGAGATTCATGATTGTGCGCATTCTTCATAATGAGGCCTATTTCTGGAGCCCTAATGACTAAAGCATAAACTTCCTCACAGCCAGGAAATAACATACTCCAACCAGATCTTCTTCTTCAAGATACACATCCAACAAAACTTATCTTGATGATCCAAATAGCTATCGTGAAGGAATGAATTTGGCGGATTAAGATAGGATAGTTTGAAATTCCCAAAAAGGACACAATGGTGCATAAAAGTGAACAATATGATGAAC
This sequence comes from Viscum album, assembly GCA_963277665.1. Classification (NCBI taxonomy): domain Eukaryota; kingdom Viridiplantae; phylum Streptophyta; class Magnoliopsida; order Santalales; family Viscaceae; genus Viscum; species Viscum album. The sequence continues at coordinate 285,734 of CAUJRU010000448.1, read as the reverse complement.
AAGAGATCAAAATTAGTTCAGGGATATCCAAAAAGATAGGTTCCAGTGGAATGAAATCATCTCCTGATAGATAACCTTCATGAAAATCAAGAGAGACATGATTACTAACTATCTATGCTTTAGAAACCAACTCAGCTAAAAATTCATTTTCCACCATATTTTTAAAATTTATATACAGAGATTATATGACACACTCCATGATCACTGGATAAAGATTCCCAAACAAAAGTGGAGCCTTCAATAGATCATGTGATGTTAACTTCCTAAAATAAAAACATGCCCATTGATGTGGTCAACAAAGGCATTCATTATGAACTAGCCTGTCTGAATACTCATGAGGCCATATTTTATTTATGTTCAACTCCAAACGTATATACCATTGGATAAATACATAGTTAAAAATTTACCCATAATCCCAACATCCATCTACAAAAGAGATAAAATCTCCAATTAATCCAAAGATGGACCTTCAAACAAACCAAGAACCTCTCAGACTCTAATATCTTCATGAGTTCCAATCAATCTGAATACACCGTCAAAAACCTCTAGCCACTAGAATGAGATACTGGGGATTATAACTATCTTATATACATAGTAGTGTGTCACATACCAAGTAAGAATCAACTACTATGTAGAGCATGAACCACGTACTCGAACTTCACATAGGTAACTACTCCATAGGAGATCATGACATTATTATAGCTATCATCCATTATCATTCCTCTTCAAAAACAATCCATAATCCAGAATAAATACTCAACACCCTGAAAACTCAGGGAAACTCGAGGATCATTATAAGAAAAAGTTTTCAATAATGTTACAGAAACTGCCTCTTAGTTTATAAATTACAAATCTCTAATCTAAGTTGCACCCCCCCAAATAACAAGAGCCTACTATGACACCATTTTTTCAAGAACTAGTATGGAGTTCCATTTGACACTACATCCATCCATGTTTATAGAATATACCCATGTTATTTTCCAGACACCATGGGCTAGTAACTACTATCGAGTAGTACTAATAATCATGAGGGAATGATTTTTCACATTAGATAAATAGGATAAAAATGAATTAATTTGAACAAGTGGAAAAAGATAATAATAATAATTCAATCTCTAGTGATAAACAACCAAATCCAGATACAACTATAAATAGAAATAAAACTAAATACATTAAAACAAAACTGGACCACACCAACTAGATCACTGTGTTCCCTCTTGGTCAACAACATCCACCAACCAACCAACTCTAAATGAATCTTGGACCAGAAACCTAGATACTCAAAAGATATCGGGTCTACCAACAGAAAATTTTACAAGTTGGGTGTGATCATAAATGTGAAATAAGATAAAACCACATAATCCATATATTTAATATCGTGATTATTATATTTAAATAGTAGTTTGAAATATAGATATAAAAATTGAGTTTTTTCGGGTTTATAAACATACCCATTTGTTAATTTAAAAAACAATACACACCATATCACTAGTTTTATAAAGGAATTTCCATTTTAAAATCAAAACAAAAACAAAGGAAATACCCAGATATGATAAAAATTAACAGGAATTGAAAATTGAAAACCAAATGTAGTAGGATATAAACATGAAAATATAGAGAGTAACCATGGGAATTTCTTAAACATTTGTATAGTAATCCCTTTACGTACTTGAGTTAGATATAAATGTCAGTATATTCTAAAACCCCAATATCAAAAACCAACTGGGATCTATAACCTGACTCATCCTATGGAACATCCCACCAAGACCTATCAATTCAGGGGGGTACCAACCCATCTAATCCTGGTAGAAAAGAAACCATTACTAGACCCTCTAAAAGATGCCCATGAAACCCATGGTAATATTAATAATAAAATACAGTGAAAGAAGTTTCCCATGCCTGTGTGACTCTCTTTACCTACCACCAACACACATGCCTACCCCAATGACCTACACCACCCACGTTCCATTGCATCACACAAGATATCAAATATTTTCTCAAAACATTCTACATTATCAACTGAGTATTCATATTTCCAAATAAAATTCAATATTAAAACATTAAAATATCCAATTGATGACTTCAAAAAATTTATAAACCACCCATGTTCCCAAATATGAATTGGAATAAGTATGAATAGATACTTTTAAAACAACCTTCAATGCCATTTGACATACCAACACAACATTTAGAAATCATTGAACCATTTGTGAAACTGAGATTCCAGGAAAATATTATTTTAACGTGTCATCATCATTTGAATTACAATCACTATGTCAACCCTTTGCACCTAATAATTTTCCAACATCCAATTACACACTCTAAACATCCCTAAAAACATAAAAACCCATTTTTCAGAAGCACCACATTCTTTAAATCAAAACTCTACAATTTCATATAGTAAAAATGTACACACATTTATTTATAAACCTGGATAATCTTTCTAAAACATTTCACCACAAGTAATCAACCAATAAAGATTCATCAAAGTCCTATATCGTGCAGACTTGATATCTTAATCCATGCTACCAAAATTTAATAATGTGAAATATCATAATAACAGGTCAATTTCAATTTTTTAACACAAAAGTAATTCAATCGAACACCTGAAATTCATTTAAATATAGAAAAAACTAAATAAACTTTATAAAACAATTTATGAAATATTTTATATCATAAAAAACCAAATTTATTAACAATAGAACTTCATAATAATGGTTATAATATTTTGGATGCATTCATGGATGGATCATGCATTAATAAAATACATGGGAAAGGAAATGGATGAAAAACCCTACCTCGATTATGTGATAATGAAATGAAACTCTTAGAGAAAAAATAATAGGCCCCAATGAACAATCTTCATTCCCTTGATCCAAATAACCACCAACAATGAAATAACCCAATCTTATTTGGTTCGACCAAGAGGGAAAACCCCACTAAGAAATCTGTGATTTGAAGAGGGGATACGAGAAGGACAAGAACTGGATAAAATAAGAAAAACCACAAAAACAAATAATAGAACATTGGTGATGTTTCCATAGAGGAGGAGTATGCGGGGATATGGGGTTTTAGGACCACATCACGTGTAAATAATGAGACAAGGAACAAGTGCTCTATTTTTGATAAATGGAGGGGATGGTAGATTAGGTAATTAAATATTTTTAATAACCTATAATCATTATATAGATTTGACGCAAGGTTTGACAAATCATATGTGGGCCACTGGATATGAAGGGAAACCTGCACTAGATAGTTAGATGGTTTACTAAATTTTTTCCAACCATTCCAAATGCCACTTCCAATCTGTAGAAAATAATCGTACACTTTTAACATAGATTCCCCATCTGTGTGCAGGCCATGTTCCATGCCCCAAACCCCAATCCAAGATCTTAATAGTTTACATGGACAAGCCTCGTAGTTTTACATAATCATTTACAAACTATTTGTATGAAAAAGACCTACTTGGGACATTCAAAATTGAAAAAAATAAACTATGGTCGTACTTTAACCTCAACCAGAATGATCCAAATACCAAAAAATAATAAAATATTTCAATTTCGATGGTTTTGGTGTGAAAATATTGGTAACATAAATATAAAAAATGGAATTATTATTGATATATAACTATTTTTAATCTCCTTTTCTTTATTATGGTAAACCAAAAAATAACTCGGGGGTATGTGTGAACTACCACCTCCACAAAGAGACTTGTTTTGTTTTTCATAACCCATCACATGTCTAGTTATAATGTGATAAATAATATAATTTTTTTAATTTATATTTTTGTGTAACATGAAATATAAATAACTAGTTAAAATCAATATATTTATATTTATCGGAAAATGATAACATCACTCATGCATATGTGAAAAAGTACACATCCAAAAAACTGTGTGATTCATTTTTCATTACCAACCAACTAGGTTTCTCATATTAATGAAAATAATTAATATATAAGAAAATATTATAATAATTAAAATTACATAAATGTTAAATATTTTTCAATATATGTATTTACTATCCATTACATAAATTGAAATGCCACTCATGTGTACATGAAGACAACTCCCTCAGTGACTGACTGAAAATTCATTTTTTGTAATTTTTAAAAAACAAATTTGGTTATATGAAAACCCACACTTAAAAATCACTTTGAGGCTATATGAGTCCAATAGATCATTACAGGGAGCCATTTAAGGACTGAATAGAGAACCTTTTCCAAGACCAAACATTCCCAAAACACCTAAAAACTTGCATGATCATCACTTTGAGGCTTAGTGCGAACAGAACAAACAAAAACAAATGTAAAACCCACACTAGAACAAGCCACAATAAATTCAAACCCAAGAGCCTGCAAAACTAGAAAGTCCATTATCATATCCACCAACACCATCCCAATTTTTCAAGGAATCCTTCGAACCAGTCCATAGTGGGGACATGCATGAAGGTTAAGGGAAAAAGAGCAGTGGAGAATCATCAATTGGCAGAACCAACCCCAAAAGGGGAAAAAATAAAATGGGAGATTAGGTGAGGTAACTGCTCAGCCCCAATCATTCCAGGGGTCACCCTTTGTAACCTCATACAGACTCAGGAAGAATTCACAAAACCTACCAGATCCAACCCTGAAGCAAACCAGAAGTGATCATTGTAGATAGGACATCATCGGAACTGAGCATTCCTTCATCTTCCATCTACATCTGTGTACTTACTCAAGAAAACAAACAACAATTACCGAATACAGAACACCACAAACCATGCTGAAACAACTGAGTCTGACTGCACTGAACCATAATAACAACATCACCGGCACCGAACATTCCTACACCATAATGAAGCAAACTCCCCATCCAACCACAAACACGGGATTCACCTCACGTCTGAATAATTGTTTTAAATATAATTGAATGAATGGAATATTCAAAAATCACAATAATTATATTATTTTAATAATAAATTACAAATTACCACGGTTGATTTTAAATATAAAAAAATTTCATTATGTATTTTGAATATTTCCTTTCAGTTTCTTTTTCTTTGTAAATGGAAATTTAATCTCAATTTAATGACTGTATTATTAATTATAGGATTTAATATAAATTCATAAAATTTAAATTATTAATGTTAATGATATGTATTTCATATTAATTATAATGTTCTTGTAAATTTTATATAAATGAAGGGATATCCCAAAATAGCAATGATAATGGGTGACTCTGATATATCCCTCCAATGCATGCGGAAAAGTGTCATAGTTAACAAGTGATTGGTCACTCCTAAGAGATGTTTGAATTATATAGTTTGAAGTTTTAATTTTAAGGGAGATTATAATGACAATGTCATACATTTCATAAAAGGGTATTCAATTCAATCTATTGGTTTAAGAAGAAATATTATTATATCATAATGTAACGAAATAAAATCATTATATAGTGAATGTTTTTTTATCATATAAAGGTGAAATATTTGTCTTCTTGGGTAATCATGTTTTCTTATTTTAATTTCATTATAATTATCATTACATTTTTTTTACATACAAAATTTTTTATGAAAAATCTATGTATTAATTATTATAAAATGATTATATAAATTCATTTTTTATCTCATTAGTTTATAAGGTATAAATTAAGACATCAATATGTGTTTTCATGTATTTTAAATGGGTTGTTGTTTTTCAATTTCTTATAAACCTTATAGATTTTTCCATGCTAATTAAACATTTTATAATTTTTTTTCATAATGACACATGATGTATTTGTTTTAAAACATTGTCATTGTGGAATTTTAATTAAGTAATAAAAATATTCATTGATAAAAAAAGAGTGTAAACATAAGAAAAATAAATTATGCAAAAAATGAATATTTAGAATAATTGATAACATTTTTTTGTTTATGTTTTATATGTATTAATTTTTCCACTATCCGTAATAATGTTAACCTAAAATATCCACATAATGTTGAAATAAGAAACCATTATTATAGCACACTTAATTTATCCTTTTTAGTTCATGGGCATTATGTTTTTTATTTTTAAATTTTAATGAATAATTGAAAAATTATTTGAAAATTATTTTTTATCACATTTTTAATTCTGATTTTATCAATTTTATTTTTAAATATAATATTGAATAACATTACAATATTTCATGTATCGTTATTTATCAATAACCTCCAATATTGCTAAAATAATATTCAACTAAATCTCCTTTGAATATTATAGTCTACAAACTCTTTTAAAATTATACACTTTCTTTTTCTCCTCATAACGTATAATCAATATTTTATTTTGATTATTAAACTAAATTTTAGTCCTCCTTACTTGTGGCCATTATCATTCTTGTATGTATAAGTGATTTTTACCAGTTCACAAATATTTTCCTAATCCAAAAGATGATTAAATTATCTTCATTATGTAATTCATAAACAACAAAGTGGCCCTTTTTAATTGTACATGAATTATAGATCTTTTTGTTCATGAAATAACTCAATGAACAACAAAGTATAAAAGGATACATATACATTTTAAAAATATTACATATTTGTCCTCATCATATATCATAATAAATGATGATATTATTCATAACATGAAATCATATACAAAATTAAAAAAACTATTCATAATATTTCTACTTTTCAAACTACTATAAATAAATACAAAATTAGGTTACATATACAAGGAACTATCATCCATTTTATAGATGATGACAGACTGCATAAATTTTTTTTCACCAATCATTAAATCTATTTATTAAATGTATTCTCTATGAACATAATTCTTGTTCATATTTTTGAAAAAATTAAACATCATCCAAACATATATTACATATATAGGGATATTTAATACCTTTTCATTTTTCTTTCTTCCCAAAATATAATATCTGACTCCCTAATACATTTCATACACAATATTGGTTAAAATATCTTCCATGTTTCTAAAATCATTCTGAACAAAATAAATAAATATATATATATATACAAGAAACACTCAAGGACTATGTTTTATTCCACTTTCCATTATCAATTATTATTTTATATAATATAGGAAGTATTCTACTTAAGATTTTCGACGAACTCTTTAAACAAATATCATACATACCTAATTAAAATTTTAATATTTAGTGGTAAATCTAAAAAATATATAACAAAAATTTCTTCAATTATATTACAGATGGGTTTCCTTTGAAAATATGTTTTTTCAATAATTTTTTTTATGAATTGACTTGGTGTAAAAAAATAATCAAACAATAATTTAAATTCTTCTTGATAAACATGAAACATATCAATAATTACTCTAAAATTACTCAATCATTTACTCATCTATCACATTGTGAGGGACACATGAATTTATGTAATTTATTATTTTGAGTAAAAATTCTATAATAACAAAAAAAATCATGAATCCTATCCTAAAAAATCAAAAGATCTCAAATTTTAGATGCCATCTATGTCATTCTATGCAATCAAAACCATATCCATCAATATAAAACCATGTTATTGATACCTGGTGATATCATGGTTCATACTCCATTATAATAACATCATTAATAACTTCCCAGAATTAATAGTAGCACACATTCATTATCGACATTCAACTCTCACTGAAAAAAATGTGACACACTTATCGAAAATAAATACAACATATAATATTGGAGTTTTAATATTCTATCCCTTTTAAAAAAATTTCAATACATTCAGAAATTTCATAAAGACTATAACCTCCCCCCTTTCTTAACAAACTGAATATGGTTTTTCCTATCAATATTTTTTCATTTACTCTTATTCTCTTCTTGGTATCCTAATATGTTAATTTCAAGTTTCTTTGCCATATATATTGGAACTATGTAAGTGAAAATGTGTCATCTCAAATCCCCATTATTAGTACAATAAAAATGATGAACACTCACATAATATATGGATGTGTATCAACTAAGATATAGTTCCAATTTTTCAATATTTGTTTTTTATAGATAATAATTATATTCTCCATAAAATCATAATTAGGACGATTTGGTTCAACATCACTTCGAAAAACCCACATTTTGTTAGTTTATTCTATATGTTCTATGGAACATTTATTCAATCACATTTTATTTGGGTCTCTCAAAAATCATTTTAAAAGAGATTCTATATCATGGTCTACTCAACAACACATTAAAAGAAACATCATCTCTTAAACCATTATGACTATTTATCACTAGTTTTTATCCAAATTACATCAATTATTTATCTCACTGATATATCATTTTATTAAAATTTATTGGAAACAAATTCATCAACGTGTAATATTATTTTTGGATAGAATGTAATATAACCAATAAATTAATATGAACATAATTATTTACACCATTTTGTTTATAATAAGTTTCACCTATCATATTATATTCGGTAAAAAATATTCAATGAGATGATTTACAACTTCTATTTAATTTATTGAAAAATCATATTATCAAATTTATTTAGAACTTATTATATAACATTGAGTTTAATTTGATTTACATAATGTATAAAATGTCCCTTAACCACATACATAATTGAAAACACAATATTTTTTTTAATCTTTAACACATACCTATATCATGCCCATTCTCAATAAAATTATCAGTAAATAAAAATAAATTGCATAATGTGTTAATCAAAATAAAAGTTAAAAAAATAAATCGCTCATGTCAATAAAAAATCAAGATATTACCTATTATTCATATATATCATCACTTAATTGGGCTTTTAGATATAAAATTAACTCTAAATAAATATTGATAATTTATAAAACATTCCACCTTAATTTATTTTTTTCATGGAACGTAGGAGAAAAATAATAAATAAGAGGAACCCACGGTTTCATTTGATATCTCTATCTATGGATTTTTTAATCCTTTAAATAAAATTATTAATTCAATATATTATTAAATGAAAAAATAAACATGATTTTCATGAAAACTATTTTTCCATCCGTCCAAGTTTTTTTCTTTCATTAGTAATAGTTAAATACCACCTGATATATAGAATAAATCACTTATTATTCAATGTTTTAGTATGATACCACAAAAAAATTAGACGTGGGTTAAAAAAAATTTGCTTCCAATCTACCTCGACAAAATTTTTACATCATCATTTCATCATTAGGCTTATATAATAAGCATAAAATATTCAATTTGTTTCTCGAATTTAGTTATTAAGTATTATTTTTATCCTTAATGACATTTAAAAATTCTTTTTGATTTATACCAAAATTTAATAAGAATTACCTTTAAGTCCATTTGGTCAAATATTTTCTTTTAACTCATCCATGATTTCATCAATATTGGCCAGATATTCACTTTGAATATATAATGATATTATTTTTAATGAAGCATACCAATTCGATCTTATCAACTACTTATCATTACAAAATATCCAGTAATAGAAGGAAGCATTTAAATACATGGGGATAGGGGTTCCTTAGTCATCTATAGCTTTATGAATGAGGATAGTAATTATGAACCAAACCATTGATTCAAACCTCAATTTATGCCTTACTATTTTTCCTACTTTACATCTTACTACCGATGAAATGTTCATACTATATTTATTATTATCACACCCCCAACATTTAAAATAATATTTCTTTAATAACTTTTCAGACATTGAATCTTTCTATCTAGTTGTCGGTCATGCATGTTTAAAATTTTTTCATTTTGTTGGTGAATGAATGCTTCTCCCTTGACAACATCTGGTGTATGGGCAGGGCGTATTCAAGGACAATAAATTAAATGTGTTTTAATGGGTTATTTTAATAATTATAATAATGGAAATTATTATTATTAGTATTATGTTCACCAAGTTTATTAATATATGGGTATTATTATTAATATATTATTATCTACATTCTATGAATTGTGTTATGTATATTAGGTTTATTAATAACATATTATGTTTATTATTATTTTTATTATGTTTATTTTTAATAATATCAATATTGTTCTAATTAATCTATTTCGAATTATTTTTATCTAATTATTAATAATATTATTATTATTAAAGTTATTAAATTGATTATTAAGTTTATTTTTATTATTTATTAATGTTTTATTTATTTTATTTTCTTGTTTTTATTTCGTTATTTTCTATCTTACTTCATTCTTTTTTTTCCTGTTTTTAGTTTCAGTTGCAGGTTCGACTTGAGCTTGCTCGCCGTGGTTGAGAGTCAGTTTTGGTTTGGTGAGTGACTCTTAGAGTCATGAGGAGTTTCGGTCATAGACATGTTAATTGGTTATTGTTGGTCGTTCATTTTTTGGTTTTTTTATTTACTTGGCATTACTATACTTATTTTTCCGCTGATTTTTTTTTATTTTCACTCGGCTAAATCATTCCCAATTGTCTTATATTGATGCCCTGGTACTTGTTGCCAGCCCAGGAGGATTGGGAATGCCTCTCGGTCAACGTCACGGACTGGCTCGGGTGACCAGTTTAGGGTTGACCCGGGTTGGTTCGTGAAAAAATGGTATCAGAGGAGGTTCTAGTTTTTTGGGGTGTTAGGTAATATTATTATTAGGTGTGTCGGGACTCGAGATGTAGGTGTGGGAAGGAATTCATGAACCCTAGCCCGTTCTAAGACTCGAGTTACCAGGGGTAGTCTCAGATTTTAGTTTTTCTTTTGTATAGTCTTTGTGGATGAGGGAGGACAAAGGAAGTGATCTAGTGTTATGCGACGAGCTTTCATAGAGTAGGGACCCGGGTACAACCCGAGTGCACGGTTTAAGATACTTCATATGGTTAATTGTCACTCGAAACATGGTCTGGTATCCCATGTTACCAGGTTGGCATATCCATTAGTCCACTTTTTTTGGATTCTAGGATGTGAGTTATGTTTTGGATTAGTTTTGACTGACTTTAGTGGATTTCAAAGAAGAAATTGGTTCATAGAAAATTGGGGTTTTCAAAAGGGGATTTGGTTTTGTAGTAGAAAAAGTTGTTTTAAAATGGATATTTTTTTCATTTAATGGAATGTGTGGTTTCAAAGGAAAAACAATAGGAGTGTGTTTGAGAAGTTGTTTTGGGATCTCATTAACACTTTTTGGAATGCAAATTTTTAAAAAAAATTAAATTTTGAAATGTATTACTTTAATGATAAGTGACTTTTTCAAATTGGTTGGGAATTTATGAATTATGCTTAATGGTCTATTTTTTAAATGAGAAGTTTCTTGAATTCAACCTTGGTATTCCAATGAGTGATCACATACATTGAGGTTCACATATGGCAAGTGGAGAAATTGGTGATGTGAGTGGATGGGTGCTTGATATAGCACATGGCATTGTATGTATGAGACTTCATGGGATACCGATAGTGGATAGTTAAGTTGATTAGTTTGCTGGAAAATGGTTCTCAAAACTCAATTTAAATGTTTTGAAAAGTGAGTATGCTATTGTTTAGTGTTCTCTTTATGTTTTAGGTATACATTTTCATGGGTTATTAGTTTTGACATACCAAATTTTGGATGGAATATTGGTTTGAGTTTGAGTTTATTTTTTAATTGAAGTGGGGAATATTTATTTATGATGAGTTTGTCTTGGATTTGTGCATTTTTTGTGTATGATGCCCAGAAAAAACCCAGAGTATTATAGTGAGTCTTTTTTAGTTGGTGTTCCTACCCAGACTCTTAGCATAGTGGTTGAATTGAATTATTTTTCTGTTGTTGTCCGTCTTCCATGGTGATCAGGATCTATTGAATGTAACGGACTGGATTTGTGAAATTTATGGTGTTTTTAGATGATTGGAAAATCCCAAAGCTATGAGAGTCCTTACAGGTTTGGGTTTGTTTGAGGGATCAACTTTGGATTGATTTGGAAGAAAATCGAAGTGTCGTTGCATGATGGGATGTCTTGGAAGGTGATTAAGGAAAATTTCTTCTGATTGTTTATAACTATGGAGGTGAAAGTGAGGAAATTGGCAGAGCTCGTGAGTTTCCAGCAAGGCCAATAGATAGTGAAGGCTTACATCAGTAATTTCATGGGGTTAATTACCTTCTCTCTAGAGGTTGCATCATGATATCTGTTAAATTTTCTTTTATGTGGGGTCTGGTGTGGCCAGTTTGGGTAATTTAAGTCTTCATATCGACATCCTTCAAAGACATGACATTAGTGTGGCCATTTTGGAATCTTATATATGTTCTGCTAGCATAATTTTCAGAATGATTCTTAACCGGAGTATGTCAGCTCTTGACTGTGGGGCAGCAAATGCTTCTAGACATCCGAGATCCAACCCTAGGTTTTAGAGTGCAGCTTTCCACGCAGATAAGAATCGTTGGGTGTGGGGAACCTTGGTCAAACATTTGTCTTCGGTGCTAAAATAGGAATGTATTGAATCCCTCTATTTTATTTTCCTCATATATGAATGTTATGTTTTTCTATAAGAGGAATAGAGGTCTCTTTTTCCCGTTGTGGTCTTTGTTTTTTGAATACACCACCTTGGTTGTAAAAAGGCATGGTGATCTTGTGTTCAGGTAATTCCATTAGTAGTGCCTCCTCAAATATGAGATTTGATGATTGTCCCTTTGTGGCTATGAGTCTCAAGATGATTGTCTCTCTTGTGTGTCTTCCTCTATTGGTGACACGTTCTTGTTTTAGGATGTGCTCATTTTGGAGACACATGTGTCTTGGGTAATAATCCATAGGGTTTTGGTCTGCTATTCGGTTTGGGATCTTTCATCGAGGACCCCATGTAGGGGGGGTCTAGTTTATGTGGAGAGTTCATGGATCTATTTGTGATGGGTTTCTCAGGTCAGTCTATGTTAAATTGTTTATGCTTGTTATTTCTTAAATGGTAGGGATACCTACCATGAATCTTGTCAGTCCTTCTTGGAGGTTTAGTCTATGTGGTAGTTTCTTCTTGGATAACATTTGTAGTTCCAGAGTTAACCCATGCTGAGAGTACCAATATAGGTCATCCTAGTCAAGTTATTATGGTGGGGAGAACCCACCTCATTTTTTGATGGCTCTTCTCTTTGTAGTTTTCCATAGAATTGGTTGGGTGTGACTGATGGAGTGAAAAGTCGCAATGAGTTCATGTTTTTGTTGGAATCGTCCAGTTTCGAACTCGATTTTGATTCCTTGTTTTCCTAGGTGACTTTCTGGGGCTAGATTGTTTTTATGGTGGGGATAATTGTCACACACAAAAATTTAAAATAATATTATTTTATAATTTTATTAGACTTTGAATCTCTCTATCGATCTGCGGGTTAATCATGTTTAAAAGTTTTTCATTTTGTTGGTGAATGGATGATTTTCCCTTGATATCATCCAATGCATGGGCATGAAGAATTCAATGCCACGCGGGATGTCCCAGGTAACTGTATGGCATGCCTCATGTTCAAGACAAATAAATAAACTGCATTTGAATGAGTTAAATTAATAATTATATAAAGGATGATGATGATGATTATTATTATTATTTTCATCAAGTTTATTAATATAGAGTTATTATTATTATATAATTATAATCAACATTATATTAAATTTGGTATGTATATTAGGTTTATTAATATCATATTATGTTTATTATAATTTTAATTATGATTATTATTATAAATATTAATATTTTTCTTAATAATCTCTTTACAATTATTTTTATCCAATTATTATTATTATTATTATTATAGTTACTAAAATTGTTATTAAGGTTATTATTATTATTTATTTATGTTTTATTTATTTGATTTTATTTTATTTTATTTCGTTATTTTTAATATTATTTCTTTTTTCCTTTTTCATGTTTCTAGTTTTTTTTCAAGTTTGACTTGAGATTGGTCGATGTGGGTGAGAGTTGGTTGTGGATTGGTGAGAAACTCTCGGAGTCGCAAGGAGTTTTGTTTGTGGGAAAGTAAGTTGGTTGTTGATGGATGTTCTTTCTTTTTTTGTTTTTTGTTTACTTTGCGTTATTATACTTTATTCTGCTACATTATTTTATTTACATTGGGATAAATCAATCCTAATTGTCCTTTATTTATTTCATAACACTTGTCGCCAACCCGAGAGTGTCGGGAATGCCTCTCAGGACATGTCGTAGATCGGCTCTGGTGACTAGTTCAGTGTTGACACGGGTTGGTTCGTGACAATTATTTTGGGCTCTTAAATATCATTGGATCAATTTCTCCCCCAATTATGGGAATAATCCAACTTATACAATTTAAAGACATTTTTTCTCTATTATTGGTTCCTTAATTATCATTATTCATTATCTATGAATGAAAAAACACTACCAGTAATCTTACCAATATTTTTGGTTTTAATGATTAATATAGTAAAGAATTCCTCTTTTTATATTCTCTTTAATATCCATAAAAATCACATTATTTGTTAATAGTTAATTTCACACTCTTCATCCTTCCTCAAAACTTGATTTTGATCCATATTTATCATCCACATATATTTTATTTATTTCCATGATATATTTTCTTAGTGAATGATTATTAGTTCTTGACTTAACATTTCTTCGTTTCCCACTTCACCTCCACCCATAATAGTGAATTTGTTTTGGAAATGATATGGCATTTCTCAAATCCATTCATGTCACCACAACAATATTTAGATGAGAGTTGACATATTTATATAATCAAACCATTATTTTTACAATGTATTCCTTTTTTATATTTTTATAATGACTAATAAAAATCATATAAAACTCGTACCTCATTTTTTCACTAATCGGGTGGGAGTTTCTATGACAGGTTTCCTTCCATCTTTAAGCCTTTGTGATTCTAAAAAATGGTCATAATGCATCTCATTATTCTACATAATTAGATCTCTATTTCTACCCTCAATTTAAAACATTCACTACATTGTTTAAACTATAAAATCCTTAAATTTAATGTTCTAAAATTTGTAATTCTTCATTCCCTACTTGTTAAATCATTCATAAAAAAGAATCTAAAAATTTAACTTTCGTTTTCAAGATCTATGATCTTTCCAATGATCGAAAATTTTATTTTCATTATCCTATATACCAGAACCCATTTTATTAAAACAATGATATTTTCAATGAAAACATTTTAGGATAGAATACATATCATCCAACCATGTGTCTAAATTACACATAATATATTACACTATTATAACCCAGCCCTTAAATTGTTGACAATGAATCTAATTAAAAAAATATTAAATTTTCATTGATTACAAACATAAAAAATAAATTCATTGTTTATTAATGAATTATATTTTATAAAATAATTGTAATGTTAAATAAATGATTTTCTGGAAAGTATTTTCTTTACCTTAAATGTGTTTTTATAATAAAAAATAAAATTATCCGCTGTTGGTTAATTATTTTAATGATGTTTATATATTATATTTTCAATAATAGTTTTATATTAATCATCTAATATATTTTTTGGAATAATACAAGAATAAATTATGTTTTCTGCCTTGAAATTTGTTTTTCAATAAATATATTTTCATCATAATTTTCATTATTATTTTAAAATTTTACTCTTCATGTTATAGAAATTGAATTTGATAAAATAGATTCCAAAATTTTAATCAGGATACTAATTTTTTTTGAATATTCCCATTTTTTAATATTAATTACAACTGCTATAAAAATTTCCACCTCATTAAATGGATATATAGGTTAATATCAGTTAAAACTAAGTCATAATGTCAAAAAAAATCCATCTTCATGACAAATGTATTAACAGAATTCTATAATGATCACCCGTGTCATGAACCTTATTTTTTGATGGAAAGTCATCCATGAAAAGAGAAAAATAATATTTAAATCAGATAAAGATACAAACATTCCCTATTACAGCTTTAAATATCAATTATGTGTTCCTATGAAGAAAATGATATTTCTGAATGAATATAAATGTTCTATTGAGAATAATTATATTATTTTCATGATATAAATTATTTTATACTTTTTTGTAATTATATATTTAACATAAATAACTATGTAATGCTGATGTAGTGTTGTTCAATTATTAATAAAAATATATTAAATTATATTAAAAATATTGAAATTAATATAATTTTAATGTCTTTGAATGTTAAATATATTTTATAGATGAATATTACACATGTTCCATTATGTTTATACTCGAATTCAATCATTTTATTTATGTATTTTATGTAAAATTAAATAAATATTTTAAAAATTAATAATAATGAAATTTAATCCAATTGATTTTTTTATAATTATTTACAAAAAAAATTAATGGCGATTATATTTATAATACATGATATTAAATTTCATCTGTTTCCATTTATTACACAATTTTTACCTAATATTTTAATTTATAACTCATAAAGAGTGAAAGAGACATCACCATGGATGATGATAAAAATTTTTAATTAATGCAGTAGAACAAAATATAGGTTTTAAAGAACCACATAAAGAAATTTATATTTTTTATTTAGTTTTTATCTCATACTACATTATCATCAACTACCTAGAGATGATGATGAATTTTACAACAAAATTCCTCTAACGTATTGTAATTTTTTTTAAAATTCTAAATGTTCCCCTCTCCTCAATTATAATAAGGTACTTCATCCATATATAAATTACAGAAAATTGATCACCAAGTCTAGAAAAATACCAAAATTTTCAACTATATAATTGGTTATCCACATTCTAGAGGTGATTTTATTCCAAAATGAACAACCCTATATTCCTTAAGGTGATATCTAGAGGTGGGTTTTCTATGAGAAGATAATCATTCATATAACTATTCAATTATAATTTCATATTCTAAATCCATTATGTATATTATAAAAATAAAGTCAATTAAAATAATTAAAATTAGTGAACATTATGAAATATTTAATCTTATGAATTTATAACCTTATAAAATCTATATTATCATTTAATTTATTGTAAAATGATAACATCTATTTTGCATTCGTGTAGCCTACCATGTCTACTAAAGGATGTGATTTTTCTATATCCATTATACATAGGTGGAAAAAAATAAATATTTAACTAATAAATATTATATATATTATATATATTCAATATTCTAGAATGGATAATTATTAATTACCTTTATTTAATTACATCCTCTAAAAATTGAAAACATCATTCATGTTTACATTTTGATTAACTTATCCATGAATATATTCATTCATTCTTCCATCTATAAATTGATTATATTACTATAATTTCAAATATTTTTGAGTATATATAAGACATTTTTAGAATGAGTAAAATTATAGTGATAATGTAACCATGATCAATGTATAGAAACCAAAACTATTGAACAAAATCATATTTCATGACCCGTCTCGCATGCCCTATACTGTCACTACACCAAGCCCTCCATCCAAAGGCCAAGGGCTGGCGACTAGCACCAGAAAGGTGCATCCCTATTGCAGGAAGTCATTGCCTTTAAAATTATACAAACAAACCATCCAGGAACACAAAAAGAAGAAACCATGAAATAAACTATTGTTGTAAAAGGTGTTCTAGAAGTAAAGGTGCAGGAATACATGGACAACTAGAATGTACATTTATATAAGAAAGAGAAAAAAGCTCCTGGATCTCCCACTGAGGATCCTACCTCTAGTGTGGGTAAACCTCTGGATTAGTAGTCACTACATCACATCACGTCAAATGGTCCACCTCAGAGCACCACCCAGTCCTGGCTCTCTCAACCTTGATCAATGATGTCCATCGTCTGCACAAGAGACAACATGGTGTAGGCATAGCCCATTCACGGGTGTGTATAAAAATACTCAGTAGGGACCTTGAGACCCCCTAAGGTCTCCTAGAGTTCCACAAAAGGAAAAACCAAAAAGTAAGACATAAACCACAAATAATGAAGAACTAAACAACTCTACTTAGGTAAATGCCCATACATATACCTTTGTTAACATGATATACTCATCTCATACATGAGGAAACATGGGGCTCCAACTTTTAAGACATTTTCAAAATTGATCCGTGGGGGAGGAATACCCCCAAGGTAACACCACGAAGGTAACACCACGATGGTGACACCACGATGGTAAAGGTACCACAAAGGTAACACCACGAAGGGAACACCACAAAGGTAAAATTACCAAAAAGGTAACATTGCGAACGTAACACCACGATGGTAAAAGGGTGAAAAAGATAATGACTCTACTCACACCAGGTATAACATAAGTACAAAATTACGTATGAATATACATATTGATGGATCATCTAATTCTGTCAGGAAGCTCTACTGCTGACCCACACATGATCGATAGATGCAGACCCACATAAGTTCTTAAGGATCTGACCCACATAGGATTGATAGATATGGAACCACAAAGGATCGCAAGGCGCTGAACCACATAGGATCGATAGATGCTGACCCACATCAGATAGATTGTCTTTTTTCAAGTTACAACAAGCCACTAGAATCCCACACTAAGCATGCCTGATTCCTGGATGATCAGCTGCTCAAGATATCAATCATTTATCATCCACCATGATGTTCCATAAAGAAGAATCAGAAAGTACTATCATTTCATAAGTGTTCCAATGTGAAAAATAGTGTGTTAGTCTATCGCTCGGTCTGTGACTTATAAGATTTTTAGTAACGAGGGCCTAGATGGATTTTGATTCAATCCAGCACAGTCGTACTCAAACACTATCTAAAACTCAAGTGGAGTATATCAAAAGGACCATCTTTCTCTATGGAAACCAATGTTGTAGAGTTTTTGTGAATCAAAAGCCCAGTTGACAAGTTATGGCTCTTTTATCAAAACTGGGACTGGAAGGGTTCGGGTCCGGTCTGACCCGGCCCGACCTAGCTGGGCTGGGTCATGGTGGGCTCGGCTCAGAGTGTCGCGGACCTTCTCGGACCACCTAAGAGGCTTGTCCCACTGGTGCAAGTGGGGGGAGGGTGGTGTTTCCCCCCATTAGGAAACTATAGTGGTGGCGCCATGGGGCACCGCAACGTTACCCATGGGTCATGCATGGAGTGGTTCTCTGCACTCCTCCGAGATTCCATTCTACGACTATATTCAGCAGTTTGTGCCACTTAATTTTTCCGATGACCATGTGATGTCGGCCACAGCAGTCTGTCGCGGCTGTGTTCCATGACCCCATTCTCCAGTGGTGCTCAACGGCACGTCTCCACCTCCTCCATGACCGGTCATTGCCAGCCACCGCTGTCACCTCCTCCGTCGACATGGGTGGCCGGTTGTCTTCCATGGGTCATTGGGTGAGCTCCGTTGACCCATTTTACCATACAAACATGACAACATACTTCCCGTGATGCCCTCTTCATCGTTAAACCCTCCTTTCGAGTTTCATCCAACCAGAATAAACCGCTCGCAAAGAACACGACAAATTTCATCAAAAATGAGGAGGGTCTGGGCCTTGTTTTTTTGGCCCATTCCCTTAGCGTTATCTTGATAGAAAGAGGTTAGAATAACTATTCAAAAACTCTTGAAATTAGACAACAATAATAAACCCGACCTGGATGATATGTCCTCCTATGAAGATCAATAGACCTTCATTCATCGTTGACATTGGTTCATGATTCGGTGGCACTCGTCACTACCCTCTAGAACTGGTCTCATCCTCCAAGTTGTTTGCGTCATGGTAATTTTCTAGAGCTTTGCCTCTAGGTGAATTTGTGACAATACTATACAATGAGCTCTATATAAATAGGTGAGGGAGAGGGGGATTAATGCACATGAAATTAATGGGGTTCATTTAATTAAGGAACCATCCTAATTCTAACGATTTAATTACACGAATAAAGTAGAATCAATCCACTTAATGTATTGATGTGTCATTGGTCCCTCCCACACCCTTGTATGTTTGATAAAATAAAAATAGATAAATAAAATAACATTGTTATTTTATTATTATTTTACATGTCCAAAATCTAACTTTTTCTCCCAACCTACTTCGGTCGATGAGAAGCATCCCATAAGTGAATCTCGATACTACGGATTCAATGGTGCCCTCATATTTTTAATCCGGGCACATATTCAAAAGATAGAAAATTCCGCATGTGAAAAATAGAGCATTCCTAAAAAAAGATCAGAAATTCATCCAGGGCACACCGGGCCTCGGAATCATGCTCCATCGATTTTTGAAGACTCTTAATAATTCCTTATAATTTAAAAAATTATATGGAAAATATGATTCAATAAATTCTCCCATCCTAAATGAATGTTTTCCCTAAAAACCACAACATAGAATAAGTAAAAAAATGGGGGTACTGAGAACAAATCTAATTAACCCACTCCCATGGGTTCTCTTGGAGGTTCCAATGATGCCAGTGAACACACACCAAAAGTATCATTCATCCACAAAGGACCTTCTCATGTCGATCCACAATCTCCACTGGAACCTTTGTAAATTTCACCCCATCATCAAAGTCCATCTCTCCATGGTCGATGATGTGAGATAGGTCATGCACGTATCTCCTAAACTGGGATATGTGGAAGTCGTCGTGTACCCTCTCCAACTGTGGTGGCAGTGTAAGCGGTATTCCACCTCCCCAATCCTCTAAAGTATCAAAAATGGTTTGATAAACCTCGATGAGAGTTTTCCGACTTGGTGAGACCTATAAGAAGTCATGGTCTCCCTCCAAGAACTCCAAAGGTCTCCATATCCTATAAATACAATGCATATGCCCTCTCTTTTAATTCTCCATCCACTGCAATATGATCTGCACCTTCTTAGTGGTATCTCATACCATCTATAAACTCATAAGTGTTGACTCCCCTGGGTCTCTTTAGCATAGAGATGATCTTTATGGTCAACCGTACAAGGCCTCAAATGATTCCATACTGATGGTGGAGTGATAGTTGTTATTGTATGCGAACTCCACCAAGGGCATGTTATCCTCCCAACTATGGCCAAAATCTAGGATGTAAGCATGAAGCATTTCCTGCAGAGCCGGAATAGTCTACTATATTTGAAAATATGTCTATAGATGAAAGGCAGTTCTCAATCATAGATGAGTCCCTAATGCCTCCTGTAATTTCTTCCACAAGTGGGAAGTAAAGCGTGTGTCATGATCTGAGACAATCGCCGATGGCTCCCTATGAAGTTCCATAATATCTTGCATGTAGAGGTATCCCAAGCCCTCTATTGATCCCTACTCTTGGGTAGGTAGTATGTGGGATGACATGGTGATAATATCAACAATTAACTCGATGGAATCATGTACCCTAGACATACGTGGAATCCCTGTCACAAAGCCTATGGAGATACCATCCCACTTCCATTCTAACACCTCTAGTGGCTTCTCATGTCCTTCTATAACCTGATTCTCATCCCCCACTTACTGAAAAGTGAGGAACCATGATACAACCTCTACAACTGCTTTCATTATCCATGGACACCAGTTCGGATGCCGGAGGTCCTAGTACATCTTCACCACAACATGATGTACCATCAGAGGGGACTTATACAACTCCCTCAACACATCCTCCTGTAGTTCCACTAGTACCATAGTGCGCCCTCTAAAAAAGATGATGTGTTCCCAACCTTCAAAAAATCAATCAGTTGCCTTTCCTAAGGATATCTGAGAATATCAAGCCTCGCAGTCAATATCCCCCATTTTTGCCTCCTGAACACACTGACAATGTGGGTAAGTGATAATCATAGACTGAAGGTAAGATTCTCCATCTCTATCCACAATTAATATCATTAAAGAGGCTAGCTTCTCTATCACCTCAATCAACAGATGTAAACCAGATCTCCTTTCCAGTGTGTCTGCCACTATGTTCCCATTCCCAAGAGTGTATATTATCTCAAAGTCATAGTCTTGGAAGTACTCTAGCCAACATTGTTGTCTCATGTTCAGGTCCTTCTGTGAGAAGATATATCATAGAATATTATGATCAATGTAAATAGTAAATTGTTCAACCATCAAGTAGTGTCTCCATGTTTTCATGGTGATGACCACCACTATTAACTCCAGGTATTGGGTGGTGTAGTTCTACTCATGTTGTATCACCTGTTGTGAAACATATGTGATCACTGCTCACTCCTACATCAGGACACATCCATGTTTGGACCCTAATGTGTTGCAGTAGACTACATACCCAACACCCTCTTCTGGTAGCCTCAAAATTGGGGCACTCGTTTGTCTTTGCCTCAGCTCCTGAAAACACTATGGGCATCTCTTCATCCAAACGATGGGATGTACCTTCTCCGTCAATTCTTCCAATAGTTCCACAAATCTAGAAATGTTAGGAACGAATCGCTGGTAGTACCCAGCTAACCCCAGAAAGCTCTACACCTCAATCATAGTCATGGGTGTCCCCCATGTGAGCACAACCTCTGTCTTCACTGGATCCACTTCACCTCCTACAACTGAGATAACACATCCTAGAATGTGGAGCTCTAGTATCCAAAACTGACACTTCGATAGATTACCATAAATGTGGTGCTCTCAGAGTGTATCCAGAACTATTTGCTGATGATAGACATACATCTAATCCGACACTGAGTACACCAATATTTCGTCAATGTTGATCACCACGAAGCGATAGAGGAATGGTTGTATGATCATTTCATGAGTCGAATGAAAACATCTGAGGTGTTGGCCATTCCGAATGACATAACCAATTACTCATTGTGGCCATATAGACATCTGAAGGCCATCATCTTCACATCATCAAGTCGTACCCTGGGTTGATGATGGCCTGATATGAGGTCTTTCTTCAAAAACCATCGACCTCCCTTCAGTTGATAAAAAAGATCATCAATCCTCAGAAGGGGGTACTTGTTCTTCACGATCACCTAGTTCAGGCATTGATAATCCACACAGTGTCACCGAATCCCATATACCATCTTGGAAATCAAAATTATGGCTTCCCATGGAGAAACCCTGGTCCTTATTAACCCCTTCCTCTATTAGTCCTCTAGTTTTACCAGAAAGTCACAAAACTCCAAGAGTGCCATCAGATATGATGGTGTAGATATCGATGTCCTCCTGGGTACAAGTCAATGTAGACGTCCATCTATCTTTTAAGAGGTAGTCCCAAAATATCATTATTGATGATATCGACATAATGGACCACCACTATATGATAACTCAGACTCTCAACATCAACTGCTTAGTGGGTAAGTCTAGATAACTAACGTGTGATCGGTTTCACCCTCGTCTGGGAATGTCCACCCAATGCTGCAAAGGTTTCATTCTTGTTGATGAAGGAAAACCTGGTCCCATCATTACAAAAACACAACACTTGGTACCAAATATTGTCAATCAAATCATAGACTGTAGATAACCAGTATATACCCATGATGATGTAGTAAGGCCTCAACACCGCTACTAGAAGATCCCAACCAAAGCATTCACCTCCTAGAGTATGCTCACACTACTGGAACTCGTGTGTAATCATTGAATCTTCTCCTGTACGAGTCTCTAGCCATAATAATTGATCCAAGGTCTCATCCAGAATCTCCTTGCTCCGAACGAGGACTGTGGGAATAAAAGAGTGACTGGAACCTAAGATTATAATCACTACAACTAGGGTGGAGTAGACATAAATCGTAGCTCTAATCATCTCTGGAGAATCATGTTCATATTCCATAGCTGTGTGTAGGTGAGATCGTCCATGTCCACATGCTCTCTGTGGTAAGGGTGGTCAAAATGGAGGTGGTGGTAGTAGAACCTAGAATGTCTGCCCAGTACCTACTACAAGTCCAACTTCTCTACAATGTCCTCCGCCCTACGGATCTCCTTGCCTAAACCTATCAATCTACCTCGGTATTCCCTCAACTATATGAAGGTTGTCAGTGCTGCTGTTTAGGAAATTGTGATCCTTGTTACCCTAACCGCCACACGAGTAGAAATACCTGCTTCTCATCAGTCCTCCTATGACCTGTGAGCTACTCACCACCAAACCAATACTCGGAGGTCATTCACCAGAAGGTCTGGCCTTCGTTGACCCTTACATCATCCTTCCTCTACCTTGTGCAGATGAATCTGCTACATGATGTTAGGTGGCATCTCTCGATGTCGGTATCTGCTCAGATATGAATCTCTCCACCAAAAGTGCTTTCTCTAACACCCCAGCCTACGTCGGAATGCTGAGTGATATCATCGATGCTCTGATCTCCCGTCGGAAGCCTTTATCAAAGGTATGGGCCCGGAATAAAGGGTTGCATACCATGTTGGTGGAGAAGTGGGAGAGCTCATTGAACCTCTCTGAGTACTTGGCTACAGTCATGTAGTCGTTCTATAAGTGCAACAAATCCTGTATACACACTATGTGTTGAGTCGTTGGGACTAACTATGACCTAAAAAGGCCCTCGAAGTCTGCCCAAGTGAGGGTCACCTCATCGTGTAACTATAGTGTTAGACTCCACCATATCCTAGCTACTACCTAGAAGAGACTGGGAGTTAGGATCACCATCAGATTAGCTAGTGTTCCAACAAAGAAGAAAACTCTAGCCACAAACTCCAGCAAGTCCTCAGCCACCAATGAAACCATCTCTCCTCGGATCTTCGGAGGCCTCTGCCACTATAACTTGTACAATGAACTCTTTTTATGTGCACCTATTTCTGTTGGGGCATGTGGAATCTACTTTCCAATAGGTGTTGGTGCTACTGATACACCACATGATTGTACTATCTCCGTAAGAGGGCCTTGCACTGAAGCCTCATCGCTTGGTTGGCCATCATTTTGTACTCTCTTGGGAATCTGGGATTGATATATACATGGCAGAATCGAGAAAAAATAGGTTTTCCATGGTCAATATGTTACATGTGGTGAGTTCACTTAAATATATCATAAGAAAAACATTTCAAAACACACACAATCAGTGCTTTCATGCACTGTGTCTGAAATCAAAATTCAAGGTCCCGGTGTATGTATACTTCTACCTCCACACAAACACCGGTTTCCCCAAACTAAAAACCACACTCATAAAAGTTGAAACTATTTCCACATTGAAAAGTTCAGTGTCCTAGTTTTTCGAAGAACCATCTTCAGTGATAACACTTTGTCACGACCCTTCCCATGGGGCCCGTCCCGTGACTATGCTAAGCCCGCCATCCATAAGCCTAAGGCTAGTGACTAGCACTAGAAAGGCATATCCCTATAATTGTAATGTATTGCTTTTAAACTCGTACAAACGCACAATCCAAGAATAGAACAAGAAGAAACGATAATGTAAACTGCTATTGTAAAATGTGTACTGATAGTAAAGGGGCCGAAATACAAGACCAACTGGAATGTAAAAGTAAACCTAAAAGAGAAAACAACTCCTGGATTGTCCACCAAGGATCCAAAATAATGGGTATGTACAGCTCACGATCTGTAGTCACTGTATCACCTCACATCAAATGTCCCACCTCTAAGCACAATCCAGTCCCCGGTCCCTCGTCCTCAATCAATGATGTTTGTCGTTTACACAAGACACAACAAGGTGCAAGCGTATCTTGTGCAGGTGTGAGTATAACAATACTCAGTGGGGCCCCGCAGACAATTGAAGGTCACCCAATGTTCCACAAAGGAAAAACCACAAAGTAAGACCTCAACCACAAAGCATGATGCATTCAAAAACTCTACTTAGGTTTATTCCAATACATATACCTATGTTATCATGATATACTCATCTTATACCTGAAGAAACATGAGGCTTGAACTTTTATGAAACTCTCACAACTGATCAATGGGGGGAGGATACCACAAAGGTAACACTACGAATGTAAAAGTACCACTATATTAACACCAAGAAGGTTACACCATGGTGGTAAAATACCACATTACTAACACCATGAAGGTAACACCATGAAGGTATCATCACGAAGTTAAATTTTTTACAATGTTAAAGACTCAGATCACACAAGGTATAACATATGTACAAAAGTACAAATGATTAGATGTATTCCTGGATCATCTTATTCTGTCGAGAGGCACTCCAGCAGACCCACACAAGATCGATAGATTTTGACCCACACAGGATCTCTAGGTGCCGACCCACAGATTATCAATAGATACTTACCCACAAAAAATTGCTAAGTGCTAATTCAAATAGGTATGATAGATGCTGACCCACATAGGATCAAGGTTCATTCTTCACAGTATAGCCATCCTCTAGATTCCCACCCTAAGAACACATGATTACAGAAGGAGTCGTTCCTCAAGCCATCGTTCGTACCTCAACCACAACAAATATCCCTGATGAATTATCTCAAAGGACTGCCATGTCTTAAGGGTTCCAACGTGATAGATGGCGCATCAGGAAGTCGCTCGGTCTGTGACATATAAGAATTTTAGTACCTACGGCCTGGTTGGATTCAGGTTCGATCCAACCCGGTCATACTTCAACGTTCATCAAAAATAATGTGTTGCATATCAAAAGGACCATCTCACTGCAAGGATCCTAGTTCCTAGAAGGTTCATCAATCAGATGCCTATTTTAAAAATAATTGATCTTTTAGCGAACCTGGGTCTGGAAGGGTCTAAGTCCGGGTCCGACCGAGTAGGGCTGGGTCACGGTGGCATCAGCCCGCTGGTCCGCGGACCAGGCAAGCCCGCCCGGGTGGTGCGCCACGCTGGGCTAGTGGTGTCCGAACACCGAAGGGGCCCATCCCACTCTTCTTGCATGGTCTGTCCAGCTGTAGACGCGACCCCCTAGTGCAGGGACCGCCCTAGCAGGCACGGGTTGAGTGCCCCTGGTTTTCCCCCCATTCAGAAACCGTATGGAGTGGGTCAGAACCCTCCACTGTGGGTGTATTCAGTGCAACGTGTTGGCACGCCGCTCGCATCCACCCACGGTTGGATGATTTTGGCCACTGCATCCCCCTTCTCTGATGGCGTGCCGCCACCTCCTCTGTGGTCGGCCATCACCAGCCACCGCCATCCACTCCACCGCTGGTGCCGATGGCCGGCGGTCATCTGCATATAACTGAGAGAGCCCCAGTGGCCCTTTTATTTATCCAAAGGCGCCAGAATAGATTATAGGATGCCCTCTTCAACGCTAAATCCACCGTTTTGGGTCTCATATAACACGAATAAACCACTCGCAAAGAACATGTCAACTTTATAAAGGTGGAGGGTACGAGCCTTGTTTGTTTGGTATGAGGCATCCACGTTATCCTGATTGAAAGAGGGTAGAATAATAATTCAACATCTCTTGATATTACACATGAAATATAAAACCTACCCAGAAAAGACATATACTGATGAAGATCGATGGAACATCCTTTTTCATTGATGTCGGATCGCGATTCGGTGGTGGTCGTCCCCGCTAACTGGAACTGGTCTCGTCATCCAAGTGGCTAGGATCGTGGTATATTGCCATATCATCATTTCTTTGTGAGGTCGTTCCAATACTCTACCCTGATCTCCATATAAATAAGAGGGTGGGGGGGAGGTGAGTAATGCAAGTCGAATTAATGGGGACCATTTAATTCTGGAACCTTCCTAATATGAACGGTGTGGTTAAATGAATAAAGGGGATTCACGCCATTTAATGGTTTGACGTGTCGTTAGTCCTGCCTCCGCTACTTGTCCATTGGATGAAAAGAAAAAGAGAGAAATAAAATAAAATTTTTATTTTATTAATCTATTAAATGTACAAAATTTAACATCTTATCTTGACATATTGTGGTTGAAGTGATGCCTCCCATAAGCGTATCATGGTGTTAATTATTCAACGTTGCCTTCAAATATTTAATCCAAGCACTTGTTCAAATGATCGAAAACGCCGCCTGCACGTTTACTAAACGTACATAAAAAAGTTTAGAAATTAATTCCAAGCACACCAGGCCTCGCAATCACACACTATGAATTTTAACTGACCCATAATAATTCTATAAAATTAATAAAAATTACATGGAAAATCTTGGTCATTACCACATATGTGAAAAACAATGTTGTTTTCAACTAAAATAATGATTTTACTATATAATTTTCAGTAAATTAGTTATAAAATATAATACGTAAACCATATATGGAAAGATATATATTATTAATATTCATGTATAGATTACTGATAAAATAATTTTTATTATTCTTGAATATTATAATCCTAAGAAGGAATTTTTTCCTGAGGTAAGTCATTTTCCATTAATTTTGTGATATTATATTTTTATACACCAATATTCATTCATATATTTTATATACTACCTGAATTAAATGTTTTAATGTTATTAATTTAATTTTAGAGGTATTTAAATTTTAATTTTATGTTATATATTCATGGGTCATAAGATTCAAAAGCTACTAATGTTGTAATGGGTTATTTCTCAATCTCATTAGTATTCGGGATTGTTTTTGTTAGAGTGTCCACTGTGATTATTATTTAATATTATTATATAAATCAATATCCCTAGTTTTCCCCTATTTATATTTCTTGAAAATATAAGTTTTCTATTTATTTTTCACAAATTATTCACTCGAGAGTCCAAAATTAAATTCTCAATGATTGTCATCTTTATTTATCTCCTTGGCCAAAAAAAATTGTCGTCCATTACCATGATTTCCAAACAAGTTTTAAAAAAATTATTTCCTATTCCATTAAAATTTATTAAATTAATTTTTACCCAAGGATAAATTCAAAAAAAATTATTTAAAATCTATATTATTTTCATTTTCTAAACATGATAATTTTAAAAATATTAATAAAATGAGAGAGGAGTTATTTAACTTATACAAAATGAATATAATTTATTATACTCATGGCCACTCAATTTATTGAAGGGACCTTTTAAACTTTTCTATGGACCCTTTGAATGATTATTTTCCCCTAGTTATCTAGAATAGAGTAGTTACTAAAATTGATTTACAATGTAAAATAATTGTATTTTCCCAAATAATGTTTTAATGAAATCCATGTGGCATTTATATTAATCAACTACAGAAACACTAGTTTTCCATATACACCAATTGGTAGATATTATATTGATACCATCAGTATAATTTTTCATGATTGTTTATGATTAGTTGGACTAAGGGTGTGTAATTTTTATTCTATTCTCCACATTACTTTTGGTGGTTTCTAATTTTGTTTATTGATTGGGGAAATTAGAAACATTTCATAAGATAGTATTCCAATACATATATCTATGTTGATTTTTATTCACCCCATTCTCATAATAAATTATTTGTGAATAGTATGTGAATGGAGCGGCCTGATATATAACCTCAATGCATTCCTAGGTTTCAAGAGACTAACTATACTGATTTTTGAGGAAGGCCTTACAAATTTATATTGATTTATTAGCATAAGGCCTTGATGGTATTGTCATATTTCATGGGATAAGTCATTGACGGTATGTTTTAGATATCCATCATTATGCATTCGAAAATTATGAAATCATTTAATGATTTCAATTGTATTATTTTATTTTCTATAATATACATGGATAAGTTTCTAGAACATGTATTTATTTATATGGAAATATTTGAGAATATTTTATTCTTCCTATATTTTTATTCCCTTATTTGATTATGTTATAAGCTAACTCTTACTGTGGATCTAAGATCACCCATTTCATATATTTCATTTTTTGAGGATTCCTGAATATGGAATAATATTTTAATTCAGAAATAAGAAAAGGGGAATAATAGTATTCTAATGAAAATACTATGCTACATTGTATGTGTTTAAATTTAATGTGAAGTGAAATTATGTTTCTAGAATTACCATCCGACTAAACTACTTATCAATATATCATACTGTTTCTTCTATATAGTTTCAATGTTATAAAGTATCAATAGAATTTGGGCTTCTATGATTTGGGTCCTTAAAAGTATTATCACAACATGATTTGTATAATACATGGTAACATGATTTAGGAAAATATAAATTAGGATGTATAATCATAATAGTA
The DNA here is from genome assembly GCA_963277665.1 of Viscum album. Taxonomy (NCBI): domain Eukaryota; kingdom Viridiplantae; phylum Streptophyta; class Magnoliopsida; order Santalales; family Viscaceae; genus Viscum; species Viscum album. The sequence goes on along the minus strand of CAUJRU010000448.1, from coordinate 255,966 downwards.
GAATTGAAAATATCTCTAAGTATGTGATAATATCCTAAACTTTTTTTATGGAATAGATTAGTTGGTTCCCAACTCTGATGATTATTTATCATGCAATACTTTTTGGTTTCAGTAAGTGGCCTAAAATTGCCAGAATATTGTCAACACTCAATGTGATACACAATGTTGATATTATGAGAAACAAGTTGGATAATTACTTGAGTTAATGCTATTTTTATTTTTCAAAATTAGTAAAAAATGGTATATTAATAATGACATTGAGCATAACCAACTCTCATACTCACCAAATAAGTGAATGATATATTCCACTGAGAGCTCATGTGGTGGAGAATATGGAGGAACGAATTCTCAATTTCATTGATGTTAAAAATCTGAAAAGGTACACCCTCAATAATGTCACATAGGAATAAGAATATGTTTTTATGTTGAATGTAAGGTAATATATCAAAAAATTATTGTGGAAAACTAAATATTTATGTGGAGGGAAACAAATTTCATTAAAATAACCATTTAAAATTTAATCCCACATTTTTGTAGAATATGGTATGTAACTAAGATGATTCTTTATTCTAAGGTTTAACTCCAATAACAAATAAATAAATTTATTGTGTCAATAATTAATGTTTAAGGGTTGAAGTTTTTATACTCTATGGAATGAGAATTATATTATAGATTAAGTATTTAGGATATAAAAAACCTGAAATATCTATTTAATGTTCCATAATAGATATCTTTTATAGATATTAAAACATATGTTCATATTTACCAATAACGAATAAAATTATTATTTTTTAAATGTCTTGATAAAAATTGAGGGTATTGTTTTTTTGGCCTTGAAATATGATTAGGATTTGATGAAAAATCAATATGGTTCATCCGTGAAAATAATTATTATATTTATGAAAATAGAATTTTATATTATTTTAGGATCATGGAATGTCATAAATTTTTAATAATACATGTTTTTATATGTATATGTGGTTAAAATAAGATTTATGGATACCATCATGGAGTTTTATGTTTGATTTATTCATTAGTTTAAATTCACAGATACCCATGTAGCGGTTTTAACTGATGAGATTTTAAGATGACTAATTAATATTCTAGGATATGTCTTCCTATATAGTGGATTATGTTGAACCTAGGGTTAGTGAGGAAGAATATTTTATACAAAATATAATATTTTTTTGACGATGTTTATCACATTTTAGGTAATTTAATATGAATATATTTAATGATTCAATGGTAAAATAAAAACTTGTAGGTTGGGAGATAACATGCGGCATCTGACATGGCTATGGGTATTGAACCAAATATTGAATGGTGATAATGGTTTAGCACCTACAACTAGACTATATGTGATATCTAGGTTAGTATGGACTTTTTTTCTAAAATAATATTTTAGTAAATGGATATTTTGATTTTGGGAATGCGTAATTTTTTATATATATAAACAAGGTATTTGAAATGGAATATTTTATTACGTGAGTAATGATATTTCAAAGAATGAGGAATTTTTTTTGAACCTTATATAATTATGTTGCACCTAATATTTTCAGATTTTAATAGAGGATTAAATTTTGAAAAATTCATGGGATGTATACATAATCCTAATGTGTCACTTTGGTGAAACATGTTTATTATGTAAATGATAAGTATACTTTGGATATTTTTATGATTATAATTTTTACATTTTGGTTATATGAATTTATGAGTGAATAATTTTGTTTAATGATAAATGTCGAATTAATATTATTGTAATATGTTATCAAATCCAAATGATTTTTTATTTTAAACATTGTTGATATATATTAATGAATTATGGGGTTAGATATTTTTTATAACCAGGAAAGTCTGAACCAGGCATAAACCTGGCCCCGCAAATTTATTAAAAGAAAAGTACAGAAAAAAGACGGTTTAAGGGGTATCCGGTTCCCGAAGACCGCGAATTCAAATTTCAAAAACTAAACATCATCATCACCCTTCAAATCGATTCACGTGCCTGCCTCGAAGCGGACGCCCATCGCATCGGCGTCAGATCCATCCGCCTCCCATCATCACAGCGCCGGAAAGCCAATCTCGCCGTCGTCACACCGGGGTCAACTCCAGTTCAGATCACTGGTGTGCCCATCCCGGAGCCCGTCGTTGCCGAAGTAACACCATCCTCCCCTCCTCTATCCTCAACGAGACCGCATCCCTCAACCACCTGCTCAGAAACCGGTCGGAAACACCATTTCACCAGAAAACAGCCACGTTCATAAACCAAAACCCATCCATTTTCATCTGTGAAACCAAAAAACACTCGCAAAGAAGATTGCGAGAGGGTGAATATCACCAGCAAACCAGAAATCACTCAAAAAAGAAAATCAAAACGAACCAAAAAACCCTAAAACGAGAATTATATCACCTTTTTCTAACCACTTTTGTTTTTTTTATAGAAAGATGGTAGGAATAAATTTTTATCCTTTAATAGATTATTCTGAACCATTATAATGTTATTTTTACTAAATAAGGAATTAATAATCCATATTGGACATTCATTTCCATTATTATGAACTATAGTACATGTTAGTTGAAGAAAAATAAAATTATAGACGATTTATTATGAAATTGAAGGATATAAGGAATCTATATTTCTTTATTTTGTTAGTATTTTTGTTAAACGAATACTTCAACTCTAAGATATGATTTGAAAACAAATATATTATCCCATTAGAATCATTTATCATGAATTACTACTCCTTTCACCAGTAACATATTTATGGATTTATGTTTTATAAATTTACCTTCATGATGTTTTCTAGCACCCAATATTATTCCATGAATATTAGTTTTCACTTCCGTGTCCAAATTTTCACTTCCCACAAATGTTCTCCTATTAGGAAACCTAGTTTTGTGTTATTCTTAATGACCATTGTATTTCCCTTTCCCTATTTTCCAAATATGTTTTTTATTAACTCATTTCATGATCTTGAACTAACTTGTTGTACTTTTCAAAGGACAAACAATGAAAAAATTATTATTTCAATGAAAATATTTTTTAAAAGGGGATAGTGTAACACCCCAATATTATTTAAGAACACTATATTTGACAACATACACAACACAGAACAATGAATATAAATAATCCATAATATAGTATAATATTATATCCATATTTGTAATTTTTTCAGCATAAATAGGAATAATTAAATTATTAAAAAAATATTATTTAAAAATTATTCAAATAAATTAATTAGTTATAAAATAATTATATATTACTATCAAAATACATTGATTATAAAATAATTTTTTTTGGAAGGCTTTCGTAGTGGACATATTTTTTTTATCATAAAATTTTAAATTTAAAACTATTAGTGACATATTGTAATGTTATAAATATTTTATATATCAAAACATATTTTTTAACATTAATATAATATTTTTTCAATCATGGTAAAAGAATTTATATAGTTTTATTCATATAATTTAATTTTCAAAATTTTATTTTTCTGTTGATTTCTGTTACAATTTTAAAATTAATTTCTTCTAGTATTTAAACTTTAATGGGGCAAAATGGATTAAAAAATTGGATTCAATAAGTTCATATTTTTAAAATATACCCCTTTAATTTTTTGGTAAACAATAATTATAACTAATCAAAAAATTTCTCCTAAAAATGGGTAAATTAGTTTTTTCACGGATAAAACATAGTGATAAAGTCATAATATTTAATATATATAATTATTTTATTAATTTAATTTGACCCTTGTCACATTAGGATCAAAAATAAATTTTCTCAATCGAAATTTATCACTAAAAATGAAAAATATAATAATTAAATCCAAGAAAGATAAAAAATTTCACACTATTATTTATAAATATAACATATGATTCCAAATTGGGACTAAATAATGTTAGGAAAAAATAAAAAAAAAATTTAATGATATTAATGAGTTTATTTTAATGTTATAAATTAGTTTTTATTTTTTATTAATTATATAATTACCATAATAAATGATTTCAAAAATAATTATTGTATTATAAATGAAACGGGTTGTTGTGTTACCCTAATTTTAAAGAAGAATGTTATATATTATTTGTTTTTTAAAAAAATATATTACCGTTCAGGATTTCTCTTTATGTCATTCTAGACATATTAAATGAGTAGTCTGAAAATTTATATTAATGATATTTTATGAAATTAAAATTTTAAAAAATTATTTCAAAATTTAAAAAATAATGAATGATAATAAGTATTATACTATATTAAATATGATTTCATCTCATTCCAATTTATTTTCAAATTTTTATCATTTATGTTAAATTGTAACAAATTTGGATTGAAAAAAACATTACTGTTATTAATATTAAAATAGATTATTTATATGGTTAAAGGAAAAGATAATGATTTTAAAATCACTTAAAAAATCAAAAATTTTATAGTATTATAGTATTTCTAATCCATAATACCTTATCTTCATATTCTCTGTGAACATCAAATCATTTGTACTGAAAATGGACATAATATAATTATCTATTTTTTAATTTCAAAATTCCCCCTCACCTCAATTATACAAGGGTGCCTCCTCAATTTTATAATTACAAAAAATAGAGAAACCTAGTTCAACTAATAGACAAATTTATTTCTTCTATTTTACATTGTAATGTTATAGGGGATCCTTTATTCCCAAATGAAAAACCCTATGGTCCATAAGTAGATATAGAAATGATGTTTCTATAAGGGGATGCAATCATTTATATAACTCTTTCAAATGAATTTCATCTTGATCATGTTATAAATATGGTTTAAAATTGAAAAATAATAGATAATATATCATAAATTTAATGAGATCTTTTTTGGATAATGAGATCACCAATTTCAATCTCCTTTTCATCTTATAAAACGGGGAAACATCCATCTTTCATACGTACATCTTACCATCTCCACGTAGCAGTGAAAATAATTTTTTAATCACTCCATTAAAAGAATTTTTATAAATATGGGACTAATAAATATATATTACAACTATATATAATTTTTCTTATCAAATTATAAAATCATACCTACCTTCTAACCTTCCATTATGCTGGACAATTATAACATCGATCTGATGTGTGTGTGCACTATCACTACCACGAAGCAATGTGATTCATTTTCCATTTTGGTTTCAATTGTTCTAGAATAAAGAAATATTTAGTTAATATATATTATATAACTAATATAATAAAAATTCTTTAATGATGAGTTATTATTTAACTTTCTTCCCTTCAATCTTCCAATAAATGAAAATATTATTATTTGATATATACAACATACCTTCACTATGAATAATTTAATTAATTTTTAAATCCATAAAAATTGTAGATGAATATAAAAATAAATTCACTAGGTATATATAAGATATTAATAAAGTAAATAAAAATAAATTTATTTGGGAACAAGGATCAATGTATGCAGACAAAAACAACCAAACCAAAACATATTTTAAAAATAAACTATCTATCACCTAATATATTTATGTTCCTAAATAATTGGTAATATATATCTGATAAAAGGTTATAAGTAAATAATATATGTTGTGATATATATATATATATGATTGTAGAATATATATATATATATATATAGTAGATTAAAATTTATTTTACATACAATTATTACAAATATAATACAAGTTTGACCACAGGTAAGGAACTCCAATTTATCGAAAATTATTTGATTGTTATGAAATAATATAGTATTATATTATTTATATAATTACAAATTGGCAACATATACCAGGAATATAATTATGTTCATCATATTTTTTTATTCAACTGAATTTCAAATTTCATCGTGATTATGATTCACATGATACCATAGTGGTAAGTGTTAATTTTAAAATCTCAGTTTTATTTAGGATTGTTTATTTTCAAGCGTCCAGTGGGAGTATTATGTTATCACCCAATATTAAACACAATATATATAATTACCATATGCATATTTCTAAAAAATAAAAATATTCATTTCATTTTCTTCAACATATTTACTCAAGAGACCATACATTTTATTTTATGGAAAATTTAATATACTTTTATCTTCTATTGAAAATGTTTTTCTTTCATATCATTATTTTCTAAAAAATATATTTTAAATAATTTTTTTTATTATCCTATGAATTTTTAATGTCATTATAACAACTATTTGATATCTTAAAGAATAATATAAAAATAATTGTTATGCCATTTTCTAGTAGAGGTTCACATTTTTATTTTTTACAAAAATGGGAAAGGAATGTTTTCTGTTAAAATATATAGACCGTATATAAATTCACTTCCTATTTCCTTGTCAATGATATGAACCTTTAATTTCAATATTTTATTTTTCCATACAATGAACATATTATTTATAATATTTTTATTTCTTTAATAATAGATTTTCAATATGAAAATAGTACATTACTCAAGGCATATTAATGTAATTTGTTTTTCTGTTTTACTAATAAATTAGAACAACCTTTATGTAACATATTTATCCACTATTAATAAGTTGTAATGATTACATACTTATTATTTTCTAGATAGTTTCAGAATATTGTAACTAGGGATATGAAATATTGATACCATTCCACTTATTACCTTGAATGCTTTATGATTAAATTTTATTATTGGATAAATAATAAAGATTATGTATTCTTGTTTTTCAATATAAATGATCATGGTGATAAATTATTCACAATTTAATACAAGGAATGAATTATACAAATCATTTGACCGGTGGGTCCTAATAAAGACACTCGATTAAAATCTCAGTCTCTTGTGAAAAAATAGGTTGTGTTCTAGGTGAGGCCTTACCCATTTATTTTGATGTCTTGGATCAATGCCCTCATGATGACTTTAGATTAATGACAAATTTCCTATACACTAACTTTTAGATATCAAACATTATTAATTCCATAAATTTTAAAAAACTTGCTTATTCTCATGTTATTATATTATTTGATATGATATCCATGGATATAATTATATTATGTCTTATTAATTATATAACATTATTTGATCATAATTTATTATTTCCCTATTATTCTTTCCATCCTGTATATTGATGTATTATTTCCCTTAGTTAATGTCTGACCTCACCAATTTGTTATGTGAAATTTTCCTAGGATTCCAGGATGTGTATTATGATTATAATAGTAGAATATAAAAATTGAATATTGGTGGTCATAATAAAATACTATTATATATTTTATGTTTTTGAATGTAAAGAGAGAATCATGTATTTTTCAAGTTTTCTAGGACTACTAAACAATTTTTTCCACCAAAAATTAATTTCATATATCTAATCTCAATGTAATAATTTTTCCACTGACACTATTTTACTAGGGTCGAATTCAATACAATCTTCCTAACATTTTTGAATGATTCCCATCAAAAAATTATTCTATTGAAGTTATTTCTTTAGAGGTATAATGCTTTCTTTTACTATATTAACAAAAATATTTAATTATTATATTTATATTCTTATTTTATTCATAGTGATGTATTATAATAAAAATCATATACCATAAACAAAACAAATGTATTTCACTATTTAATAAAATTATATTTATTCTATAATATTACTAAAAATAAAAATAAATCTTTCAATGGGAAAAGTAGATGACAAATAAAGAAAAAATATATAATTTGATCACATTAATCCCATAAGATTATCATACCTATGAACAAAACTATAATAGAGTAAAAAAATTATGTTTTTAATATCCATATCATAAATGATATTGAACCATGAGATAATCGAATATAATGTTAATGTATCAGAATGGTCGTGTATATATATGTGAAATATAGTCATTTAACATTAAAACTATTTGTCAATATATTTATAGGATAATTATGATTATTATATAATAGGATAGTTTGGCATTATTAAATTTTTTATGTGAGCGCATTTTATTAAAAGTTGGAATTTTTTTAAATAAAAATGTAATTTTTTGATAAATGTATCCAAAAAAAAATAATATCCTTTTGATATATTTTAAAGTTTAAAATAAATTATTCATTCATGATATAAACATATAAAATTATTCTCAAATAATGATATAATTTTTCCAAATTCCATGTAATATTTTCGACATTTGTAATTTTTATGTCGTAAAAAAATATAATTTTTAGTAATTATTATTTTATATTTAAATGTATCATATATAGAATATTATTTTGAAGAAATACATATCATTTTCACAATCATGTCATAAAAATTATCTTAGGATTATTTTTTATAATTTAATGACATTGTTTATTTTTAGTGTGAAAAGTAATTATAAAATATTTTAAAATACCATATATTTATGTTTTAACCATTATATGATCAAAATAATAATTTTTAATCCATGTTATTGGTTAATAATATATATTATTGGTAATATAATTAATTTTTATTTTTTTTTATAATCTGAAATGTAAAATGAATGAACCGATGATTTTATCACTTCTAAAAATCCATTTTTACACATTATATGTGTTTCATTTTAGAATTTTTTTATCAATTTTATAAATATTATTATTTAAAATCGTATTAAAAATTGGAATAATAATTCATAAATTAATTAACAAGAGTAACATCATTCTAATGCTTAGAAATATGTTTCTGAGGATTAAATATGATTTACAATGGTAAATGATAAATATTTTTTCCTATTATAGTTAAATGGTTGGGGCATGAAATCATAAAAAAAATGAATTTTTCATTGGCTTATCATCCTCAAATATACAATAAGACATTTTCTAATAACCCAATTAATTATAATTAATTACCAAAAAATGTTTTCCCTTAATAACAAAAGAATAATTATAATATACCTTACAACCACTTATCATCAACTATAAATTCCCACCAATTCCTACATCAAAAAAAACTCAAAATAAATTTATTATTAAACACTACTGTCTGTATAAATCTATAATTGTAATGACCTGAAAATTTGATTAATAATATGTGTCCTAAAAATTTATTTTTTACTATTTATTAATAAATAAAACTATAAAAGTATAATTGAAATGTGACCATCATGTTAAGGTTGTTATATGACCATCAGTTAATATAAAATATTTAAACTATAATAATTTTTTATGATATAATTATTTTTTATAAATATAAATGATAATGGATAATTAATGTAAAAAATAAGAGTTGATGGCCTTATCCAGCGGACCCAGGCCGTACAAAGGCCATTTTTCAGAGTATTGGATGGAGGTATCATCACTCATCCTTTCTCTGGACTAATTTTAAGTTTAACATGAACATGTTACTCTTGAACGGAATCGCCTATCGAAGAAGTTCATGTTAGAAGAAATCTCTACTCCGGAAATTTTTTTCGAGCCGCCCCAATATTTGTTTCACCATTCAACACCTTATTCTAATCTCAAATTTGGGTGTCATAATGGGTAATGTAATGAGGCCTTAGTTTCATTGTCTAACTTAATTGTATAAATAAAATTATCATTTGTTATTATAGTAAAATAACATTCATTTTTCGAATTTCAAATGTCAAAATTAATATAGGTTTAATTTCTATTTTTGAACATATATGTTCTATATTATTAATTAATATTGAAAAAATATTTTTTAAAATATTTTTTATACTTTAAATTATTGATACTGGGAATTAATTTTTTTAAATGGACATATACGATTGTGACAAGTATGAAATTTACCATTTGATAACATCAACATTGTTTTTGGTGAATAATAAATTCTGAATATTTATATCACCCATATAAATAGTAGTACAAAAAATGGAATATTAACCTCACCTAAAGAATTATAAATGTAATTTAGGAATATTTAATGGTAATATTATATAATAGTATATGTAAATAAATAATTTATAAATTATTAGTTAAGTATTAGTATTTTTTGAGTAAATAATGATTGTATTTAAAAAATTAAATTCAAATATTTAGAAAATTATTTTCATAAAACATTGATCATTTATTTATTACAAAACAATGATATTAGGTAACGGGAAATTTATATTATTTTTATAAAATGTTTTGTTTTTTTGATAATATTAAAAATACAGTTTTTGAGTTTTTAGTGTGTTTTATGACATTATAATGATATAAAATATAATTTAAAATTATTGTACACACATGAGGATTATAATATTATATGATGTTTCCCATATTGCCTTATCCATGTGCAAATACCATGGTTTTTCATATACCAATGAGGAGGTGACTTTGAAATTTAACAAAAAAACTCCCTCTATATTACTTTTAATTCCAAGCCATCCATTCATTTTCATTCATTCAAATTTGTCAGACTTGAATTTTTTCTAGTTATATTTCCCAAGAAAAATTTCCAAGGCATCCTCAAGCCCTTATGGCACTGATCCAAGTGTTTTAGAATTTACTCATCAAGGTAGGGGAATTCTAAACTTCTCATTTCTATTCATGTTCACTTTTATGTGGCATATCATTCAAATTTCCATAAAATTTTATTATATATATTTAATTAATTACCTACACTATATTATTATTATTTTTGGTATAGGGGGCCTCTATCACATAACTTTTTAATGTTTTCTAAATCCAAGTGTCATTCCTATTATGCTGCCATATTTTAATCTCGAATTTCTCCCTTCTTATCCAGAAATGATTTTATTTTATTTTGTGAATACCCAAACCACTAACATCTCCAAGGGTAATCACATGGATTTCAAAATGATATATATTAATATTGGGATTAACATACATGAATTAAACCTGCCTTTCCCATTGTTTTAAAATGTCAAAATTAACTAGTTTTTAAACACATTTTAAAAATTCACGATTTTGATAGGAAACAAATATCTTTTATTAAATATTGGTTATTTAGGAAATTTTGTTATTATGATCTACGTGGATCACATTAAATTAAATTCATATTAAGGGTGTCCCATAATATCTTTCTAATGTAATGGGTAAGGAAATTAATCTGTAGATATGACATTTTTTACGATACCTTGGTGAATAACCATGATATTTTTAGGACACCTTGGTGATGGACCTTGGAGATATACTTATTAATGTCTAAATTTAATGTTATAGACACATTTTCCTATTATTATTATTGTTAATATTATTACTATATACCTATTTATAATTTTTTATGATATTCCTTATGTTATTATAGATATCACTCAACAAAATATGTAAAATTTTCTCTTGTTTTTCACTTATTGGGCATTTTTCTCAACCTTTCATTTGATGAATGTCCCTATGTTATGAGTTGGAGTAAGTTTACTTGGCCTAAACAAAATAATAATCCTTTCATGTGGATTTTAAAAATGTAATATTTTTTCATGTGTTATGTTCCTTATTTCAATGACACTAAACTTTAAATATGTAACACCCAAAGATTTCATAGTACATTATTTTTTTCAAAGTAATTCAATAATTTTCACTACAAGCAACATTGAGTTCTAGAGCACCGTAACATACCAAACTAGACATTCAAAAGTAGTTATTAATAGTATTAACTAAATTTTTAACTTCATATAATCTTAATTATTTTATAATCCATATTATGAGTTTCTTACACATAATGTAATAGTAAATTCATTTTTCAGATAAAAGAAGTGTTTTTCAAAAAATGCAATTTTACAGACTTTTAATGGTGAATTTTTTTAAGTACAATATTTCAAACATTTATATATTCAATGTGAAAAAATAAAATTCTTCTTTAGAATCGGGACCTAAGAATATAGTTTCAATAATTTTTTTTGTGTTTTTCTGATAACATTAATATTTTAGTGAATAGTGAAAAAACTATATTTTAACTAAGAACAACATTTTTAATAAAAAAATTTATAGTGTCAAATAATACATTTTAATGGATTATATGTATAAATAGATTATATTTTTACCATTTAATCCAATTACGGTCATTGTAAGTAATTTCACTTTGAAATTGGACATAAACAAGTTTCAATCTTTTGAAAGTTATTATTTATTAAAAATATGCCTTTTGGTTCTAACAACGAATATTAAGTTTAAATTAATAAATTAAATTTCCATGTTTTGAATTTGCTTAAATAGTCTTCATTTTTGAATTCGGAATATCAAAATTATCTTGGGGTAAATTTTTGGTATGTTTTTGAAAACTTTTAAATATTGATGAATAATGAAAAACATCGCGTTATTGGTTAAAACTGACTTTTCATTTAAATATTTTTTTACTTAATTTAAATTTATAATAGGTCAAAATAGATACATAATACATATATAATATAAATGTAATTCATTGGTTTAATTTTATAATAAGTTTAGATATATAAAAATTTAATTGAAATTTTACCGACTTTTACCCACCTCGTAGAAGAATTTGCAAATATGCATAAAACATAATTTTACCACTTATGTAAATTGAATTTCAAAAATCCGAGAGACACAGTTGATATAATTAAGTCAAATGTGGTAAAATAAGAGGAAATAATTTTTGGTGAATAGTAACTTTTTTACTTTAATTTATCACAGTTAAAAGTAAATAAGGCAATTAAGGGTCAAAATGATATTATTATTACCCTAACACATGTCCTAATTCAATTGGATAAGTGTAATTCGACCAAAAACAACCTTAGAAATAAAATATGACCCTTTAGGTCCAATTGTATTAGATTAGGACATTTATTAATATTTAATTCAAAGAATAGTTAAATCTTTTAAATTCAATGTTTAATAACTAAACAATTTTTAATATAGGATTACATAGAAGATAAATTAGACAATAAATATTAATTAGAAATATAAAAACATTTCCTACATAATTTTTTTTATTTATATTTTTTAGACATTAAATAATTTAATTTATTCATGACACAATGATGATACAATAATTACCTAATTATTGAAATATTAAAATATTTGATATTATAAATATCAAAATAAATGTAATTTCAAACTTTTTATGAATTAAAATCATTTTTTAGTTTAATATGATACGTTAGGGTTTCTTATATGATTTCTTTTCAAAGTACTAATGTTGTTATAAATTTAACAAAAACAAAATATCAAATTGTTTCAAAATTGACATAAAAGTGTTTTTAAAACAAATATTATATGATTAAATGATATTTAATTCCTAAAAATATATGGTTCATCCAAAAGAGTTATATAATTAAAGGTGTATCATTAATGAACTACTTGGGGTTCTATTGAAGTTATATATTATGTTCATTAACCATATAATATAAAAATACAAAGAGACATGGTAAATGTCAATCTATTTAACTAAGAGTTAAATCTAAAAGATAAGGATAATATACGAACCCAAACCTGTATAAAACCTATTGGTTGAGTGTTTCAGATCCATCCCAACCTTATCCTTTAAATAATTAATTTTGGAGCCATTATAAAATGAAATTAATTTTATTATAAATTAATATTTCTAGATTTTCCTAAGGTGCCCTCACCCCTCTTATAAAAGGGAACTCTTCCTTCTCTTTAATTGACACAGAAAAAGCCATTTTTCTCAGCCAAACTCTACAAAAATACCCTCTAAACTATCCTCCCATAATCCTATATGGATTCCTTTAGTCATAAAACCAATTTATGGATACCTTATGATGAAATCAAAAGAAAGAACCTGAAGAAGAGGTAAATATTTCGTCACCTCTTTCAAATTCCTTTCTTCTTCCACTTTTTCATTCATTGTTGTTTCTATTAAAAAATAATAACACCAGTATATTCTATATACTGTGATGTTATTATAAATAAGGTACAATAATATTCATTATTCTATACATCCTTTGAATGACATGTCACCATAGGCGTTTACTTACGACTTACCGTCTCCATGTCGTGGTGTAATTGTTATTCAATACATTATTATTTGGATGGGTATAATAATGATGTGTAAATAATGTAAATAATAAATAATTCTTGATAATGATTCGGTATATATGATATACCATCCAATTTTATATTTTTTTTATTATCAAAAGAATGAGATTTTTGCTCGTGCGTATGTACAGATTACCTTCTCCACAAACGCGATGAGATTCATTTTCCATCATATCCATTCAAGACTAATTTTAAGTAGATGATTAATAATATTTTTTAAAGACTTAATATCATTCTTAATATGTATAAGAAACATCCTATCCCTAAAAACATTACTTACGTAACAAATCATATAAAGGAAAATGAATCAGCTAACACCTGAAACAACGATAATATAAAGATATTATTAACAAAGCAATGTTAAAATATCATATATTATATTATATTAATGTATATAATTGTTATATAATTTAATAACAATTATTTAACCATTATAAAGGAGGTTAAACTACCCTCTACCAATGAAAAGTACAAGGTAAGGGTTATTTCTACAATCTCTTCATTATCTAAGGTTATTTATACATAATTATCTAGTGGAACCTTTTTATCATCCACATCCATGTTTCTTAACAAATGTATTCCAAAAAATTATTACTATTTACTAGAATATGGTTAAACGTCATTTATAACCTCGTTTGGTTTTTTATAAAATTCTTTGAAAGGAGTCTTTCTGTCATTTTCCAAACAAGGTACCTTACGACCTTTTCGAAAAAAATAAGGTAAGAATGTTTTCTTAACTTATACGGTGGGAGCATCTATTTTCCACCGTTATAACATTGTTGAAGATTCCATTACAAACTTATAAGAATATTTTCAAATATAAATGTTTTCTATTATAATTATGTGACTTTTAAATTATTTCAAAATAGAAAGATATATTTCTCTAAAAAGGATTTGATTTCATCTATGTCAACATCATTTGATAGATTTTGAGTTTGTCTGAAGTTCATTTATTATGATACAAGACATCCATATTGTATAGCAGGTTTTGTGATATGATTGATTGTGGATGTGTTATTTCATACCATTCATGGTTTATGGATAAATTATTTACAATTTGTATGCTTGTTTTAATAATAATGTTTATGTTATGTTTAATCCTTTTCATATGAGGAATCCATTGGACTAAGTATGTGACTGGTGGAACCCACTATAGCTCCTCGATGCATCGGTCAGGATAATGAGACAAAAAATTGTCTTGGAATAATGCCTTGACAAAATATTATTTGTAGTCTTGCACCAATGCCTTGACTATTAGGCTGGCATTATGTATTCCATCATTATGGAAGTGGCTATTGATATTTAATGTGATTATTTGACTAGTAGAATATCTATGTGAGTATGTAAATGGAATTATTTTGATTTATATTTTCCATATCATGATGAAGTTTATGTTCAAAAGGCTTTTGTTTTGGTTTTATACATTTCCTTAAATGTTTATGCTTATTTATGAAAGATTTCACTATATTGTTATCCTTACCGAGAATCAGAGCTCACCCCTTTCTATGTTTTATTTTCCCTAGAATGCGAAGAATTATAGTATGACGGACCTGGAAGGATAGTCTATGGGATATCATTGTTGTCCATGGAAACAATGTTGTTGTAGTTTTCCATTTTATGATGTAATGAAATACTTAGGAATGTTACTAGTACATACAAGGCTACTAAAAAATCGGACTTCTAAGACTTGATTCCTTGTGATCTTACCAATGTTATGTAATAATGCACTGAGTCTGGGCTTCTGGGGTCAGGGTGTTACAGTTGGTATTAGAGGAAGTTTAGTACAAACCTTGGAAACTATATTTAGATAATCTCTTATTAGAGCACATTATCCTACGATAGACTATGAGAATTATTATAGAATAACTTCCTAAAATTTTGGTAATCTAGAGATTTTCTATGTTTTCCAAGAAATACATCATAGTCTGTATATGAACAGGTTGTGGCAGATCTGGCACAGATGTACCTTTGAGGAAAACCTGAAAACACCACTTTGAGCTAGAATTGAATGGGAACCGTTGCACGACAACGGGCCTTGCTGCACTTTTGGTTACGACACTCCCAGGGGATATTCTTAGGATAATTCTAATTTTCTTTAAAACCCATTAAGAAGGGTTTATGAGTATATACTTCCTCAAACAAAACATTTTTATGATTATGGATTATATCAATAAACTGTTCAATTTATGTTAACTATTTTAAATGTTTGGAATTATGAATTGCGATACATAAATTAGCCTAGTGTATGCCCTTGTTTAGATATGGCTTCCAGTAGAAGGAATTAGAACTCCAAAAATACGTATGATCCAAAGAGTAAGAAAGATAATATCTTTCATAGTATTAAGTAAACATTTAGAAGGTAAATATTATCCCATGTATTCTCAATATATAATGAAATAGTATCTTGTGTTAATATGATAAGTAATGAATTCTTTGAGTCCTATTATAATGAAGGAAAGCCAGAGAAGAAAAGAATGGTAGATAGAAAGATGGACAAAGGGAAGAAGGGAAAGAAGGATAGTCCCATATGTGATAATTGTGGAAGGTATAACCTTGGTAAATTCATGAAGTGAATGAGAGTTTTTTATGAGTGTGGTGAAAAAGGACACCAAGTACTTGATTTCAAGGATATGAAAATGGTTTCATGTGTACAATTCTTCATTTGCAAGGAGTTGGGTAACTATGCGAATCAATGTCCAAATCATCCAAGTATACCCCAATGATGCTATTGGATAATAATCATGTTATGATACTACCACGGATGAAGATGAATGACTAGTTTTCTAATTTTTTTGTTAAAATATTTTTTCATTTCGGTGTTGTATCGATGATATACCAGTTATATGAATTATGGGAATAAATAAGGATTGTACTATAGTACAATTTCATTGAGAATTTGAGATTGTATGGTTTTTTGAAAAATGACTCCACAAAAAGTTAAACATTTTTAAAATATAGGGTTGGAGGAAAGATAAACCTTAATATGGTTTTGATACTTAGGTAGTAATTTTGGAATAAGAGATTGTTGATTTGGATAAATTATATTGTATATTCAGGACAACCTTGAAACTGATTAACAGTTTGTTTCTTTCATCATTGTTGGAATATTAAAAAAATTTGGATATAAGGAATATATATTGTATTATATAATGGATATGGGAGGATGAATGCAATTAATAAGGTATTATGATAATTCAGGTTGTTACGATGTTTTAAAATAATACATGATGAAGGTGTTCACATGTTATTACATGGAAAAAAGGATCTTCATTGTGATTAACATCCTTATAATTTTTGGAATGTGAGTTTGGGTAGAGGTATTTTGGATAAGTCTAAATGTAGTAATGGATTATGTTTGAAATTGGATATTATTGTTATGGTTATTTATGGATTGTTATAAAAAGAATAACACATAGACCGTGTGGCAATCTGTTGCATCGGACAAATCTGCCGGAATCGAACCCACAATCTTAGTGCGATTGGGATTTATCACATACCACTAGACTACATGAAGTCCTTGGATTTTATAATCAAGTTTTTTAAAGGGTCTGAAATGTGAATTATAACTTCATTATTTTTGTAACCCTATATGTTTAGGATAAATATAATATTTTTTTTGAAATCTTTTGGAGTAAAAGATGAGTTTGTTGTAGGGATAAGTTGAAGCATGAAACTCTACTTATCAAGTATATATATATATATATATATATATAATTTTTTCCCTATTATTAAATGGGTAAATTAATTCTTAAACATTAGGGAAGGGATCTTAAAACCAAAAGCGTGTTATCCTAATACCTGATGTTTTTCTTGAACCGATAGTATTTTAAATCATCATAGATTGATGGATTTGAGGCCCACAATTTTACATTTGTTTGTGATTGATGACCTCAATCACTCCCTATAAATATTTATGTTTTTCCACCAATTATGTGTCTCTAATTGACACCAATGTTCTCTTAATTGAGTTCATAATTTTGTGGTGACCCTTTCATTGCCATTTTCCTATTATTAAGACTAAATTTTATTAACCCAATTTTTGTATGTGGGTTTTCCCACAAAGGTATTTTCTATTTTCAACCTTTTATTTTCAAAAAAAAATTCAAATTGTGAGGACACATTTTTTTGAAATATGGAAGAATGTAACACCCCAAGATTTCATAGTATGTTATTTCTTCAAAATAATTCAGTAACTTGCACTACACGTAACACCGAGTTCTAGCGCACCATTACTTACCAAACTGGCCGTTCAAAAGCGGTTATGAATAGTATTAACTAAATTTTGAACTTTACATAAAATTTATAATTTTAGAATACATATTATGAGTTTTATAGACATAATATAAGAATAAATTCATTTTTTTCAGATAAAAAAGTATTTTTTAAAAATGCATTTTTACCGCTTTTTAATGGAAACCCATTTTTAAATACAATATTGAAACTTTTATATATTCAATTTGAAAAAATACAATTCTTCTATAGAATCGGGACATGAAAATTTAGGTTCATGAAATTTTTGGTGTTTTTCTGATAACTTTCATATTTGTGTGAATAGTGAAAAATACTATATTTTTACTTAAAACAATTTTTTAATCAAAATAATTTATAGCGTTAAAATATAAATTTAAATGGTTTGGAAGTATAAATAGATTATATTTTTACCATTTAATCCAATTTTGGTAATTTTAAGTAATTTCACTATCAAATTGGACGTAAATAACTGTCAATCTTTTTATAGTAATTATTTCCTAAAAATAGGCTTGTTGGTTTTGACAACGCGAATTAATTTTAAAAAAATAAATTAAATTTCTATGTTTTTAATTTGGTAAAATAGACTTCATTTTTTAATTCAGAATATGAAAATTAGCTTTGGGTGAGTTTTTGGTATGTTTCTGAAAACATTAAATTTTTGCTGAATAGTGAAAACACTGCGTTATTGGTTTAAACCAACTTTTCATTTAAATAAATATATATATCATTTAAATTTATTTTAGGTCAAAATATACACATAATACCGATATAAGTTAAATGTACTTCATTATAGTTATCTTATTAATATTTATATATATATAAATTTTAATGAAATTTTACCGTCTTTTACCCACCTTCTAGGAGCATTTCCAAATTTTCATAAAACATAATTTTGCAAATTCTGTTAATTGAATTTCAAAAATCTGAGAGACACTATTGATATCAGTACACTTCAAGAAAACCGCCACTAAACGGAAAAAAATTTTATTTATTTTTTTATTTTTATTTTTTTAATTTTATTTGAGGATTAGCGGCGATTTTATAAAAACCCGCCGCGAAATAGCGGCGGTTTCGGTAAAACCGCCGCGAAATGAAATGAAAAAATAAAAAAACGTGAGAAACCCCGAAATCACTAAAACGACCATAAGTTTTGATCCGGGCGTCCGTTGAAGTGCCACGACCAGTCAAATCGAAGC
Source organism: Viscum album (assembly GCA_963277665.1). Lineage (NCBI taxonomy): Eukaryota > Viridiplantae > Streptophyta > Magnoliopsida > Santalales > Viscaceae > Viscum > Viscum album. Next base: position 236,668 of record CAUJRU010000448.1, on the reverse strand, counting down.
TCATAAAGAGATATAGAGGCACATATGATCAAAACCGTGAGACATTCTAAGGTGTGGCAGATAGTAGAGTTATAAGAAAGTTGAAAAAAGTTCTCCAACTTCAAACGACCTTATCTTTCGCTCCGGGTGTCTGTTTGGGCTCTACCACATATCAAATCGAAGACAGCGAAGAGAGATACCCACCAAATCGGCACAAGGAAGATTTTTTCGTGTTTTTCAACACAAAAAACCCCTTAGAAGGCCTCCAAACCCCCATTTCCATCACGGGTGTCCCGTCGAACTTGTCTTCAAATGGACCTAACTTTCGATCCGCGCATCAGTTCATCCTCCTCCACCTGCCAGATCATAGCTCGTTCCATGAGATTCGGTTTGACTGGTCGCGGCACCCACATTCACTCCTAGATCATATGTTATGGCCTTTTTAGTGGGTATCGGGTTTGTTATGTTTTTCTATGCCATGTTTCTAGCACTCGTTCCCTGTCAGCTTTTTTTTAAATGGTCGTAACTTTTGATCCGCCTGTCCATTCGAACTCTTTCACCTTTCAGGTCGAAGATCATTTCAGGATCTTTGATTTGACACATCGCGGATCTAAAATGGACTCTCAGATCATAAGTTATCTCCGTTAATGTGAGTCCAATATTTTTGTCTCTTTATGACCGTTTTGACGGGTTTTAACTGTTGCTCCATTTATTACTGTTTATTTGGTTTTCCATGATTTGTTATCTTTATCAATGGTTTTTTTGTGGGTTATTATGATGATTATGTTGAATTATTGAGGAGTTTTCCAGAGTTTTCACGAGTTTTTATGCGTTCTCATTCTTTCTAATGCCTCATTCTTCATATGTTTTTTCATCCTTTTTCATGCGTTTTCATGATTTTTAATCCCTTATCACGTCTTTTCATACTTTTTCATGTGTTTCCTTTATTGTTTACTATTTATAATATACTTTAATTTATTTGTTATCTATTATTTGTAACTGGTTATTTATTATTTGTTATTAATTATTTATTATTTATTATTTTTAATTATTAATTATTTATGTTTATTTATTAATTATTATTTATTATTTATATTTATTTATTAGTTATTATTTATTAGTTATTAGTTATTATTTATTATTTATTGTTTATATTTATTTATTATTTATATTTATTTATTATTTATTATTTATTATTTATTATTTATATTTATTTATTATTTATTATTTATATTTATTTATTATTTTTTATTTATATTTATTTATTATTTATTATTTATTATTTATTATTTATTATTTATATTTATTTATTGTTTTTTATTCATTATTTTTTTTATTTATATTTATTTATTAGTAATTATTTATTAGTTATTAGTTATTATTTATTATTTATTATTTATTATTTATATTTATTTATTATTTATTATTTATTATTTATATTTATTTATTATTTAATATTTATATTTATTTATTATTTATTATTTATATTTATTTATTTTTTATTTTTTATTATTTATTATTTATATTTATTTATTATTTATTATTTATATATATTTATTATTTATATTTATTTATTATTTATTAATTATTATTTATTATTTATATTTATTTATTATTTATTATTTATATTTATTTATTATTTATTATTTATAATATTTTATTTAATATTTATATTTATTTATTTAATATTTATTATTTATTATTTAATATTTATTATTTAATATTTATCATTTATTATTCATTATTCATTATTGATTATTTATTATTAATTATTGATTATTTATTATTTATATCTATTATTTATTATTTATTATTTATTATTTATTATATATATCTACTATGTATTTATTATTTATTATTTATTATTTATTATGTATTATGTATTATTTATTATTTATTATTTATTATTTATTATTTATCATTATTTATTATTTATTATTTATTATTTATTATTTATTATTTATTATTTATTATTTATTTTTATTTTTTATTTTTATTTATTTATTAGATATTATTTATATTTATTTATTATTTATTATTTATATTTATTTATTATTTATTATTTATATTTATTTATTATTTATTATTTATTATTTATTATTTATTATTTCTTATATATATTTATTTATTATGTATATTTATTTATTATTTATTATTTATTATTTATTATTTATATTTATTTATTATTTATTATTTATTTATTATTTATTATTTATTATTTATATTTATTTATTAGTTATTATTTATTATTTATTATTTATTATTTATATTTATATATTATTTATTATTTATATTTATTTATTATCTATTATTTATTATTTATATTTATTTATTATTTATTATTTTTTAATTTTTAATTTTTATTTATATTTAATTATTTAATATTTAATATTTAATATTTAATATTTATTATTTATTATTTATTATTCATTATTGATTATTGATTATTGATTATTGATTATTGATTATTGATTATTGATTATTTATTATTGATTATTTATTATTTGTATCTATTATTTATTATTTATTATTTATTATTTATTATTTATTAGTTATTATATATATTTATTATGTATTTATTATTTATTATTTATTATTTATATTTATTTATTATTTATTATTTATTATTTATTATTTATTATTTATATCTATTATTTATTATTTATTATTTATTATTTATTATTTATTATTTTCTATTTTTCTTTATTTATTATTTATTATTTATTATTTATATTTATTTATTATTTATTATTTATATTTATTTATTATTTATTATTTATTATTTATATTTATTATTATTTATTATTTATTATTTATTATTTATTATTTATTATTTATATTTATTTATTATTTATTATTTATTATGTTTTATTTATTATTTATATTTATTTATTAGCTATTATTTATTATTTATTATTTATTATTTATTATTTATTATTTATTATTTATTATTTATTATTTATTATTTATATTAATTTATTATTTATATTCATTTATTATTTATTATTTATTATTTATATTTATTAATTATTTATTATTAATATTTATTTATTATTTATTATTTATTATTATTTATTTATTATTAATATTTATTTATTTAATATTTATTATTTATTATTTATTATTTATTATTTAATATTTATTATTGATTGTTGAATATTGAATATTGATTATTGATTATTTATTATTTATTATTTATTATTTATTATTTATTATTTATTATTTATATCTACTATTTATTATTTATTATTTATTATTTATTATTTAATATTTATTATTCATTATTTATTATTGATTATTGATTATTGATTATTGATTATTTATTATTTATTATTTATATCTATTATTTATTATTTATTATTTATTATTTATATCTATTATGTATTTATAATTTATTATTCATTATTTATTATTTATTATTTGTTATTTATTATTTATTATTTATTATTTATTATTTATTATTTATATCTACTATGTATTTATTATTTATTATTTATTATTTACTTTTATTATTTAATATTTATTATTTATTATTTATTATTTATTGTTTATTGTTTATTGTTTAATATTTATTATTTATTATTTATTATTTATTATTTATTATTTATTATTTATTATTTATTATTTATTATTTATTATTTATTATTTCTATTTATTTATTATTTCTTATTTATATTTATTTTTTATTTCTTATTTATATTTATTTATTATTTATTATTTATTATTTATTAGTTATTATTTATATTTATTTATTATTTTTCATTTATTATTTATTATTTATATTTATTTATTATTTATATTTATTTATTATTTATTATTTATTATTTATTATTTATATTTATTTATTATTTATTATTTATATTTATTTATTATTTATTATTTATTATTTATTTATTTATTTATTTATTTTTTATTTTTTATTATTTATAGTTTATATTTATTTATTATTAATTATTTATATTTATTTATTATTGATTATTGATTATTGATTATTGATTATTTATATTTATTTATTATTTGTTATTTATTATTTATTATTTATTATTTATATTTATTTATTTAATATTTAATATTTAATATTTATTATTTATTATTTAATATTCATTATTGAGTATTGATTATTGATTATTGATTATTTATTATTTATTATTTATTATTTATTATTTATTATTTATTATTTATTATTTACATATATTTTTTATTTTTTATTTTTTATTTTTTATTTAATATTTATATTTATTTATTAGTTATTATTTTTTAGTTATTATTTATTATTTATATTTATTTATTATTTATTATTTATATTTATTTATGATTTATGATTTATATTTATTTATTATTTTTTATTTTTTATTTTTTATTTTTTAATTTTTAATTTTTATATTTATTTAATCAATATTTAATATTTAATATTTATTATTTAACATTTATTATTCATTATTGATTATTGATTATTGATTATTGATTATTGATTATTGATTATTGATTATTGATTATTTATTATTTATATCTATTATTTAATATTTATTATTTATTATTTAATATTTATTATTTATTATTTATTTATTTATTATTTATATTTACATTTATTTATTATTTATTATTTATTATTTATTATTTATTATTTATAATTTATAATTTATAATTTATTATTTATAATTTATAATTTATAATTTATTATTTATTATTTATTTATATTTATTTATTATTTGTTATTTATATTTATTTATTATTTATTATTATCGAGTTATATCTATTGTTTATATATTATTTGTTTTTTTCAATTAATATATATAAGTATGTTAAATTCTGTTTATTAACCACATGACGAGCTTGCTGGAGTGGTAAAGTCACGAAATTAATTAAATAAAATAAATACGAAATAAAATAAATAAAATAAAAAATACGAAAAATAAATAAATAAATAAATAAATACGAAAAATAAATAAATAAAATAAATAAAATAAATAAATAAAATAAAATAAATAAATAAATAAATAAAATAAATAAATAGATAAAATAAATAGATAAAATAAATAAATAGATAAAATAAATAGATAAAATAAATAGATAAAATAATTAGATTAAATAATTAGATAAAATAAATAGATAAAATAAATAGATAAAATAAATAGATAAAATATATAGCTAAAATAAATAGATAAAATAAATAGATAAAATAAATAGATAAAATAAATAAATAAATAAATACGAAAAATAAATAAATAAATAAATAAATACGATAAGTAAATACATAAATAAATAAATACGAAAAATAAATAAATAAAATAAATACGAAATAAATATGAAAAATAAATATATAAATAAATATATATATAAATAAATAAATATATAAATAAATATATAAATAAATATATAAATATATAAATAAATAAATATATAAATGAATAAATAAATAAATAAATAAATAAATAAATAAATAAATATATAAATAAATATATAAATAAAAATATAAATATATAAATAAATAAATATATATATATATATATATATAATAAAAAAATAACAAAAATAACAAAAAAAAATAAAAAAATAAAAAAATCGCCGCTAAAAAACCACCGTGAAACGTTATGCGACGATTTTGAAAACTGCCACGAATAGTTTCCCGACGCATGATTTAGCTATGGGTGTCCAGACCCGACCCAACCCAACCGACCCAACCCGACCCGACCGGGTGGGGTCGGGTTGGGTCAGGTTCAAAAAACTATTCCACGGGTTGGGTCGGGTTGAGTCATAATTTGGTCGGGTTGGGTCGGGTCACGAGTTGGGAAAAAATAACCCAACCCGACCCAACCAACCCGATAGCCACCTGCATTGTGTCGACTTCCCGAGCCGATATTCCTCTCGCACGACCCTTTCTCGTCAGACTTCACTCCATTTACTCCCTCCCCCCAAACCCGAGGCCCTTTCGATCGCCTTCCTCCTTGCCTACATACTACACCCATGCCAACCAACCATCCAGCTCAGCCGATGTTGTCAATACCGCACATCACCCCCGCCTCTACTATTGTATCTGCATAGCCTTCCCTACTGTTCAATGTCTCTTCCACCTCATCTAAGGGCCACCACTCAACCGCACTAACCCTAAGGCCATCGCCTCACTGCCGCCTTCCTCCTCCATCTCGACTACAACTATGACACAAGATCTACCAGAGAGGGGAGATATTTTTTCTCCAGATCCAAGATGAGTGCTGGGGTTTCAACCCAGGAATCCGACCATAGAGGATTAGGAAACGATTGATTTCGATCGAGAGTGGAACCAAACCTAGAAGCATTGTAATTTTATGATAGTGGGGATCAATTATTTATTTTCACATCATTCTAAAAAAAATTCTTTCATTTTTTTAGGTGAAGCGCTGGAATTTTTTCGAGCATGGAACATAACTAAGAAGTGCTGGATTTTTTCGAGCGTAGCAATTGATTTCGTTCGAGCATTTAAGAGAACTTAGAACTGTTAGAATTATTAATTTTTTTCATCTTTCTACTGGTTTTTTCATGGTGTGTTTTCGACAATGGGTGTATGGAAGTGAGATTGCTACTTGGAGGCGAAGAAGATTGGGGAGGATTCTCATAAAACCATCACCACGATTGTTGTCGCCATCATTAGCACCCACCTTCCTCTAATGATGGATACTCCACTACCACAATTTTTAATAATATTGATTGCAGGACTTGGAGGCATAGGGAGGAATCTCCTTCTTTGGTGGAGGGGATATCGGTTACACAGGGTCGAAGAGGAGATGTCCTGCGAGATATCCCGAAACAATCGATTTTTTCCCGATAAACCCATAAACCCGACCCGACCCAACCCGATTCAGTACGAGTTGGGTTGGGTTGGGTCCGAGCTAAAAAACATGCCTGACCCGACCCAACCCGACCCGACCACTTTTGATCGGGTCGGGTCCAAAAACCCCATCAACCCGACCCAACCCGACCCATGGACACCCCTAGATTTAGCGACGATTATTCAAAACCACCGCCAATCGATTAGGGGCGGTTTAAACCGCAGCTAAATGACTTTTTTGCCATAGTGGTATGTAAAATTTGGTTCAATTAGATGAAAATAATTTTTGGTGAATAATAACTTTTAACATTTATTTACCACGATTAAAAGTAAATAGGGTAATTAAAGGTAAAAATGATATTATTATTACCCTAACACACATCCTAATTCTACTGGATAAGTGTAATTCGACCAAAAATAACCTTAGGAATAACATATGATCCTTTTGGTCCACATGGATTAGATTCAGTCATTTATTATCTTTTATTTAAAAAAAGAGTTAAAAGTGTTAAATTCAATGATTAATAACTAAAACATTTTTAATATAGGGTTACACATAAGATAAGTTCAACTATAAATATTCTTTAGAAAGATAAGAAGATTTCCTACATAATGGGATGTTATTTATATTTTTTAAGAATTAAATAATTTATTTTATATATGACACAATGATGATGCAGTAATTACATAATTAATGAGAAATTAAAATATTTGTAATTATAAATATCCAAATAATTGTAATTTGATATTTTTTATGAATTAAACTAATTTTATAGGTTAATTAGATATTTTAGGGTTGTATTGATGAAATTTTTTAGAAGTAATAATACTGTTATGAATTTAGAAAAAACAAAATAACAAATAGTGTCAAAATTGAAAAATAAGAGTTTTTAAAAACAATATTATATTATTAAATGCTATTCTGTTCCTAAAAATCTATGGTTTAACCAAAAGGCCTATATAATGATAGGAGTATCATTAATTAACCTCTTGGGGTTCTCTTAAAAGTATATAGTAATTTTTTTAACCATATAATATAACAATAAAAGAAGATATGGTAAATTTCACACTATTTAATTAAGAGTTAAATATAAAAGCTAAGGTTAATATAGTGACCCTAACATATCTAAAACATATTGGTTGAGTGTTTTTCGACCCATCCCCACCTTATAATTTAAATAATTAATTTTGGATTCAATAGAAACCGTAAAGTATTTTATTATAAAATAATATTTCTAGTTTTTCCTAAGGTTCCCCTCACCACTCTTATAAAACGACACTCTCCATTCTCTCTAATTAACACCTCCAAATCCATTTGGCTCAACCATACCATGCCCAAATACCCACTAAAATATCCTCCCTTAATTTTAAAGGCCTTCATTTAGTCATAAAGTCACCCAATGGATCCCTTTTGATCAAATCAAAATGAAGAACCCGAAGAAGAGGTAAATATTTCATCACCTCTTTCAAGTTCCTTTATTCTTCCACTTCTTCTTTCATAGTTGTTTCCATTCTGAAATAATAGCTCTAGTATCTTCTATATACTGTGATGTTATTATAAATATGGTACAACCATATTCATTATTATATCCATCCTTGGAACAACATGTCACCATACGTGCGTACGTACAATTTACCGTCTCCACATCGTGGTGTAATTGTTATTCCATTCATTATTATTTGGATGGGAATAATGATGATGTGTAATTGATGTAAATAATTAATATTACATGATAATGATTTTTTTATATTATATACCCTCCAATTATATGTTAGTTTATTATCTAAAAAATGATATTGTCACTCGTGCATAGGTACGGATTATCGTCTCCACGAACGCGATGAGATTCATTCCCCATTGTATCCATTCAAGAACAATTTTCATTAGATTGTTAAAAATAATGTTTAAAGACATAATCACATTCTTAATATGAATAAGATACATCCTATCCATAACAAACATTACTTACGTAACAAAGCATATAATGGAAAACGAATCAGTTAACACTCGAAACGACAATAATACTAAGATATTATTAAAAAAGCAATGTTAAAAGATAATATATGATATCATATTAAAGACTACAATAATTTTATAATTTAATATCAATTATTTGACCATTATACAAGAGGTTAACCTACCCATTTCCAAATAAAAGTACAATGTAAGGGTTAATTATACAATCTATTCATTATCTAAGGTTGTTTATACGTAATTATCAACTGGGACCTTTTTATCATCCACATCCATGTTTCTTAAAAAAATTTTGCAAAACATTTTTACTATTTACTAGACTATGGTGTAAATTCATTTATACCATTTCTTAACTTTTTATAAAATGGTCTAAAAGAAATATTTATGTTGTTTTCAAAACAAGGTACCTTATGACCTTTTTGACAAAATTAAGGTAAGAATGTTTTTTTAACTTATAAGGTAGGTGTAGCTATTTTTCACCATTATAACATCATCGAAGCTTCCCATACAAGCCTATAAGAATACATTCAAATATAAAGTTTTTCTTTTATAATTAAGTGACTTGTAAATGATTTCAAAATAGAAAGTGATATTTCTCTAAAAAGGTTTTGATTTAATCTATGTCAACATCCTTTGATGGATTTTTAGTTTGTTTGATCATGATTTATTATGATACAAAATATCCATATTCTATTGAAGGTTTTGTGATATGTTTGACTATGGATGTGTTATTTTATACCATTCATGATTTATGGATAATGTATTGACATTTCATATGCTAGTTTTAATACGAATGTTTATGTTATGTTTAAAACTTTTCATATGAGGAATTCATTGAGCTTAGTAAGTGACGGGTGAAGCCTGCTATAGTTTCTCGATGCATCGGTAGGTCTCATGAGACAAGCTAGTTTCTGGGCACAATGCCGTGATAAAATCATAATCGTAGTCTGGGCATGAGGCCTTGACTATGTGGTTATGAAAGTCTGGCATTATGCATTCCATCGTTATGAAAGTGGCTATTGATATTGCATGATATTATTCGACTAGTAGAACATCCATGTGAGTAAGTTAATGGAATTATTTTGATTTATATTTTCCATATCATGATGAGGTTTTTGTTTAAAAGGCTTTTGTTATAATTTTATAGATTTCCTTAAATGTTTATTGATATTTATGAAACATTCCCCTATATTGTTATCCTTACTGAGCGTCTGAGCTCATCCCTTTTTATGTTTTATTTTTCCTAGGTTGCGAAGAAATATATTATGACTTACCTACTGTGATAGTCTATGGGATTTCAGTGTTGTCCATGTAAAAAATGTTGTTGTAGTTTTCCATTTAATGATGTAATCCTTATTAATGTATCTAGTACTTCCAGGGATACTAAACTAATTGGTCTTCCATGACTTGATTCCTTCTGATCATGCCAATGTTATGTAATAATGTGCTGACTCTGGGTTTCAGGGGTCAAGGTGTTAGAAATATCCTATTATTGTAAAATGTAATGAAAAGTGATTTAACAAAAAAGAGGATTGCCATACTAAATTCCTCTCATGAATTTCCAAGGAGTTTATGGTTCCACTATCAATATTTAAGGTGAATACACTTTATTCAAGGGTCATCAATCATTTATTTGAACTTTTTAATTGCAATACTTCTTTATAATGTCATTATATTTTTTTTAAAAATTTAGAAAAATAAGTTTATTTATTTGTTATTATAATTATTTTGATGTATTTTTTATGATGGTTTATTTATTCACCACCCTTGTTATAACATTCACCTTAATCGTTATAATTCTTAAACATTCTCATAAACATGAAACTGCAATTTTTTGTATGTTATGATTGTATGGTTTACCAAAGAAACAAAATCCTTTTATTAATACATAAAACATTACATAGTTTAAGAATTGATTCGTCTGGTGGTTATTGATATGAAAAGAGAGGGTCTTGAATATATTATCCATCAATATAGTGCATGGTTACTGGTAATTTACTATTAATGGAGTTAGAAACTCTTGTGGGGTATGTATGGTTGATACACGTGATATTAATAAAACAATATGATGAATATATCTGTCATTATGTTGGACTCCTAAATTTAAAATTTTATTTATCTAGATACCTAAACACCTTGATCACCATGGTGCTTGTGAACACACAATAACTATAATCTTGTATCCATCACATGGTAATGGTGTTTATTTTAACATTTTAAAATCCCTAATTATTCCCAGTATATGTTTTTTCATTTCACCAAAATAAAATTATTGACACTTTTATTTGGTAAAAAATATGGTCATGTAATTTAATCCTTTATTCATAATAAAATTTTAATTTTTTATTAACCACAATGATTAATTAGGATATATAGTTAATTCAAATAAAATTATAACGTGATATTTTTTACTTCTTGGTGGACATCAATGGAATTCTATGTGACGAGTTACAAATGTAATTATGCATCCCATTATTGTACTATTGTATCTAATCAAACAACTCTGATAATGTAATGGGAGATTCGTTATCTTTTTTGTGACATTTCATGGCATAATGACTTGACGGTACTGTTAAGATATCTATTATTATGCATTCCACTTACCATGTTTTTAGTTTTAATCAATGAGAAATTTATTCGATCTTATAATCTACATGTATTTATTTATTCACCCAGTATCAATTTTTAATGGCATAACTCAGTTCATTTATTCATGTAATAATGTTTGATTTATAATTTACTCCACTATTTATTAATGCCTATTTCATTTTTTGATCAAACCCCATTATAATATTTTTTATTTCCACATAAAATAAACAATATTTTTAAAAATGATTAATACACTATCTAGGATAATAATAATGTTTCAAGAATTTATATCAGGTTTGTTAGGTTTTGATGTAAATTTTTATGTATCTACCTACTTAAGACAACTAGAATTATATATCACTTGAATGTTGAACCCTGAATTATATAACTTTTTATTACTATAAACATGGGTAAATGGAAACTAGATCGTTGGTTAATATAGAAAATATTAGATCTAATTAGGTAGATCAAAAAAGAATGTAGAACTAGAAGAACATTTTTCTAAAACAAAAATCCAAGGAAAAACTCATGGGATACACTAAAAAATATAGATTACATAAAAATACAATTACTGTGTTCTATATGTACAAATAAATATTATACCATTATCTAGAAATGGTTCGTAACAAAACGAACAACCAGGTCAACATGTGAAATCAATATATGGATTCACATATAATGAATCTCAATGAGAATGGACTTAGATAGAGAATACAATAAAAATATTTTTATAGTTTACTTATGTTATGACTAATATCAATAGTTACAAGGAATAACATATTTTCCACAACACGGTTATCAATGTATTACTTCATCATGAGGACAAAATATCTATTTTTTCATCGGACAACTAATCTCTTAGTGACTGTATAATGGATCATGTCCTTGGAGAATGTATTTTTTTCTATGGGGTATAATCAGAAGATGAAGGTTGTTAGAGAGGTATATCATGTAGTGGGAGATATTGGCCCGTGGTGGTATTTTTATCAAAAAATCAATTATGATGTGAAATATAAGACATGAAATATATGTTTTCTAAAATAAATATTATTTGAAACTTTTCTCTATACTGAGAACTGAGTAGTCATGAAATGAAAATTAAAAAACATAACTCAAAAGGTGGAGGATATAGTGGATGAGTGTGATCGAAACATTACAGGGTTATTAAGGAATGGTTTGTATTATGTGTGTGACCTAGAGATAAATATAGATCAATTATATAATCAATTAAAACCAAAATGTCCATAAGAATTATACTCAAAAAAAATTTCTTCACATTAAGAGATATTAACTAGTTCTATCCGGACCAAAAATTATTTCCCTATATTTACTAATATTAATGTAAAATTTTAGATTTATAATGTGGTTGATAACCATACTATATGAAATATTTTAATGGAAATGAATGTGAGTATAAAAATCATAGCATGGAATATCTATAGAATTACAAACACCAAAATAAGTATGAAGGGAATGAGGGTCAAAAATAAATTTGAAGATAAATTACACCAAATATAAGAATATAAAGGTAATATATAATCCACAATTTTCTAATACATTAATTACAAGTCTATGAGATATTATTCTAAACAATTCCCCTTGTTTTACATGAATTTAACATAAAAGAAACTAGTTGTGGGGGCTGAACTTTTTATATTACTAGTATAAAAGATAATTTTCTTAATGATGTGTGGTAGGTACCTTGAACATAACATAAAAATTATCTAATTCATTGTTTTATACTATATTATTTAATTTATTTATATCTTATATGTTTTATAGGAACATTATATATTTTAGTAGAAACTTATGAAGGGTGTTATCAATAGTACACGTAGTGTAAATATTATATAAATAATATTATGATAAGAAATCCCTATTCTGAGGCATAGGAGTACCCTATTTATTGAAATGATTATTATAACTATGTAACACTATGATATAATTATTAGGATAGAATTTATTTGAAATTATATATCTATAAAATTCTATTGAATAATCGTATATTAAAACCACTAATGATTATATAAAATACCATCTATTTAGATGGGATATATCACTATATGATTCTTCTTTGGAACCTCCCTTTATGGATCATTTTAATGTGATCATGGGAGATGATTCAATTAATGGAAGAAATTTTCTTACAATATAGGATTTACATATTTTAATGGGAGACATTATTTTTTCAATGATAAACTACAAGGATATCCACTGAATCATTTAACTAAATTCCATATTGATATTATACCTCTTTAAAAACACATTTCTAAGACTCCCCAAATTATGGATCAAGGGGAATTACAGTATCTCGTAAAATAACTACAAGTGTGGAGTAAATAGATATTTATACACCCTAGTGTTTCTCCATGAGGAGATACTATCTTTTTTTATTATGAATTAGTATAGGAAAATGATATTATAAATTGACTATGGGGAAACACAAGTCGTTATAATTATGAAAAATTATTCATAACATTATATTGATTATATTTTGGATAATCATCATGGATTCCAATAATTATCTAATATAGATCTCTAATGTGATTATAATCAATTTAGAGTTTGGAATGGTGATATACCAAATGGAACTTTTCCCACAAGCTATGCACATCATGAGTTCACCAAAATTCCATTTGGATTATATAATTAATCATATAAACTTATAGATCTAATGAATATAATATTCAATAAATATATTTAAATAGTTTTATGGTATTCATTGATGATATATTTATGTTCTGTAATTCTTATGTTTATCATGTAGATAATTTCAAAATCATCCTCAATAATCTATGGGAGAATGAAGAATTTATTAAATTAATAACATGAGAAATATATCTTTAATATTTCTATTATAAAAAAAATATCCTCCAATGATAGAATATCAGTTTTCCCAAAAAAAGACTAATTGTTGTAGAATATTTCCTACACAAATGAATTTAACTGAGATTCATATATTCCATAGTTTAGGTATTTATTATATGTGATTCATTGAATAGTTTACATTACAAGATAATCCATCAACCATGTTAACATGTAATGTTCTTATATTCTCATGGTTTAAGTAATGTGAGTAATTATTGGGGGAATTAAAGAAAATATAAATCAACTAACCCATGTTAACATTGCCATCAGAAAAAATGCCTCTTCATACATAGTGATGAATTAATGAAAATGTTGGGGTGTATCCCTCACTACGGGAAAAATGGGTATTTGCAACGGGAATAAATCCCGTCGCAAATAGCCCCGTGAAAAACTTATTTGCGACGGGGGTATTTACCCGTCGCAAATAAGTAGGCTTTTGCGACGGGATTGCTTTCCCCGTCGCAAAAGAACTGGCGCGGGTTGCGCGCCAAATCGCGGGAAAACTATTTGCGACGGGGGAATATTCCCGTCGCAAATAACCGGCGGCGGTAAAAGGTATTTGCGACAGGAATATTCCCCCGTCGCAAATAGTATGTCGGCAGGTGGTTATTTGCGACGGGTCCCGTCGCAAATAAATATTTAACCGTTGACCGTAATAAATGTTGGCTAAGGTATTTGCGACGGGAATCCCGTCGCAAATGGACCCGTCGCAAATAATCTAACCTATAAATACCCCCATCTGTTTTTTTCAAATCATTATCAAACTCCATCTTCTTCTTCTCTCAAAGTTGTATTTCTAAAGTTCATTTTTTCTGCAGTTTAATTTTTTTCTCCGGAGTTGATATTAAAGATTTGAAAAACGATCAGAGCAGATCAATTTTCAAGGTATTTATGTTTATTTTAATTTAATATTTATTTTTAATTTTTTATTAGTTTCCATTATTCTTAATTAGTTGTAATTTAATTATGTTTACATTGTTTTGTTACTTAATAAATTTAAATTATTAGTATTGTTCATAGTTAATGGTAATTAGGAATAATTAGTAATAATTTTTAATAATTAAGAATAAATATTAATAATTAATAATTAATACCAATAATTATGAATAATAACATTATAACATTATTAGTATATTTTATTATTAATATTAAAATAATATAATTTTTTATATAAATACAATTCTCTTTTCATCTGTGTGTTTGCTGTCTTCACATGTATTATTTGTATGTGGAGATAGAAAACACACAGATGAAAGGAAAATTGTATATAAATTAAAAAATTATATTATTTTAATATTAATAATAAAATATACTAATAATGTTATTATTTGTAATTATTGGTAATTATTCCTAATTATTAGCAATTATTCATTTAATTACTAATAATTAGGAACAATTACCAATAATTATCAATAATTAGGAATAATTAGTAATAATTACCAATAATTAGTAATAATTACCAATAATTAGTAATAATTAAAAATAATTAGTAATAATTACAAATAATTAGTAATAATTACCAATAATTAGTAATAATTACCAATAATTAGTAATAATTACCAATAAGTAGTAATAATTATCAATAATTACCAATAATTAGTAATAATTAGTATTAATTACCAATAATTAGTATTAATTACCAATAATTAGTATTAATTACCAATAATTAGTATTAATTACGAATAATTAGTAATAATTACCAATAATTAGTAATAATTCCCAATAATTAGTAATAATTACAAATAATTAGTAATAATTACAAATAATTAGTAATAATTACCAATAATTAGTAATAATTAGTAATAATTAGTAATAATTACCAATAATTAGTAATAATTACCAATAATTACCAATAATTACCAATATTTACCAATAATTACCAATATTTACCAATATTTACCAATAATTACCAATAATTACATATAATTAGTAATAATTAGTAATAATTAGTAATAATTACCAATAATTAGTAATAATTAGTAATAATTAGTAATAATTAGTAAAAATTAGGAATAATTACCCATAATTAGTAATAATTAGTAATAATTAGTATTAATTACCAACAATTAGTAATAATTACCAATAATTAGTAATAATTACCAATAATTACCAATAATTACCAATATTTACCAATAATTACCAATAATTACCAATAATTACCAATAATTACCAATGATTAGTAATAATTATCAATAATTACCAATAATTGGTAATAATTAATAATAATTACCAATAATTAGTAATAATTGGTAATAATTAATAATAATTACCAATAATTAGTAATAATTATTAATAATTAGTAATAATTAATAATAATTACCAATAATTAGTAATAATTACCAATAATTAGTAATAATTACCAATAATTAGTAATAATTAACAATAATTACCAATAATTAGTAATAATTAGTAATAATTAGTAATAATTAGAAATAATTAGTATTAATTACCAAAAATTAGTATTAATTACCAATAATTAGTAATAATTACCAATAATTAGTAATAATTACCAATAATTAGTAATAATTAGTAATAATTAGCAATAATTACCAATAATTAGTAATAATTACAAATAATTAACAATAATTACCAATAATTACCAATAATTAGTATTAATTACCAATAATTAGTTTTTATTACCAATTATTAGTATTTATTACCAATAATTAGTATTAATTACCAATAATTAGTAATAATTACCAATAATTAGGAACAATTACCAATAATTACCAATAATTAGGAATAATTAGTAATAATTACCAATAATTAGTAATAATTACCAATAATTAGTAATAATTGCCAATAATTAGTAATAATTACCAATAATTAGTAATAATTACCAATAAATAGTAATAATCGCCAATAATTAGTAATAATTACAAATAATTAGTAATAATTACCAATAAGTAGTAATAATTATCAATAATTACCAATAAGTAGTAATAATTATCACTAATTACCAATAATTAGTAATAATTAGTATTAATTACCAATAATTAGTATTAATTATCAATAATTAGTATTAATTACCAATAATTAGTAATAATTAGTAATAATTACCCATAATTAGTAATAATTACCAATAATTAGGAATAATTACCAATAATTAGTAATAATTACCAATAATTACTAATAATTACCAATAATTAGTAATAATTAGTAATAATTAGTAATAATTAGTAATAATTACCAATAATTCGTAATAATTACCAATAATTAGTAATAATTAACAATAATTACCAATAATTAATAATAATTAGTAATAATTAACAATAATTAGTAATAATTAGTATTAATTACCAATAATTAGTAATAATTACCAATAATTAGTAATAATTACCAATAATTAGTAATAATTACCAATAATTAGTAATAATTAGTAATAATTAGCAATAATTACCAATAATTAGTATTAATTACCAATAATTAACAATAATTACCAATAATTACCAAAAATTAGTATTAATTACAAATAATTAGTATTTATTACCAATAATTAGTATTAATTACCAATAATTAGTAATAATTACCAATAATTAGTAATAATTACCCATAATTAGTAATAATTACCAATAATTAGTAATAATTACCAATAATAAGTAATAATTACTAATAATTAGTAATAATTAACAATAATTATTAATAATTACCAATAATTAGTAATAATTAATAATAATTAGTAATAATTACCAATAACTAGTATTAATTACAAATAATTATAATTAATTACCAATAATTAGTAATAATTACCAATAATTAGTAATAATTACAAATAATTAGTAATAATTAGTAATAATTACCAATAATTAGTAATAATTAGTAATAATTACCAATAATTATTAATAATTATTAATAATTACCACTAATTAGTAATAATTAACAATTCTTAACAATAATTACCAATAATTACCAATAATTAGTAATAATTACCAATAATTAGTAATAATTACCAATAATTAGTAATAATTACCAATAATTAGTAATAATTACCCTTAATTAGTAATAATTACCATTAATTAGTAATAATTACCATTAATTAGTAATAATTACCAATAATTAGTAATAATTACCAATAATTAGTAATAATTACCAATAATTACGAATAATTAGTATCGATGACGACACCCCACATTTAAGAGTCGATGATGACGATGATGTTAATGATGTCACATATGAATTTGAAATGGTAAGAGATGAAGCAACTGTAACTCGAATGGATATCGATGATGTTGAGGAGGAATATGAAGATGACATTGACATATATGAAGATGATGATGAAGATGAACACTGATAGCATTCCATGGTATTTATATACAATAATAATATGTAAACATGTCTATATAATAGTAATTATCAATTATTTGCTAACATTAACATTTTCTGTTTCAGATGGACGACGCCACATTTCGTTAGTTGGCGGATGCTGACCTGACTTTCGATGCGGATGTGTTGCTGAAAAATGACCCTCAGCCTGCATGTGCTCTAGGGAGTACGCGGAGGGGGCGCGGTCTTGCACGATTGATGATTCCTGACCCCGTCCCCGAGCGACGTCCATGTCTTGGGTTTGATCCACGCACACTGAGGTGTGATAGCCTGTGTGATAACCTGTGGATTTGATTAAGATTTCATTAATCTATTCACATAACAAATGTTTATTATTTTTTCAGTTTTCCGCATATAGCAGTCGGACAAGGCAGTGCTATTTTGCGCAACTATTTCTCTCAGCCGTGGACCACATGGGAGCAGATTCACATTGATGTGCAGCAGGCCATGTTCGACCATTGGTTGGTACGTACGTAAAAAAATAATTTTTATTTTGAAAATTATTTCATTTCTAACTTGATATTTTGATTTATTTGTATGGTTTATGGTATCCGATCGAGGATACCATGCGTGACGCCATCCACGAGGCATGGGAGGTGGCCATGCGTGATCGCCTTCATCAGTTTTTTCACAATTTAAGAAAAGCTGCGATGAAGAAAGCAGGAGTGTCAGATTTTGAGGAGTCATGTAGAGCACACCGACCAGAGTATATTTCATCCCATGTATGGGATAGATTATGTGCGCACTGGTTGAGTGGTGCCTTTCAGAGGAGATCATCGGTGGGGAGGCAGAATTAGGGGAGACAGGAGGTGACTCATCGAGCTGGGAGTCATTCTTTCAGTACTCATAGACAGCATCTGGTACGTACATTATTTATAAATATTTTATATTACTATAAATATTAACAGTTTATTTTTTATTCTTATAGGCTGTCGAGAACCCCGATATTACATAGTACGACGTATATCCAAGGATGTATAGTGATCCTGCTACTGGGGAGCTCAGAGGTGATCGTCAGCATCACATCGTGGTAAGTATTATTTGTTTTCAAGTTTAAAAATTAACTGCATATAATATATTCACAATTTTAATTTTAAATTGCAACTATAGGAGTCATATGAGGTCGCAGCGTCACAGGCCCGACCTGAGAGTCAGGCCGAGTCATCAAATCAGACCACTGCCCGTCAGTTTGATGAGGCGGCATGGATGCAGGCCACCCAGTATGCCTTCGAGAAGGGCCGGGTAGTTGGTATCGTCTCTCGACTGACTCCCGGAGATTATTATGGCAGTGCTGCGATGTCGGCGTCCAGTTCAAGAGGAGCTCGTGCATCTTATTCTACTACACAGTATGAGGATCAGTTGCGATCTCAGACTGCACAGATAGAGAGTCTCCGACAGAAGCAGAAGCAGATGCGTCAGCAGCATGAGGAGGAGCGTCGACGCCAGCAGCAGTTGTACGAGAAGCAGACGAGTTGGTGGCAGTAGCAGCATCAGGAGCAGATGGAGTACATGCGCCGACTCACTCATGCTTTAGGGATGGAGTTTCCTCCACCACCATCTGCAGATCCCCCACCTCCCCCCCCCCTCCTTCAGATTAGAGTTTGTATTTATGTTATAAAATTTGGGAAATCAAAATATTTTTTTTTCTATTCTTAGTTTTTGTCTCATTATAAAAGATTAATAATATTATATTTTTAAATAACAATATTAATATGAATAATAATATTATTTATATTTTATAATATTAAAATATATATATATTAAATTTTTTTAATATTATAATTTAATTATATTTTTTGTAATACTTAAATTATTTTAATATTTGAATGTAAAATAATTCTATTATTTTTATATTAATTAAAATAAATTATTAATATTTTTTTATTTATGAATTATAATTCTAATATTATTATATTAATTAAATCATTTATTAATATTCTATTATTTTTTATTTTTGAATTATAATTCTATTATTATTATATTAACTAAAATAATTTATTATTTTTATTTGTGAATTATAATTCTATTATTATAATAAATAAAATCATTTATTAATAATTTATTTTTTTATAGTATTTGCGACGGGATACTATGCCCGTCGCAAATACTAGTATTATTATATGCATTAGAATAATTTATTAATAGTTTTTTATTTTTTTTTAAAAATAGTTTTTGCGACGGGTCCCGTCGCAAATACTATTTTAAAAGTTTTTTACAAATATACGGAGTACTATTTGTGACGGGGAAAATAACCGTCGCAAAAAAAGGCTTTAGTGACGGGCCCGTCGCAACTATGTGTTGTTGCGACGCCGTTTTCAGCAATAGGCCATTTGCGACGGGCCCCCGTCGCAAAAAGCCATTTGCGACGGGATCCCGTCGCAAATGACCCGTCGCAAATACCTGTTTTTCTGGTAGTGCCTATATAGAATTGGTGATTTTTTTCTGACACATAAATACTATTTAAATCCAATATGAAGAAAAAAACTCAAGGTTTTCAGCTAGCAGATGTGTTAATTTTGTTGAAGATACAAAGACACTATCTCTGTGGTGAAATATATTAAATATATATGAATAAATATATATTTAATTATATATTCACTCAAAAATATCTCCAAATTACCCAAAGGATATGTATATAATTGAACAAATTTTTTTTTTATTCATACATTACCACCTTAGTAAGGTGAACAAGTATGCAAATGCCTTGATTATAATGTATATTGGAATTTTATACATTATGTGGATGGATAAAGACCCAATATTCAAGGAAATATCAAATTTGTATATATAAATTATTATATTTGAGAAAAACTTCTTTCCTTTTCTATTTATCTTCATAACCTATATAAAATAAAGGATAATGATGTTTCTGATTGCTTATAATGATATACAAAATAAAATCAAAGCTAAGAATGATGGGAAATTGAAAGGTTTTATACACAAATATGGTGTGCTTGTGTTTTTTTGGAGATTGTGTGTTTTACCAGTACATAAGATACAAAGGGAAATTTCAAATGAATATAAAGGGTAAAATTTCTCTTTATACCAGAGTAAAAAAATATTTATAGGAATTTAAGGCAATACATCATGTGGGAAATCATTAAGTGTGGAATTTGTAACTATGTTTATAGATGACTGTTATCACAATAGGTAGCATCTAAGATGGGTCATTCAAAAGGTGAAATTTAACCCCTCCACATACCAATGTGGAAGTGGTACGATATCAAAATGGACTTTTTTAATATTATAACTATAACCTATATGTGCAAATTTTTATAATGGTTGTTGTTGTTGCTTTAATATTTATTCAAATTTCATATAAATATTGGAGGATATTTCCCTTGAAGTACAAACTCATCATTATATCATCAACATTTTAGACATTATGACAAACAATTATAAATACATTTATCACAACCCTAGCTTCACATAAATTATTCAGATGAGTTTTTAAAATGAATTAAAATATAAGTTCATTTTTTTACTACATATCATCCTCAAACAGATGGTCAGTTTGATGGGACTATCAAAACCATAGAGGATACACTGAGGTAATTTAAACATAACATATAGGGGATATTTGACCAATACATGAATTTAGTTGAACTTACATATAATTAAATCTTCTATTCATGCATAATGACTCCACCATATGAATCACTATTGTAGAAAAGTTTTCATACTCCAACCTATATAGATTAATTTCGATATAGGAAACTATTTTTACCATGATGTGTTGAGGATAAAACTGTTAATGGGAGAGATATTCATAATCATATCAAGACATATAGGGAAGTCAAAATCTTAAATTAGTAAAATAGATAAAGAAAATAAAATCCCAGGTTGATTATATGAGAATCATTAAATTATCATTGTAAAAAATTATTCAATGGTTTGGGAATATGGTGATATTATTTCAATAAGTACACAACCATAAAACATTACTTAGTCTTGAATTAAGTTAATAATTCACATTGAGGATCTTTCCTGGTTTAGAGTTTTAGAGAATTAGGCCATAACTTTTACATTACATATCAAATATTACAAAGTAGACACTTATACTCAGTATCCATTTTTTTCATAAAATAAAACATTTATAAAACCAATATTTTTGCTTGATATAAATCTTCATGAAATCATCATTTCTATTACCCTTCCTTTTATCCTAGGATAATCCTTTCAATAACATGGGATGAGAATTAAAAGATTGGTAATGGTTATAAAATAAAGAAACAATCCATTAGAATATCATTACATACAAAGGTAATCTCTTTAACATAACTCATGAAATCATTATATTTATGAATAACACATAGTAATCACAATTCATAAGTGTAACATGTGGCATCCATAACATACATACGTTGTAGCTTTCACTGCTATATAGGGAGTCACATTTGGAATACCAATCACAGTATATTGCCTAAATATCTTATCTAAAGAATTTAAAATTACCTCTGTCACATTACACAACGCATTGGAGAGAAATATCATGCTAACCCGCCATTAGTTTATCACAGAACCACCGTATTTGTAAACAATTCCCAAGAACCCTAACATATACATAACAAATAAAACAATCATAAATGAAAGATTAAATTTCCAAATTTCAATCACAATATATCATTTAAATATATTGAAATAACCAATCCATTATCAAAATACTTTTAGATAAAAAAATATGTAAAAATATTATTTGGTATTTATTTTCCTTTTAAAAAAACTACGACTTGTTGAGGATGCCAAATATAAAATAATGCTCGAGGTGTAAGAAATGGAATTCTCACCACATACATTAAAATGAGAAATTATACTTGTTGTTTAGTAAAATGACTCATAGATAAAAAAAATCCCTTTGAATAAAATTAAAATTCAAAGGGTATTTACGAATGTATAAAATAAATTTGTGTATAAAACAATGGATGCCTCAATGATAGGAGATTGAGATGAAATCCCATACCTCATGTCTGTCATGACTTGTTCATTATTTACTATCCTGAATAATAATCTAAAGTTTATTTATAATTTCTTATGAACCTCTTAAAGTTTATTATTACTTTTATAACACTTATTATCATGTTATAATCATTACATAATCATTAATGTTATTTACGTTTGTTTTGTTGATATTTGGTAATTGAGTCAGAAATGAACTTCTTTTAATTACATGTTGTAAATGTTTTCCAAATTTCATTATATCCAGAAATATATTCATGATTTATATATCATATATATAACATATATCCCAAATATATATGTATCTATAACAATACATCACATTCAAAGATATTAATGAAATGCACCGTTCATAGAGATGGTAAGCTGTATGTACGCACGGACACTAATTTCATTTATATTTATTATTTAATAGAATGAAACCATAATGATACATAGATATATAATAATTACTATATAATATAATGAATAATTTAAGTAATGCCACCCTTTATACATTTCACATATTGTTTGGACGATTCATATCAATTTGAGGGGGTGGTAGTCCGCACTTCCTCAAATGAAATTATCACATTTACCAATTATGGAATTCATAAAGGTATGATATAAAAGAAAAAAAAGATAATCATAGTGAAAATATAAATATAATATATATCACATATAAATACAGTTACATATTAATGTCCACCAGAAGATGCGGTATGAGATAATTGAACAATCATCGTTTTGTGAGGCAGTAGTTCGCCGTCCACAGAAATAGTATGTCTTTATCCATTTGTTGGAGTTGTGTGGATGTGTATTTAGAATATTCATCATAACAGAATCCTATTTTATGGATGATACTTGTGTTGTTATAAATTAATGGAATAATTGATTTTAGGGGTTTGGTTATTGAAAATAAAAGAAATGAACTTGAGAGAATATGTAAAATTCAAATTAGTTAACTCCATTTGGTTGGTATGAAAAAAATTTCTTGAATTTCCTTTAGACTATGGGATGGATTCTAAGAGGAATATAGGAATGTTCAGAGCATCTTTAAGAAGAGTTTTGACATGCCAAGGTGGGCCTGAGAGGTGTGAGTAAGGGTTTGAGGTGATGTCCTTTTAAAAGAGGGATGAGAGGCTCTTTAGAATAGTTTGAATGTATTATTTTATTATAAAATGGTTTTAATTTAAAAACATCCAAAACATATTTAATTCGATGATAAGGTACAAATAATTCAAAATAAAATCATCCATTATGAATTGGATAGGTTTTGGAAATTTTTTTAATCATTATCTGTTTTATTTAACCCTTTGTTGACTTATTTATCTTCTACCATGTACTCTTATATATTCATACTATATGGTTAATATATTTACTATAAAATGACAAGAGACAAAAAAATGAATCATTTTGGACATTCGTATCATTATTTAAGTAATTTTTCTAAATCATTGATTTTTAGGTTTATTTTCTCATTTAATAAAATATTAATTTCTTTAAAAACACAAATATGTCAATTTATAATTCATTCATATCAAGACTTTTAAAATTTCCATAACAACATTATTATATCGAACACCCTTCATTAAATAAAATATAACAAGTCACTATTAGCCCTAAAATTTCTGGATGGCATAAAATGGTAAAAAAAGTTATTTTAATATTTGTAAAATAATTTATTTGAATCCTTTATTTATGATGCACTTACTTCAACACCATTGTGTCATAATTAATTTTATTTATATATTTTCTAGAAATTATAAAAAAAAATTCAACGATGTTTGAAATATTATTTTATTTCAAAATAATGTTTATAGTTGAAGAGATCACTTATATAACTCCATATACAATTGTTGTACAAAATGATATATGTTTATGTTATTTATGTCCTTATATTAAATTAAATAATATAAAATGTTAGTATCACTCCCAACTAGCTCCATGGGGTCACAAAATAGACCCAAGGATGCCCATGGTCGGACATTTATCAACATATAGGATGATGACATATTTTAGGGTAATTTAATATTATTATACTATAATATTTCACTGTTATTTACTATATTTACTCTTTTACCATGGTAAATAAAATATTCAATAAAATAAATATTCATAATTTATAAAAATAAAAGTAATATATTTACCCATTTTTTACCTACTGATTCCAAATATGGAATCCATTTTTATAAATTCTAAACACAGAAGTGACATAAATTAATTTAAAAATAATTCACTTTGTAAAAACAAAAATCGTGTTTTTACAAAATAATAACTATTACAATATTGACACTTGTTTATGTTCAATTTCAATGTGAAATTACTTACAATGACCAAAATTGGATTAAATGATAAAAATATAATCCAATTAAACTATAAAACCAATTCAAAAGATAATATATCCATATAAAAAAATAAATTAAAAGTCACTTTTGAATTCAAATATAGTATATTGCACAATTCATTAAAAACTGATCTTTATCAGAAAAATACAATAATTTAATCCAAAGTAAATTTTCATATCACTATTATATAAAAGAATTTTAATTTTTATTAGAATGTGTAAAAGTGGAAGAAACTAGATTTAAAAATGTGTCACCATCATAAGGCTATAAACATGCAATTTAAATAATACTAGAGTATTTCATACTTAAAATTGGATTTATTCTAAATTTAAGTAGCTATATTTAATTGAATAAATGATAAAATATTTAAGAAACATTTATAATCATATTGTAGTTAGATATGTTCATTCCTTACACACAACGACATTGCACTAACTGCCATTTAACATAATAATAATATATTATTTTTCGGTATAACTGAATGTTGTGTGCAATGTAAGATTTGAAGGAAACACGTTGTGGCGTATCAAGTACACAATCTAACATATAATCCCCTTTAAAGTAAAATTAAAATTTAATTCACAATTATAAATAAATAATAAAATGTCATATTCTATATTTACTTGTGATGTTACATCCTTCCACGACTAGAAATTTAGGCTATATCCATTGTTTGAAATCGTGGTTATATGCCCCAAAATGGTGGCCATAGGTTATAGTCATGCTTCAACAGACCATGGATGGAATTGGCATGGATATAGGGAATGACATATATCCATTGTTTGAAACCCTGGAAGAACATTAAGCCGCATATAACGTATTTCCACGGTTCAAAACCGTGGCTATATGTCTTTAGCCATGGTATAGAACAGCGGTAGTAGGCCTAAATCCATAGTTTTAAATTTTTTCTAAAGTCCATACCATTTCATAAAAAACACCCCTTTATCCACCCCATGAACACCCCTCACCACCACCATTCCCCCTAGACAACCACCTTACACACCCTGCCCCCCCCCAAATAGCCACCCTTGGTCCACCCCGGACAGCCACCATGCACTGCTGGACATCCCCCCCCTGAACAACCCCCTCGCACCCCCCCCCCCCCCGAATAACCCCCTTACACCCCCACCACCTTGTACCCCCTAGACTACCCCCTTGCAACTCCATTCACCCCATTCCCCCCTGGAAAGCCAACATCCACCCTCTGCACCCCATGCCCCACCCTGGACAACCCCCTTGTACCCCTTGAACATCCCCTTGCACCCCCCTAAACTTCCCCCTTGCAGCCTCCTACACCCCCATTCCCCAAACTGGACATCCCCCTTGCACCCCACTTGGAAAGCCCCCATGTCCCCTTGCACAACCACCTTTCCCCCCCTGGACAACTACCTTGCACCACCCCTAGATAGCCCACTTGCAGCCCTAGGACCCCGGCCCCCACTGGAAACCCCTCCCTCTTGGACACCCCCCATCACACCGATTCCCACTTTCACCACCCTCCTGGATATCCCCCCCCCCTGCACACCCCTGGACAGCCCCTTGCACCCCCCTTAAACCACCCCCCAAGAATCCCCCAGCAGTAGCCCTCCCCCCTTGAACAACCTCCCTTACACCCCCCACCGTTTCTCAACCCTCTGGACAGCCCCCATGCATCCCCACCCCTAAAATAGCCCACCCCTTTGGACATCCCCCATGCACCCCCTAGCCATCCCCCTTAAACACCCCCTACAACCCATTCCCCCACCCCCTAGACACCCCTTCCCTCCTTGACACCCCCTGCACACCCATTCCCCCTTCCACCGACCTCCTATAAACCCACTTGCACCCACATGAAACCCCCCTTTCCCCCCTTGAACACCCCTATAGTATCCCACTCCCCTGCAGTATCCCACCCCCCTTGAATAGCCCCATTGCACCCCCTGTAGTAGCCCACCCCCTGGATAGCCTCCTTGCACTCCCCCACCCCTTGTAGTACCCCGCCCCCTGGACAACCCCATTACCCCCCCCCCCTCATAAACAACACCCATGAACACCCCATCTACACCCACATTCCCCCCGGACACCCCCTCCCCCCTGGACACCCCCTGCACACCCATGCCCCCTTGAACAACCCTCCTGGACACCCCCCCTGCACACCCATTCCCCCTTGCACCACCCTCTTGGACACCCCACTGGCACCCCCTCTTTCCCCCCCCCCCCCGAACACCCCCTAGCTAGCACCCCCCTGCAGTAGCCCACCCCCCCTTGAGCAGCCCCATTGCACCCCCCACAGTATCCCACCCCTGGACAACGCCTTTCCACCCCCTGTAAAGACGCCGACCCCCACCTCTCATCTGGACACCCCCACCCTCCTGAACACCCCCCCTCTAGGGTGTCCCCCACACTCCTGGAAGGACCCCCACCCCCTAGGTAGGACCACCCAGATTGGACAACCCCCCATCCATCCTGGAAAACCCCTGGACATCCCCCCTCCTGGACACCCCCCTACAAGAGAACTCCTGAAGGGAAACCCTAAAAAATACAATGAGACCCCTAAAATACATGCTTCAATAAATCAATTGGTAAAAAATTATTTTCAATGTGCACATGCATTAATTCATTGAAAACCCAAAATGATTTCCAGTCAAACATGCAGAACAGCATGTAAAGATACTCTTTTTAGTAGGATAAGATACAAATACCATGAACATTTAACATTACAATCACCCTGAAAACATTTTATATATTACCAATATGCCCTCATTTATGAATATTTAACATATTTTCAAAAAACTAATCATTAAATATAAATTTCACAATAAAAATTACCATACATTAAAACTCAACACTCAGAAAGTTTTTCCATAAACAAGAATATTTTTTATAACCATCATAAACAGATTGAGTTTAATAACATCAGCATGAAAAGTATTCAACAATTTAAGCACAAACAGTCAACAAGTATACATCCTAAAGTAAATAATTTTAAAAGAGCTCTAGTATGTGGAAGCATGAATGAATTGTTCTAATCAATTAAACTCCAAATTAAGTACTCCCCTATGATGACATGATGCAATTTTATTCTTTTTAATGTGCCAACCATCCTTTAATAACTTTCACTCAATCCTGATATTCTCATTGAAGTATATAAAAAGAAACAAAATCAACATCAGACTCCCATAAATATATTCCTCATTAGATATCATTAAATAATCAGAAACGAAATTGTAAATTACTACGTTTCAAAGGACATAATCATGAAGTCACCCCCCTTCCTTCCCGAAAATACCCCACCTGCCCCTCCACCATGGATAACCCCCATATCCCTCCTGGACACCCCCTCCCTAATATACCCCCTTTCCCCTCCCCCTAGACAACCCCCAACCCTCTGGGAATCCCTCATACCTCCTAGACACCTCCCCCCTCCGGGAACCCCCCCACCCCCGGACAGCCCCCCTCTTTCCTGGAAAGACCACCCCTGACAGACCCCCCTAGTAACCACTCATCCCTCCTGGACACCCTCTAGACATCCCCCATCCCACCTGAACATTAAATAATCCGAAATGACATTGTAAATTATTTAGTTTGAAATGTCATATTCAAGAAGACACCCCCTACTTCCGAAACAACACCCCCCGCTGACAAACCCCATACCCACCCTAGACAACCCCTTCCCTCCTAGACACCCCCTCCCCATGGACAACCCCCATCCCGGATAGATCCCCCCTGGATAGCCCCCATCCCTCTTGGACCTCCATCCCCCCTGTACAGTCCCCACCCCCACCTCATGGACACCACCAGGACTGCCCCCCCCCCCCCCAATTCCTTGAAAGAACCCCCTAGACATCCCCCATCCCTCCTGGACAGCCCCCATCCCCCTGGACAATCCCCCCCTCTTGGACAGCCTGACCCCTCATAGCCATTGGAAGTTATCTATCCAGTACATGTTGTTCAGGGTGTCCTATCCCGACTGAATTCCATGAATGTCCTCACTACACGGACAAGACTGAGGTCCCCACTAGTGAGAATATTTATTCTAGGCTGTCTTTCAAAACACTAGTTGTTATACCTTATGGTATTTTTTAATATTTTGATCTTTAACTGTGAATAAATCCAAAAAAATCCCCAAAATGAATCTTATTTTAGGTTTTCAATTAATAACACACATTATCTCTAATTTTCATTGGTTAGGTAATATCTAGAAGATGAAAAGAGCTGTCGATCTCTCCACCCACCATTCCATGTGGTTATGCATGGTGATATGTCTTAGGTGTAGGCAGGGAGAAGGTGGCTATTCGAGTACAATTCCAATTCCTAAAAACTAGAAACAAGAAATAAGCATAAGCCAAGCAACAATGTGAAATTTGGAATACATATAACAACAATGGATGTTGTGATGTACTCGAAATAGAATGGATTCCATTAAAATGTAGTGATGCATAAAGCACAATCAATTTCGGCAAGCTGGTCAAAAACATGAGAAACCTTCCAGGACATTCAGAATCTATTTTGTTCATTCAAATGATGTGAACGGCACCAAGGATAGAGGTTCCTATGAAATTACCGTCTGCAAAGAAGCCTCCAAAATGAACATGTTGAAGAGTAGGAGAATGTATGTCAACACTGGTGAGATCCAAAAAATTGTTTAATGTAAAATGCTTCAGTAGAGGGAAACATGGAATTGGAGATTCTAATGCATGCTTCGATACCTCAACACGATCAATATAAAGGTTTCTTAAAATTCTAAATCATGTAACCATTTTATGTAGTTGTACCCAACAACATATGCATCCAAGTGAAAAAACTCTCACTAAGAATACAAACCAGAAGAGAATCCATGCAACGAAATCAGGGAACGATCATCAAACTCAATGTATGGAATGGTTTCCCATCTATAAAACCACATGCTAGAAAAGATGCTCATATATACTGCATCCCAGATTGGCAATAGTAATATGATATTCACTGTAATATTCTCAGGTATGTTTTTGATTTGGTCTTGTTCCAAATCCACACACAAATATGAAATAGAGGATTGAATCATCTGTTGTAAGGTCCAAAGATTTTTTAAGATAAATAAATGCTAATGAAGAAAATATGAGTCGTTCAAAATGTCCATTGCCTACATGTGTTTTGAAATGGTAAATAATCCCTAGATATAGATATGTATATCTTGAAAATGAAGAATAAAAGAAGTTTACTGCCATTCATAAAATTGCGGAATGGACACAAAAAGGAGAATAAACGTAGGTAAAGCGTCTTGTTGCAAAAAGGAAAAAAAAAGAGCGGGCTCCAGTCATTTAAGCATTGAAATGAATCTACATCTTATAAAAACACAATAAAGATACTTATTGTAATCATTCAGGTTATACATTCATAGGAAGATTAATTTTTGACTATTGAATTTCATATAATACTGTAGTAGCATGTGAGCAGAGGAATGGTATTATTTATGAATTTGTTTTCTAGTGTACTCATAGTTTTATCTATATGTTTTGGATAGTAATATAATTATAAATATCTCTAATTAATATTTATTTGAAGTCTTAAGTTGAAAGGGGATGTTTAAAATGGAATTTCCATTATACTTTAATGATATTAGATCAAGTTAAGAGTAAAATTTCAGTATTACTTGCTTCTTGAGTTTCATAGAATTTCAAGGTATGCATTGTTTGTGTACCAAATTTCTAGAGGAAAACCTATTGAATTGGTCAAAATCTATACACATGAATCATGAATTTTTCAAATGTTATGGTGATTTTTAGGAGTATTACTAGTGCTTAATGATAACCCTCTACCTCATGCAACACCATGACCACCACCCACCATTATTTGGACTGTTTCTAACCACATTTCCCATTTTCTTCATTAGATGCACAGTTCAACAACCCTTTCTTTGTTTCTCAATCAGTTACACACAGTCAAATTGTCATCAAAGCATGGTAGGGTGGTCTCCAGATTGAAATCATGTCAAAGAACATCAACATTATACTGAATTATATTTTGAATGTACTAGAGTATAACGAGTTCACCATAAAGAAAATTGTTCCACATGTGAATCGAACAGACATGCTGATTAATTTGTTATCAATTAACAAGTCCAAGCTATGAATGAAGCATGTCATCGTTCACATGGATTAAGAGAATATGGAGTGAAAAACACAAGGTGTCACATACATGACTTATTTTAAATTTATTTTTCATTTAATTTTCATTTTTTCTTTAGTTTGGGGGTTTTCCATTCATTTTGGTGGAAATGGAGGGCTTTCAAAATTTGGGCCAAACTCTAAGCCCAATTCTAGATTTAAAAATAAATTTTATTTCTTTTATAACTCCTTAAAATTTTAACATTTTTCATCCATTCCACTTCCCAATTTTCCTCCTATGACCTATCCAAATCACCATGTCTATTTTGACCCTTTTTGAACCCATTAACAATTTTGGATTGAGTGAATTAATTTGGAATTAGGCCAACCCATGAGCCGTTTCTAGTTTTAAATTGGGTTTTTATTTGTTTAATAACTCACTCATTTTTTACTTTATTCCCATGATTCGACCTCCCACCAAAAACCAAAATACCTAGCCTCACCCCCATTATTCATTTTTCCACTTTGGACCTCATTTGCCTCTTGGAGTAGGGGAAAATTATTAGGGTTCCTCAAACCGTACAGATTTGAGAAGGTGAGTAGATTCTTTCATAAGTCATTTTATTTTCACTCTTTTTCCACCATTTCAATACCCAATTGATCTATGCATCCCATTTAGAGCTTCCATTTTTGGTTAGGTTTCATGAAGATTCAAATTTTGGTGTATTTAGTTCATTTGATTCAAGATGTTTCAAGTAAGTGTTTCTTTAATTAATTTCCTCCCCTTCCTTAGGGTTTCTTTCACCATATTTGAAGTTACTCATGTCCAGATGCTGAGGATCGAACCTAGGGTTTGATTTTCTGTTTTATGGTCAAATATGGTGGTCTAGGGCTGGATTTATCTTCCTTGATATGCGGCGGTGGTGCGGTTGATGTTTCACCCCATGTTTTGAGGTTTTTGACATAAAAGGTAGTTTACTCCATGTGTAATAATTTCTAAATGAGTTATTTTTCTTGAATTACATATTATTCATGTTCCTAAGATGTTTTTTTTGGTGTGAAAAGTTTTTATATTGGATTTGGTTAAGCATTTATTTTTATAGTTTCATTTTAGCTTAAAATTGGATGTTTTTCATGAGTAACCCTTTTGGTATTATTTGGGTGTATCTTAGAACAAATTAAATTGGATTAATAAATCTTGTTTGGGCTGAAAATTCTAATTTGGTAGGGTATCAGTGTGACATTATGTTTTAAAGAGGGTTTTTAATGGGTTAACCGTGTAAAACCTTATTGTACTTCTTGAAAGTTATTTTGAAAACGTGTGCTTTTCATGTGGATCTTTTGTGGTATTGTTTGAGGTGTTTGTATAACACTTGGGGTATTTTAATAAATGTTTTCAGGACTTACAATTCTGTTTTAAATTTTTATTGGTGTGGTTTTGTCCTTGAAATATGGTTTTGAAATGGGTTTTATGTGAAAACCTTTAGTACACTATTTATAATTGTTTTATGAAAGTTTTGAATGGTTTAATGACTAATGTAAGAGGTGAAACCAAATTTTAAAACTATTTTGGATTGTTTGTACATCCAAATTGATGAATTTAAATGTGAATAGTTCTGTCATATGATGTGTATCCCCATAGAAATGTTTTATAAAATTGTTTAATGGATTTACTGAAATGTGAAAGAGGTGTGAGTGAAATTTGGGATGTTTGTGTGAGTGCGATGTAAAAAATGGATTTTGTTTATAAATGGGTTTTATGAAACATGTGAGTGGTTTGTTATGTGATTTTTAACATATTTGGAGGGACTTTATACAGTATTTAAAGTTTTTGTTGGATTATGAAAGTTATAAAAAAGTTTTGTGGGATATTTTTGTGTGAGTTTGATTTAAAAATGCATTTGAATTAAAAGTGGTATTTGTGACTTGTGTGATGTACAAGGGTTTTTTTTGTTACTGTGAGATGTGGAAGTGATATTTTCATGTGAAAACTATATTTCTTGTATTGTTGAACTTGTTTGAGCACAAAGGGAAAACTCGGGTATCTAGGTGGGTGGATGTGTATTAGTATGCTATTGAATCTTTGGGGTTTGGCCTCAGTTTCACTTAGCAATATTGATGCTTAAAACTCTAACTAATCCATGATGACAATGATTGGGGACCACTAGGTTATGGATATGAACCTTACTAGTGGCTCGTGCATGAGAACATATATTTTTTGTGGTTACTCTCACCGGGATACGTGGTACTTGGGACCCACAGCTAGCTAGTGCCTAGGGGTTATTTCATATTAATTGTGCTCAAGAGATCCTTTATACATACCATCAGAATACGGTATATTTGGCTTGAAAAATTCTGTATCTTTTTAATTTTTTTTAAAAGTGTTGATTCTTTAAATTAGACCACTTGAAAACCGATTTTTTTAAGTTTCATCTTTTAGAAATTGTAACTAGAAATTACATGTTTTTGAAAACATGCATGCTTTTCATCTTTGAATTTTATCACATGGAATCTATTAGTGGTGGTATCCTTCGTGAATTGGATCACACCCTACCTACACCCTTGAGTGTGAGTAGACTTGGTTATTTTTGTTTTCACAGGTTTGGGTTAAACATTTGTGCCAAAAGATCGTGTTTTCACCGGTCATTCATGATGCGGTGTTGTGGAGATGGCCTGAGGGTGATGCCTCTTGCAATGTTGAGGTTCTTGGGATATTCATTTTTGGGTTTGTAACTTTTTTATAGTCCTGGTGAGTTGTTTTAGACTAAGTAATTCAGTTCTGAATTATTTGTAAAACATAGTTTGGTTTCAAAAATTCATATTCGTTTTATTGGATTCATTTGTTGTTTTATGTTTATAATCTTTGGTAAATCATTCCCAATTCTCATTTTATGATACCCCGAGAACTTGTGCCAGCCCGTGGGGATCTAGAATTCCTTTCGGGACTTGTCGCGGGCCGGTTGTGGGTATGGTTTTTGTGGTGATCAGATTCAGTTCATGTCAAATTGGTATCACAGGAGGTTCGCTCTCTTTGGGTCATGTTATTACTCGAATAGTCAGGATAGTCTGGAGTTAGGATTGTCGGGACATTGAATTTTGGTTATGAGTAGTGTGGCAGATCACCACACCTCGTGACTGGATTCAAGTCTCCAGGGGAATTCGGGACCTTTCAGAGTCCTTTGGTTTTCCTGGTTTAATGATGATTTGGGGAAATTAAAAGAGAGTTGGGTTAATGGTCTCTGTGATCTCGCAGGGCCGAACAAGCCATGTGGAGACAGGTATATTCTCTAGAACACTCTCTATGATGGTGAAGTGATTGGAATATGTCCTCCAACCATATGTCCAAGTCACCCACTAAAACTAGCTTCCTCTCACATTGTGTTGTGTTATTTAGTTTTGAAATCTTGGAACTTTGGTTTTAAAGTGACTTGGTTTTAAGAAACGAATTTTTTTTGTGAAATGATTTTCAAATAAAGATGGAATGTTTTGATTTATGAAATGGTGCAACTAAATTTTCAGAATTATTTTGAAATGAATGATGGTGTGCTTAAACCTCTTTTGAAATCAAGAACAATATTGAAGTTGGTTTTGGAAAAGTGTTTCAAATAGAGTTTTCTATAAAATCAAAGGGTGTTTTAATGGGATGAGATTTTTTGAAATTTATATGAGTAACATGAAAGTGAGTACTTTTCTATATGTTTGTGTCTTTGTAAATTGTTTTGTACGATGTGAATGGGAATTTTGATACTGTGGTTAGTGGTTTTGAGAAAAAAGATGTGTTGGATAACCGTTTTGGTTTTGAAAAGTGGAATGATTTTTTTAAACATTGGTATTTTCATGAGAGACCACATGAATGGGGTTATATGTGATAATGTATGGTCTATGGAGTGAATGGATGAGTTCCATGATATATATGTGGAGGGTGCTCAGTGTGGCACATAAACATGTATGTGTGAGGCTCATGGGGTACCATTAGTGGATACGCTAACCGCTGAACCGTTTATTTTCAAAGAGTTGTTTTTAATGAAAAACATGATGTCTTGTTGAATTGTTTGGGATGTTGTATATTATGTGTTTTTGGAAAATGTTTATGTTGTGGGATGTTTTGAGTCCATGAACCCCTCTTGTTCGAACTGCATTTTGGGTTTGTGTTTGGACGGAATGTTGGGTAGAAGGACCTGTTAGTAGCCTCTTCTGAGATATGTTTCGAGACACCTTTACGGTAGTTCCCTTCATGTGTTTGGATCTGGTTTGTGGCATTTTTTTACCAATGGACCAGCTTGGTTGGGTCCGTGGGTTCTCTCATTGGATAAGGTACACCCCCATTAAGGGTTAATGCACAACTGAAGTGCAACCCATATTGTTTCACCATTGGTAAATCATCTGTTTGATCAATATAAGGAATATTTTATCGATATTCGTTGATTTCATCTACACACATTCATTTCGTTGATTTTTGGATCCTCTTGTAGTGGGATAGTGCTTGTGTAAGGTTGAAAGAGACCATAGTTTCTTAAGTTTCCCGATTCATTGAAGGTTGAAGTATTCTGGGGTTGTTAGTGTGGATGAGTATCTCGATGGTGTCTAAGAGGGCCTCTGGGTTCTTCATAATTTATTTGAAGCACGAGTTCTTGTTAAAACACAAATTTTGGGATTTTGGTCATGAGAGGCTATTGTGTCCACTTTTTGAACTTGTCTGTTGTTTATGGACTTAGCATAAGGTCCCGTTCCATGTATTGTTTCTATCAATCACAAAGGTCATGTTTGGTGACGCATTGCGATGTTCTGTGCTCATTTGACTGTAAAGGTGATGGTCGCGCAATCCTTTGAGGTTCTCTGTAATGTTGGGAGTATGCATCCCTTGAAAAAAACATCAAATCCTCTATCTTAGAGGACAGTTTTTATATGTGCCTTTCCCTTTTATTGTTTCTCACCCAAAGAAACAAGGTGTGATGTGTGTGCATCTTCTTATCCCTTGTTTTAGTGAAATTTCAGGTTTCGGTAAAGTGAGTTATGCTGTGTGTTATGTCTTGGTGAACCCATTAGGGTATGCAGTGTAGTTTTTTGTGGCACCGAAAGTAGAAGTTCCACACAGGGGTTTCCACATCCTCACTACGAGGCTGAAAATGATTCAACATTTTAAGCTCCAACTATAGGTCTCGTAGAGAAGCTGGTGTGTAGATAGGAGAAACCCCAGGTTCATTTAAACCCTTGTACAAAGTCATGTACTCAGTATGAAAGATAGGAAGAGTTTGAACCTATGGTCTAAAAATCATTCTTCTTTTGTTCTTGTTCGGTAGAAATAGGTGGAGGGCCTTATACCCATGTCATCAACAATATATCTTCCCCCGCCCCTTTGGTTTCTATTGAGTCTTTGGAGAATGGATTGAAATTTGGCTAGACAGGCTAGGAACATGGTTTTTTCACGATTAGTAGTGACCATATTCCAAGAATCCATGTAGAATGAATGTTCTACACAGTTAGTGCATGTTTTCCCAAACCGTGTGGACTAACTATGACGCCTTAGCAAATAATTAAATTTTTGGGGTCTTTTCGTTTCGGCCCACGCCGGTTGATTAAGATGGTTGGTTCTTATGGTGGGGATACCCACCATGGGTATCATGCATATTATTTTGGAAATTTCTAATGGATGTATACCCATTGTACTAGGGTGTCTATTCGGGCCTCCCCCTGTTAGTGTCCTGATTTTGTCTCGGGAAAAATTTAAGTTGTCTCTTTTGGTGGGGAGCCCATTTGTTTCTCATCATATGAGTAACTTAGATTTTTTCCTTGGTCTTATCTTGGAATTAGGTATTATCATTCGAAGATATCTAACTACATAAATCTTACTTGGGTAAAAATTTATATTGGAGACTTCCCAATGGTATAGTTATAGTAGGGTAAGTGTAACTTTGGTTGATGTTGTTGTCTGTTTAGTTAAATTGATTGAGTATAGTTCATCTTGGGTTTGAGGAGTTTCCATTTGTGATAAAGCCAAAAGTTTCTTGATTGTTTCAGGAAGGTGGTCTATGTTTTGGTTTTTAGAGTAATCTTTCCTTAAATGATCACTGGAGGAGTTTTAGACTTTGGGGGTGAATCTTGGAAAACAATTACTTTGTTGTTTTTCGGTTGGGTTTGGTTTTCATATTTGGACTTGTTGTGACTTTCCGGGGATGGAAAGTTTT
Source organism: Viscum album (assembly GCA_963277665.1). Classification (NCBI taxonomy): domain Eukaryota; kingdom Viridiplantae; phylum Streptophyta; class Magnoliopsida; order Santalales; family Viscaceae; genus Viscum; species Viscum album. The sequence continues at coordinate 198,596 of CAUJRU010000448.1, read as the reverse complement.
ATGGTGGGGAGATTTTAACATCCATGACTTCTTTTAAATGTATTTCTCTTTTAATTTTCATTCTTTCCTTGTTCTTGGGGTTTTCTATTCATTTTGGTTGAAATGGAGGGTTTTCAAAATTTGGGCCAAACAGTGATCCCAATTCCAGATTTAAAAATAAATTTTATTTCTTTAATAAATCCTTCATTTTTTAAGATTTATCATCCATTCCACTTCCCAATTTTCCTCCTATGACCTATCAAAATTACCATGTCCATTTGGACCCTTTTTGAACCCATTAGTATTTTGGGTTTGAGTGAATTAATTTGGAATTGGGCCAACCCGTGAGCCATTTCCAGTTTTAAATTATTTATTTAATTGTTTAACAGCTCACTCATTGTTTACTGTATTACTCTGATTCCACCTCCCACCTAAACCCAAAATATCACACCTCACCCCCATTACTCATTTTTCCACTTTGGACCTAATTTGCCTCACACAGAAGGGAACAACTTCATAGGGTTCCTCAAATCGTCCAGATTTGAGAAGGTAAGTTGATTCTTTTATAAATATTTTAACTTTCACTCTTTTTCACCCATTTCAGTCCCCAATTGATCTTCTCATTCCCATTAGAGCCCCCATATCATGTTTTTTTCTTGGAGATTCAAATGTGGGTGTATTTGGTTCGTTTGATTCAAGATGTTTCAAGTAAGTGTTTATTTCCTTGATTTCTTCCCCTTCCTTAGGGTTTCTTTCAAATTTTCATGAAGTTCCTCATGTCCAGAAGTTGAGGTTAGAACCTATGGTCTGATTTGGTGTCTTTATGGTCAAATATGATTTTCTAGGGCTGGATTTATCTCCCTTGAGGTGAGGAGGTGGTGTGGTTGATGTTTCACACCATGTTTTGAGGGTTTCAACATAAAAGTTAGGTGATTCCATGTGTAAAAATTTCTAGATGAGTTAGTTTGATTGAATTACATATTTTGAATTTTCCTAAGATGTTTTGTGTGGTGTGAAAACTTTTCATGTTGTATTTGGTTAAACATTTATTTTTATAGTTTCATTTTAGCTTAAAATTGGGTGTTTTCATGTGTAACCCTTTGGGTATTGTTTGGGTGTATTTTAGAACATATGAAATTAGTTTAATAAATCTAGTTTGGGCTGAAACTTCTGATTTGGTAGGTTATTGGTGTGTCATTATTTTTTAAATAGGGTTTTTAATGGGATTATGGTGTAAACCCCTATTGTACTTCTTGAAAGTGATTTTGAAAACGTGTTCATTTCATGGGGATCTTTTGTGGTATTGTTAGAGGTGTTTGTATAACAATTAGGGGTAGTTTAATAAATGTTTATGGGGCTAAGAATTCTGTTTTATATTTGTATTGGGGTGATTTTTTCCTTGAAATACAGTTATGAAATGGGTTTTATGTGAAAAGATTTGGTACACTTTTTAGAATAGTTTTATTAAAGTTTTGAATGGTTTAATGATTTATGTAAGAGGTGAAACCAAATTGGAATAATATTTTGGATTGTTTATAGATTCAAATAGACCAATTTAAATGTGAATAGATCATTCATGTGGTGTTTATCCCCTTGGAAATGTTTTATAAAAATGTTTAATGGATTTACTGAAATGTGAATGAGGTGTGAACGCAATATGGGCTATTTGTGTGAGTGCGATGTGAAAATGGAATTTTTTTATAAAAAGGGTTTTTTGAAACATGTGAGTGGGATGTTATGTAATGTTTAGAAAATTTTGGGGGACTTTATAAAATTTTTAAAGGATGTGTTGGATTGTGAAAGTTATGCAAAAACTGTTGTGGGCTATTTTGGTGTGAGTTTGATTTAAAAATGCATTTCAATGAAAAGTGGAATTTGTGACTTGTGTGATGTTCATGGGGATATTTGGATCACGTGTGATTTGGAAGTGATATTTGCATGTGAAAACTGTATTTCATTTATTGTTTAACTTGATTGAGAACAACGGGAAAACCCAGGGATCTAGGTTGGTGGACGGATACAATTATGCTAGAGAATCTGTGGGGTTTGGCCTCAGTTTCACTTAGCACGATTGACACTTAAAACTCTATCAAAAAAATAATGATGATGATTGGGGACCATTGGGTTATGGACATGATCCCTACTAGTGGATCATGCATGTGAACATATATTTTTTGTGGTTAGTCTCACAGAGATATGAGGTACATGGGACCCACAACTAGCTAGTGCCTAGGGGTTATTTCCTATTACTTCTGTTCATTAGATCCTATATACTTACAATCGGAATATGGTATATTTGGCTAGAAAATTTCAGTAGCTTTTGTATTTATTTTAAATGTGTTTATTCTTTAAATTATCCCACTTGAAAACTGTTTTTTTTAAGTTGCATGTTTTAGAAATTGTTACTAGAAATTACATGTTTTTGAAAACCTACATGATTTTTTTCTTTGAATGTTTATCAGATGGAATATCTTAGTGGTGGTTTCCTAATAGGCATTATATCACACCCAACTTACACCCTTGGGTGTAAGTAGACTTGGTTATTTTTGTTATCGCATGTTTCTGTACAACATTTGTGCCAACAGTTCAGGTTTTCACCAATCATTCATGATGTGGTGGTGTGGAGATTACTTGAGGGCGATGCCTCTTTCCATGTTGAGGTTCTTGGGCTGTACATTTCTAGGTTTTTACCTTTGTTATAGTCCTGGTGATTTGTTTTAGACTATGTAATTCAGTACTGAATATTTTGTAAAATATTGATTGGTTTGAAAAATCCAGATTCGTTTTATTTGATTCATTTGTTGTTTTATGTTTATAAACTTGGGAAAATCGTTCCCAATTCTAATTTTATGATACCCAAGAACTTGTTCCTGCCCGTGGGGACCGGGAACGCCCTTCAGGCCTTATCATGGGGCGGGTTTTGTTTCGGTTTTGGTGGCGATAAGATTCGGTTCGTGACACAAGGGAAGTGGATTGTGATTAATAAAATGTTTGATTATAGAGAATGAAAAAAATATGAGACAAGGTAAATATTTGTTGTTATGAGTCTCATATTTTGGCCAAAGACTGATGATGTGACCAATAATATTTTCATAGAGTGGTTTTAATCCCCCACCCCTAGAGAACCCCCCAGAACAAAGCCCCCCCCCCCACCCTGCAGACACCCCCTAGATAGACCCCCCACCCCCATGATGAGAACCACCCTTGCAGCACCCATTACCACATGCAAGGCCCGCCCTCCACTCCCCCTAGAGATATCCTAGACAGACCACACTCTACACCCCCTAGAAAGACCCCCGCTAAATAGGAACCCCCGGACAGACCCCCACTAGACTGGACCCCTTCCCCCCACAACAACCCTTTTACCATTCAAAGCCCCCACCCCCCATTGCACAACCCCCCTCTAGACAACCACCCCTGGAGAGACCCCCCGCCCCCATTGCACAACCCCTCCTACAATTATCCACCCCTGAAGAGTCCACCTCATTCAGTGGTCCTCACATGTGAACTTACACGGTGATAATCCAGTGCTCTAATAAATGACCCACTGCTCAAAAAAATACTTGTTCTATTGGTCTAAAAAACTATCCACTACTCAAATTTAATAAATCATCCACTGCTCAATAAGATTATATGAAGTATATAAAATTAAGCAAAACTCATATTTAATATAAACAAATGAAAATATTAACTGAAAAAAATATAATGACCCACTTCTTGAAAATATATGGTTCCTCCAATCTTTCATGATGGTGTGTTTCCTCAAAATCGAGTGTTAGACCACCCTGTCACCTTGTATACTGGATTGAAACCCTGCATGAATACTTATTATACTTAATATATTGAAAACATACATTTTTGGTACATACAATTGCAATAAACATGTTTCAAACATGAGTAAGCATAAATGTTTAAAAGAATTAAACTTGAATTCGTTGAACAATATATCACCAAATGTGAGAATCAACATAAGATAGGGTGCATGTTTACAAATTAGACCATGTGGATAGACATTAATTGTACCATAGGGGATATTTCACGTATTTGTTCATGGATAGACAATTTATGTATATAGAGTGCACAAGAATATGCGATAATACACAAGCATTGATTGGAGTACACAAACATTACCTTGGGAAGATAAGATACTTTGTGTTCAACATGTAAACGCCATGTAATTTCACAAAGATTACCGTGCCAATTCTAGATGAGGGCATTCAAAGATGTTCAGGAATGGTCACACATTATTTGATGCTATGTAAACATAATTTTAATTTCAATGATAAATACAACCTATGAATCTATATATTTGAGACTCAGATTTAGGGCTTTGAGTAGCTTATCCTAAGTAGTTTACCATATATAACATAATGGAGGCTCTCATTTTTATAGGTGTGGTAAATTATAGAATTTATTGTGGGAATTCATTTTGCATGCATGTGGTTCATATGTGTTCCACGCAATGGTGTTGCATGAAAGGTGAGGTAATGGATGAAATATTGTGGTTGTTACATCCCACCTACCTCACAATGAATAATATACATGGTGTGGCTTATAATTCTTGGTAATCACATCCTGATAATTGAACTGAGATCACAGACACATTGTAATTGTTCCTCAATAATAATTATATAGATAAAATGATGTTAGTTGGATAAAATAGATCTATGTATTCCATTTGTTCCCAATATTATAAAGAGTCGTGCTAAGCTAGTTTGAGTTAATCAAAAGGTTCCAACACTATATAACATCCTCACCCACACCTTGACACCCCCTCTCTCTTGCCCTACCCTCCCACCCCTTCCACCCCACCTTCACCCTCCCCCACCCCATGCACCCCATTTCCCACTCTGCCCACCCATCCCATGTGCCCCCTCCCCACGACACACCCCAACCCCCTCCCCACGGCACACTCCCTTGCATCCCCCTACCCCTTGGACCCCCTGCCCCGACACCCCCTGCCCCTGCACTATCCCCCCATGCACCACCCTGTCCCCCTTTCACCCCACCTGCCCCTAACACACCCCTCATTTTGCCCAATGCAACCCCTACTACCCCTCCCCAAGAACACCCCCTCCACTGCACACCCCCTCCCCTGTACACCCCCTTCCTCCTTCCCCAGCACCACTGTCACGACTCGTCCCCCAGGGCTAGTGCGATGACTAACCCTAGCCTACCTTCCATTGGCCAGGGTCTGGAGACTTGCACCAAAAGTTGTATCACTAAAATTGGGAAGGAATTGCCTTTACATCATTTAAACACATGCAACCAAGAACACGACATGATACGAACACATGTAAACTTTATAGAAAAAAGAGTGATAAAAGTAAGAGGGGATTGAATAAAAATACAATAGTAAATGTACAAGTAAAACTAAAATATAATACAACTGAAGAAAGAGAATGATAGTTAATGGGCCAGCCTACGAGGTTCCTACTTGAAGGGTAGGTATAGATTGCCTGCTCAGTACTCCATGTATGCATGTCTCCTATGCGTACCAACACGCCGTATGGTCCACCTCCGATCACTGTCTAGTCCTGGTACCCTCAGCCTCAATTAGTGTTGTCTATCGTTTACATAAAACACAACATGGTGTGGGCATTTCCCATGATGGGGTGATTATAATGATACTCATTAGTGACCTCGAGACATTCAAGGTCTCACAAAATCCATAAAGGATAAACCAGAAAGCAGGAAATCAAATAAAAACCCTACTTAGGTATATGCCCATAAATATACCTAGGTTATCATATATAACCATCTCAATCATGAGGAATCATTGGGTCTAACCAAAAATCCCCAAGATCAACTATTCCACAAAGGAAATAATACCACAAAGGTAAGTACCACACAGGTACGCCACACAGTAGAATACCACAAAGGTATTACCAAGAATGAAAGTACCACACAGGTATGAACTTAGCTCACAATAGGTATATCATAGATATAGTAGTAGAGGTGATTAGATGTAACTACTAAATCATCATACTCTATTCAAATATAGACCCAATAAGGATCCTAAATCATCTTCAGATCCATAGAGGATCGGACTACATCGTCAGACCCACATAGGATCCTAGTACTTCTTTAGACCCACACAGGATCCTAGTACCTAATTAGACCCACATAGGATCCTAGTACATCGTCTTTACGTCATCAGACCCACATAAGATCCTAGTACATTTTCAGTGAGTCTTCAGACCCACACATGATCCTAGTAAACCATTAGTACATCGTTAGACCCACACAGGATCCTAGAACATCATCAGTATGTCATCATACCCACACATGATACTAGTACATGGTCAGTATGTCATCAGACACACACATGATCCTAGAACATCTTCAGTACGTCGCCAGACCCACCCATGATCCTAGTACATCCTCAGTACGTTGTCAGACACACACATGATCCAAGTACCTCATCAGTACGTCGTCAGACCCACATACGATCCAAGTACATTGTCAGTACGTCGTCATACCCACACAAGATAATAGTTCATTGTCAGTACATCGTCACACCCACACAGGATCCTAGTACATCGTCAGTACGTTGTCAGACCCATGTAGGATCCTAGTACATTTTCACAGCCAGCTACCGGGTTCCCACACTAAGGTTTCTTATCTCTGGGAGGGTCCGCTCCTCAATCCACAATTCAATACTTAAACTTCCACGAATTCTTATAATGAATTATCCTAATGTAATGCCTTGTAATATGGGTCTCGATGAAATAGATGGTGCGTCAATCGGATGTTCGGTCTGTAAGTTATTAGTCTTTTAGTTCCGAGGGCCCGGTTGGATTCCTTCTAGATCCAACCCCACCATACCCCAACATTATCCAAAACTCAAGTGGGGTATTCCAAATGGACTTTAATACTCCAAGTATTCCGGCGCTGTATACGGTTCATCAAACGGACACCCAGGGCCAAAGTTATGGCCAAAAGTATGGGCAGGGTCGAAACTGGTCAGGGTCCTGTCCGACCCAGCCTGACCCGGCCAGGGCCGACCCAGTTTGGGTCAACCCAGCCTGACCCAACGAGTCTGGCCTAGATAGGAGGCTTGACCTAGGTGGTCCAGTGGTACGGTGCGACCGTGATGTAGCGGGGCGGCCGTGGTGCGGCGGTCCACCGCGGTTCTCTTCCTTCGGACGGCACGGTCGAGTCATCAACTTCGTTGCGGCTAGTGGTGTGACGACCACCGTATCTAAGTCCCTCCAATTCCATTAACCATCACCAGTCGCCGCTCTCTTCTATTGGGAGGAACACAACAAAAAACTCAAGGAAATGTGGAGATGTCGGGCCATGTTCATTTGGCCCGCACCCTCCACGTTAGGGTGGTTGCAAGAAACTTAATAAATCATGTATGAAGAAATTAAATAATGGTATGGGGGTTCTAAAAATATCAAACCAATCCTCAAAGGATAGTAGATATCGGTGAGGAGAAAAGGGAGGATGTCGTTTCTTCATTGTCAAAGACGTCCCACGTTGCAGGAAGAATGATTCTTTATTGGGTAAGATGGCACGTTCTCCATTAAAGAAGATCAACATTGGGAGGTGTTCTTAGTTAGAGAAGAATAATCCTTCCAAAAGATCCCCCCTTCTTCATTGCCAATGGTTTCTACCAACAAAAACAATAATGGAGCCAACGACAAATTAATTTATGTCTATCAATTTAATTTTGTTTGAAAATTAATTTGAATCATAAATTAATGGTGGGTGGCACAATTAAGGTGGAGAATGATCAAAATATTTATCCACATTAAAGGGAGATTTTTTAGTTTGGGTGGTCCCCACCTCCATAGCCCATATAGAGTGGTTTCAAGAATAAAAATAAAAAGTTATATAATTTTATTATTATTTTTCCATAAAAAAGTGAAAACTAACTTTCACCCTCGACCTACTATGGTCGAGGTGAAGGTCTCCTTAAGAGAATACCAGCTTTACGAGTTCAATGGTGTCCTCAGATTTCAATTCCAATCACCGGATCAAAAATTACAAAAACCCACTTGTACATTTACTGAACGTACCCAATTTTTTTTTTCAGAAATTCATTCCGGGCAACCCGGGCCTCAGAATCATGTGTCATCAAATATAGCAGACTCATAAAATTTCTATATAATTTAAAAAAATTACATGGAATTTTTTAGTCTTTACTTTCTCCCCACCTTAGGGATTTTCATTGTAGAAAAATGTATCACAAAACTACGAAAACAAGTTGGGGGTAATGAGCACGAATCTGAGCCTCCTTCTCCCATGTTCTCTCCTGGCGGTTCTAGTGCTACCAACGAATGCGCACCAGTGGTATCGACTGTCCATGAACGACCCGCTCCTATAAATACTCAATCTCTACTGGAACCTCTGTAAATGTCACCCCATCATTGAAGTCTAGCTCACCATGGTCGATGATGTGAGAAGAGTCATGGACATATCACCTAAGCTGGGATTCGTGGAAGACGTCGTGCACCCGAGGAAACTGAGGTGGAAGAGACAATCGGTAAGCCACCATGAGAACTCTACTGAGACCCTGAATAGTTCCGATGAACCTCAGAGATAACTTGCTTCCAGAACAAAATATTTGAAAACCTTTTCAAGGTGAGACCAATAGAAAGACATGGACGCCATCCTCAATCTCTAGAGGTCTCTATCTTATATTGGAATAAGACTTCTGCATGCTCTATATAGTCTTCGTCCACTCCTAGATGATCTGCACTTTCTCTGTGGTAGCCCATACCATCTATGGTCCCATGAGTGCTAAATCCTCTATGTAAGTATAGCACAACAATGTTCTAAAAGGTCACTCGTACAATGCCTCAAAAGGTGACATCCCAATGGTGGAGTGATAGTTGTTGTTGTATGAAAATTACACCAAAGGAAAGTGATCCTCCCAACTGGGACCAAAGTCAAGGATGCAAGTTCGTAGCATGTCCTAGAGAGTCTGAACTATCCACTTAGTCTATCCATCCGTCTGAGGATTGAAGGCGTCGCTCAAACGAAGCTTCATCCAGGAAGCCTCATATATCCTCTTCCAAAGCCGAGAAGTGAAACTTGCATCACGATCGGTGACAATCATCAAGGGTACTCCATGTATCCACACAGTCTCCTACATGTAGAGGCATATGACTCTATATACTATACCCTATTCTCTGACCAGTAGGAAGTGGACCAACTTGGTGAGTCGGTCGACCATCACCCAGATAGTATAATGACCTCTGGATGTACGTGGAATACCTATCATGAAGTCCATAGATATCCCATCCCACATCCATTGTGAGACCTCTAAAGGATGAAGTATTTCTGCTAGTACCTGATGCTCTGCCTTCACTTGCTAACAACTGAGGCACCGAGAGACAAGATCTGCTACGAATTTCTTCATTCTCATCCACCAATGCGGTCATCGTAGATCCTGGTACATCTTCATGACACTAGGATGTACTTCTAATGTGGATGTGTGGAACTCCCTCAACACAACATCTTGAAGGGACAATGGTAACATGGAAAATCCTCTAAAGAGGATGATGTGATCCCCACCTTCAGAAAATCTATCGGGTGCATGTCATATGGATATCTGATCACGTCGAGCCTCACAGTCATTGTCCCGACACTGAGCCTCCCTAACTTGCTGATGAAGTGGGGGAGTGACTATAAGAGACTGAAGAAAAGCTACTCCATCTCGATCTACAAAGGATATCTGCAAAGCGGCCAGCTGCTCCGTCGCCTAACCTAGAAACTATATACTAGATCTCATGCTAAGTGCATCAGCTACAACATTCACCTTCGCACAAGTATATACTATCTTGAAGACATAGTCTTGGAGGAACTCAAGACAACGCCATTGTCTCAGGATCAGGTCCTTTTGAGAGAATAAATACCTGAGAATCTTGTTAAACTAGAAGGCTTTAAAATGCTCACCCATTAAGTAATGTCACCACATATTCAAGGTGAAGACCACTGATCCTAACTCTAGGTCATGGGTAGTGTAGTTCTTCTCATTCTGTCTTAGAAGTCGAGAACCATAGGCGATCACTAGTCTCTCCTATATCAGGACATATCTGAGCCAGGTCCCTAATTTTTTGTATTAGAACACATACCCTACGCCCTCCTATAGTAGCCTCAGGATGGGGGCACTATATAGCCTCAGCCTCAGCTCCTAAAAACTCTACTAGCGTCTCTCTGACCACACGAAGGGTTTCCCCTTCTTTGTCAACGCTGATAAAGGTGCTGCAACTCTGGAGAAATCTGGTACAAATATCTGATAGTATCTTGCCAGAACAAGGAAACATCGTACTTCCGTCACACACCTAGGTGGTTCCCAATCAAGTACACCCTCAATATTCACTAGATCCACCACTACTCTAGTCTTTGAGATTACATGTCCCAAAAAGTGATCCTCTTAGATTTAGAACTGACACTTCGAGTGTTTACCTTAAAGATAGTGCTCTCGGAGTGTGTCCAGAACTATCGTCAAATGATAGTCATGCTCCTCCCCAGTAGTCGAGTAGATCAGAATGTCATCGATGGAGACTACTACATAGAGATCAAGGTAAGGATGAAAAATCCTTTTTTTGAGTCCCATGAACACTGTTGGGGTGTTGGTCAGGACGAATGGAATAACCAAGAACTCATAGAGGCCATACAAACATCTGAATACTATCTTCTAAACATCCTCATCTCACACTCTGAGTTGGTGATAGCCGGATCTGAGTTCTATCTTCGAGAACCATCGTGCTCCCTTCAGCTGATCAAAGAAGTAGCCAATCCTCAGGAGTGGGTACATGTTTTTCACGGTCAACTGGATCAGGAACCGATAGTCAACACAAAGCCTCAAGCTCCCATATTCCTTCATAGAGTACAAGATCAGGGATAACCCTGGAGAAATATTTGACCAAATGAATCCCTTCCCCTGCAAGTCCTCTAGCCATATCTGCAGCTCACAAAGCTCTATGAGAGCCATCTGATACATTGGTGTAGATATTGGTGCTATCACGGGGAATAAGTCAATGTAAAGGCCCACCTATCTATGAGGAGGTAGACCCAGATCATAATCAGGGAGGTCATCTGCGTACTGGTCCACCACTATAGGATAGCTCAGACACTCCACATCAATAGATCCGAGGCTAAGGCTAGCCAACTGATGAGTGATCGGCTGCATTCTCTTCCAGGTATGTCCATCCTAGGCTGAAAAGCCTCCCTTCTCGCCATTGAAGGTAAAAATGGTCCCATCCATGCAAACACACCGCACTTTGTGCCTAATACAATCAATCTGAGCATGGACTATAGATAACCAGTCCATAATCAAGATGACGTCGTAAGGCCTCGATGCCATAACAAGGAGATCCCAACCGAAGCTCTCACCTCCTAAAGTAAGCTCAGACTACCAGCACTAGTGTGTAGTTGACTAATCCACTCTTGTATGAGTCTCTAGCTGTAAGGATTGAGCCAACAGCTCTGTCGGAATCTATGTTCCTCGAATGAGGGTAATGGAAATAAAGGAATGACTAGAACCTGTTTCTATAAGTACTGCAGCTAAGTTGGAATAGACATAGATTGTTTCTCATATCATCTCTGGAGCGTCGTGATCATAGGCCTCAGATACATAGAGCTAAACCCGCCCCAGTAGACCTGCTCCCTATGGTCGAGGTGGACCACCTAGAGTTGGTTGTGGTAACATCTCGAATCATCGCCCACTGCCAACTGCATGACCAGCTCCTCTACCATGTTCGACAGCTCCATGCAGACCTCCTTGATCGAACCACTGTCTCTGCCTGGTCGGTCCCTCGACTGTCTGTTGATCATCCGTAAGGCGGGTTGGGCAGTCATGCACTATGTGACCCTGCCCGCCACATGTGAAACACTACCTACTACTTGCATGACTGAATCTGTCTTCGGATCCCCACACAACCAATCTTGAGTCAAGCGGTCGTCCACCTCTAGGTCTAGTCCACTTGGACCTCTATGACATCTGTCTACTTCTAGCTATATAATACTTCACTATGTGATGTCCGGTGGTGGGTCTCGCTGTCAGTGACTAATCAGTGAGAAAAATCAACACTATGTTGGCTCCCTATGACACCCCTGACTGTGTTGGGATGCCTAGAGAAATCATAGAAGCTCTGATTTCCCTCATAAGTTCATGATGAAAGGTTTGGGCCTTGAAGAATGGGTTTCAAACCATATCATTAGAGTACCATGAGAGGTCAGTGAACCTCGCTGAGTACTGGGCCATAGTCATGCTACCCTACTACACATGAAGAAGCTCTTGTAGAATACTAGTGACAAGGATCACCATGAGATCAGCTAGTGTCCCATCTAGTCAGAATACTCTCACCCTGACCTACAACCAATCCTATGCACCCCATGGGTCTTTCTCCCTCGGGAACCTCAGTGGCCTCTGGTGCTGGAACTCGTTCAATGTGCACAAGAGGCGTGTACCCTCTTCTTCTGGGGCTGGTGGCATCGGTGGCCCAAAGGGTAATGGTAATTCTTGTGCCTCCGTAGGTGCCTCTACTAGAAGATGGCCCAACACCATGGTCGTGTTTTTTGGTGGGATATTAGCACGTACTATACCCATAACCCTGGCTAGATGTGTGCGTAAGGAAATCCTGAAAAGAAACAGATGTGCCACGATCAATAAGTTTTACCTAGTGTGCTGACTCAAAGAGATCACAAAGAATACTTTTCAAAACACATACGTAATTAGTTTATTTGTGTAGTTAGTTGGAAATCAGATGTCTAGTTCCTGGTGTATGGATACTTCAGCAGCCGCACTAACATTGGATTCCCTAAAATGATAACCACACTCAATGCACATAACTCTATTGCAGTTGAAAGATTAGAGTCCAATGTTATACGGTAGAAATGACTCCTCTGATACCAATTTGTCATGACCCGTCCCCCGGGGCCCATGTCGTGACTACCCCAAGCCCGCATCCATAGCCTAGGGGATGGAGACTACCACCGAAAGGCGTATTTCCTAATACCAGGAATGAATTTCCATTACATCCTGTAAACACACAAAACCAAGCACACAACAAGATAAAAAACACAAGTAAACTGTACAACAAAAAGAGTTCAAAACGTATGAGGGGCCAGAATACAAGCCCAAAAATAAAGGTGCATGTACAATTGAAATAAAATAAAACTGAAGAAAGAGAAAGATAGCTACTGGGTTTTCCTATGAGGTGTCTACCTAAAAGGTAGCTACATATCGCCTCCTCAGTACTCCACATCTGCATGTCTCCTCTACGTACCGACATGCCGTATGTTCCACCTCTGGGAACCATATTGTACTAGTACCATCATCCTCGACCAGCATTTCCCATTGTTTGCACCAAACACAACAAGGTGCGGGCATAGCCCATGCATGGGTGAGTATAACGATAACCGGTAGGGACCCCAAGAGCCTCAAGGTCTCACAAAGTCAAAAAATGATAAACCAAAAACCATGAAATCAACTGATAACCCAACATAGGTGTATGCCCGCACATATACCTAAGTTATGAAGATACCCATCTCAACCAAGAGGAACCACAGGGTCAAACACAAAATCCCCAAACTCAACAATTCCACAATGGAATTAATACCAAAAAGGCAAGTACCACACATGTATGCCACATAGATGAATACCACCATGGTATTACCATGAAGGAAAGCCCCACACAGGTACGAACTCTGCTCACACTAGGTATAACATTGATACAATAGTAGAGATGATTAAATGTAACTAATGAATCATCTTACTCTGTTAAGAGACAGGCCCATATAGGATCCTAAATCATCATCAGAATTATAGAGTATTGTAGTACATCATCAAAACCACACAGGATCCTAGTACATGGTCAGACCCACACAGGATCCGAGTACCTTGTCATACCCACATATGATCCTAGTACATCATCAGTACATCATCATACCCACACATGATCCTAGTACATCGTCAGTATGTCATAAGACCCACACACGATCTAATTACATCCTCAGTACACCGTCAGACCCACAAAGGATCCTAGTACATCATCAGTATGTCGTCAAACCCACAAAAGATACTATTACATCATTAGTACGTCGTCATACCGACACAGGAACCTAGTACATCGTCAGTATGTCGTCAGACCCACACAAGATCCTTGTACAACATCAGTACGTCGTTAGACCCACACAGGATCCTAGTACATCATCTTTACGTTGTCAGACCCACACAAGACCCTTGTACATTTTTAGTATGTCGTCATACCCTCACAAGATCCAATTACATTTTTAGTACATTGTCATACCCACGCAACATACTAGTACATCATCAGTACGTCGTCAGACCCACACAGGATCCTAGTACATCGTCAGTATATTGTTAGACCGACACAGGATCCTAGTACATTGGCATAGCCATCTACATGGTTCTTTCACTAAGCTCACATGTCACTAGGAGGGTTCACTCTTCAAGCCCCTGGTTGATACTAAAACTGACATGAATTCCACTAAAGATATATCACAAAGGTCTTCCATGTAATAGGGGTCTCAACGCAATAGACGGTGCATCAATAGGACGCACATACTGTATGTTATTATCCTTTAAGTTATGAGGGCCTGTTTGAATTCGTTCTCGATCCACCCCGATCATACACCATCCTTATCCAGACCTTATGTGGTGTACACCAAAAGGACTATCTCACTCCAAAGTTTCTGGTGCTGCAGACGGTTCTTCAAATGGACCCCTAATGCCAAAGTTTTGGAAAAAAATATGGGGTGCGCCGAAACTGGTATGGGTCCGATCCGACCCGGCCCTATCTAGCATGGGGACACCTGGTTCGGATCGACCCGGCCCGAACCACTGAGTTAGGCCTGACATTTAGCATTACCTGGCCCGTGCTGGCTATTCCAGCGGTGCGGGGACCGACGGTGCGGTGGGGATCCCCGGTGCGGCGGTGCAGCCGCGGTGCGGCGGGGCGGCCGCTGGGCGATGGGGAGGCCTCCTTGTGACAGGGAGGCCGACGAGCGGTGGGGCGGCCGTTGGGCAGTGGGGGGCAGCGCCACGGCAGGGCGGCGGTAGTGCATCGGGGCGGCCATGGCGCGGTTGGGCCGTCGTTGGGCGGTGGGGGGCTGTAGTGCGGTAGGGTGGCCACGATGGGGCAGTCCACCATGGTTCTCTTCCATCGGGCAGCGCGGGAGCCCCGACTGCTTCATCGCGGCCAGTAGTTAGTCGCCACCATATCAGAGTCCCACCAATTCCATTCACCGGCACCGGTCATAGATTTCTTCCATTGCAAAGAACACAACAAAAACCTCAAGGAAATGTAGAGAGGTTGGGCCAAGTTCGTTTGGCCCGCACCCTCCATGTTATGATGGAAGAAATTAGCTTAATTAATCTTGTGTGAAGAATTTAAATAATGGTAAGGGGGTACTCAAAACATCAAACCATATCTTGAAGGTTCGTAGACGTCAGTATGGAGAGAAGTGCGGATCTCGGTTCTTCATTGTCGAAGAATTCCCACATTGGAGGATGACATGTTGTTTGTTGGGGAAGATGGTTCATTCTCCACTGAAGAAGATCTTTGATGGGAGGTGTTCTTCATTGGAAAAGAATAATCCTCCCAAAATCTCTCCCCTTCTCATTTTCCAATGGTTTCACCCAAGAAAAACAAGAGTGGAGCCAACACAAAATTAAATTAAGTCTATCAATTTAATTTTGATGGCACAATTATTTGGAATCATTAATTAAAGGTGTGTGGCATAAATAAGATGAAGGTAGTTCAAGAGACATCTCCAAATTAAAGTGGGTGTATTTAGTTCGGGTGGTCCCCACCATTTAAATTCAAAATTAGGATTTTTAGTTCAGGGGTTCCCCACCTCCATAACCCATGTATAGAGGTTTCAAGAATAAAAATATAAATTTAAATAATTTAATTTTTATTTTTCCATGAAAAAGTGAAAAACTAACTTTTACCCTCGACCTGCTGTAGTTGAGGTGAAGGTATCCTTAAGAGAATACTGGCGTTGTGTGTTCAATGATGTATGTGGATTTCAATTTTGAACACTGGTTCAAAAGTTACAAAAACCCACTCCTACGTTTACTGAACCTACCCAAAAAAAAGATCAGAAATTAATTTCGAGCTCACAGGGCATCAAAATCACGAACCGTCAATTTTCACAGACTCATAAAATTCCAATATAATTAAAAAAATTACATGGAATATTTGGATCTTTACAATCACCCCCCATATACCCCCCTCTGCTCCACCCCCTATATCAGCACCACCCCAACCCCCAGCACCCCCCATTCCCCTGCACCAGCACCCCCCTACTCCACCACCTTTCACCCCCATGTGCCTCAAAATATTTTTCTTAAAAATACCCACATTTTAAAAAGAAAAATGACATCTCATTTCAAAAAGAAAAGAGCATTGAAAATAATCTCACCTCCTTAAAAATATATAATATCCATTTCATAAGGTAAAATTGCAACTTCCCAAGTGTAGATTTTTAAAAAATATAAACAAAAGATTTGATAATCATGAACATATTTAAAATAAAATATCTCTCAAACTTCATAAAGTTCTCTTCTATTTTCAAAACACCTCATGAATTTCATCGTTAGTCCCAAAAATTTCCTAAAATCCAATTAAATTTTAAATCATTTCCAAAATTATATACTGTAATCAAACACTTTCAAAGCATCATGTGAAAGTAAAAAAATCATAAATCATGTTTATTTAATCCAGAACACCACTAAGTCCCATTTTCAAATTAATATTAGAAAATGTTTTAAATTAAAACAGTTCATAAAATGTATTTTATTTTTAAATTATTTACCAATTTCTTTTTACACCTTACTACTCTTGAAAAAATTGTATATTATATTCAAAATACATAAAAAAATAAGCCCCCAAAATCGGTTTTGGAAACAAAATATTTCTCTAAATTTACTTCTGAACTAAAAAATTAATGCACCATACATAATCAAACCATAATGTGGCACAAAATATAATATCCATTACTATAACACCAAAAAATCACTAAAACTTCATTTTATTCATCTCCCAATGTGTAAATTTCCTTAGGATCCATTGGAAATCAAAATAAATTTATAAAATAAATTCAAAATTCATGAAAAGTTGTTCATGACATGGCCACATGGTTTAGGTGACCATACACCAATCATACAATAGCATCTGAAATATTTCTAAGACCACACGCATAGGCTCCATATATTTTTTCAAACCATTTGCGATGATGATGATACTTTGGTTCCTTCATACATTCCTCCCAAATCGTAAATAAATCCCCCAAATTATTTGTTATAACTAAATGTGGATCTAATCATCATTATCAAAATAATTTAAACTGGAATCCAAATCAAAGATTGAAATACAAACTACCCATGGAATCTCATGTTTTTTATGAAATGTGTTAATCAATAAACTACTTCTGACCTACCTAATGAGTCAGGATGATGATCATATCTCCTTTATACTAATATTCCCTCCAAATAATAAGAGGATCCTCTAATACAATTTTGAAATGAACTGGAGCAGATCAACCTAACGTGTCACCAAATTCGGATCTCCAGAAGGCCCAAAGAATGTCTCTGATGGTTGTTGGATGGTTAAAAGTGTCAGGGTATCAATGTATGACCATTAATAATGGTTTTACCCACTGAATATGAATAACAACATCAAGGACTCCACCCATAAATTCAATATCACTCATATATACATCAATCACTCATGCACACAATAAATAGTTTCAATATAAACGATACAATCAAACATAGTATAATATTTTAGAAATAATATAATGTCATAAATGACATCATCACATAATAGTGTAATTAGAGGAATCCCAAGTATATAAAAATCTAAAATAAATATATAGGCCGACATTGATTATATATATAAACCAAAAATATTACCAAACCTAGATCACTAATAACTACATCCTTATTACCCACAACCTCCCATACCATCCTATACAATCTATCATCAGACCAACTCTAACATTTACAAAGGTAAAATAACATTACATGGGCTCTTGAAAGTAAACATGAAATTTTCATACACATATTGGTCTATGCACTGTGAGAACCAAATAGTCCCTATTAGGATTTCACTAAGGAGTTTTTATAATTCCATTGAAAATACATTTTATTAATGAAAGATTAAAATATAACTAGTTAATAGGTTTTTCACAAGAGGGTGTTAAAAAAAGTGTAAAATTCCATAAATTCATTTATAAAACAACATTGCTTTTTAATTTTTAAAGGAAATGCTTTCAAACTAAGGAAAAACGAGTTTCAAATCCATTAAAAGAGTACTAATCCTATTGCCCTTTTTTTTCAAATCCATATCTCATAACCACACCATTAAATCAAACATCATTCTTTTCTTTAATAATACACTTCAAAAACTATTTTTTTATTTAATTTGAATATAAACCAAAACCATAACTGATATGGAATATATAAACATAACATGCCTCAAGATATCAATGTGAAATCGATAATAAGAAATAATTTAAGTAGTAGTGGGGATACAAAAAGGCATGGGATGAGATCCTCAAATCAATTTTCAAAGAATTATAGACATTATGGGTAACTCATTAGGCTCTAGAATGGGTGATACTATAACTAGTTCATCATATTACTCTTTGGGGCCCTATGTGAAATCAAATCATCCCAATTAGCTTCCCCTTTTAGCTCTCTCCACATATAAAATAGACACCTGGTAGGGAGCTAATCTCTTAGGAAACTATCCAGCTAACATACACTAATACAAAATCACGTACCACTAGACCTTCCAATTATTTACCTAAGATCCCATGATAAATCAATCTATTGGAGGTGTAAAATCAAAAGAATCACAATAATCAGTAAAAAATTATTTTAAATAAATCTCATCTCACCTCAAAATCCAACTCCCTCCCAAGAAATAACTCCTTTAACATCATCCATATCAAAAATAGAATACCACATCCCTCCTCGATAGTCACAAATCAAATTAGGCATAATCAAATCAAGGGAAATAGTCTATGGTCATATACTAATTATAAAAATATCTTATATAAAGTGAAAAATAGTCCTTTTCAGAAACCAACTAGTAATTCCAAGTCATTTATACCATTTAAAACCCGACTTTATCACCTTATTTATAACTATTCTATGTGATACCATACTTAAAATCATTTTTAAATCCCACTACCTTTTCATTAAAGTCGTTTTAAAATCCTTTAAAATAATTTGATTTCAAAAAATACTAGAAAATAATACCAATACCCAAATGGGTTCAAATACCTTTTGTTATATCAATTGTTTTAAAACAAGCCATATAAGCATTCCCATAAACACTTTTCATTTGAACAAATCAATTAAAATTTAAATAACCATTATAATACTTTTATTCAAAGAGATAAAAACATTTATAACACTTTTTAAACAAACAATATCTTTTAAATATTTATTTACGTTGATAAAAAAGTAATAGAAAACACCAACCACAAAATGACATTCTAATTATTGTAAATACAAAAAAATACCTAATCAATCCACCTTAAAGAATCATCATTGGGGAGAGTTTAGGTGTCCCACATTATTTGGTAGCATCAGGGGAGGAGGATTGAAGATCAGAGATCCTAGAGGGGTTTCCTTGTTTTGTGGAAGCGAGGGGTACCATCATGAGGGTTGTCATCGCAAGGGCCACCGTTGTTGGAGGATCGGGGAGAGGAGAGGTCTTGATGGGCATTGTCGGGTTTAGAGGGTCGCACACAGAGGGTATCGGGGAAGAGTGTGCCATAGTGGAGGGTGCTCAGTGTGGCACATAAACATGTATGTGTGAGGCTCATGGGGTACCATTAGTGGATACGCTAACCGCTGAACCGTTTATTTTCAAAGAGTTGTTTTTAATGAAAAACATGATGTCTTGTTGAATTGTTTGGGATGTTGTATATTATGTGTTTTTGGAAAATGTTTATGTTGTGGGATGTTTTGAGTCCATGAACCCCTCTTGTTCGAACTGCATTTTGGGTTTGTGTTTGGACGGAATGTTGGGTAGAAGGACCTGTTAGTAGCCTCTTCTGAGATATGTTTCGAGACACCTTTACGGTAGTTCCCTTCATGTGTTTGGATCTGGTTTGTGGCATTTTTTTACCAATGGACCAGCTTGGTTGGGTCCGTGGGTTCTCTCATTGGATAAGGTACACCCCCATTAAGGGTTAATGCACAACTGAAGTGCAACCCATATTGTTTCACCATTGGTAAATCATCTGTTTGATCAATATAAGGAATATTTTATCGATATTCGTTGATTTCATCTACACACATTCATTTCGTTGATTTTTGGATCCTCTTGTAGTGGGATAGTGCTAGTGTAAGGTTGAAAGAGACCATAGTTTCTTAAGTTTCCCGATTCATTGAAGGTTGAAGTATTCTGGGTTTGTTAGTGTGGATGAGTATCTCGATGGTGTCTAAGAGGGCCTCTGGGTTCTTCATAATTTATTTGAAGCACGAGTTCTTGTTAAAACACAAATTTTGGGATTTTGGTCATGAGAGGCTATTGTGTCCACTTTTTGAACTTGTCTGTTGTTTATGGACTTAGCATAAGGTCCCGTTCCATGTATTGTTTCTATCAATCACAAAGGTCATGTTTGGTGACGCATTGCGATGTTCTGTGCTCATTTGACTGTAAAGGTGATGGTCGCGCAATCCTTTGAGGTTCTATGTAATGTTGGGAGTATGCATCCCTTGAAAAAAACATCAAATCCTCTATCTTAGAGGACAGTTTTTATATGTGCCTTTCCCTTTTATTGTTTCGCACCCAAAGAAACAAGGTGTGATGTGTGTGCATCTTCTTATCCCTTGTTTTAGTGAAATTTCAGGTTTCGGTAAAGTGAGTTATGCTGTGTGTTTTGTCTTGGTGAACCCATTAGGGTATGCAGTGTAGTTTTTTGTGGCACCGAAAGTAGAAGTTCCACACAGGGGTTTCCACATCCTCACTACGAGGCTGAAAATGATTCAACATTTTAAGCTCCAACTATAGGTCTCGTAGAGAAGCTGGTGTGTAGATAGGAGAAACCCCAGGTTCATTTAAACCCTTGTACAAAGTCATGTACTCAGTATGAAAGATAGGAAGAGTTTGAACCTATGGTCTAAAAATCATTCTTCTTTTGTTCTTGTTCGGTAGAAATAGGTGGAGGGCCTTATACCCATGTCATCAACAATATATCTTCCCCCGCCCCTTTGGTTTCTATTGAGTCTTTGGAGAATGGATTGAAATTTGGCTAGACAGGCTAGGAACATGGTTTTTTCACGATTAGTAGTGACCATATTCCAAGAATCCATGTAGAATGAATGTTCTACACAGTTAGTGCATGTTTTCCCAAACCGTGTGGACTAACTATGACGCCTTAGCAAATAATTAAATTTTTGGGGTCTTTTCGTTTCGGCCCACGCCGGTTGATTAAGATGGTTGGTTCTTATGGTGGGGATACCCACCATGGGTATCATGCATATTATTTTGGAAATTTCTAATGGATGTATACCCATTGTACTAGGGTGTCTATTCGGGCCTCCCCCTGTTAGTGTCCTGATTTTGTCTCGGGAAAAATTTAAGTTGTCTCTTTTGGTGGGGAGCCCATTTGTTTCTCATCATATGAGTAACTTAGATTTTTTCCTTGGTCTTATCTTGGAATTAGGTATTATCATTCGAAGATATCTAACTACATAAATCTTACTTGGGTAAAAATTTATATTGGAGACTTCCCAATGGTATAGTTATAGTAGGGTAAGTGTAACTTTGGTTGATGTTGTTGTCTGTTTAGTTAAATTGATTGAGTATAGTTCATCTTGGGTTTGAGGAGTTTCCATTTGTGATAAAGCCAAAAGTTTCTTGATTGTTTCAGGAAGGTGGTCTATGTTTTTGTTTTTAGAGTAATCCTTCCTTAAATGATCACTGGAGGAGTTTTAGACTTTGGGGGAGAATCTTGGAAAACAATTACTTTGTTGTTTTTCGGTTGGGTTTGGTTTTCATATTTGGACTTGTTGTGACTTTCCGGGGATGGAAAGTTTTATGGTGGGGAGATTTTCACATCCATGACTTCTTTTAAATGTATTTCTCTTTTAATTTTCATTCTTTCCTTGTTCTTGGGGTTTTCTATTCATTTTGGTTGAAATGGAGGGTTTTCAAAATTTGGGCCAAACAGTGATCCCAATTCCAGATTTAAAAATAAATTTTATTTCTTTAATAAATCCTTCATTTTTTAAGATTTATCATCCATTCCACTTACCAATTTTCCTCCTATGACCTATCAAAATTACCATGTCCATTTGGACCCTTTTTGAACCCATTAGTATTTTGGGTTTGAGTGAATTAATTTGGAATTGGGCCAACCCGTGAGCCATTTCCAGTTTTAAATTATTTATTTAATTGTTTAACAGCTCACTCATTGTTTACTGTATTACTCTGATTCCACCTCCCACCTAAACCCAAAATATCACACCTCACCCCCATTACTCATTTTTCCACTTTGGACCTAATTTGCCTCACAGAGAAGGGAACAACTTCATAGGGTTCCTCAAATCGTCCAGATTTGAGAAGGTAAGTTGATTCTTTTATAAATATTTTAACTTTCACTCTTTTTCACCCATTTCAGTCCCCAATTGATCTTCTCATTCCCATTAGAGCCCCCATATCATGTTTTTTTCTTGGAGATTCAAATGTGGGTGTATTTGGTTCGTTTGATTCAAGATGTTTCAAGTAAGTGTTTATTTCCTTGATTTATTCCCCTTCCTTAGGGTTTCTTTCAAATTTTCATGAAGTTCCTCATGTCCAAAAGTTGAGGTTAGAACCTATGGTCTGATATGGTGTCTTTATGGTCAAATATGATTGTCTAGGGCTGGATTTATCTCCCTTGAGGTGAGGAGGTGGTGTGGTTGATGTTTCACACCATGTTTTGAGGGGTTCAACATAAAAGTTAGGTGATTCCATGTGTAAAAATTTCTAGATGAGTTAGTTTGATTGAATTACATATTTTGAATTTTCCTAAGATGTTTTGTGTGGTGTGAAAACTTTTCATGTTGTATTTGGTTAAACATTTATTTTTATAGTTTCATTTTAGCTTAAAATTGGGTGTTTTCATGTGTAACCCTTTGGGTATTGTTTGGGTGTATTTTAGAACATATGAAATTAGTTTAATAAATCTAGTTTGGGCTGAAAATTCTGATTTGGTAGGTTATTGGTGTGTCATTATTTTTTAAATAGGGTTTTTAATGGGATTATGGTGTAAACCCCTATTGTACTTCTTGAAAGTGATTTTGAAAACGTGTTCATTTCATGGGGATCTTTTGTGGTATTGTTAGAGGTGTTTGTATAACAATTAGGGGTAGTTTAATAAATGTTTATGGGGCTAAGAATTCTGTTTTATATTTGTATTGGGGTGATTTTTTCCTTGAAATACAGTTATGAAATGGGTTTTATGTGAAAAGATTTGGTACACTTTTTAGAATAGTTTTATTAAAGTTTTGAATGGTTTAATGATTTATGTAAGAGGTGAAACCAAATTGGAATAATATTTTGGATTGTTTATAGATTCAAATAGACCAATTTAAATGTGAATAGATCATTCATGTGGTGTTTATCCCCTTGGAAATGTTTTATAAAAATGTTTAATGGATTTACTGAAATGTGAATGAGGTGTGAACGCAATATGGGCTATTTGTGTGAGTGCGATGTGAAAATGGAATTTTTTTATAAAAAGGGTTTTTTGAAACATGTGAGTGGGATGTTATGTAATGTTTAGAAAATTTTGGGGGACTTTATAAAATTTTTAAAGGATGTGTTGGATTGTGAAAGTTATGCAAAAACTGTTGTGGGCTATTTTGGTGTGAGTTTGATTTAAAAATGCATTTCAATGAAAAGTGGAATTTGTGACTTGTGTGATGTTCATGGGGATATTTGGATCACGTGTGATTTGGAAGTGATATTTGCATGTGAAAACTGTATTTCATTTATTGTTTAACTTGATTGAGAACAACGGGAAAACCCAGGGATCTAGGTTGGTGGACGGATACAATTATGCTAGAGAATCTGTGGGGTTTGGCCTCAGTTTCACTTAGCACGATTGACACTTAAAACTCTATCAAAAAAATAATGATGATGATTGGGGACCATTGGGTTATGGACATGATCCCTACTAGTGGATCATGCATGTGAACATATATTTTTTGTGGTTAGTCTCACAGAGATATGAGGTACATGGGACCCACAACTAGCTAGTGCCTAGGGGTTATTTCCTATTACTTCTGTTCATTAGATCCTATATACTTACAATCGGAATATGGTATATTTGGCTAGAAAATTTCAGTAGCTTTTGTATTTATTTTAAATGTGTTTATTCTTTAAATTATCCCACTTGAAAACTGTTTTTTTTAAGTTGCATGTTTTAGAAATTGTTACTAGAAATTACATGTTTTTGAAAACCTACATGATTTTTTTCTTTGAATGTTTATCAGATGGAATATCATAGTGGTGGTTTCCTAATAGGCATTATATCACACCCAACTTACACCCTTGGGTGTAAGTAGACTTGGTTATTTTTGTTATCGCATGTTTCTGTACAACATTTGTGCCAACAGTTCAGGTTTTCACCAATCATTCATGATGTGGTGGTGTGGAGATTGCTTGAGGGCGATGCCTCTTTCCATGTTGAGGTTCTTGGGCTGTACATTTCTAGGTTTTTACCTTTGTTATAGTCCTGGTGATTTGTTTTAGACTATGTAATTCAGTACTGAATATTTTGTAAAATATTGATTGGTTTGAAAAATCCAGATTCGTTTTATTTGATTCATTTGTTGTTTTATGTTTATAAACTTGGGAAAATCGTTCCCAATTCTAATTTTATGATACCCAAGAACTTGTTCCTGCCCGTGGGGACCGGGAACGCCCTTCAGGCCTTATCATGGGGAGGGTTTGGTTCCGGTTTTGGTGGCGATAAGATTCGGTTCGTGACACAAGGGAAGTGGATTGTGATTAATAAAATGTTTGATTATAGAGAATGAAAAAAATATGAGACAAGGTAAATATTTGTTGTTATGAGTCTCATATTTTGGCCAAAGACTGATGATGTGACCAATAATATTTTCATAGAGTGGTTTTAATCCCCCACCCCTAGAGAACCCCCCAGAACAAAGCCCCCCCCCCCCCACCCTGCAGACACCCCCTAGATAGACCCCCCACCCCCCATGATGAGAACCACCCTTGCAGCACCCATTACCACATGCAAGGCCCGCCCTCCACTCCCCCTAGAGATATCCTAGACAGACCACACTCTACACCCCCTAGAAAGACCCCCGCTAAATAGGAACCCCCGGACAGACCCCCACTAGACTGGACCCCTTCCCCCTACAAGAACCCTTTTACCATTCAAAGCCCCCACCCCCCATTGCACAACCCCCCTCTAGACAACCACCCCTGGAGAGACCCCCCGCCCCCATTGCACAACCCCTCCTACAATTATCCACCCCTGAAGAGTCCACCTCATTCAGTGGTCCTCACATGTGAACTTACACGGTGATAATCCAGTGCTCTAATAAATGACCCACTGCTCAAAAAAATACTTGTTCTATTGGTCTAAAAAACTATCCACTACTCAAATTTAATAAATCATCCACTGCTCAATAAGATTATATGAAGTATATAAAATTAAGCAAAACTCATATTTAATATAAACAAATGAAAATATTAACTGAAAAAAATATAATGACCAACTTCTTGAAAATATATGGTTCCTCCAATCTTTCATGATGGTGTGTTTCCTCAAAATCGAGTGTTAGACCACCCTGTCACCTTGTATACTGGATTGAAACCCTGCATGAATACTTATTATACTTAATATATTGAAAACATACATTTTTGGTACATACAATTGCAATAAACATGTTTCAAACATGAGTAAGCATAAATGTTTAAAAGAATTAAACTTGAATTCGTTGAACAATATATCACCAAATGTGAGAATCAACATAATATAGGGTGCATGTTTACAAATTAGACCATGTGGATAGACATTAATTGTACCATAGGGGATATTTCACGTATTTGTTCATGGATAGACAATTTATGTATATAGAGTGCACAAGAATATGCGATAATACACAAGCATTGATTGGAGTACACAAACATTCCCTTGGGAAGATAAGATACTTTGTGTTCAACATGTAAACGCCATGTAATTTCACAAAGATTACCGTGCCAATTCTAGATGAGGGCATTCAAAGATGTTCAGGAATGGTCACACATTATTTGATGCTATGTAAACATAATTTTAATTTCAATGATAAATACAACCTATGAATCTATATATTTGAGACTCAGATTTAGGGCTTTGAGTAGCTTATCCTAAGTAGTTTACCATATATAACATAATGGAGGCTCTCATTTTTATAGGTGTGGTAAATTATAGAATTTATTGTGGGAATTCATTTTGCATGCATGTGGTTCATATGTGTTCCACGCAATGGTGTTGCATGGAAGGTGAGGTAATGGATGAAATATTGTGGTTGTTACATCCCACCTACCTCACAATGAATAATATACATGGTGTGGCTTATAATTCTTGGTAATCACATCCTGATAATTGAACTGAGATCACAGACACATTGTAATTGTTCCTCAATAATAATTATATAGATAAAATGATGTTAGTTGGATAAAATAGATCTATGTATTCCATTTGTTCCCAATATTATAAAGAGTCGTGCTAAGCTAGTTTGAGTTAATCAAAAGGTTCCAACACTATATAACATCCTCACCCACACCTTGACACCCCCTCTCTCTTGCCCTACCCTCCCACCCCATCCACCCCACCTGCACCCTCCCCCACCCCATGCACCCCATTTCCCACTCTGCCCACCCATCCCATGTGCCCCCTCCCCACGACACACCCCAACCCCCTCCCCACGGCACACTCCCTTGCATCCCCCTACCCCTTGGACCCCCTGCCCCGACAGCCCCTGCCCCTGCACTATCCCCCCATGCACCACCCTGTCCCCCTTTCACCCCACCTGCCCCTAACACACCCCTCATTTTGCCCAATGCAACCCCTACTACCCCTCCCCAAGAACACCCCCTCCACTGCACACCCCCTCCCCTGTACACCCCCTTCCTCCTTCCCCAGCACCACTGTCACGACTCGTCCCCCAGGGCTAGTGCGATGACTACCCCTAGCCTACCTTCCATTGGCCAGGGTCTGGAGACTTGCACCAAAAGTTGTATCACTAAAATTGGGAAGGAATTGCCTTTACATCATTTAAACACATGCAACCAAGAACACGACATGATACGAACACATGTAAACTTTATAGAAAAAAGAGTGATAAAAGTAAGAGGGGATTGAATAAAAATACAATAGTAAATGTACAAGTAAAACTAAAATATAATACAACTGAAGAAAGAGAATGATAGTTAATGGGCCAGCCAACGAGGTTCCTACTTGAAGGGTAGGTATAGATTGCCTGCTCAGTACTCCATGTATGCATGTCTCCTATGCGTACCAACACGCCGTATGGTCCACCTCCGAGCACTGTCTAGTCCTGGTACCCTCAGCCTCAATTAGTGTTGTCTATCGTTTACATAAAACACAACATGGTGTGGGCATTTCCCATGATGGGGTGATTATAATGATACTCATTAGTGACCTCGAGACATTCAAGGTCTCACAAAATCCATAAAGGATAAACCAGAAAGTAGGAAATCAACTAAAAACCCTACTTAGGTATATGCCCATAAATATACCTAGGTTATCATATATAACCATCTCAATCATGAGGAATCATTGGGTCTAACCAAAAATCCCCAAGATCAACTATTCCACAAAGGAAATAATACCACAAAGGTAAGTACCACACAGGTACGCCACACAGTAGAATACCACAAAGGTATTACCAAGAATGAAAGTACCACACAGGTATGAACTTATCTCACAATAGGTATATCATAGATATAGTAGTAGAGGTGATTAGATGTAACTACTAAATCATCATACTCTATTCAAAGATAGACCCAATAAGGATCCTAAATCATCTTCAGATCCATAGAGGATCGGACTACATCGTCAGACCCACATAGGATCCTAGTACTTCTTTAGACCCACACAGGATCCTAGTACCTAATTAGACCCACATAGGATCCTAGTACATCGTCTTTACGTCATCAGACCCACATAAGATCCTAGTACATTTTCAGTGAGTCTTCAGACCCACACATGATCCTAGTAAACCATTAGTACATCGTTAGACCCACACAGGATCCTAGAACATCATCAGTATGTCATCATACCCACACATGATACTAGTACATGGTCAGTATGTCATCAGACACACACATGATCCTAGAACATCTTCAGTACGTCGCCAGACCCACACATGATCCTAGTACATCCTCAGTACGTTGTCAGACACACACATGATCCAAGTACCTCATCAGTACGTCGTCAGACCCACATACGATCCAAGTACATTGTCAGTACGTCGTCATACCCACACAAGATAATAGTTCATTGTCAGTACATCGTCACACCCACACAGGATCCTAGTACATCGTCAGTACGTTGTCAGACCCATGTAGGATCCTAGTACATTTTCACAGCCAGCTACCGGGTTCCCACAATAAGGTTTCTTATCTCTGGGAGGGTCCGCTCCTCAATCCACTATTCAATACTTAAACTTCCACGAATTCTTATAATGAATTATCCCAATGTAATGCCTTGTAATATGGGTCTCGATGAAATAGATGGTGCGTCAATCGGATGTTCGGTCTGTAAGTTATTAGTCTTTTAGTTCCGAGGGCCCGGTTGGATTCCTTCTAGATCCAACCCCACCATACCCCAACATTATCCAAAACTCAAGTGGGGTATTCCAAATGGACTTTAATACTCCAAGTATTCCGGCGCTGTATACGGTTCATCAAACGGACACCCAGGGCCAAAGTTATGGCCAAAAGTATGGGCAGGGTCGAAACTGGTCAGGGTCCTGTCCGACCCAGCCTGACCCGGCCAGGGCCGACCCAGTTTGGGTCAACCCAGCCTGACCCAACGAGTCTGGCCTAGATAGGAGGCTTGACCTAGGTGGTCCAGTGGTACGGTGCGACCGTGATGTAGCGGGGCGGCCGTGGTGCGGCGGTCCACCGCGGTTCTCTTCCTTCGGACGGCACGGTCGAGTCATCAACTTCGTTGCGGCTAGTGGTGTGACGACCACCGTATCTAAGTCCCTCCAATTCCATTAACCATCACCAGTCGCCGCTCTCTTCTATTGGGAGGAACACAACAAAAAACTCAAGGAAATGTGGAGAGGTCGGGCCATGTTCATTTGGCCCGCACCCTCCACGTTAGGGTGGTTGCAAGAAACTTAATAAATCATGTATGAAGAAATTAAATAATGGTATGGGGGTTCTAAAAATATCAAACCAATCCTCAAAGGATAGTAGATATCGGTGAGGAGAAAAGGGAGGATGTCGTTTCTTCGTTGTCAAAGACGTCCCACGTTGCAGGAAGAATGATTCTTTATTGGGTAAGATGGCACGTTCTCCATTAAAGAAGATCAACATTGGGAGGTGTTCTTAGTTAGAGAAGAATAATCCTTCCAAAAGATCCCCCCTTCTTCATTGCCAATGGTTTCTACCAACAAAAACAATAATGGAGCCAACGACAAATTAATTTATGTCTATCAATTTAATTTTGTTTGAAAATTAATTTGAATCATAAATTAATGGTGGGTGGCACAATTAAGGTGGAGAATGATCAAAATATTTATCCACATTAAAGGGAGATTTTTTAGTTTGGGTGGTCCCCACCTCCATAGCCCATATAGAGTGGTTTCAAGAATAAAAATAAAAAGTTATATAATTTTATTATTATTTTTCCATAAAAAAGTGAAAACTAACTTTCACCCTCGACCTACTATGGTCGAGGTGAAGGTCTCCTTAAGAGAATACCAGCTTTACGAGTTCAATGGTGTCCTCAGATTTCAATTCCAATCACCGGATCAAAAATTACAAAAACCCACTTGTACATTTACTGAACGTACCCAATTTTTTTTTCAGAAATTCATTCCGGGCAACCCGGGCCTCAGAATCATGTGTCGTCAAATATAGCAGACTCATAAAATTTCTATATAATTTAAAAAAATTACATGGAATTTTTTAGTCTTTACTTTCTCCCCACCTTAGGGATTTTCATTGTAGAAAAATGTATCACAAAACTACGAAAACAAGTTGGGGGTAATGAGCACGAATCTGAGCCTCCTTCTCCCATGTTCTCTCCTGGCGGTTCTAGTGCTACCAACGAATGCGCACCAGTGGTATCGACTGTCCATGAACGACCCGCTCCTATAAATACTCAATCTCTACTGGAACCTCTGTAAATGTCACCCCATCATTGAAGTCTAGCTCACCATGGTCGATGATGAGAGAAGAGTCATGGACATATCACCTAAGCTGGGATTCGTGGAAGACGTCGTGCACCCGAGGAAACTGAGGTGGAAGAGACAAGCGGTAAGCCACCATGAGAACTCTACTGAGACCCTGAATAGTTCCGATGATCCTCAGAGATAACTTGCTTCCAGAACAAAATATTTGAAAACCTTTTCAAGGTGAGACCAATAGAAAGACATGGCCGCCATCCTCAATCTCTAGAGGTCTCTATCTTATATTGGAATAAGACTTCTGCATGCTCTATATAGTCTTCGTCCACTCCTAGATGATCTGCACTTTCTCTGTGGTAGCCCATACCATCTATGGTCCCATGAGTGCTAAATCCTCTATGTAAGTATAGCACAACAATGTTCTAAAAGGTCACTCGTACAATGCCTCAAAAGGTGACATCCCAATGGTGGAGTGATAGTTGTTGTTGTATGAAAATTACACCAAAGGAAAGTGATCCTCCCAACTGGGACCAAAGTCAAGGATGCAAGTTCGTAGCATGTCCTAGAGAGTCTGAACTATCCACTTAGTCTATCCATCCGTCTGAGGATTGAAGGCGTCGCTCAAACGAAGCTTCATCCAGGAAGCCTCATATATCCTCTTCCAAAGCCGAGAAGTGAAACTTGCATCACGATCGGTGACAATCATCAAGGGTACTCCATGTATCCACACAGTCTCCTACATGTAGAGGCATATGACTCTATATACTATACCCTATTCTCTGACCAGTAGGAAGTGGACCGACTTGGTGAGTCGGTCGACCATCACCCAGATAGTATAATGACCTCTGGATGTACGTGGAATACCTATCATGAAGTCCATAGATATCCCATCCCACATCCATTGTGAGACCTCTAAAGGCTGAAGTATTCCTGCTAGTACCTGATGCTCTGCCTTCACTTGCTAACAACTGAGGCACCGAGAGACAAGATCTGCTACGACTTTCTTCATTCTCAGCCACCAATGCGGTCATCGTAGATCCTGGTACATCTTCATGACACTAGGATGTACTTCTAATGTGGATGTGTGGAACTCCCTCAACACAACATCTTGAAGGGACAATGGTAACATGGAACATCCTCTAAAGAGGATGATGTGATCCCCACCTTCAGAAAATCTATCGGGTGCATGTCATATGGATATCTGATCACGTCGAGCCTCACAGTCATTGTCCCGACACTGAGCCTCCCTAACTTGCTGATGAAGTGGGGGAGTGACTATAAGAGACTGAAGAAAAGATACTCCATCTCGATCTACAAAGGATATCTGCAAAGCGGCCAGCTGCTCCGTTGCCTAACCTAGAAACTATATACTAGATCTCATGCTAAGTGCATCAGCTACAACATTCACCTTCGCACAAGTATATACTATCTTGAAGACATAGTCCTGGAGGAACTCAAGACAACGCCATTGTCTCAGGATCAGGTCCTTTTGAGAGAATAAATACCTGAGAATCTTGTTAAACTAGTAGGCTTTAAAATGCTCACCCATTAAGTAATGTCACCACATATTCAAGGTGAAGACCACTGATCCTAACTCTAGGTCATGGGTAGTGTAGTTCTTCTCATTCTATCTTAGAAGTCGAGAACCATAGGCGATCACTAGTCTCTCCTATATCAGGACATATCTGAGCCAGGTCCGTAATTTTTTGTATTAGAACACATACCCTACGCCCTCCTATAGTAGCCTCAGGATGGGGGCACTATATAGCCTCAGCCTCAGCTCCTAAAAACTCTACTAGCGTCTCTCTGACCACACGAAGGGTTTCCCCTTCTTTGTCAACGCTGATAAAGGTGCTGCAACTCTGGAGAAATCTGGTACAAATATCTGATAGTATCTTGCCAGAACAAGGAAACATCGTACTTCCGTCACACACCTAGGTGGTTCCCAATCAAGTACACCCTCAATATTCACTAGATCCACCACTACTCTAGTCTTTGAGATTACATGTCCCAAAAAGTGATCCTCTTAGATTTAGAACTGACACTTCGAGTGTTTACCTTAAAGATAGTGCTCTCGGAGTGTGTCCAGAACTATCGTCAAATGATAGTCATGCTCCTCCCCAGTAGTCGAGTAGATCAGAATGTCATCGATGGAGACTACTACATAGAGATCAAGGTAAGGATGAAAAATCCTTTTTTTGAGTCCCATGAACACTGTTGGGGTGTTGGTCAGGACGAATGGAATAACCAAGAACTCATAGAGGCCATACAAACATCTGAATACTATCTTCTAAACATCCTCATCTCACACTCTGAGTTGGTGATAGCCGGATCTGAGTTCTATCTTCGAGAACCATCGTGCTCCCTTCAGCTGATCAAAGAAGTAGCCAATCCTCAGGAGTGGGTACATGTTTTTCACGGTCAACTGGATCAGGAACCGATAGTCAACACAAAGCCTCAAGCTCCCATATTCCTTCATAGAGTACAAGATCAGGGATAACCCTGGAGAAATATTTGACCAAATGAATCCCTTCCCCTGCAAGTCCTCTAGCCATATCTGCAGCTCACAAAGCTCTATGAGAGCCATCTGATACATTGGTGTAGATATTGGTGCTATCACGGGGAATAAGTCAATGTAAAGTCCCACCTATCTATGAGGAGGTAGACCCAGATCATAATCAGGGAGGTCATCTGCGTAATGGTCCACCACTATAGGATAGCTCAGACACTCCACATCAATAGATCCGAGGCTAAGGCTAGCCAACTGATGAGTGATCGGCTGTAATCTCTTCCAGGTATGTCCATCCTAGGCTGAAAAGCCTCCCTTCTCGCCATTGAAGGTAAAAATGGTCCCATCCATGCAAACACACCGCACTTTGTGCCTAATACAATCAATCTGAGCATGGACTATAGATAACCAGTCCATAATCAAGATGACGTCGTAAGGCCTCGATGCCATAACAAGGAGATCCCAACCGAAGCTCTCACCTCCTAAAGTAAGCTCAGACTACCAGCACTAGTGTGTAGTTGTCTAATCCACTCTTGTATGAGTCTCTAGCTGTATGGATTGAGCCAACAGCTCTGTCGGAATCTATGTTCCTCGAATGAGGGTAATGGAAATAAAGGAATGACTAGAACCTATTTCTATAAGTACTGCAGCTAAGTTGGAATAGACATAGATTGTTTCTCATATCATCTCTGGAGCGTCGTGATCATAGGCCTCAGCTACATAGAGCTAAACCCGCCCCAGTAGACCTGCTCCCTATGGTCGAGGTGGACCACCTAGAGTTGGTTGTGGTAACATCTCGAATCATCGCCCACTGCCAACTGCATGACCAGCTCCTCTACCATGTTCGATAGCTCCATGCAGACCTCCTTGATCGAACCACTGTCTCTGCCTGGTCGGTCCCTCGACTGTCTGTTGATCATCCGTAAGGCGGGTTGGGCAGTCATGCACTATGTGACCCTGCCCGCCACATGTGAAACACTACCTACTACTTGCATGACTGAATCTGTCTTCGGATCCCCACACAACCAATCTTGAGTCAAGCGGTCTTCCACCTCTAGGTCTAGTCCACTTGGACCTCTATGACATCTGTCTACTTCTAGCTATATAATACTTCACTATGTGATGTCCGGTGGTGGGTCTCGCTGTCAGTGACTAATCAGTGAGAAAAATCAACACTATGTTGGCTCCTTATGACACCCCTGACTGTGTTGGGATGCCTAGAGAAATCATAGAAGCTCTGATTTCCCTCATAAGTTCATGATGAAAGGTTTGGGCCTTGAAGAATGGGTTTCAAACCATATCATTAGAGTACCATGAGAGGTCAGTGAACCTCGCTGAGTACTGGGCCATAGTCATGCTACCCTACTACACATGAAGAATCTCTTGTAGAATACTAGTGACAAGGATCACCATGAGATCAGCTAGTGTCCCATCTAGTCAGAATACTCTCACCCTGACCTACAACCAATCCTATGCACCCCATGGGTCTTTCTCCCTCGGGAACCTCAGTGGCCTCTGGTGCTGGAACTCGTTCAATGTGCACAAGAGGCGTGTACCCTCTTCTTCTGGGGCTGGTGGCATCGGTGGCCCAAAGGGTAATGGTAATTCTTGTGCCTCCGTAGGTGCCTCTACTAGAAGATGGCCCAACACCATGGTCGTGTTTTTTGGTGGGATATTAGCACGTACTATACCCATAACCCTGGCTAGATGTGTGCGTAAGGAAATCCTGAAAAGAAACAGATGTGCCACGATCAATAAGTTTTACCTAGTGTGCTGACTCAAAGAGATCACAAAGAATACTTTTCAAAACACATACGTAATTAGTTTATTTGTGTAGTAAGTTGGAAATCAGATGTCTAGTTCCTGGTGTATGGATACTTCAGCAGCCGCACTAACATTGGATTCCCTAAAATGATAACCACACTCAATGCACATAACTCTATTGCAGTTGAAAGATTAGAGTCCAATGTTATACGGTAGAAATGACTCCTCTGATACCAATTTGTCATGACCCGTCCCCCGGGGCCCATGTCGTGACTACCCCAAGCCCGCATCCATAGCCTAGGGGATGGAGACTACCACCGAAAGGCGTATTTCCTAATACCAGGAATGAATTTCCATTACATCCTGTAAACACACAAAACCAAGCACACAACAAGATAAAAAACACAAGTAAACTGTACAACAAAAAGAGTTCAAAACGTATGAGGGGCCAGAATACAAGCCCAAAAATAAAGGTGCATGTACAATTGAAATAAAATAAAACTGAAGAAAGAGAAAGATAGCTACTGGGTTTTCCTATGAGGTGTCTACCTAAAAGGTAGCTACATATCGCCTCCTCAGTACTCCACATCTGCATGTCTCCTCTACGTACCGACATGCCGTATGTTCCACCTCTGGGAACCATATTGTACTAGTACCATCATCCTCGACCAGCATTTCCCATTGTTTGCACCAAACACAACAAGGTGCGGGCATAGCCCATGCATGGGTGAGTATAACGATAACCGGTAGGGACCCCAAGAGCCTCAAGGTCTCACAAAGTCAAAAAATGATAAACCAAAAACCATGAAATCAACTGATAACCCAACATAGGTGTATGCCCGCACATATACCTAAGTTATGAAGATACCCATCTCAACCAAGAGGAACCACAGGGTCAAACACAAAATCCCCAAACTCAACAATTCCACAATGGAATTAATACCAAAAAGGCAAGTACCACACATGTATGCCACATAGATGAATACCACCATGGTATTACCATGAAGGAAAGCCCCACACAGGTACGAACTCTGCTCACACCAGGTATAACATTGATACAATAGTAGAGATGATTAAATGTAACTAATGAATCATCTTACTCTGTTAAGAGACAGGCCCATATAGGATCCTAAATCATCATCAGAATTATAGAGTATTGTAGTACATCATCAGAACCACACAGGATCCTAGTACATGGTCAGACCCACACAGGATCCGAGTACCTTGTCATACCCACATATGATCCTAGTACATCATCAGTACATCATCATACCCACACATGATCCTAGTACATCGTCAGTATGTCATAAGACCCACACACGATCTAATTACATCCTCAGTACACCGTCAGACCCACAAAGGATCCTAGTACATCATCAGTATGTCGTCAAACCCACAAAAGATACTATTACATCATTAGTACGTCGTCATACCGACACAGGAACCTAGTACATCGTCAGTATGTCGTCATACCCACACAAGATCCTTGTACAACATCAGTACGTCGTTAGACCCACACAGGATCCTAGTACATCATCTTTACGTTGTCAGACCCACACAAGACCCTTGTACATTTTTAGTATGTCGTCAGACCCTCACAAGATCCAATTACATTTTTAGTACATTGTCATACCCACGCAACATACTAGTACATCATCAGTACGTCGTCAGACCCACACAGGATCCTAGTACATCGTCAGTATATTGTTAGACCGACACAGGATCCTAGTACATTGGCATAGCCATCTACATGGTTCTTTCACTAAGCTCACATGTCACTAGGAGGGTTCACTCTTCAAGCCCCTGGTTGATACTAAAACTGACATGAATTCCACTAAAGATATATCACAAAGGTCTTCCATGTAATAGGGGTCTCAACGCAATAGACGGTGCATCAATAGGACGCACATACTGTATGTTATTATCCTTTAAGTTATGAGGGCCTGTTTGAATTCGTTCTCGATCCACCCCGATCATACACCATCCTTATCCAGACCTTATGTGGTGTACACCAAAAGGACTATCTCACTCCAAAGTTTCTGGTGCTGCAGACGGTTCTTCAAATGGACCCCTAATGCCAAAGTTTTGGCAAAAAATATGGGGTGCGCCGAAACTGGTATGGGTCCGATCCGACCCGGCCCTATCTAGCATGGGGACACCTGGTTCGGATCGACCCAGCCCGAACCACTGAGTTAGGCCTGACATTTAGCATTACCTGGCCCGTGCTGGCTATTCCAGCGGTGCGGGGACCGACGGTGCGGTGGGGATCCCCGGTGCGGCGGTGCAGCCGCGGTGCGGCGGGGCGGCCGCTGGGCGATGGGGAGGCCTCCTTGTGACAGGGAGGCCGACGAGCGGTGGGGCGGCCGTTGGGCAGTGGGGGGCAGCGCCACGACAGGGCGGCGGTAGTGCATCGGGGCGGCCATGGCGCGGTTGGGCCGTCGTTGGGCGGTGGGGGGCTGTAGTGCGGTAGGGTGGCCACGATGGGGCAGTCCACCATGGTTCTCTTCCATCGGGCAGCGCGGGAGCCCCGACTGCTTCATCGCGGCCAGTAGTTGGTCGCCACCATATCAGAGTCCCACCAATTCCATTCACCGGCACCGGTCATAGATTTCTTCCATTGCAAAGAACACAACAAAAACCTCAAGGAAATGTAGAGAGGTTGGGCCAAGTTCGTTTGGCCCGCACCCTCCATGTTATGGTGGAAGAAATTAGCTTAATTAATCTTGTGTGAAGAATTTAAATAATGGTAAGGGGGTACTCAAAACATCAAACCATATCTTGAAGGTTCGTAGACGTCAGTATGGAGAGAAGTGCGGATCTCGGTTCTTCATTGTCGATGAATTCCCACATTGGAGGATGACATGTTGTTTGTTGGGGAAGATGGTTCATTCTCCATTGAAGAAGATCTTTGATGGGAGGTGTTCTTCATTGGAAAAGAATAATCCTCCCAAAATCTCTCCCCTTCTCATTTTCCAATGGTTTCACCCAAGAAAAACAAGAGTGGAGCCAACACAAAATTAAATTAAGTCTATCAATTTAATTTTGATGGCACAATTATTTGGAATCATTAATTAAAGGTGTGTGGCATAAATAAGATGAAGGTAGTTCAAGAGACATCTCCAAATTAAAGTGGGTGTATTTAGTTCGGGTGGTCCCCACCATTTAAATTCAAAATTAGGATTTTTAGTTCAGGGGTTCCCCACCTCCATAACCCATGTATAGAGGTTTCAAGAATAAAAATATAAATTTAAATAATTTAATTTTTATTTTTCCATGAAAAAGTGAAAACCTAACTTTTACCCTCGACCTGCTGTAGTCGAGGTGAAGGTATCCTTAAGCGAATACTGGCGTTGTGTGTTCAATGATGTATGTGGATTTCAATTTTGAACACTGGTTCAAAAGTTACAAAAACCCACTCCTACGTTTACTGAACCTACCCAAAAAAAAGATCAGAAATTAATTTCGAGCTCACAGGGCATCAAAATCACGAACCGTCAATTTTCACAGACTCATAAAATTCCAATATAATTAAAAAAATTACATGGAATATTTGGATCTTTACAATCACCCCCCATATACCCCCCTCTGCTCCACCCCCTACATCAGCACCACCCCAACCCCCAGCACCCCCCATTCCCCTGCACCAGCACCCCCCCTACTCCACCACCTTTCACCCCCATGTGCCTCAAAATATTTTTCTTAAAAATACCCACATTTTAAAAAGAAAAATGACATCTCATTTCAAAAAGAAAAGAACATTGAAAATAATCTCACCTCCTTAAAAATATATAATATCCATTTCATAAGGTAAAATTGCAACTTCCCAAGTGTAGATTTTTAAAAAATATAAACAAAAGATTTGATAATCATGAACATATTTAAAATAAAATATCTCTCAAACTTCATAAAGTTCTCTTCTATTTTCAAAACACCTCATGAATTTCATCGTTAGTCCCAAAAATTTCCTAAAATCCAATTAAATTTTAAATCATTTCCAAAATTATATACTGTAATCAAACACTTTCAAAGCATCATGTGAAAGTAAAAAAATCATAAATCATGTTTATTTAATCCAGAACACCACTAAGTCCCATTTTCAAATTAATATTAGAAAATGTTTTAAATTAAAACAGTTCATAAAATGTATTTTATTTTTAAATTATTTACCAATTTCTTTTTACACCTTACTACTCTTGAAACAATTGTATATTATATTCAAAATACATAAAAAAATAAGCCCCCAAAATCGGTTTTGGAAACAAAATATTTCTCTAAATTTACTTCTGAACTAAAAAATTAATGCACCAAACATAATCAAACCATAATGTGGCACAAAATATAATATCCATTACTATAACACCAAAAAATCACTAAAACTTCATTTTATTCATCTCCCAATGTGTAAATTTCCTTAGGATCCATTGGAAATCAAAATAAATTTATAAAATAAATTCAAAATTCATGAAAAGTTGTTCATGACATGGCCACATGGTTTAGGTGACCATACACCAATCATACAATAGCATCTAAAATATTTCTAAGACCACACGCATAGGCTCCATATATTTTTTCAAACCATTTGAGATGATGATGATACTTTGGTTCCTTCATACATTCCTCCCAAATCGTAAATAAATCCCCCAAATTATTTGTTATAACTAAATGTGGATCTAATCATCATTATCAAAATAATTTAAACTGGAATCCAAATCAAAGATTGAAATACAAACTACCCATGGAATCTCATGTTTTTTATGAAATGTGTTAATCAATAA
This sequence comes from Viscum album, assembly GCA_963277665.1. Lineage (NCBI taxonomy): Eukaryota > Viridiplantae > Streptophyta > Magnoliopsida > Santalales > Viscaceae > Viscum > Viscum album. The sequence goes on along the minus strand of CAUJRU010000448.1, from coordinate 159,175 downwards.
ACTACTTCTGACCTACCTAATGAGTCAGGATGATGATCATATCTCCTTTATACTAATATTCCCTCCAAATAATAAGAGGATCCTCTAATACAATTTTGAAATGAACTGGAGCAGATCAACCTAACGTGTCACCAAATTCGGATCTCCAGAAGGCCCAAAGAATGTCTCTGATGGTTGTTGGATGGTTACAAGTGTCAGGGTATCAATGTATGACCATTAATAATGGTTTTACCCACTGAATATGAATAACAACATCAAGGACTCCACCCATAAATTCAATATCACTCATATATACATCAATCACTCATGCACACAATAAATAGTTTCAATATAAACGATACAATCAAACATAGTATAATATTTTATAAATAATATAATGTCATAAATGACATCATCACATAATAGTGTAATTAGAGGAATCCCAAGTATATAAAAAACTAAAATAAATATATAGGCCGACATTGATTATATATATAAACCAAAAATATTACCAAACCTAGATCACTAATAACTACATCCTTATTACCCACAACCTCCCATACCATCCTATACAATCTATCATCAGACCAACTCTAACATTTACAAAGGTAAAATAACATTACATGGGCTCTTGAAAGTAAACATGAAATTTTCATACACATATTGGTCTATGCACTGTGAGAACCAAATAGTCCCTATTAGGATTTCACTAAGGAGTTTTTATAATTCCATTGAAAATACATTTTATTAATGAAAGATTAAAATATAACTAGTTAATAGGTTTTTCACAAGAGGGTGTTAAAAAAAGGGTAACATTCCATAAATTCATTTATAAAACAACATTGCTTTTTAATTTTTAAAGGAAATGCTTTCAAACTAAGGAAAAACGAGTTTCAAATCCATTAAAAGAGTACTAATCCTATTGCCCTTTTTTTTCAAATCCATATCTCATAACCACACCATTAAATCAAACATCATTCTTTTCTTTAATAATACACTTAAAAAACTATTTTTTTATTTAATTTGAATATAAACCAAAACCATAACTGATATGGAATATATAAACATAACATGCCTCAAGATATCAATGTGAAATCGATAATAAGAAATAATTTAAGTAGTAGTGGGGATACAAAAAGGCATGGGATGAGATCCTCAAATCAATTTTCAAAGAATTATAGACATTATGGGTAACTCATTAGGCTCTAGAATGGGTGATACTATAACTAGTTCATCATATTACTCTTTGGGGCCCTATGTGAAATCAAATCATCCCAATTAGCTTCCCCTTTTAGCTCTCTCCACATATAAAATAGACACCTGGTAGGGAGCTAATCTCTTAGGAAACTATCCAGCTAACATACACTAATACAAAATCACGTACCACTAGACCTTCCAATTATTTACCTAAGATCCCATGATAAATCAATCTATTGGAGGTGTAAAATCAAAAGAATCACAATAATCAGTAAAAAATTATTTTAAATAAATCTCATCTCACCTCAAAATCCAACTCCCTCCCAAGAAATAACTCCTTTAACTTCATCCATATCAAAAATAGAATACCACATCCCTCCTCGATAGTCACAAATCAAATTAGGCATAATCAAATCAAGGGAAATAGTCTATGGTCATATACTAATTATAAAAATATCTTATATAAAGTGAAAAATAGTCGTTTTCAGAAACCAACTAGTAATTCCAAGTCATTTATACCATTTAAAACCCGACTTTATCACCTTATTTATAACTATTCTATGTGATACCATACTTAAAATCATTTTTAAATCCCACTACCTTTTCATTAAAGTCGTTTTAAAATCCTTTAAAATAATTTGATTTCAAAAAATACTAGAAAATAATACCAATACCCAAATGGGTTCAAATACCTTTTGTTATATCAATTGTTTTAAAACAAGCCATATAAGCATTCCCATAAACACTTTTCATTTGAACAAATCAATTAAAATTTAAATAACCATTATAATACTTTTATTCAAAGAGATAAAAACATTTATAACACTTTTTAAACAAACAATATCTTTTAAATATTTATTTACGTTGATAAAAAAGTAATAGAAAACACCAACCACAAAATGACATTCTAATTAATGTAAATACAAAAAAATACCTAATCAATCCACCTTAAAGAATCATCATTGGGGAGAGTTTAGGTGTCCCACATTATTTGGTAGCATCACGGGAGGAGGATTGAAGATCAGAGATCCTAGAGGGGTTTCCTTGTTTTGTGGAAGCGAGGGGTACCATCATGAGGGTTGTCATCGCAAGGGCCACCGTTGTTGGAGGATCGGGGAGAGGAGAGGTCTTGATGGGCATTGTCGGGTTTAGAGGGTCGCACACAGAGGGTATCGGGGAAGAGTGTGCCATAGTGAAGGACGCAGATTATCATGGAAGAGGGTGCATGAGGATATCTGAGGGTTGTAGAAAAACTGTATCAGGGAGGAGGGTGGAGGATCCCAATGAATTTTAGAGAAAAAAAGAGGTGATGCATTTTAGCCATTCCCAATCAGTCAATCGTGGATATAGACAAGCTATAGACATGGACCTCTAAAACAATGGCTATAGGTTCATGGATATAGCATAAATTAATTGTAGTGTTCCCCCCTTTTGGATATTGTGTCCTCATACTTTTTTTCAATCGTCAAATAAATAGGGGTATTTATCCCTCATAGCATTTTCAGATTCCCACATTGCCTCTTCAACCATATAGTTATTCCACAAAACATATACCTGATGGATTACCTTTTTTCGCAAAACATGCTCTCCACACTCAAGAATATGGACATTCTCTTCCTTATAAGAAAGGTTCTCTTCCAAATGAACAACCTCAAGACTCAAAACATGTGATGGATCCTGCATATACTTTCTCCACATCGAAACTGGAAAACATATTGTAATTGTGATAAAAATGGAGGTAAATAAATTCTATAAGAAACTGATATAATTTTCTCCCGGATTTCATTGCGTCCAATGAAAAAAAAATCTTTCCCTAATTTCCAAAACGCATCACACTATTCCATGGAAAAACATTGAGAAAGACCTGATCAACTACCTCAAAAGAATGATCATTACTCTTGTTATCCGCATAACTTTTCTACCTACTCTGAGTTGTTCTGTTTTTCTTCTGAATCAATTGAACTTTTTCCACCATATCATCTACCAATTATGCTCCCACCTATTTCATTTCACCTAGTTCATCCCAAAAACCTAGAGTTCGACACCACATTCCATATAATTCCTCAAATGGAGCCATCTATATACTAGAATGAAAACTGTTATTATAAGAAAATTCAACCAAAGAATGATGTTTGTCCCAAATTCCCTAGTATTCCATTGAGTAAGCACATAACATATCTTCCAAATTTTGAATTGTTTGTTAAATATTCCCATATGATTATGGATGAAAATTTATACAAAAATTTAATTCAGTACCCAAATATTTCTAAAGGCCTTTCAAAAAGATAGAAATAAACATGGGATCATGATTAAATATAATAAAGATGCGAAATCAATGCAACCTAACTATCTTTTTAACATACAATCGATAATGTTGACCTAGAGATAAGGTATCTCGAATGGGAATGAAATGAGCATATTTAGTCAATCGATCAACAATAACCTGGATTGCATTATTACCTTGAGGAGTCTTTGGTAATCACATGATGATTTCCATGGAAACATTTTCCCATTTCCACTCTAGCACCAGTAAAGGATCAAGCATCCCTTTCATTAAATGCCTATATGCTTTAACCTGTTGAAAATTCAAACACTTCATAGTAAAGTGAGAAATATATATTTTCAATCAATCCCACAAGTAATAGTCTCGAATTTTTTTGAACATATTAGTACTGACAGGATGAACTGAAAACGGAGAACTATGAGATTCACATAACAACTCATTCCTTAACTTTGAATCAGAAGGCACACATAATTTCATCCCAAATCTCAAAATACAATCTTTATCAATGTTAAAATCATGCAACTTGCCCTTCTGAACTAACTCTACATTTTTCTATGACTCACTGTCTTCCTTTTTTGTTGGCTTAATTCTATTTGATAGAGATGATATCACTAACACCAGAAACAATACAATGTAATTTCTTTAACAAATAACTTTTATGCCAATGATCAACAAATATTTAATAAAAGTAGATTGTTCAAAATGTAACATGGTCATTGTAGAAATACATTTTCATCTCAAAGAATCAACCAAATTATTTTCATTTCCTGGATAGTAATGAATCGTGCAATCATAATCCATGATTAATTCCAGCAATCTCATCTATCTCTTGTTCAATTCCTTCTGAGTAAATATATACTTAAAATTTCACGGTCAGTATATATTTAACATTTTACTCTATATAGATGATGCCTCAAAATTATTAATGAAGAAAAAAACATAAGATAATTCCAAATCATGTATAGGTTAATTAAACCATGAGGTTTCAATTGATATAATGAATAAGCAATTACTTAATCATGTTACATAAGGACACAACCATGTCCTTTCAATGAAGCATCACTATAGATAACAAACACAACATTTCTGGAAGACTGTGCCAAAACTAGATCATTCACCAATCTTCTCTTCAATTCTAGAAAATAATCATCAAATTTTATGTCTAAATAAACATAAACCCTTTTTGTGTTAACTTAGTGACTGGGCTAGATAAAATTTAAAAAATTTCAACAATCCTTATATAATAACATGATTAACCAAGAAAACTAATGATCTCAGTTATATATGTGGGACTTTTCCATTCTTAAAAACAAATGTTTTAGAAGGATCAATAGTTATGCCATTTTTTTGAAACAATGTGACCAAGGAAAGAAATTAGTTGAAACCAAAACACACACTTTCTAAATTTCCCATTCAGTTTCTTTTCATTTAAGGATTGAAAGACTACCCAAAAATAAATTTCATGTTCCCTTTTACTTTTGGAATAAACCAAAATATCATCTATAAACACTACCATAAACATATCCAAAAACAAAAAAAAATTCTATTCATGAGATCCATGAATATAGAAGTTGCATTGGTTAACAAAAAATTTACAACTACTAATTCATAATGGCTAAATCTAGTAAGAAATGTGGTCTTATGAATTTCTGGATCCTTTACATTAAATATATGGTACCCCAACCTCAAGTCAATATTCAAGAAATACTAGGCTCCATGGAGCTGTTCAAACAAATCATTGATATGAGGAAAATAATACTTGTTCCTAATAGTGATGTTATTCAATGATCTATGTAACGCCCCAACCCTAGTTACCCAGAGTCGGTGCATTATTTTAATACATTGACATGATTACAAGGAATCATGTCCTGGAGGATTGATCAGTTTAGAAGTCTTGGAAAATCGATTACATACATGAATGTTACAATACACTTTATAACATAAAAAACAACATAAATAATCCTTTATGAACGCCATTATTACCTTGGCTTAACCCTGTATATCAAATCACAATACACTTCTTGGAATCCTAGGAAAAATAAAAAATAGAAAGGGGTGAGCTCAGATGCTCAGTAAGGATAACAATATAGAAAAAACTTTCATAAATAATCATAAACATTTAAGGCAATGTATAACTAAAACAAAATCCTTTTAAACATGATCTTCAGTATAATGTGGAAAAAATAAAATAAAATAATTCCATTTACTTATTCACATGGATATTCTTCTAGTCAAACAATCACATGCAATGTCAACAACCACTTTCATAATGATAGAATGCATAATGCAAGACTATCATAACCATGTAGCCAAGGCCTCGTGCCAAGACTACAAATAAGATTTTTTCAAGGCCTCATGCCAAGACACTAGTTTGTCTAATGAGACATACTGATGCATCGAGGAGCTATAGTGGGCTCCACCCGTCACTTACTAAGTCCAATGCATTTCTCATACGAAAATGTTATAACATAAACATTCGAATTAAAACTATCATTCGTAATGTAAATACTTTCTCTATAAACCATGCATAGTATAAAAATAACACATCCACAATTAAACGTATCACAAAACCATCAATACAATATGGAAGATTTGTATCATAATAAATCATCTTCAAACAACTTTAAAATCCATCAGACGATGTTGACATAAATGAAAATGATTTGTAAAACTCATTGAGCGAAATATCCATTTTTCTTGAAAACATTTAAAAGTCACACAATTTAGAAATTAAGACTTTTGAATAAATTTTTGAATCAAAGTGTCCCATACAACTTTGAAACTTTTGAAAGGAATTAATATTTTAAAAACATTCATGTCCATATAAATAAATCCTTAAAAACCATTTTGAATACATGGACATTAATGAGAATGATTTGGAAGAATAAATATTTAAAACATTTGAAATGATGTTTTAGTAAAAAAAAAATCCCTTAAAATAATCCCTTTGAAAACATTTTCATCAAACATGTACATGGATAATAAATATGTCCCAGTAGATACTTATGTAAAAACAATATCAAATAATAAAGAGATTGTGAAATTAACCCTTACCAGTTTGGTAACACACAAAACATACACCCCATTAAAGAGGTATCATACAATGAATATGTAAATACACATAAATTAAAGTGTATTACACAAGAAATACAATTATGGGCAGTACATACACAACAAAAAGGTAATAGTGGCAAAATGGTATGAATCTCACAGGAATAAGGAGTGAGATGAAAACCCCTTACCTTGTACTTTTCCTTGGTAGAGGGTAGGATATAATCCATTATAATAGTTAAATAATTTTTATCAAATTATAAAATAATAGTATACATAAATATGTTATCATATATGATCTTTTAATACATCCTTTTTAATAATATTTTTGTATTATCGTCATTTAGAGTGTTAACTTACTCATTTTATTTAATATGTTTTCTTACATAGGACATGTTTGTTATGGATAGGGTGTATATTATTCATATCCATAATGATATCAAGTCCTTAAACATTATTTTTAATCATAAAATGAGAATTAGACTTGGATAGATACGATGGGGAATGAATGTCAACGTGTTCGTGAAGACGATAGTCCATACGTACGCATGAACGCTACTTCCATTTCATTTTTCATTTTAAAAGGAATCATAAACAAATGATACATCGGTATATTATTATTCCATTATTATATATTGTCTTATATGTGTTACATAAGTTCCTTATCACCTTCCTTTATACGTTCCATGTATGGTATGAATGAGTCATATCACTTTGAGGGGGTAGTAGTCCGCACTTCCTCAAATGAAATTATCGTATATATACAACATGAAACAAATAATGGTATGATATAAAATAGAATTACAGAAGCTTATATATAAAATAAATATCATAAATATCATATCAATTATAGTTCCATCATAATTACCACCATGAGATGAGGTAGGAGATAATTGAAAAATCATCGTTTCGTGAAGCGTGTGGTTTCCATCCACATAAACATTATGTTCTTCACCCATTAGATGGAGGTGTGTGTAAATGTAGTTCAAATAATTCTCATAACAATATCAAAGTATATTTAGGATACTGGTTTTGTTACAATATAAAATAATAAGAAGAGTTTAGGGGTTGGATAATTAAAATAAAACAAAATAAGCTAAGAGAAATTGTTACCTTTAATTTGGGTAACTCCCTTTGGTTTGAACCAAAAAATATTTTTGAAGTGCCTTCTACCTAAGGTAAGGATTATTGGAGGAGTATTGGGATTTATGGAACTTAGTTGGTTAGAGGTTGGACGAGCCAAAAGGCTTGAGAGGTGTGAGGAATTGGTTAGAATTGGTGTCCTTCTATATGGGGGAGGTGGGGCTCTTTAGGAAAAACATAACGTATTATTTTATAATAAATTCATATTAGGTTTATAATGGCTAAAATTTTGATTATTTAAAGTATAAGGTGGGTATGGGTCGAACACCACTCAACCAATAGGGTTTAGACATGTTTGGGTCACTATCTTTCCCTTATATTTTAGATTTAACTCTTAGTTAAATAGTTTGACATTTACCATGTATCTTTGTAGTTTTATATTATATGGTTAATATACTTACTATAAACTGCCAACAGTACCCCAAGTGGTTCATTAATTACCCAAATATCATCATATATGTCCTTTGGACGAACGATAGATTTTTAGAAATATTATATCAATTAATAATATAATATTTGTTTTAAAAACTCCTTTATGTCAATTTGACACTATTTTCTAATTGATTTTTGTTAAAGTCATAATAACATTATTAATTCAAACCAAATTATTTTAATCAATAATAACATGTAATATTAACCAATAAAATTCTTGTAATTCATTAAAAGTATCAAATTATATTTATTTGGTTATTTATAATATCAAGTATGTTAATATTTCACTAATAAGGTAATTACTGCATCATCATTGTGTCATAAATAAATTGGCTTATTTAATGTCTAAAAATTATAAATAAAATAAAATTTTCTTGGAAATATATTTAGATTTCTAATAAATATTTACAATCAAATTTATCTTATGTATAACCATATATTAAAAATGCTTTAGTTATTAAACATTGATTTTAACTCTTTTAAATATTCTCTGAATTAAATAATAATAAATGTCATAATCTAATTTAAGTGGACCAAATAGGTTCATTTTTTATTACTAAGGTTGTTTTGGGTAAAATTATAGTTATCCAATAGAATTAAGATATGTGTTAGGATAATAATAATATCATTTTTACCCTTAAATACCTTATTTACTTTTTATCGTGGAAAATAAAAGTAAAAAATTATTATTCACCAAAAATTATTTTTATTTTATTGAACTAAATTCTACTCCTTGATATTAATTGTGTCTCTCGTATTTTCTAAATTCCACTCACATAAGCGGTAAAATTATGTTTTATTTGAATTTGCTAATTTTTCTAGGAGGTTGGTAAAAGACGGTGAAAAGTTCAATAAAATTTTTATATATCTAAAATTATTATGAACCAACTCCAATGAATTAAATATAAATTATATAGGTATTATGTAACTATTTTTACATAAAATAATTTAAATATATAATTATTTAAATAAGAAATTCCTTTTTAAACTATAACTTAGTGTTTTCACTATTCATAAAAAATTAAATGTTTTCAGAAAAATACAAAAAATTTTCCCTAAGATAATTTTGATATTCTGAATTCAATAGTGAATTATATTTTACCAAATTCAAAACATAAAAGTTTCATTTATTAATTTAAAATTATTTCCCCCTGTCAAAAAAGCGTGTTTTTAAGAAACAATAACTATTAAAAGATTGACAATTGTTTATGTACGGTTTAAATGTGAAATTATGTCCAATGACCAACAATGGGTTAAATGGTAAAAATATATTCTAAAGATAATTTAAAACCACTCAAATTCGTAATTTGTCACTATTAATTAGTTCGATTAAAAAAGTTGTTTTTAATTAAAATTTACTAATTTTTAGTATTCATCAAAATATGAAAGTCATTAGAAAAGTTCCAAAAACTTACCCTAATCAAATTTCGATATTCTGAATCCAAAAATGAATTCCATTTTGAAAGGTAAAATGTATAAAATTTCAAAAAGTGAGTATTACTATTCATAACGGCTAGTTTGATTGGTTGTGGTGTGTGTTAGAACTCAAAGTTGCGTACAACACATGCCACTGTATTATTAAAGAGAAGCGTTCCATAGAAGCTTGGGGTGTTACATTATCCTCTACTTCAATAAATTGTGTCCTTGCAATTTATTCTCGTTATTGGGAAATTGAGGTTGACATTTCGAAATATCTTAGTTGAAACCCCATATCAAAAAATGGATTAATGAGGCCTCTATTTAATATAATGAGTGGTAAGTATGAAGGTTACTGAAAATAACACATACTAGGTTTCCATGTTAGAAAATATGGATATGGAAGAGAAATATAACCGTCAATATCTTGTGGAGAGTGGTACAGAACATGGCTATGAAATGGCCAACAATCCCAAATCCATAAATTTGTTAGGATCTAAGGTACCATCTAGGACAACATTTTTGTTCTATGTTCCTTTTCTTAATGTCGAGGAATTTGTTTATGAGATTGGATAAGATTATAAGGAGATATACTTCCTTTATAATTAGAGTTGTATCCATTAGAAAATTTATACCACAAACTCTTCATTCACCCCAAAACATAATACTACTCAAAAATACTCTATTTATCTTAATCGTATAGGGTTCCAAAAATAATGAATTTATAATTCACATATCAGAGCCTTTAAAAAAATAAAATAGATTATACCATCCAGGAACATCACATAGTACACTGGTAGGTGATAAATCCGAATTGCACTATGGTTGTGGGTTCGATTCCCGCAGCTTTGTTTGACTTGACGGGTCGTCACACAGTCTACGTGTTGTCCTTTTATAAAAATCCAAAAAATAAACATTCAAACACAATCCCTTCGAACCATTAGAATTACCCAAAATACATCTGTAAACTCTCAGTCCAAAATTTATATGAAAGGTAAACATAATATAGATCCTTTTTACCCCATAATCGCATGTGAATACCTTCATTATTTATTCTTTTAAAACACTGAATCATCCTAAATTACCATAAAACCATACTGATTACATTCATTCTCCCTTGTTTTTTATAGAATACAAGATATACTTCATCCATCCAAAAATGGTGTAAAATTCAACAATGATAAAATATATAAATCATTAATAAGTTTCAAGGTTTTCAAGAATATCCAATATAATTTACCCAATTTAACCATCTCTTATTCCAAAATCAGTACCTAAATATTAAGACCATATTAGGGTTTATTTTTTCTTCAACCATGTAATTTCTAAAAAGATTAAAATTTTGTAGAGTCACTTTTCTTAGTACCATAAAATCATAAATCCTCAATGAAATAGTACCGCACTACAATCCTTATTTATTTCCAGCACATCATTGATACAACACATAAATGAAATAATTCTTAAATAATAACATAAGAACACTACTCATTCCTCTTCATCTGTGGTAGTATCATAACTTTGTTATTATCCAATAACACCATTTGGGGCATACTCTGATGATTTGGACATTGGTTCACATAGTGTCCCAACTCATTAAGGATGATTCATTGTACATTTGAAACCTTTTTATTACCCTTGAAGTTATGTACTTGGTGTTTTTTCCCCATAATTATAACAAAATCCTATTCCATTCAAGAAAGTTCCAGGGTGATTTTTCCCACCATTATCACATATGGGAAAATTCTTCTTTTTCCTCTTCCCTTTATCCATCTTTCTCTCTTCCATCATTTTCTTCTCTTGCTTCCCTTCAAAGCCATATCACTCAGATAATTCCTTTCTTATCTTTTTAGCACATGATATTATATCTTCATATGTTGAGAATACATGGGAGACAATTTCCCTTATAAATGATGGATTAATACGGTGAAATATATGATCCTTCTTACTATTTGGATCATACGTATTGCTGGAGCTCACATTCCTTCTACTGGGAGCCATTTCTATACAATGAAATAGACTTGGTCAGTTTATGATTTGTAATGAATAATTCCAATCTGGTAAAATACCTAACGTAAAGTTTTGCAGTTTATGGATATAATCCATGATCATAAAAATATTTTATTTCAGGAAGTATATACTCATAAACCCTTCATAATGGTTTGTAATGAAAACGAGAATTATCCTAAGAATATCCCCCGGGAGTGTCGTAATCAAGAGTGAAGCAAGGCCTGTTGTCATGCACCAGTTCCCATTCGAGTCTAGCTCATAGCGGTGTTTTCAAGTTTGCCCCTAGGTACATCTATGCCAGAGCCACCCCTACTTGCTCATATCTAGAAAGGGATGTATTGCTCAGAAAACTCAAAAAATCTCTATAATACCAAAATTCTATGATGTTCTTCTATACTAATCCTCAAAGTCTATCTTAGAGATATGTGATCTAATCAGAGTTTATCTAAATCTAGATTTCAAGGTTATTACTAAACTTATTCTGATACCAACTGTAACGCCCCGACCCCAGTTACCAAGAGTTGGTGCATTATTTTAATATATTGGCATGGTTACAAGGAATCAAGTCCTGAAGGACCGATCAGTTTAGCAGTCTTGGAAAAAATATTACATAAATTAATGTTATATTAAACTTTATAACATACAAAACAACATAAATAATACTTTATTAACGCCATTATTCCCTTGGCTTAACCCGGCAAGTCAAATCACAATACACTTCTTGGAATCCTTGGAAAAATAAAACATACAAAGGGGTGAGCTCAGATGCTCAATAAGAATAACTATATAGGGGAAACTTTCATAAATAAGAATAAACATTTATGGAAATTTATAACTAAAACAAAAGCCTTTTAAACTTTAACATCAACATAATGTGGCAAAAATAAAATGAAATAATGCCATTTACTTATTAACATAGATATTCTACTAGTTGAATAATCAAATGCAATATCAATAACAACATTCATAATGATGGAATGCATAATGATAGACTATCATAACCATGTAGCCAAGGACTTGTGCCAAGACTACAAATAAGATTGTGTCAAGGCCTCGTGCCAAGACACTAGTTTGTCTCATGAGACCTACCGATGCATCGAGGAGCTATAGCGGGTACCTCCCGTCACTTACTAAGTCCAATTCATTTCTCATACAAAAAGGTTATAACATAAACATTCGTATTAAAACTATCATACGAAATGTCAATACTTTCTCCATAAACCATGAATGGTATAAAAATAACACATCCACATTCAAACATATCACAAAACCTTCAATACAATATGGATGATTGGTATCATAATAAATCAGCTTCAAACAAGTTTAAAATCCATAAAAGGATGTTGAAATAGATGAAAATGATTTGTAAAACTCTTTGAGAGAAATATCCATTTTTCTTGAAATCATTTAAAACTCACACAATTTATAAAAGAAGACAATTAAATAAATTTCTGAATCAAAGTTTCCCTTACCACTTTGAAACTTTTGAAAGGAATTAACATTTTAAAAACATTCATGTCCATATAAATAAATCCTTAAAACCCATTTTGACGACATGGACATTAATGAGAAAGATTTAGAAGAATTAATATTTAAAACATTTGAAATGATGTTTTAGTAAAAAAATTCACTTAAAATAATCCCTTTGAAAACTCTTTAATAAAACATGTACATGGATAAGAAATATGTCCCAATAGATACGTATGTAAAAACAATCTCGGATAATAAAGAGATTGTGAAATTAACCCTTACCAATTTGGTAACATACAAAACATACACCCCATGAAAGAGGTATCATACAATGAATATGTAAATACACATAAATTAAATTGTATTACACAATTAATACAATTATGGGAAGTACATACACCACACAGAAGGTAATAGTGGCAATATGGTATGAATCTCACGGGAATAAGGAGTGAGATGAAAACCCCTTACCTTATACTTTCCCTTGGCCGAGGGTAGGTTAAACTCCTCTATAATAGTTAAATAATTGTTATTAAATTATACAATAATCATATACATAAATATGTTATCATATATGATCTTTTAATATTGCATTTTTAATAATATTTTAGAATTATCGTCGTTTTGAGTGTTAACTTACTCATTTTCTATTATTTGTTTTGTTACATAAGCTGTGATTGTTATAGATAGGGTGTATCTTATTCATATCTAGAATTATACCAAGTCCTTAAACATTATTTTTAATCATCAAATGATAATCCGACTTGAATGGATATGATGGGGAATGAATCTCATCGCGTTCGTGGAGACGGTAGTCTGTACATTCGCATGAACGCTACTTCAATTTCATTTTTCATTTTAAAAGGAATCAAAACCAAATGATACATAGGTATATTAATATTCCAGTATAATATAATATCTTATATGTTTTACATAATTTAATTTACACCTTCCTTTATACGTTCTATGTATGGTATGAACGTGTCATATCACTTTGAGGGGGCGGTAGTCCGCACTTCCTCAAATGAAATTATCGTATATATACAACATGAAACGAATAATGGTATGATATAAAATTGAAATAAAGAAGATTATATATAAAATAAATAAAATAAATAAAATATTTAATTATAGTTCCATCATAATGGCTACCATGAGAGGCGGTAGGATTCAATTGAACAATCATCATTTCGTGAGGCATTTGGTTGTCATCCACAGAAACATTATGTTTTTCATCCATTAGATGGAGGTGTGTGTAAGTGTAGTTAGAATAATTCACATAACAATATCCTAGTATATTTATGATACTGTTTTTAAAAAAAATAATATAATAAGAAGAGTTTTGGGGTTGGAGAAGTAAAATAAAACAAAAGAAGCTAAGTGAAACCGTTACCTTTAATTTGGGTAACTCCATTTTGATTGAACCAAAAAGGACTCTTGAAGTAGCTTCTACCTTAGGTAAGGATTCTAGGAGGAGTATAGGTATGTAGGGAGCTTAATTGGGTTGAGTTTGGTCGAGCCAAAAGGCTTGATATGTGTGAGGAATTGGTTAAAGTGGTGTTCTTTTATAAGGGGGAGGATGTGCTCTTTAGGAAAAACTTAAAGTATTATTTTATAATAAGTTCATATTAGGTTTATAATGGCTCCAAAATGTATTATTTAATGTATAATGTGGTTATTGGTCAAAAAACACTCAACCAATAGGTTTTAGACATGTTTGGGTCTCTATTTTACCCTTATCATTTAGATTTAACTCTTAGTTAAATAGTTTGACATCTACTATATCTCTTTGTATTTTTATATTATATGGTAAATAAACATACTATAAACTGCCAAGAGAACCCCAAGTGGTTCATTAATGACCTAAATATCATCATACCAGTTCTTTGGCCTATCCTTATATTTTTAAGAATATTATATCAATTAATAATATAATATTTTTTTTAAAAACTACTTTATGTCAATTTTGACACTATTTAATAATTGATTTTTGTAAAAGTCTTAATAACTATATTAATTGGACCCAAATTCATTTAATCAATCCTAACATGTAATATTAACCAATAATCTTATTTTAATTCTTTAAAAGTCTCAAATTATATTTATTTGGGTATTTATAACATCAATTACTTTAATATTTCACTAATAAGGTAATTACTGCATCATCATTGTGTCATATGTAAATTCACATATTTAATGTCTAAAAATTATAAATAAAATACCATTTTTTAGGAAATATTTTTATCTTTGTAATGAATAATTATAATAGAATTTATCTTTTGTATAACCCTATATTAAAAATGTTTTGGTTATTAAACTTTCATTTTAGCTCTTTTAAATCTTCTTTGAATTAAATAATAATAAACGTCCTAATCTATAATAATTGGACCAAAGAGGATCATATTTTATTTCTAAGGCTGTTTTTGGTATAATTATAGTTATCCAATAGAATTAATACATGTGTTCGGGTACTAATAATATAATGTTTACCCTTAATTACTCTATTTACTTTTTACCGTGGTTAATAAAAGTAAAAAGTTACTATTCACCAAATATTATTTTTATCTTATTGAACCAAATTTTACTCATTTCCATTAACCGTGTCTCTCAGATTTTCTAAATTCCACCCACATAAGCAGAAAAATTATGTTTTATGTGAATTTGCAAATTATTCTAGCAGGTGGATAAAATACGGGGAAAAGTTCAATAAAATTATTATATATCTAAAATTATTATAAACCGACTCCAATGAATTACATAGAAATTATATCAGTATTATGTATCAATTTTTACATAAAATAATTTAAATAAATAATAATTTAAATAAAAATACAGTTTTAAACTATAACTCAGTGTTTTTCACTATGCCTCAAAAATTAAAAGTTTTCAGAAAAATACAAAAAAATATACCCTTATCTAATTTTGATATTTCGAATTCAATAATGAAGACTATTTTACCAAATTAAAAACATAGAAATTTTATTTTTAAATTTAAAATTATTTCCCGATGTCAAAACAAAAAAAGTGTTTTTAAGAAATAATAACTATCAAAAAATTGTCACTTGTTTATATTCGGTTTAAATGTGAAATTATGTCTAATGACCAACATTGGGTTAAATGAGAAAAATATAATATAAATATAATTTAAAACCACTCAAATTCGTAATTTATCACTATTAATTATTTCAATTGAAAACGATGTTTTTAATTAAAATTTAGTAATTTTCACTATTCATCAACATATGAAAGTTATCAGAAAAGTACAAAAAATTCACCCAAAGCTAATTTCGATATTCAGACTCCATAAATGAAGTCCATTTTGAATGATAAAATGTATAAAATTTCAAAAAGTGCATATTACTATTTATACGGCTAGTTTTATTGGTTGTGGTGTGTGTTAGAACTCGAAGTTGCGTCCAACACACACTAATGTATTATTCAAATAAAAGTGTACCATGGAAGATTGGGGTGTTACATTCTACCATCCTTCAATAAATTGTTTCCTCATAATTTATGCTCGGTATTAGAAACATGGGGTTGACATTTCAAAATATCTTAGTTGAAATCCCACATTGAAAAATGGATTAATGATGGATCTATTTAAAATAAAGAGTGGTGAGTATGAATGTTACCTAAAATAACACATACTAGGGTTCCATGTAAGAAAATATGGATAAGGAAGAGAAATAAAACCATCAATATCTGATAGAAAGTGGTAGAGAACATGGCTATGAAAAGGCCAATAATCCCAAAGCCATAAATTTGTGATGATCTAAGTAACCATCTAGGACAACATTTTTGTTCTAAATTCCTTTTCTTAATGTTGAGGAATTTATTTATGATATTGGATAAGATAATAAAATGATATACTTACTTTATAAATAGAGTTTTATCCATTAAAAAATTTATTCCACAAACTCATCATTCACCCCAAAACATAATACACCTCAAAAATACTCTATTTATCCTAATCGTATAGGGTTCCAAATATAATGAATTTATAATTAACATATCAGAACATTTAAAAAAAGAATCTACATTATACCATCCAGGAACTTCACATAGTCCAGTGGTAGGCAATAAATCCCAATTGCACTGTGGTTGTGGGTCTGATTCCCCCAGCTTTGTCCAACATGATGGGTCGTCAAACAGTCTGTGTGTTGTCCTTTTATAAAAATCCAAAAATAACCTTTCAAACTTAATCGCTTCCAACCTTTAGAGTTATCTAAAATAATTCTGTAAACCCTCAGTACAAAATTTATATGAAAGGTAAACAAAATGTAGATCATTTTTCCCCGTAATAGCATGTGAATACCTTCATTATGTATTCTTTTAAAACACTGAAACATCCTGAATTACCATAAAAACTTATTGATTACATTCATTCTCCCTTATTGCTTATAGAATACCAGATATACTTCATCTATCCAAAAATATTGTAAACTCCAACAATGATGGAATATATAAATCATTAATCAGTTTGAAGGTAGTAAAAAACATCCAATATAATTTACCAAAATCAACCATCTCTTATTCCAAAATCAGTACCCCAATATTAGGACCATATTAAAGTTTATCTTATCATCAACAATGAAATTTCCAAGAATTTTAAGTTGCTATAGAGTCACTCTTCTTAGTACCATAAAATCCTAAATCCTCAATTAAATATTACTGCAGTACAATCCTTATTTATTTCTAGCACATTATTGATATAACACTTAAATGAAATAATTCTTAAATAACAACATAAGAACACTAGTAATTCCTCTTCATCTGTGGTAGTATCATAACTTTATTATTTTCCAATAACACCATTTGGGGAATACTCTGATGATTTGGACATTGGTTTTCATAGAGTCCCAACTCCTTACTGATGAAGCACTGTACATTTGAATCCTTTTCTTACCCTTGCAGTCATGTACTTAATGTCCTTTTTCTCCACAATTATAATAAACTCTCATTCCCTTTAGGCAAGTTCCAGGGTGTTTCTTCCCACAGTCATCATATATTGGAAAATTCATCTTTTCCCTCTTCCCTTTTTCCATCTTTCTCTATTACATCCTTTTTTCTCTTGATTCCCTTCAATTCTATAAGTCTCAGAGAATTCCTTTATTATATTTTTAACACAAGATACTATTTCTTCGTATGTTGTGAATACATGGGAGACAATTTCCCTTCTAAATGTTTTCTTAATATGGTCAAATATATGATCCTTCTTACTCTTTGGATCATACATATTGCTGGAGTTCACATTCCTTCTACTGGGATCCATTTCTATAAAATGGCATACACTAGGTCAGTTTATGATTTGTAATGAATAATTCCAAACTTCTAAAATACCTAACCTAAATTGTGCAGTTTATGGATATAATCCCTGATCATAAAAATATTTTATTTGAGAAGTATATACTCATAAACCCTTCATAACAATTTGTAATGAAAATGTGAATTATCCTAAGTATATCCCCCGACGGTGTCGTAACCAAGAGTGCAGCAATGCCCATTTTTGTGCACCAGTTCCCATTCGAGTATATCTCAAAGTGTCGTTTTAGGGTTTTACCCCTATGTACTTCTTTGTCAGAGCCGACTCTACCTACTCGTATCCAGACAGAGATGTATTGCTCGAAAAAGTCACAAAATATTTACAATACGAAAATTCTAGTATGCTCTTCTATACTAATCCTCAAATTCTATCTTAGGTCTATGTGATCTTATCAGAGTTTATCTAAATCTAGATTCTATGGTTATTGCTAAACATCGTCTGAAACCAACTGTAACGCCCCGACCCCATATACCAAGAGTTGGTGCATTATTTTAATACATTGGAATGATTACAAGGAATCAAGTCCCGAAGGACCGATTGATTTAGAAGTATTGGAAAATAGATTACATACATGAATGTTACATTACACTTTATAACATACAAAACAACATAAATCATCCTTTATGAACGCCATTATTCCCTTGGCTTAACCGTGCATATAAAATCACAATACACTTCTTGGAATCCTAGGAAAAATAAAACATAGAAAGGGGTGAGCTCAGATTCTTAGTAGGGATAACAATATAGAGGAAACATTCATAAATAAGCATAAAAATTTAAGGCAATGTATAACTAAAACAAAATCCTTTTAAACTTGAACATCAGCATAATTTGGAAAAAATAAAATGAAATAATTCTATTTACTTATTCACATGGATATTCTACTAGTCGAATAATCAAATGCAATATCAATAACCACATTCATAATGATGGAATTAATAATGTCAGACTATCATAAACACATAGCCAAGGCCTCGTGCCCAGACTATAAATAAGTTTTTTTTCATGGCCTCATGCTAAGACAATAGTTTGTCTCATGAGACCTACGGATTCATCATGAAGCTATAGAGGGCCCCACCAGACACTTACTAAGTCCAATGCATTCCTCAGATGAAAAGGTTATAACATAAATATTCGTATTAAAACTAGAATACTAAATGTCAATACATTCTCCATAAACCCTGAATGGTATAAAAATAACATATCCACAGTCAAAAATAGCACAACACCTTCAATACAATATGGAAGATTTGTATCATAATAAATAATCTTCAAACAAGTTTAAAATCCATCAATGGATGTTGACATAGATGAAAATGGTATGTAAAACTCTTTGGGAGAATTATATATTTTTCTTGAAATCATTTAAAAGTCACACAATTTAGAAACATACACCCAGCAGATACCTACGTAAAAAACATTCGTGTCCATATAAATAAATCCTTAAAACCATTTTGAAGACATGGACATTAATTAGAAATATTTAGAAGAATAAATATTTACATCATTTGAAATGATGTTTTATTAAAAAAATTCCCTTAAAATAATCCCATTTAAAACTCTTTAATAAAACATGGACATGGATAATAAATTTTTCCCAGTTGATACCTACTTAAAAACAACCTCGAATAATAAAGAGATTGTGAAATTATCCCTTACCAATTTGGTAACATACAGAACATACACCCAATGAAAGAGGTATCATACAATGAATATGTAAACAAACCTATATTAAAGTGTATTATACAATTAATACAATTATGGGCAGTACATACACCACACAGAAGGTAATAGTGGCAATATGGTACGAATCTCACAGGAATAAGGAGGGAGATGAAAACCCCTTACCTTGTACATTTCCTTGGTCGAGGGAAGGTTAAACTCATGTATAATAGTAAAATAATTGTTATTAAATTAAACAAGAATCATATACATAAATATTTTATCATATATCATCTTTTAATATTTCCTTGTTAATAATATTTTAGTATTATTGTTGTTTCAAGTGTTAACTTACTAGTTTTCTTTTATATGTTTTGTTAAATAAGACGTGTTTGTTATGTATAGGGTGAATCTTATTCATATACATTATCATATCAATTCCATAAATATTATTTTTAATCATAAAATGAGAATTAGACATGAATAGATACGATGGGGAATGAATCTCATCGCGTTCGTGGAGACCGTAGTCTGTACGTACGCATGAACGCTGCATCCATTTCATTTTTCATTTTAAAAGGAATCAAAACCAAATGATACATAGGTATATTTTTATTACATTATAATATAATATCTTATATGTGTTACTTAAGTTAATTAAGACCTTCCTTAATACGTTCCATGTATGGTATGGACGAGTCATATCACTTTGAGGGGGCGGTAGTCCGCACTTCCTCAAATGAAATTATCATATATATACAACATGATACGAATAATGGTATGCTATAAAATGGAATTAAATAATCTTATATATGTAATAAATATCATTAATATCATATTTAATTATATTTCCATCATAATGGCCACCATGAGAGGTGGTAGGAGATGATTGAACAATCATCATTTCATGGGGCGTTTGGTGTCCATCCACAGAAACATTATGTTCATCACCCTTTAGATGGAGGTGTGTGTACGTGTAGTTATAATAATTCTCATAAAAATATACTAGTATATTTCGTATACTGGTATTGTTACAAAGGAAAATAATAAGAATATTTTAGGGTTTGTAGAAGTAAAATAAAATAAAAGATTCTAAAAGAAATCGTTACTTTTAATTTTGGTAACTCCCTTTGATTTTTACCAAAAAAGAATCTTGAAGTGCCTTATACCTTAGGTAAGTCTTCTAGGTGGAGGAGATGGATGTCAAGAGATTAATTGGGCAGAGGTTTGATGAGCCAAAAGTGTTGAGAGGTGTGAGTAATTGGTTAGAAGTGGTGTCCTTTTATAAGTGGGAGGAGGGGCTCTTTTGGAAAAACTTAAAGTATTAATTTATAATAAATTCGTATTAGTTTTATAATGGCTCCAAAATGGATTATTTAACATATAAGGTGGTTATGGGTCGATAACCACTCAACCAATAGGTTTTAGAAATGTTTGGGTCACTATTTTCCCCTTATATTTTAGATTTAACTCTTAGTTAAATAGTTTGACATTTACTATGTCTCTTTGTATTTTTATATTATATGGTAAATAAACTTACTTTAAAATGCCAAGAGAACCCCAAGTGGTCCATAAATGACATAAATATTATCATATATGTCCTTTGGCCGAACCATATATTTTTTATGAATATTATATCAATTAATAATATAATATTTTTTTTAAAAACTCTTTTATGTCAATTTAGACACTATTTAATAATTGATTTTTGTTAAAGTATTAATAACTTTATTAATTGGAACCAAATTCATTTAATCAATCATAAAATTCAATATTAACCAATAAAATTCTTGTAATTCATTAAAAGTCTCATATTATATTTATTTGGGTATTTATAATATCAATTATTTTAATATTTCACTAATAAGGTAATTACAACATCATAATTGTGTCATAAATAAATTAACTTATTTAATGTCTAAAAATTATAAATAAAATACAATTATGTATAAAATATTTTTAGCTTTCTAATTAATATTTATAATCTAATTTATCTTATATATAACCCTATATTAAAAATGATTTAGTTATTAAACATTGATTTTAACTCTTTTAACTCTTCTTTGAATTAAATAATAATAAATGTCATAATCTATTCAAAGTGAACCAAAGTGGTTCAAATTTTATTCCTAAGGTTTTTTTTGTCGAATTATAATTAGCTAATAGAATTAAAACATGTGTTTAGGTAATAATAATATCATTTTTACCATTAATTACCCTATTTACTTTTTACCGTGGTAAATAAAAGTAAAAAGTTACTATTCACCAAAAAATATTTTTATCTTATTAAACCACATTTTACTCCTTGATATTAACCGTGCCTCTTGTATTTTCGAAATTCCACTCATAGAATCGCTAAAATTATGTTTTATGAGAATTTTCAAATTCTTTAGGAGGTGGGTAAAAGACGATGAAAAGTTCAATAAAATTTTCTTATATCTAAAATGATTATAATCTGAATCCAATGAATTACATGGAAATTATATAAGTATTATGTATCTATTTTGAAATAAAATTATTTAAGTAAATAATTATTTAAATAAAAATTTTGTTTTAAACTATAACTTAGTGTTTTTCACTATTACTCAAAAATTAAAAGTTTTCAGAAAAATACAAAAAATTTACCCTAAGATAATTTTGGTATTACGAATTCAGTAATGAAGCCTATTTATCCAATTTCAAACCATATAGGTTTTAATTATTAATTTAAAATTAATATCCGCTGTCAAAACAAAAAGCGTGTTTTTAAGAAACAATAACTATCAAAAGATTGACACTTGCTTATGTCCGGTATAAATGTGAAATTATGTCCAATGACCAACATTTGGTTAAATGGTAAAAATCTATTATAAATATAATTTAAAACGACACAAATTCCAAATTTATCAATATTAATTATTTTGATTAAAAAAGTTGTTTTTAAATAAAATTTAGTAATTTTCACTATTCATCAAAATATGAAAGTTATCAGAAAAGTACCAAAAAATCACCATAAGATAATTTTGATATTCCGAATCCAAAAATAAAATCCATTTTGATAGATAAAATGTATAAAATTTCAAAATGTGGGTATTACTATTCATAACGGCTAGTTTGATTGGTTGTGGTGTGTGTTAGAACTCGATGTTGCGTACAACACATGCTGCTGTATTATTCAAAGAGAAGCATATCGGGGAAGCTTGGGGTGTTATTTTCTACCTTCCTTCAATAAATTGAGTCCTATCAATTTATGCTCGGTATTGGTAACTTGTGGTTGACATTTCAAAATATCTTAGTTGAAATCCCACATTGAAAATTGGATTAACGAGGCCTCTATTTAAAATAAAAATTGGTAAGTATGAAGGTTACTGAAAATAACACATACTAGGGTTCCATGTAAGGAAATATGGATATGGAAGAGAAATATAACCATCAATATCTGATGGAGAGTGGTAGAGAACATGGCTATGAAAAGGCCAACAATCCCAAAGCCATAAATTTGTGATGATCTAAGGTACCATCTAGGACAAATTTTTTGTTCTAAGTTCCTTTTCTTAATGTTGAGGAATTTATTTATGATATTGTCTAAGATCATAAGGATATATACTTACATTATAATTAGAGTTTTAGCCATTAACAAATTTCAACCACAAACTCATATTTCACCCCAAAACATAATACAACTAAAAAATACTCTATTTATCATAATCATATAGGGTTGTAAATATAATGAATTTATAATTCACATATCAGAACATTAAAAAAACTACATTATACCATCCAGGAACTTCACATAGTCCAGTGGTAGGCGATAAATCCCAATTTCACAATGGTTGTGGGTTCGATTCCCGCAGCTTTGTCCGATGTGACGGGTTGTCACACGGTTTGCGTGTTGTCCTTTTATAAAAATCCCAAAATAACCATTCAAACTTAATCGCTTCCAAACTTTAGACTTATCCAAAATACTTCTGTAAAGTATCATTCCAAAAATTATATGAAAGGTAAAAATAATTCATATCCTTTTAACCCCGTAATAGCATGTGAATACCTTCATCATGTATTCTTTTAAAACACTAAAACATCCTGAATTACCATAAAACCTTATTGATTACATTCTTGCTCCCATATTATTTATTGAATACTGAATATACTTCGTCCATCCAAAAAAGATGTAAACTCCAACAATGATGGAATATATAAATCATTATTCAGTTTGAAGGTAGTCCAGAAATCCAATATAATTTACCCAAATCAACCATCTCTTATTCCAAAATCATTACCTCAATTTTAGGACCATATTATGGTTTATCTTTTCTTTAACCATGTAATTTCCAGAAATTTTAACTTTCTATAGAGTCACATTTCTTAGTACCATAAAATCTTAAATCCTCAATGAAATAGTACTACACTACAATCCTTATTTATTTCAAGCACACCATTGATTCAACACATAAATGAAATAATTCTTAAATAACAACATAAGAACACTAGTCATTCCTCTTCATTTGTGGTAGTATCATAACATTATTATTATCCAATGACACCATTTGGGGAATACTCTGATGATTTGGACATTAGTTTGCATAGTGTCCCAACTCCTTACGGATGAGGCATTATACATTTGAAACCTTTTTCTTACCCTTGCAATCACGTACTTGGTATCCTTTTTCTCCATAATTATTACAAACTCACATTCCCCTCAGGCAAGTTCTATGGTGTTTCTTCCCACAATCATCACATATAGGAAAATTCTTCTTTTCCCTCTTCCCTTTATCCATATTTCTCTCTTCCATCCTTTTCTTCACTTGCTTCCCGTCAAAGCCATAGGACTCAAGGATTTACCTTCTTATCTTTTTAAAAGATGATACTATTTCATCGTATGTTGAGAATACATGGGAGACAATTTCCCTTCTAAATGTTGGCTTAATACAGTGAAATATATGATCCTTCTTACACTTTGGATCATACGTATTGTTGGAGTTCACATTCCTTCTACTGGGAGCCATTTCTATAGAATGGCATACACTAGGTCAATTAATGATTTGTATTGAATAATTCGAAACTTGTAAAATACGTAACGTAAATTGTGCAGTTTATGGATATAATCCATGATCATAAAAATATTTTCTTTGAGGAATTTTATACTCATAAACCATTCATAATGGGTTTTAATGAAAATTATAATTATCCTAAGCATATACCCCGTGAGTGTCGTAACCAAGAGTGCAGAAAAGCCCTTTGTCATAAACCAGTTCCCATTCGAGTCTAGTTCAAAGCGGTGTTTTTGGGTTTTACCCATAGGTACATCTGTGCCAGAGCCGCCTCTACCTGCTCGTATCCAAACAGAGATGTATTGCTCAGAAAACTCACAAAATATGTACAATACCAAAATTCTAGGTTGTTCTTCTATATTATCATCAAAGTCAATATTAGGTCTATGTGCTTCAATTAGAGTTTATCTAAATGTAGATTCCATGGTTATTGCAAAACTTCCTCTCATACCAACTATAACGCTCTGACCCCGGTTACCCAGAGTCGGTGCATTATTTTAATACATTGTCATGATTTCAAGGAATCAAGTCCTGAAGGACCGGTCGGTTTACCAGTCTTGGAAAATAGATTACATACATGAATGTTACATTACACTTTATAACATAGAAAAAAACATAAATAATCCCTTATGAATGCCATTATTCCCTTGGATTAACCCTGTATATCAAATCACAATACGCTTCTTGGAATCCTGGGAAAAATAAAACATTGAATGGGGTGAGCTCAGATGCTGAGTAAAGATAAAAATATAGCGGAAACATTCATAAATAATCATAAACCTTTAAGGCAATGTACAACTAAAAAAAGCCTTTTAAACTTGAACTTCAGCATAATGTGGAAAAAATAAAATGATATAATGCCATTTACTTATTCATATGGATATTCTACTAGTCGAATAATCAAATGAAATACCAACAACAACTTTTATAATTATAGAATGAATAATTCCATGCTATCCTAACCACGTAGTCAAGGCCTCGTTCCATGACTACAAATAAGTTTTTTTTAAGGCCTCGTGCCAAGATAGTATTTTGTCTCCTGAGACCTGCTGATGCATCAAGGAGCTATAGCAGGCTCCACCCGTCACTTACTAAGTCCAATGCATTCCTCACATGAAAAGGTTAAAGCAGAAACATTCTTATTAAAACTAGTATAATAAGTGAAAATACTTTCTCTATAAACCATGAATGGTATTAAATTAAAACATCCACAGTCAAACATATCACAAAACCTTCAATACAATACGGAAGATTTGTATCATAATAAATCATCTTCAAACAAGTTTAAAATCCATCAAAGGATGTTGACATAGATGAAAATGATTTGTAAAACTCATTGAGAGAAATATCCATTTTTCTTGAAAACATTTAAAAGTCACACAATTTAGAAAATAAGATAATTTGATGAAATTTTTGAATCAAAGTGTCCCATACCACTTTGAAAATTTTGAAAGGAATTACCATTTTAAAAACATCCATGTCCATATAAAAAAATCCTTAAAACCCATTTTGAATACATTGACATTAATGAGAATGATTTATAAGAATAAATATTTAAAACATTTGAAATGATGTCTTAGTAAAAAAATTCCCTTAAAAGAATCTCTTTGAAAACTCTTTCATAAAACATGGACATGTATAAGAAATATGTCTCAGTAGATACATACGTAAAAACAACCTCGGATTATAAAGAGATTGTGAAATTAACCCTTACCAATTTGGTAACTTACAAAACATACACCCCATGAAAGAGGTATCATACAATGAATATGTAAATATACATAAATTAATGATTATTACACAATGAATAGAATTATGGGCAGTACATACACAACACAAAAGGTAATAGTTGAAATATGGTACGAATCTCAAAGGAATAAAGAGTGAGATGAAAACCCCTTACATTGTAATTTTCCTTGGTAGAGGGTAGGTTATTCTCATGTATAATTGTTAAATAATTGTTATTAAATTATACCTGAATAATATACATAAATATGTTGTCATATATGATCTTTTAATATTTCCATGTTAATAATATTTTTGTATTATTGTCATTTTGAGTGTTAACTTACTCGTTTTTTATATGTTTTGTTACATAAGACGTGTTTGTTATGGATAGGGTGTATGTTATTCATATATAGAATGATATAAATTCATTGAAAATTATTTTTAATCATCAAATTAGAATTATATTTGAATGGATACGATGGGGAATGAATCTCATCACATTCGTGGAGACGGTAGTCCGTACGTACGCATGAACGCTACTTCCATTTCATTTTTCATTTTAAAAGGAATCAAAACCAAATGATAAATAGGTATATTATTCTTCCATTATAATATAATATCTTATATGTGTTACTTATGTTCATTAACACCTTTTTTTATACGTTCTATGTATGGTATGAACGAGTCATATAACTTTTAGGGGGCGGTAGTCCGCACTTCCTCAAATGAAATTATCATATATATACAACATGAAACGATAAATGGTATGATATAAAATGGAATTACATAAGATTATATATAATATAAATATCATTAATATCATATTTAATGATTTATCCATCATAATGGCCACCATGAGAAGCAGTAGGAGATAATTGAACAATCTTCGTTTCGTGAGGCGTTTGGTTGCCATCAATAGAAACATTATGTTCTTCATCCATTAGATGGATGCGTGTGTAAGTGTAGTTCAAATAATTCTCATAAAAATATCCTAGTATATTTAGGATACTGTTTTTGTTACAAAAGAAAATAATAAGAAGAGTTTAGGGGTTGGAGAAGTAAAATAAAAGAAATGAAGCTAAGAGAAATCGTTACCTTTAATTTGGGTAACTTTCCTTGGTTTGATCCAAAAAGGACTCTTGAAGTGCCTTCTGCCTATGGTTAGGCTTCTAGGAGGAGGAGAGGGATGTAAGGAGCTTAATTGGGAAGAGGTTAGACGAACCAAAAAGATTTAGAGGTGTGTGGAATTGGTGAGAAGTGGTGTCCTTTTATAAGGGTAGGAGGGGCTCTTTAGGAAAATATTAAAGTATTATTTTATAATAAATTCAAATTAGGTTTATAATGGTTTCAAACTGGGTTATTTAACATCTAAGGTGGAGATGGGTAGAAAACCAGTAAAACAACAGGTTTTAGACATGTTTGGGTCACTATTTTACCCTTATCTTTTAGATTTAACTCTTAGTTAAATTGTTTGACATTTACCATGTCACTTTGTATTTTTATATTATATGGTAAATAAATTTACATTAAACTGCCAAGAAAACCCAAAGTGGTTCATTAATGACCTAAAAATTATCATATAAGTCCTTTGGCCAAACCTTAGATTTTTAGTAATATTATATCAATTAATAATATAATATTTGGTTTGAAAACTCCATTATGTCAAATTTGACACTATTTAATAATTGATTTTTGTTAAAGTCTTAATTACTTTATTAATTGGAACCAAATTCATTTAATCAATCCTAACATGTAATAGTAACCAATAAAATTCTTTTAATTCATTAAAAGTCTCAAATTATATCAACTTGGGTATTTATAATATCAATTATTTTAATATTTGACTAATAAGGTAATTACTGCATCATCATTGTGTCATAAATAAATTAACTTATTTAATTTCTAAAACTTATAAATAAAGTACCATTATGTAGGAAAGAGTTTTAGCTTTATATTTAATATTTATAATCGAAATTATATTATGTATAACCCTATATTAAAAATGTTTTAGTTATTAAACATCGATTTTAACTCTTTTTACTCTTCTATGAATTAAATAATAATAAATGTCCTAATCTATTCCAATTGGTTCAAAGAGGTTCATATTTTATTCCTAAGGTTTTTTTGGACGAATTATAGTTATCGTATAGAATTAATTCATGTGTTAGGGTAATAATAATATCATTTTTACCCTTAATTACCTTATTTACTTTTTACCTTGGTAAATAAAAGTAAAAAGTTACTATTCACCAAAAAATTATTTTTATCTTATTAAACCACATTTTACAGCTTGATATTAACTGTGTTTCTTGGATTTTTAAAATTCCACTCACATAAGCGGTTGAATTATGTTTTATGTGAATATTCAAATTTTTCTAGGAGGTGGGTAAAAGACGGTGAAAAGTTCAATAAAATTTTCATATATATAAAATTATTATAAACCAACTACAATGAATTACATAGAACTTATACAAGTATCGTGTATCTATTTTTACATAAAATAATTTAAATAAATAATTATTAAAATAAAATTTTGGTTTTAAACTATAACTCAGTGTTTTCACTATTTATCAAAAATTAAATGTTTTCAGAAAAATACCAAAAATGTACCCAAAGCTAATTTTGATATTCCAAATTCTATAATTAATTATATTTTTACCAAATTTAAAACATATAAGTTTCATTTATTAATTTAAAATTAATTCCCACTGTCAAAACAAAAAGCGTTTTTTAAGAATCAATAACTATCAAAAGATTGACACTTGTTTATGTCCGGTTTAAATGAGAGATTATGTCCAATGACCAACATTGGGTTAAATGGTAAAAATATATTATAAATATAATTTAAAACCATTCAAATTCATAATTTATCACTAATAATTATTTCGATTAAAAAAGTTGTTTTTAATTAAAATTTATTAATTTTCACTATTCATCAAAATATAAAAGTTATCAGAAGAAATTACCAAGAAATTCACCGTACGATAATTTCAATATTTTGAATCAAAAAATGAAGTCCATTTTGAAAGATAAAATTTATAAAATTTTAAAATGTTGTTATTTCTATTCATAACGGCTAGTTTGATTGGTTGTGGTGTGTGTTAGAACTCGAAGTTGCATAAAACACATGCTATTGTATTATTCAAAGAGAAGCATACCATGGAAGCATGGGGTGTTACAATCTATAATCAATGAAAAGTCTAATTGAACAATCATTTTTTTTAAAAAAACAAGACATTGACGACACATGTTGATGTGCTATGTCGAATGAAACCTTTTTCTAATGAATCCTACAATTTCTTCTTTAATACTAAAAGTTCAAAATGATCAAATAGATAAGGGGTTTTGAAATTGGAATTGTATCAAGAACTAAGTCAACCGTAAATTCAACTTCCTAATCAAGTATTATACCAGGCCACCCCTCAAGAACAACATCAACATACGCATTTACCACTGGCACATCATTAATGTGAACAGTTCCTTTGTTGTCGACAATATGAGAAAGTTAACATTCATTTCCTTCTTTCACTTTTTTCTCAACTTCCTGTTATGTTATAAAAAGTGTGTGTTTATTCTTGTACAAAAACTAAAATTATTTCTGAAAAGAAACATCTTTAGCTCTCTATTAAATCATAGCATGATAAATGTAAATCCAATCTATACCCATAACATCAAACACTACAAGAGGAAAAACAACAAGCTTTGCTGGTAGATTCTTTCTGCACACAATGACAATAGGGTTCTTATAATTTATTTTTGTCTCAAAATTTCCTCCTAATTATTTTACCATAAGTTCAGGATTCATATCTGGATATGGAATTCCCAATTTAATCGAAAACATTTCAAATATTAAATAATATATAGACCCTAAATCAGACAACCCCTGGCATAATATGAATAAAGAAATAGTGTACCTGATACAACTTCATTCTATGGCCCAACATCAATTGAAGTAGATGAAAATTATTTCCCTCCCAATTTATTCATGTAGTATAACATCTTTCTTTTACTTGAGTTCTTCATTGGACATTCATTTGCATAATTACCCATTTCATTGACTAAAATCATTTTACTCACTGTGAATCCAATTTTGTCATACCATTACCCTGATCTTTTTACGTGTAATTATGAGCCATATTCCCTATTTTACCTCATGTGTATAAATTACCATAATTAAAAATACATTACCCAGCATGATTTTTACCACGATTTTGAAAAACTCTAAACTTATGATTCCTTCCATCAGACATTTTGAAATTTTTTCCCTTTCATCTACCACCTCGACCTATTATTCTATTGATTGTCAAAGAACTCCTGATCAATGGAAAAATCCATTTCCATGTTCTCCAAACATCCAACAAGTTTTCCATATCTTTTGAACTCATGACTATCTAATTCCATTTGATACTTTGGATTTAATCTTAAGTAAAAATGATTGATGTAAATATAAGGATCTCGAATTAAATTTGGAGCATTCCTTGTCATTCGTGTGAATTTTGCTTCATAATATGCCACTGATTCATCCTCCTACCTCAATTCTAGGAATTATTTTTCCATACTAATATGAACCACCATTGGTAAATATTTCTCATGAAACAAACCTTTAAATTAATCCCAATCAAGATCATCAAACTCTAAACTATAACTGATATTTTTTACCATTGACCACTAGAGATCGCCTTCACCTTCAAAATGGTAAATAAGAAAACTAAAAATTTTATGTTCTGAACATCCCATGACAACAAAGATCTTATACAGTGCATTAATACACCATTTAGATATCACATGGTCAGATGATCCTCGAAATGGTGGGGAGTTTTGTCTCATGAAATGCCCCACTACCGACATGTTTCTCTATAGTTGATCTGACTGATCTTGTGGATGGATACCACCACCATTTATATCATGAGTGAAATTATCCATCAATAGCAATAAATTGTTCAGTTCCAATTCTGAGCGTCTTAGGTTACTGATTTGGAAGGTTGTTTTTTTCATTATGTCGTCCCATCATGGCTTCCCTATTTCCTCTACAGAAAACAATTCTGAACAAAGAAATATCTTAGGCGAGCCAACATGGTAATATTTAAATGCTATATAATTTCAATCTTACCATAAATTTATATATGGATATTAATTTAACAATACCCTATGTCTGAAAGTTATCTAAACTGACCATTGATACAGACTATAAGGAACCATCCTTAAAAAATGACATACTATTGAATTATATTAATAATTCACTTTAAGGATTTCTATTAGTATTAGACTTTTAGAGAATTAGTCCATAACTACTACATTACGTCTCAAATATTACTAAGTAGACACTTCTACTCAGTGTCGATTTATTTCGTAAAATAATAACTATTAAAATAAAACAATAATTATTTTCTTGATGTAATTCTTCTTGAATTCTTTCCTTCTCTTACCCTACCATATATATTATGAAAAACATTTAAAAAACAAGGTATAAGAATAAAAATCTCAGTAAGTTTAATAAAATAAAGAATGAAAACATTAGTACATCATTAAATATAAAAAAATAAGCTCTTAAACATACCTCATGAAATCTTATGATTTATGAATAACACATAGTAATCACAAATCATAAAGGTAACATATGGCATGCATAGAATAATTACATTGTATCTTTCATAGATATGTAGGGAGTTACAATTGGACTACCCATCACACTATATTCCATGAATCTCATAAGATAAACATTTACATTTACCTCCATCACGATAACCAATGCATTGGAGAGCTATCTCAGGCTCACCCACCAATGGTTTATCACAGAACCACCCGTATATGTAAACAATGACCATGGACCATAACATATTCATAACACATAAAACAAACATAAAAGAAAGATTACATTTCCACATTTCAATTTCAACATATAATTTAAATTTATTGTTATAAAAAATCATTTATCAAATCCATTTTCCATAAAAAAAAAATATCTAAAAAATTATATGGTATTTATTTTCTTTTTTAAAACACAATGGCTTGTAGAGGAAGCTAAATATCAAATAATGCTCAAGGTGGCAGAAAGGTCATTATCACCATGTACATTAAGAAGAAACATTCTTCTTATCATTTAGTAAAACGATTCGTAGTGAAAATATTCCCTTTGAATAAAATTTTAATTCAAAGGGTCTTATACAATGTATAAAATAAATTCGTGTATAAATAAATAGATTCCTCAATTAATGGAAATTGAGACGAAGACCTTTACCTTGTGTCTAAAATGACTCATTCATTCTTTAATATAATGAATAATAAACTAACGTTAATTTCTACATTCTTAAGAACATTTTTAAAAATTATTATTCCTTTTATATTGTCACGACCCGACCCTACCCGGGCTCGAGCCGCAACTACCCCAGGCTCGCCTCCATAGGCCAGGGGTTGGAGACCAGCACCAAAGGCACAATAACTCAGGGAGGCCTTTGCCTAAGTACCTATATACACACACGCAGCACACTCAATACAAAAGTGCAGAAAGAAAGAACAATCAGAGTAAAAAGAACAACTGTTATATATAACCACAAGAGTGCATCGACCTCTAAACAGTACACGTAATGTGCTAAAAAGGAAACAGTGGAAAAACACGCGCCCAACCAGAAAAGGTGCCACAACCCAGTAACAGGTAAACAAAATGAAACAGCTGATGGGTCCCCCATCTGGAACCCGACTACGACCACCGCACACGTTCAAAGCTCCCAAACTCCTATACTCTACTGAATTCACGACCAACCTGTCCATCGTCTACAAGGGCATAACAGGTGCGGGAAAAGCCCAAATAGGAGTGATTATAAAAATACGTAGTAGGATGCCCCAAAGGCTCGAGGGAGCAAAAAAGGAGGTATCGAAGGGTGAGCAGTAGAGCGAACAGGGAAAAAGTAAGGGAGTACAATCCAAAGTGCAGTAGAATACTAGTAGAGAGTCCAGCTCAACCCAACAAAAGAAAGAAGGTTGACTCGTCCAGGCACAAGGAGATGGAAACAGTGAGAAGATGAACTTCCCGTCGAGTCTTCTCTACCTATAGCAGGATAGTAGACTCATCCCACCACGAGAAGCTAGACACGGAAATCACGTGGCATACCCCACACATCTTCGCCTTTCCTAGTGGGAGAGTAACCAAGCCCAAGAAGTGGGTACTGAAACGAGGTATATACATATTCATATACTCTGTCAAGAAGCTCGAACATGACCGTAAGGGGATCTCCATCCCGTATCTCAGCCCAAGAAAGGTGAGTCGCCAATAGTCCTAGAAGTAACACCATCATCGATGCCCAGCATCCCGGACGTCTGCCCCGAACTGCAACCCAAGGGCTCAATCACCGCACCTCGACACTATCCGCTTTGGGCGGCACTGAATCGCCTGCACGGTTTTAGATCGCGTCACAAGAACGCGTCTCGGTGGGGAAAGTGGCCCTCATATTTGAGAGTTCTAGGGAAAGTCAAACCACACCTCGTCACTACCCTGCAGTCGAGAGGTCTCCTCAAAGCCAAAGCTATTCCATCACCGACCCATACAACCAAGGGTCCCGCTCCTGTAGTCACGGAGGAAAGCCACAGACTAGCCTAGTGGAAAGGACTGAGTCTGGAATGCCAACAAGTGTCCCACTACCCAACCCTACTGGAGGGTAATTCATAACCAGATATCGGGTGACCCACTGCCCAGCCCTGCTAGAGGGTAAACCCTAAGACATCATCAGGCTACCCACTGCCCAGCCCCGCTAGAGGGTAAACCATAATACATCATTAGGAGACCAACTGCCCAGCCCTGCTGGAGGGTATACCTGGAATAAGTCGACAGGAGACCCACTGCCCAGCCTTGCTGGAGGGTAGACCTGGAATTAGACGACAGGCGACCCACTACCCAACCCTGCCGGAGGGTAGACCCTATGAGGGCGTCGGGTGACCCATTGCCCAGTCTCTGCTGGAGGGTAGAACCTAAGTGCATCGGGTGACCCACTGCCCAGTCTCTGCTGGAGGGTAGACCCTAAAAGCGTCGGGTGAACCACTACCCAGTCTCTGCTGGAGGGTAGACCCTAAGAGCGTCGGGTGACCCACTGCCCACTCTCTACTGGAGGGTAGACCCTAACAGCGTCGGGTGACCCACTACCGAGTCTCTACTCGAGGGTAAACCCTAAAAGTTAGTGAGAAACCCACTGCCCAGCCCTGCTGGAGGGTAAACCCAAAGAATTCGATGAGTAACCCACTGCCCAGCCTTGCTGGAGGGTAAAACTCAGAACTACTCTGGCCATCTCTACTAGAGGGTACACCACTGGCCAACCGAACACGTAGTGGGTATCGCGCAACCACCAAACTCCAGAAAAACTCTCCAAAAAGAGGTTCAGCGCCTGTTCCATCACGGGGTGCCACTAGCACTGCTACTGGCCGATCCATCGAGAATGAAACCAGGGGGAGACCACTCAACCATGTTGGTCAAACAAACGAGCATAGAGCCAGGGGAAAAGCTCCACCCTGCTGGTCAAACAAACGAGCACAGAGGGACCCTCTACGTCGCGAGAGGTCAAAGTACGCAAATCCGAACACATCACGCACATGGTGCCCACACGACATGTGGCCCCACGTCAACCCCAACCAAGCGCACGAACATTTTCCGGTACAAAACACACGTACCTCCAAGCGCTCTCATATACTCCCAGAGTATACCACGTCTCCAGCCCAAAGGCTATCGTGAAAACAGCACCCAGCGTCAACGCGAAGGCGTGACGTAACAACTCCACCTCAAAGGCCTAGGCATGACCAACCAAATCTTGTGAATCATTTATATCACTCTCCCAAGAGTGCGCGATCACACGCCAAGGGTACACTACAAACAAGGTAGGACGAACCACCACTGGAGCACCTTCCATGCTTCCACATTTAATAATATCACGCAAGAGGCTCCGCACAACCAATCAGATCGCACAGTTGAAAACCTCGTGGAAAAACACGCGAGTTAGACTACTTACTCGACTCCAATGGATATCCGACGGAAAAGTCGTCAACACCGCCTCACACCCAAACATCGCCCCATGATCCCGAGCCTTGGCCCCGAAAACAGTCGGGCGCATCACACCAATGTGATCCCCTCGGGAAAACACGTCAAAAGCACTACTCAGTTGAGTGAAATAGATATCTGGAGAAAAGGATATGTTCTGGCGCACCGCACATGAGCGGTGCTTCGTGGGACCCGCAACCCGGTCCCGAAACTCAATGAACGGATCGCACCATTGCAATCCTCTCGAAAAATCGCACAAGATGAACTATTCACTTGTCCAAAACGGACGCCCGGTGATAAAGAAGGAAAATCACCGTCGACCCCCAAACGACCCTCATGGGCCCCGCACCATCGTGCAGAATTAGTGTGGACGGATTGCACTATTGCAATCCCCTCGGAAAAACATCCAGAATCGTCTTCTCGCACGCCCCGAACGGATGCCCGGTGAGAATTTCGCAAAAAGCTGCACGCAGCTCAAAAGACGGGCCGTGGGGCCCATGCCTCAAATCCAGTCTCAATGCCCGAAAACGCCTTTGAAACATCTGCCTCAGTGCCAGGGGCGCAACGCCGCTAACGGTGCTCAAAACGGATGTCGGACACGTCCGCGCCATCCAAAACAAGTTTTCCCTGAAAAACGACAAACCCCTCGACGTACGTGTCGCACCACTGAGGCCCCTTGTTTCGGGAATTAAAAATTCCAAAAACCTTCTCAAAGCATTCCCCTCGACTCAAGGTCTGCGCTGCCACTGACGGCGCGCAAAACGGATGCCCGTAGCCCGAAATACGGGCATCCAAAAATTTTAAAACAAGGGGGGGGGGGGAACCCTCTTGGGCCGGACCGGCCCGGACCGGCCGGTCCGCCCACAGCCGGCCCGCGGCCCGGCCATGGCCCCGGCTCACTTCGCCGCGGCCAGCTGGCCGTGGGCTGGCGCCACCCGACCTGCCTGGATGGCCTGTCTCGCTGCCCCCCACGCGGTGACCCGCGGTTCGCGGGTCTCTGTCCGCCGAGGTCGCGCCGCGACCCCAGGTTGCCTCCCCGTTCCGGTGAGCTCGGCCGCCGTGCTGAGGAGCGCCGCCACCAGCCGCCACCGCCACAGAGCGCCACCTCCAGCCGACCACTGCCGAAGCCGCTCTGCCTTGGGAAATCGCTGGACCGCCAGAACCCGCCGGATCAACCCAAAACCGGCCGAAACAAAATTAAAAACCCGCAAACTTCGACGATGTGTTGCGGGTTCCTCCGAACTCCGATTTCAATTCAGAAAGAAGAGATGGAAAGAGTAAAATGCGTACTACACAGCCATGGAATTTGTTCGAAGATTGACCTAGAAATCGAGGCTAAAATTGGGGTTCAAAGGGGAATTTGGGATTTAAAACTCAAACGAACACCACCTACCTCTTGGGACTATGTCTGTCGCTTCGCCGTCAACCCGCCGGGGTGGTCGCGCCTCGCAGGACCGCTTCACTGAAGTCACCTCACCGGGGATGGAGGAGGAGAGGGGAGAGGCTTTCCAGGGGAGGGGGATATGAGGGAGAAGAGAGGGGGGGGGGGGTTAGGTTAATTAAATAAATCAATTAACTTAAACACCGTCTCGCGGCCCCGTACCCGAACTCCCAACGGGGTCGGGATTTAGCCTCTCCTAGGCTAAGAACCATGCTTTGAGCACAATGGAGGTCTTTTAATTTTATTTCGAGACCTCATTCAAATGTTATTAAACTTAGCGTCCGAGGCCGCCAAATTACGAAAATGCCCCTGGGGCCGTTTTTCACAGACGGGTCGCGCCCGCAAAAATTACACCCCTCCTAGGGTAAAGGGCACGCTCCAAACTTAACAGTGCCCTCGGTTTCCCAATCTGAGCCACAGTTTAAGAGATATATGCGTTTCACCATTAAACGAATAAATTAATTAACTAATTTATCCGTTTAACGTTCCGAAAGAGAGCGAGGGGTCCAAACATCCCGCGCCGACAAGTTTTATGTCATTCTAAGGGTAAAAACCCCATTCTGGACCCATCCGTACACTCGGATCGCTGATCCGGAACTCCGTTTAGGAGTTATCCCATTTATTTGGCGTTTACAGTGTGAACGCACTGAAAATTTAATTTCGGCTACTCCGGGGCTCGGAATCGCACGCCGTCTGAAGGCGCTACTCTGGAATATCATCAAGAATATTCCAATGTCTTTCACAGAAAAAACCGGGTTCTTAAATCATTACCTCTTTCAAGATTTTCATCCCCGAAAAGAAAAACTAGGGAGAAACATAGGGTACTATGCCCACACCTGGGTTTCCCATACCCAGAAGAACCCACACACAGCTCTGCGTCACCACACACAGACCAAAGGATTGATCCGTTCACGCGAGGTCGGACCTTGCCGATGTCGTGCACCCACTCCAGACTTTGGGGTTAGGGAAAGGCGGTAGGGTACCTCTCCATCCCTTTGCACGGTCTCAAATAGCACGAAGGCCCTCGAGGGTAGCTCACCTCCCCGGTCGAACCCTTACGTCGCACGCCGCGATGAGAATCACCGCCCGCACCTGGAACAAGGAACAGTGATTCCCTCCTTCAGAATATCCATATGGTGTAACACCCAAGGATATCTGGTCACGCGAGATTTCATAGAATATGTCTCACAGCAAAGGCCCTCTTACACACTCAGAAGCGAAGTAGTCAACAACATCGACTAAAAGAAAAGGTCCCACGCCTTTTAGCATACCAACGCAGGGTTACACCGACGCCCCGCTCCACCATGGTAACACCTCAAGCAAAGAGCAGGGATGAAAGCATTACACTCAAAGAGTCTATCAATTCTACTGCAAGAAGTAGAAGAGTTGTCGAGCATACCTCTCATCACCTCATGCTATGCAGGATTCTAGACATCCAAAGCTCGCGGATGTCTGTGGTCCCAACTGTCAGCTCCTGGAGCCTGATGTTGACCACCTAGTGGTGATGGGAAGACCCCGTAACGTCATCCCCCACTTCCAGCTCCTCCCGCTCCTCTACTAGAACCGCCTCTCTGGGCACTACTCCGATCACGGCGGTGCCTCTGCCGTGGTGGTGCGCCTTCTGCCTGCCCGAAGCTCTCAGCAACTCGGGTCGGGTAGTCTCGTGCCAAGTGACCTCGGCCGTCACAAGCATAACACCAGCGCTCTCTGGGCTACCCTGGTGCCCTCCGGTGCCACTTAAGTGTACGACCACTCCCCTGAGTCCAATTTTCATTAAGCCACCTGCGTCGAGGTTCTTCTTGCCGACGCCCACTAGCTGCGGTAGACGTCTCGGCACTAACGTGCCTGCTGCCACCACCAACACTAGAACGCGACAGGAATCCCTCTGTCACCAATGCCTTCTCTAGAACCCCGACATATGTAGAAATTTCCAAGGGTACTATGAAAAAACAAATCTCTCACCGGAGACCCTGCTCAAACTTCCGCGCTTGGAGGTTGTCGTCATAGACCAAGTCTGGGTAAAAGCATGCACGGTCTGCAAAACTAGCTGCGTACTCGGCCACCGTCATCCCTCCATGATGAAACTGCAGGAGCTCCTGAATCTGAACGGAGCATAAGTAGGAGGGGAAAAACTCATCACGGAACAATTATTGAAAGTCTCCCCACGAAAGAAACGACTTGTCAAGAAACTGAGTCACCAGACTCCACCAACGCCAAGCTGCTCCACAAAAAGGGGTGGCTGCGAAAGCCACTCTCTGATCTATCGGTGTCTGTACAAGCCTAAAAAGGCAAACCACTCCCTCGAGCCAAACCTCTGCTGCCTTAGGGTCTTCCTCACCACTGAACCTCAGCATTCTCTACCACTGGAACTCATAGAGCGCACTCAACCTGTTCTCAAGCTCAGCCTGCTCTGCTAAAACTGCCTGCTGCTCAACAGGTGGGGGTGCTACTACCGGCCCATCCAGAGAAAGGGGCTTGCATGATGGGTCCTGGAATATGGCCTCGTAGCTCACAGGGTCATTCTCACACACCCAAGCTGGTATCTCGGCTGGCTGTCTTCGCAGAGACATCCTGAAAATCATCAAAGAGTGTCGCGGTCAGATGAGCATATATGTATATACCACAACAACAACGATGGCATGTTGAGTCAAGAAGAACATTCAAAGACTCAATCCTAAGTGATGCACAAACCAAATTTTCCTTGCAACAAGTGTCTCAGCATGCTGAGTTGATAAGAGAGTTATCAAGGTCCTGGTGAATGGATATGTCGGCCGTTGCACCATCACTGGACTCCCTAGCCTGAGAGATGCTCTCGAGACACTTTAACATTGTTTCCCTATATCCCAACCAATTCCTCTTTTAGGGACATCCGCACAACGTCCCAAGGAATAAACCACCTCTGATACCACTTTTTCATGACCCGACCCTACCCGGGCTCGAGCCACAACTACCCCAGGCCCGCCTCCATAGGCTAGGGCCAGGCGACCAGCGCCGAAGGCACAATAACTCGAGGAGGCCTTTGCCTAAGTACCTATATAGAAACACCCAACACACTCAATGAAAAAGTGCAGAAAGAAAGTACAAGCAGAGGAAAAAAGAACAACTACTATATATAACCACAAGAGTGCATAGACCTCTAAACAGTACAAGTAAAGTGCTGAAAAGGAAAAAGGGGCAAAACACACGCCCAACCAAAAAAGGTGTCACAACCCAGCAACAGGTAAACAAAAAGAAACAGCTGATGGGTCCCCCACCTGGAACCCGACTACGACCACCGCAGGCGGTCCAAGCTCTCGAACTCCTATGCTCCACTGAAGTCGTGACCAACCTGTCCGTCGTCTGCAAGGGCACACCAGGTGTGGGAAAAGCCCAAACAGGGGTGAGTATAAAAATACTCAGTAGGATACCCCGAAGGCTCGAGGGAGAAACAAAGGAGGTACCAAAGGGTGAGCAGTAGAGAGATCCGGGAAAAAGTAATGGAGTACAATCGAAATTGCAATATAATACTAGTATAGAGTCTAGCTCAACCCAACAAAAGTAAGAAAGTGGACTCGTCTAGGCACAAGGAGCTGGAAACGGTGAGATGATAAACTTCCCGTTGAGTCTTCGCTACCTATAGCAGGAGAGTAGACTCATCCCACCACGAGAAGCTAGACACGGAAAGCACGTGGCATACCCCGCGCGTCTTCGCCTCTCCTAGAGGGAGAGTAACCAAGCCTAAGAAGTGTGTACTGAAAAAAGGTATATACATTTTCATATGCTCTGTCAAGAATCCCAAACAAGACCGTAAGGGGATCTTCGTCATGTAGCTCAGCCCAAGAAAGGTGAGTCGCCAGCAGTCCCAAAAGTAACACCATCATCGATGCCCAGCATCCCGCACGTCTGCCCCGAACTGAAAGCCAAGGGCTCAATCACCGCACATCAACACTATCTGATTTGGGAGCAACTAACTCGCCCGCATGGTTTTAGATCGAGTCACAAGAACGTGTCTCGGTGGGGAAAGTGCCCCTCGTACTTGAGAGTTCTAGGGAAAGTCAAACCACACCTCGCCACTGCCCTGCAGTCGAGAGGTCTCCTCAATGCCGAAGTCGTACCATCGCCGATCCGTACAACCAAGGGTCCCGCTCCAGTAGTCACGGAGGAAAGCCACAGACTAGTCTAGTAGAAAGGACTGAGTCTGGAATGCGAACAGGTGTCCCATTGCCCAGCCCTGCTGGAGGGTAATTCAAAACCAGATATCAGATGACCCACTGCCCAGCCCTGCTAGAGGGTAAACCCTAATAAATCATCAGACGATGCACTCCACAACCCCTACTGGAGGGCAAACCATAATACATCAGCAGGTGACCCACTGCCCAGCGCTGCTGGAGGGTAGACCTAAAATAAGTCGACAGGCGACGCACTGCCCAGCCTTGCTAGAGGGTAGACCTGGAACTAGATGACGGGGGACCCACTACCCAGCCCTACCAGAGGGTAGACCCTAAGAAGTCGTTGGGTGAACCACTGCCCAGTCTCTGCTGGATGTTAGACCCTATGTGCGTCGGGTGACCCACTACCCAGTCTCCGCTGGAGGGTAGACCCTAAGAGCGTCGGGTGACCCACTACTCAGTCTCTGCTGGAGGGTAGACCCTAAAAGCATTGGGTGACCCACTGCCCATTCTCTGTTGGAGGGTAGAGCCTAAGAACGTCGGGTTACCCATTGCCCAGTCTCTGTTGGAGGGTAGACCCTAAAAGCATCGGGTGACCCACTGCCCAGTCTCTACTGGAGGGTAAACCCTAAATGTCATTGAGAAACCCACTTCCCAGCCCCGCTGGAGGGTAAACCAGAAGAAGTCAATGAGTAACCCACTGCCCAGCCTCGCTGGAGGGTAAAACTCAGAACTGCTCTGGCCATCTCTACTGGAGGGTACACCACTGGCCAACTGAACACAGAGTGGGTATCACGGAACCACCCAACTCCAGAACAACTCTCCCAAAAGAGGTTCAGTGTCTGTTCCATCACGGGGTGCCACTAGCACCGCTACTGGCCGATCCATTGAGAACGAAACCAGGGGAGACCACTCAATCCTTCTGGTCAAACAAACAAGCACAGAGCCAAGGGAAAAGCTGCACCCTGCTGGTCAAACAAACGAGCACAGAGGGACCCAATACGTCGCGAGAGGTCAAAGTATGCGAAGCAGAACACGACACGCACATGGGGCCCACACGAAGTGTGGCCCCAAGTCAACCCCAACCAAGCGCACGAATATTCTCAGGTACAAAACACATGTACCTCCAAGCACTCTCGTATACTCCCAGAGTATACCACATATCCAGCCCTAAGGCTACTGTGCACACGGCACCCATCATTAACGCGAAGGAATGACGTAAAAACTCCACCTCAAAGTCCCAGGCATGGCCAACCACATCTTGTGAATCATTTATATCACTCTCCCAGGAGTGCGCGATCACATTCCAAGGGTCCACTACAAACAAGGTAGGATGAACCACCACTAGGGCACCTTCCATGCCTCCACATTTAATAAGATAGCGTAAGAGGCTCCGCACAAGCAAACTGATCGCACCGTTGAAAACCTCGCGGAAAACACGCGAGTTAGACTACTTACTCGCCTCCAACAGATATCCGATAGAAAAGTCACGAACACCGCCTCATGCCCGAACGACGCCTCATGATCCTGAGCCTCGTCCCCAAAAATAGTCGGGCGCATCGCACCAATGCGATCCCCTCGGTAAAACACGTCAAAAGCACTACTCACGTGAGTGCAACAGATATCCAGAGAAAAAGATACGTTCCGGCGCACCGCACACGAGCAGTGCTTCGTGGGACCCACAACCCGGTCCCGAAACTCAACGAACGGATCACACTGTTGCAATTCTCTCAAAAAATCACATAAGATGGACTATTCACTTGTCCAAAACAGTCACCGGTGATAAAGATGGAAAATCACCTTCAACGCTAAAACGGCCCTCATGGGCCCCGTACCATCATGCCGAATTAGGGTGGGCAGATTGCACCATTTAAATCCCCTTGGAAAAACATCCATAATCGACTACTCGGAT
Organism: Viscum album; assembly: GCA_963277665.1. Classification (NCBI taxonomy): domain Eukaryota; kingdom Viridiplantae; phylum Streptophyta; class Magnoliopsida; order Santalales; family Viscaceae; genus Viscum; species Viscum album. Next base: position 115,933 of record CAUJRU010000448.1, on the reverse strand, counting down.
GCCACGAACGGACGCCCGGTGAGAAAGTCACTAAATGCTGCACGCAACTCAAAAGACGGCCCGTGGGCCCCACGCCTCCAATCTAGTCTCAAATCCCGAAACTGCCTTGGAAAACTCCACCTCATTGTCAGGGGTGCAATGCCACTGATGACGCTCAAAATGGACTTCGGACACTTTCTCGCCGTCCAAAACAAGTTTCCCCGGAAAAACGACAAACCCCTCGATGTACGCGTCACACCACCGAGGCCCCTCGTTTCGGGAATTAAAAATTATTGAAACCATCTCAAAGCATTCCCCTTGACGCAAGGTCTGTGATAACACTGACGACGCGCAAAACGGACGCCCGTAGCCCGAAATACGGGCGTCCGAAGATTTTAAAAGAAAGGGGGGGACCCTCTTGGGCCGGACCGGCCCGGTCTGGCCGGTCCGCCCACAGCCGGCCCGCGGCCTGGCCCCGGGCCTGGCTCACTTCACCGTGGCCAGCTGGCCACGGCCTGGTGCTACCCACCGGCCCGGACGGCCGGTCTCGCTACCCCCACGTGGAGACCCACGGTTCGCGTGTCTCTGTGCGCCGAGGTCGCGCCACGACCCCAGGTCGCCGCCCCGTTACGGCGCGCTCAGCCACCGCGCCGCCGCCAGCCGACTGCCGCCGAAGAGCGTCGCCGCCGGCCGCCACCGCCGAAGAGGTCTGCCACCAGCCGACTGCCGCCGAAGCCGCTCCGCCCTAGGAAATCGTCGGACCGTCGGAACCCGCCAGATCAACCCAAAACCGTCCGGAACAAAATTAAAAACCTGCAAACTTCGACGAGGTGCTGCAGATTCCTCCAAACTCTGATTTCAATTACGAAAGAAGAGATGGAAAGAGTAAAATGCATACGAGTCTGAAAAGGAATTTGTTTGAAGATTAAACAACAAATTGAAGCTAAAAGTGGGGTTCAAATGGGGGTTCGGGATTTAAAACTCAAACGAACACCACTTACCTCTTGGGATTAAGCCCATCGCTTCACCGTCAACGCGCCGGGGTGGCTGCACCTCGCCGGACCACTTCTCCGGAGTCGCCTCGCCAGAGATGGAGGAGGAGAGGGGAGAGGGTTACCAGGGGAGGGGGAAATGAGGGAGAAGAGAGGGGGGGGGTAGGTTAATTAAATAAATTAATTAACTTAAACACCCTCTCGTAGCCCCGTACCCGAACTCCCGACGGGGTCGGGATTTAGCCTCCCCTAGGATAAGAACCACTCTCTGAGCACAATGGTGGTCTCAGAATTTTATTTTGTGACCCCGTTCAAAATTTATTAAACATAGCGCCCGAGGATGCCAAATTACGATAACGCCCCTGGGGCCATTTTTCATAGACTGGCCACGCCCGCAAAATATACACTCCTCTTAGGGTAAACGGAAAAATCAGAACTCAACAGTGCCCTCATTTTTCCAATCTGAGCCACCGTTTATGAGATACATCTGTTTCACCATTAAATGAATAAATTAATTAACTAATTTATCCGTTTAACGTTCCGAAAGCGAGCGAGGGGTCCAAACATCCCGCGGCGACCAGTTTTATGTCGTTCCTAGGGTAAAAACCCCATTACGGACCCATTGGTAAACTCAGATATCTTATCCGGAACTCCGTTTAGGAGTTATACCATTTATTTGGCGTTTCCAGTGTGAACGCACTGAAAATTTAATTCCTGGCACTCCGGGGCTCGGAATCACACGCCTTCTGAAGGTGCTGCTCTGGAATATCATCAAGAATATTCCAAAGTCTTTCATAGCAAAAACCAGGTTCTTACATATATTACTTACTAAAAATTTATAAACATTACATAATCATTCAAAGTTAAGATAGTAATTTGTTCATTATTTGGTACTTGAGTCAAAAATGAAATTCTTATAATTACAAGATGTCCATATTGTCAAAATTCCAATTTATCCATAAGTATATTCATGATTCAGATATAATATTTATCATATATATAGAGTATATATAATTATTTATAATAGTAAATCATATTTGGAGATATTAAATGATATGCACCATTCATGGAAAAGGTAAGCCATACGTACAAATGAATGCTACTTTCATTTCAATTTCATATTTAATGGAATGAAAAAATAATTATAAATAGCTATATAATAAATATAGTATAATATAATATATAATTTCAGTAACTCCATCCTTTATACATTCCACATATGGTATGAACAAGTCATATCTCTTGGAGGGGGCGGTAGTCTGCACTTTCTCAAATGAAATTATCGCATTTACCCATTATAGAAAACATAAAGGTATGTTATAAATGAGAAATACAGAAGAATAGTGACAATATAAATATAATATACATAGAATGTAAATAAATTTCCATCTCAATTTACAGTAAAAGAGGCTGTAGGAGATAATTGAACAATCATCGTTCCGTGAGACAATAGTTCACCATCCATAGAAACAGTAGGATTATATCCATTAGATGGAGGTGTGGGGATGTGTAGTTAAAATCCCCTTTATAAAAACAACCTATTATATTGAATATACTATTTTTGTTATAAAATAATGGAAGAAAGATATTTTAGGGGGTTGGATAATAAAAATAAATAAATGGACTTGATATAATATGTAACCTTTAAATCAGGAATCTCCATTGGGATTGAACCAAACAAATTTCTTTAATTACCTTCTTCATATGGTATAGTTTCTATGAGAAATATAGGGATGTTTGCAGCTTATTAAATTAGACTATGGATGAGCCATGTGGACTGGGGAGGTGTGAGTAAAGGTTAGAGGTGGTGGCCTTTTATAAAAGGGAGGAGTGATCTTTAAAAATGATTGAAAGTATTATTTTCTTATAAAATTATTTTCAGTTTACAATGGTCCAAAACATACAAAATTCTATGTTAATGTAAATATAAGTCGAAATAAAATCATTAAATAAAAATTGTAAAGGGTATGTATATTTTTTTTAATCCTTATCATTTTTATTTATCCCTTTTTTAACTTATTTATCTTTTTCCATGTCCTCTTATATATTCATACTATATTGTTATTATATTTACAATAAAATTCCACGATACACAAAATAGATCATTTTTAAAATTTTTAAACTTATTTAAGACATTTGGAGGAATATTAAATTTCTAGGAATATTTTATAATTTAATAAAATATTAATTGTTTAATAAAAACTCATTTATGAATATTTATAAATTATTCATATAAAGAATTTCAAAAAATATATAATAACGTGGTTCCTTCAAAAAAACATTAATTAATTCAACAATAAAATGTCATTATTATCCCTAAAATTCGTGGATGTCATAAAAAGTTTCAAGATAAATTTATTTTAATATTTATAATATAATTTATTTGAATCCTTTATTAATGAAGCAAATAATTCATCATGATTGTGTCATAATTAAATGTATTTATATAATGTCTAAAATTTATAAATAAACCACCATGATGTAGGATACAATTTTATCTTTCAAAATAATATTTATAGTCGAAGATATCACTTATTTTACCTCATATACAATGGTTTTACTAAAAGATATATGTTTATGTTATTTTTGTCCTTACATTAAATTAATTAATATAAAATGTCATTATCAGTCCCAATTTACTCCATGGGCTCCCAAAAAAAACCCAAGGATTCCCACGGTCAGATATGTATCAAAAAATAGGATTAGGACATATGTTAGGGTAATTTGATTTTATTATAATATTATATTTCACCCTTATTTACCAGATTTACCCTTTAACCATGGTAAATAAATTATTTACTAAAGTAAATATTCATAACGTATAAAAAAAATAGTTATATATTTACACAATTTGAACCTCCAGATTCCAAATATAGAATCAATTTATCCATATTTTAAAAAAAATTAATAAGGTATTTTAAAATTAATTCCCATTGTCAAAACAAAAATGCGTGTTTCTAATAAATAATAACTATTCAATGATTGACACTTGTTTATGTTCAATTTGAAAGAGAAATTACTTCCAATGACCAAATTTGATTAAATGATAAAAATATAATCCAATTAAACATTAAAACAAATTAAACATATATTCAATTAATATAAATTAATTAGATTAATAGTTAGTTTTTGAGTTAAAATGCAGTATTTTGAACTATTCATTAAAAAATGAACATTATCATAAAAATACCAAACTTTAATCCAATATATATTTCTTTGTCCCAATTATAAAGAATAATTATATATTTTCAAATAGATCATATAAATGTGTTAACAACTATATTTAAAAGGGATCTCCATCAAAACACGATAAGTTGGCTTTATAATGAATAATATAGTATTTAATGCTTAAATTTGAACTCATTCAACTTTTAAGCCTCTAAGTTTTATTGGATAATTGTAAAAACATTTGAAAAACATTTATAATAATATTTTAGTTAGTTCTATTCATTCCTTCCAATAAAACGGCTATGAATAACTACCATTTAAATTAATAATATAATTATATTATTTTTTTGTATAACTCAATGTTGTGTGAAACATAAGATTTCATAGGAACCCATGTTTTGTGTATTGAGTACGCCATCCAATATAGAATCCTCATTAATGTAAAATTAATATATAATTAAAAAATATTAAAAAATATTAAAATGCCACATTCACCTAGGATATTAAAATTTCCAAGGTACATGGAGACAGATGATATCCTAAAGATAAATGGATCAATATTATATCATTTAGAGCATTCACCCATCATCTCTAACGTTCATGATTTTTTCCTTATCCGAATGTGAAGGTAGTACATGCTGATTTAATGACCTTAAATTGGATTAATATTGAACCAAAATTTTCATATAATAAGGATGCATTATAAATTCAATAAAATATAGATCAACTGTTGACAAACACTAATAACTAAAACATGAAATTGATGTGGTAAACTATCATGATATAATAATAATTAAGGGAAAAATTAGAATTAATTATGTAGAAGTATGCTTTATTATTTTAACCATTTTCTATGAAAATAATTTTTTATGGAAAATATTCATATGGGGGACGAAATTAACAACCCATAAATTTATCTTCTAAAACGTAATTCATGGTTCCCTATTAGTAATATTGTGTAATAAAAACTCTTATTGGAAACCAAAAATACATTATTTCATTATTTCATTATGTTACAATCACTGTATCACAATACCCTATAAAATAAATAACACTACAATGGAAAAAATAGAATATAAATAATGTATAATTTTAAAATGTCGATCACCAATTTCCCATATAATTATTTCACCCACAATAAACAATGTAAAGGATAAATTATTAACTATAGTGTAATACTCATTTTTGAAATTAAATAGATCCTCGATAAAATCAAATTGGTTAAAAAAGTATGGGTGTGGTGATTTATTTATAAGTTGATATAGTCATTCTATAATAATATATTAAATCAATATGGCCATTGGGATACATGAATATTTGATAATAAAATATATGTGAGAAATTATTTTTCATTATGTTGGTGCAATATAGTCACCATAATGATTTTTTATGAATCCATATTACTATTTTCCAAAAAATATATCTAAATTCTATAAAAAAATTTCTTAATAAATTTAAATGTTATAAATAAATTTTATTTTTATTCATTAATCTTATAAAAATATTTGTAATGATAATATATTTTTACTAATTTCTGTATAATTTTTATAGTGGTCAAAATGTTTTTGATGTCATAAAAACTATTAATTTTCTTTAAATAAGGATTATTTATAAAGAGCTAAAATTTCCATTTTTATAGTATTACTTTCGTAATAATTTTTTTGGACATATGACATCCTAATTATCATAGGGTGGTTTTTTGATAATTTTATTAATTTTTTTATTTTCTGGTTAAAAAGGGAAAATATCATTTTTGCGAATACCAAAACATTGATGATGCAATCATTATATATTTATAAATGAAATTATTATTATTCATAGTAAAAAATATATTTGATTGTTAATTTAATTTATTTATAGTATAGTGATAAATTAAGAATCCTATGTTTATCATTTTCAAATCATTGTTATACACCTTCAATTTTTTAATGCATTATATATGTTTTATTTTATATTTTTTAAAAACATTCCAAAATTTGAACATTTTAAATAAATATTTTATTTTTATCTACAAATTATTTATTAGGTAAAATGGTTAACTTAATTTAAAAAAAAATAAATATGTTCCCATGGTTAAATGTGAGTAATCATGGTAATGGATAACTAATTTAACAAGTAATGGTTAAATATTAAAATAATAAAATATTTAGAAATTATTTAATTAAATGGATGTTTAATAAATATAATTCCCATAAGAATCCATTAAAACCATATATTTGATTAAATGTTTTGTACTTAATTCCAACCAATATTGGTTCCCTTTAATAATAAATGATTTATACTTTTACCCTATAAAACAACCCTTCATTTTGTATAAATACCCACAGATTCCACAACACTCTCAACTATAAACCAATTGAGAATGAACTTCCTATCTCCCATTCTATCTATATATATATAAATCAATTTCATTGAGTTATTACGATTTTTTGGTGACTAAATAATTCTATAAGAAGGATCCTCTAAATGTATTGTTTTTGGATCATCCAATTATTAATTAAACTGTAATAATTTGTTACACAGACAATATAAATTATTTCTCCCAATATTAGAGTGATTTTTATTCTGAGGAATTATTTTATATTTTATAAATTGTTAATTAAAACTTATTTGTCCCCACCAATTATATATTTCTTATATCCTTATAATGTTCAACTTTTCCTATAGCCATAAAGTGTTCCTTTATTTTAGAATGTTAATCATGCATAGTATTACTGTGAAGAGAACCCAATTTCTAGATATAAAGAAGTGGACATTGTTTTGTAATAGATAAACCTAGGGATTATAACGATAAATGTGTTGTTTTAGTGTAACTTGATCATCTTTTTGTTGGATAAATAATGATTAATTATTATGAATCTAGTTTGATACACTAGAGGAATATTAATGGATGATATACATTATTGTTAAAAACTAATATGGGGTATATATTTATAATTGAATTGATCTCCTTCCCTTTATGAGGAATATATCCATAGACATAAACACCTTAACCACATTGGTGTTTATCATATCCCAATAACTATAATATCATATTTATCACTTGTTCAGGGTGTTTATTTTAACATTGTAAAATCCTTATATATTTACCAAATAATATAAGGGATTTCACACAAATTTTATACTAATTCATATAATTTGAAAATTATTTTTCACACTATATAATATATTTTCTATATTAAATATAAATTTATGATAATCCTAATTGATTATTTATTAAACGTATATCATTTAAAATAATTATAAAATTAATTTCTTTATGGATTACATCGAAATTTTATGTGAAGGCTGGCGAAAATATTTATATATAATATATGTGAACATGCTGGTCATAGGAAACAACTATAATTGGTTAATAGTTTCATCTATATGTTTCATAAAGAATACAAGTTATATTTCCTTGATTATATGTCTACAAAAACGGATATTATTCATTCCATTAAATATTTGTTTATTTATGGTCATCCTTGAATTTATACATTATTACGTTTGCAAAAATTGTAATAAATTTGGGGGTATATTAATTTTATTGAATTAGTATAATGTAATAATTAAAATATATATCCATTATTTTCATCACTATAACTTTCATTTTCAGGTTGGGATGGAAAATAATTACACCCATGTGTGGAGATGGTATATCATATGTATACCCACTCGGTGCTTCTATATTTCTTAGAATAAATAAATGGTGGAATATGGAAATCACATAATAATGATAAAACATAAAAATATAAATTATATTTTACAAATTACTTCACCATGGAGGAATAACATAAATGGTTTGTATAAGAAGAAATAAACATCAAAGAGTTGGTAAAGATAGTTACCACTTCATTAGTCGACTTATTTTGGTTCTCATTGTAAGGGGTTGAGGATTGTAAATTTTGTAACACACCGAGAGAATAAAATATTTTACATTTATAATATGTATAATTTTTTTGATATAATTACATAAACAAAAAGGTAATAAGTCACTACCCAAGATATCGAATTATGTTGTGTTACACGTAAGACAGAATTTTACCCCTTTGAATGGTGAAATTATTTCAAAAATAATATTGAAACATTAATAAATGTAATTTCTAAAAATTAAACCTAATTTATGAATTCAGAATTTTGAAATTAGGTTATGTTTATTTTTTGGTATTTTTATTGGAAACATCAATTTTTGATGAATAATAAAAATTACTGTATTTTAGTTCAAAATTATCTTATCGTTTAAGTCAACATTAATATTAACTTCTATTTTATTTTTTTAAAGTAAAATTAGATAAATTATACATATATTAATACAATTTAGTTCATTAGAGTAATTTTCACTTTTAAATTAAAAATGAAAACAAAATAATCTTCTATTAATTTTCCTACTTTAAAAAATCGGTATCTCGTATCATTTATGAGATTAGCAATATTTTTAATTTTCCACTTAATTTATTCTGATTTTTAGAATATTAAATAAATAGTAATAATAATTATAATATTTTCATTCTAATATGATAAACCTATTTTTTACCAAAATAATTATAGAATGTGATTAAAATTAATTACAGCGATTATGGTAAAATTAATGAAAATAAAGGAGTGAACCCTAATATTAAGAATCAAAATGCCCTAGAAACTGGTAAAAAGGAATTGGATGCCAATAATTCAACAATATAATCACTTGGATCAATATTTATGGGTTATTGGGATATTTTTAATTGGGTGTTCTCTATATAAATGGTTATGTATGGAAAAAGTGGAAATGGAAATTTTCCATACCATTAACATTTATAAAAAGTTTATATAAGAACAAAATATCATTTATTTGCTTATACATATTATTTTTAAATATAAAAGGGTTATTTTTATAATAAATATTTATATAACACTTTTATAGATGGTTTATAAACATAAAATTCTTATGAAATTCCAATTTATTTATTATTTAGTTAATAATTAACTAAACTAAATTATAATATAAATATTAAAAGTAAAGTTAATTGATTTAATTATTGTATTTGTTGGTTTTTATATAATAATATATCATGTTACAAATATGTGAACATAATATATTAGAATTTGAATATTATATTGATAATGAAATATTAATATTAAAAATATAATTTCAAAATTGTTATTATTGTAATTTTACTATTTATTTAATATTATTTAATGATTTAAAATTAATAATACAGATTATATTCTTCAAAATTTATTATTATGTGTTAAAAAAAAATTAAATATGGTCTATAAATGGACCATTTTATCATTTATAATAAAAATATTGACCCATATATTATAATATTGATGTTAACATCGCCCGGGTTTATGGGGTGTTTTAGCGTGTCACATGTGCTTATTTTATAATTAATTTCTAAAAAACCTTGGAATTTAATTTTAAAAAATAGTTATGAAATTAATAATTATACATGTATAAATTTTCTAACAAATCTCACTTTAGTTAAGTGTTAATGGTTATATTAATTATATTATAAAACTAGATTCGATAATGAAAACCAAAATGATAAAAAATAGGAATTATTGAAAATAATTAACCCAATTATTAAAATTCACGTATTTGTTTTATTTAATGGTTTAATAGACCATTAATTCACATTAATAAATTATTTTACCATTTTTATGCACATTATGTAAGGTATATGACCCATTAATGAATACCTTTTGTTATATACTAGTGTACAACTCCCCCAAAACTATAAAAAAGAAAGAACTCTACCCCTTCCACACACATATCAAGCCACATTGGCTCATCAAACATCGACCAAAATAGGGTCACAAAATAAATAACTTATATCTTGAATCATAACATAGATAATATATATTTCCATGTAATATTTTTGGTATATACAAAAATAATTTACCCAAAAAAGAGGTAACACCTTCCCTCTAGATTGTCAATTTCACTTCAATTCTCCACTCCATATACACTTATTATTGTTTGATTACATTATACAAACAGTATCATAAATATACTATAATTTTTTTATTCTATGTGTTTGATAAACACTTTCACACTCATCTATATAATGGTAATCAAACATATTGTTTCGCTATACGGAAAACTAATGCTCAGAAAATGATTATTGTCCAACATTCCTTTATCACCTCTGTTGGTGTCCACTATGATGAAAAATTTATATATGCATGATATTAATGATATTTATTATGAATTTATTCTTATTTAATATTTATTTATAGAATTCCTCTATTCTTTATATCTTGTGTATATATGGTAATTTGAATTGAAGAAGTATTTACTACCACCCCCTCCAAGCGATATGACTCGTTCATGCCATACATAGTACTTATAAATTATAATTTCAGTATACATATTTAAAATAAATAACATAATATGATTTAAATATAATATACCTATGTATCATTTAAATTTAAATCATTTAATAAATGAAAAAAAATCAATGTAGCATTAATTCGTATGTACGCCCTACTATCTCCCTGAATGATGCATTTCATTTCATATCTAAAAATTTTATATATTATTATATATTCTTATATAATGAATAATTATGATAATTATTCCATGTTTTAAATTATTTATAGGATTAAATCATGATCTAACTAATTAAAATAATAAATCATTAGTATAAATAAAACATGAGAAAACGGGTAATTAACACCCGAAATAGTCCAAAAAATGAAAGAATGTTCACAAAAGGTAAATAAGATTTTATAAGAAGTTAATAAACTATACAAGGGATATGATTATGGTTATGGTTTATGTTAGTAATATATTTTAAACCACTATAAAGGAGGATAAATACCACAAAAAGATGGTAAAGGTGAGGTATTTCATTACAATTTACATTATATTGAGACTCATTTTAGTTATGCACCAATTCACTATTATTTGAAATATATAATTCCCCACTAAATTAAATATCATGAATATTATTATTCCCAAGATTTTATAATTTTCATTTAATTCCTGAAGAATTATGATTCACATGTTTCATTGTGGTATGGGACACATTCGACTATTTAGATATTATTTTTCCATAAAAATATTTTAATTTCCACAAGCCTTGATGTTACTTATCTAACTATAATGTATTATTTATATATCCATATTTATTATTCAATATTGACAATTTATTAGTAATTTTATTTATTTTAAATTATTTTATAGCTTTATACATGCGATACATAGGTTGGGGTCCGTTTATGGGGTGCTCTACGGGATGTGGACCGATTAAGGAAAGCCCCTCGATGCATCAATATTCCCATGAGATAAATTAGTTTCCCAAATAGTTTAAACTGTCTCTTGATGGTAAAGGTATCATTTTCATGTGAAACATGAAATATAACAAATAATAATTTCCTTTATTAATAATTCAGTTAGTAGTTATCCATCATAATTGGTGACGACATATCTATTGATAAATTTCATAATTAGTTCAATGGTTTAATGAAATATGATTTCGATTTCATAACATTCTATATTGATATTGTGTTATAAAGTAATTAATTGTAATGTTTACATAGTTATTGTCTTACCCATGTTAAATTATTCTTTTTTTTATAATTTATTCCTCATTACTTACCCTTACTGAGCATTTTATATCACCGTTATTAAGATTTATTTCCATTTTTTATAAAGATGAACACTTTGAATAAGCTTTCAAGGATGCTATTTATTTCATTTTACATTGTATCATGTATATTTTATATTTACATATGTTTTATAGTTATCATGTATTTAATTTGGCTTTGTAAGTCTTTTAATCTATTTAATCCATTGGGATTTGATTCCTTGTAATCATGATTATGTAATAGAAAATTCACTGGCATCGGGATTCTAGGGATATGGCGTTATAGTTGGTATTTATGAAATATTTGAAGAAAAATTTGAATATAGATTTAGAAAACATATTTTTTGGAGATAAAACCTTTGATAGACACCGAGGATATGTATATAAGATCATCCTAAAATTTTTGTATGGTAGTGACAATAGGGGTATTCCAACCGTCACATATCTATTTTGAAACTATAAATGGATGTGGTTCTGGAATTGATGCACCAAGGAGTAATAACTATAACAAGGTGCTATGGAACTGATTTGGGGTAACCTGGCATAGACAACAAGCCTTACTGGGCACCTAATTTGAAAATACTAGGGGATAGTCTCAGGATAGTTTATATTTTCGCTACCTACAATTATGAAGGATTTAGAGGTAATGATTTCTGCAAAGTATCCAAAATGAATAATTCATGGATTCACAATGCATAAATTTATATGATATACCATATCTAGAATTATAAATTATTTCATTATTTAATCCAGTATATACCATTTTTTATAAATAGTTACTAGTAGAAGGAATTTTAACCTCATCGATGCACGTGATCCATATTGTAAGAATGATATAATAATTCATGGTCTAAAGACAATATTTAAAAGGTATAAAGATTCCCTAAAATTATCATTATATGAGTACATATTATCATGTTCCAATTATATGGACAAATAATTCCTTATGTCTTATTTCTTATAAGGAATCAGAGTCAAGAAGAGGCCATCAGAGCACCATGAAAATGTTAGTGAGTTGAAGAAGATGACAGAGACAAAAGTTTTTATGACATGTGATAATTGTTGAAAGAAACTCTTTGGTACGTGTATAATGGTAATGGGAGTTTGTTATTCATGTGTAGATAAAGGAAACTGTGATCATGATTTAAAATATAATTTAATGGTTTAAAATATAAAAGCTTCCACTATAAGGAGAAGAGACAATATGCAAATCAATGTCCCAATAATAAAAGATATATACCCCCAAATGATACTAAATGATAATGAACATCTTATCCTACTGCTATAGATGAATATGAATTATTAATATTAATATTAAATAATAATGTCGTTTGAATATTTTATCGACAATATACTAGTAAAATGAATTATATAATATATGAGGATTTTACAAGTGTATTTTTTTGTTAAGTATTTGAGATAATATGTTGAATGGAACAAAGAAATTTTAATCATTTGAAATGTAATCAATTTTGAAAAATTTTGATTTAAATAAATAAAACCCTTAATATGTTACTGATGTTAATATAATTATAATGAAATGATTTATTTGGATAACTGATGACTAATTTTTAACTAATTAAAGTCTCGTTAATTGAATGTCTATGATATCATTGATGTAGTTTTCAAATCCCTTTGGTATATGTAATATTCCAATACCATGTTTCTTACTTATAGAATAAGTATTTATTATTTTTTCCACAAAGGTTTTATCAGAATTCTATTTTTTTCCAAATTTTATTTTGATACATGATGATGTTTTTAAAATGTTGGAATGTGTCAGTTTAAGGCTTGTTCATGTTTATTAAAGGCTAATGAAATGCTTATTTTGGAAATTTAATGACCTTAATTCTTAGGCGTCAGATCATAATTTTTTTGAAAAGTTATCTATTTATGAAATGGATGATCATTTGAAAAGGTTTTATATATAATGTATTACATCACTTTATGAAGTATCATGTGAAAAAAATGAAGTGGAAATAATTCAGGGAATGAAAAAAGGATAACATTATTCTTATAGATGTGTACCAAGTAAGTATATTTATATATATTCTTCGATATCCAAATAATTCATCAACTTCTGTAAGAATTATCTAGAAACCAAAATTGATGTACTAGTACCTTCATTTCTGAAAAATCAATTGGTCTATTAGGTCAGCACAAGTTTATGGCCTTATGATTATTAACATTATACAACCCATGTTATCTATTACTCCCCATCAGAACATGATGATATGTTGTTTCTATTATATATGTAACACCCCACCCCTACTTCATTGGGGTGAGGAGACGGTGAGGATTACTTTTCCTTAAACGACGTTCCAAAGGCTCAAATTGCTGGAAATAAATGCCGAGGTCTTCGAGTTTTGATTGCGGATTGATTTTTCCTTGAGAAAAAAGCAACCAACCAAACAATCCATTATCAAGAAACTACATGATGCATGTCAACAAAACAACCAAATCATACATTACAAAAAGGGAACTACACTATTCCACAATACTACCCACAAACCAATACAACCAACACAATATCAGAGTACTATGCAGAAGACTAATCAAAAGACCCAAAATAAGCCATGACACACTCCCTGGCTCCACACCAAGCTCCATGTTCCATGCACCACCACATATCCCAAGCATCCCCACGAACCACTACTAGTTAGATGTTTTACCTTTACATGAATCCCGAAACACCACAACTACAAATGTTCCAAAGTGCCAAAGTAAGGGGTGAGTACTAATACTCAGTAGTTTTTCCCCAAATCAATTCCCAACACACACCACTAGGAAAAAACTGTTAGCACATTTATATAAAGCAGTTTATATAAAATAATCACAAGTGAAACCAATACCATGAGCCAAACATACTTTTACCAAGTGACCACACCCATACCAAGCACCCAATGGAAAGGAAAATGATCATACCATAATCCATCAATCCATTTTACATTAGCACAACAATTTCTATCTTGCAAAGCAAAGAACAACAAGAAAACCAAAACGGTAGGACTTTCGCCCATCCCCTTCACCCTATTATCAACTAGAGGTACTTCCTGACCACTACCCACAAGGGTGGTTATTCTAACCACTATCCATTACCTTTTATAGTGAGACTTCTCTCCCACTTCCACAAAACCAAAAAAAGCCATAATACTCAACCAACCAAAAAGCACAAAGCACCAATGTCGTACAATAAACACAAAACCATTTTCAACACATGCCAATTCACTTCAATAAATCACCCATTTTTTTGAGAACACCTTTTTTATTGTTTTCCATGGAAAACAACATTTCAATGAAACATAATTATTGAAAACCATATTACATCAACCATTATTTTGATAATTAGCAACTAACGATTTTAAAATAAACACTTCAAAATAAAATAATAAATCCCCTTTAGCAACAATAACCCATTTTCCACAAAATCCCCCAAATCATCACCAAATAGATTTCCAAAAAGATTTTCACATCATTATCAGAATTTATTTCAAGAAAAAAATTTAATTGTAACCAAAAACCACTCATTCAAACCATGTGGAGTCGAGAGAGAAGCCACCTACCTTCAGGGTTCTGGTGAAATTGACCCACAATAAACCGTGACCCAATCTGGGAAAACGCTTTATGAAAACCACTCTAGATCACATTCCCTATAATCCCAAAGCCTTATAAGAAACACCCAAGGCCACCAAACACTAGATCTTCATAAAATAGATGTAGATCATGAAAACCCAGAGATAGAGTTTGATGATGATATAGAGGAAAGCACAATGAAACCTATATGAGATACATACCCAAGAGAATCCTCCTTTAAAACACCAAGAAACACCTTTTATTTACTCCCAAGATGAGTAGAATAGAAGCTTCAACCTCTAAGAAAATAGAATCCTGAGCGAGACTCGAGTGGGAGAAGACTAGGAGTGAAGTAGGTCTACCCCGAAGGAGCCCGGAATTAAAAAACCTTCATTTAAGTGGTCACATGGGTAGTCTGCATGGTTTGACAAACTGTTCACTAACCATGTGCATGCCACTGTCTCGAGAAGAGGGGTCTACATGGTTTCCATGCATGGTTTGGAAAACCATGCACAGGCCGTGCGAAACCTACTGCCTCTCCTATACAGTTTCCTGGAGAACCCACACAGTTTCCTCTAACCTTGCTCAATCTGTGCTCCCTAAGAAAAGCCTCCAAACTTATTCAAAACCATTCCAAACTCTCCCAACCTCTTTTCAACTCATCAAATTCAGTTTAAAGACATTAAAAACATAAAAAAGGCTACATACCTCAAAATGGGGGTGCTACATTCTCCCCACCATAGGAATTTCTGTCCTCAGAAAGTAGTGAACCCACCCTTTGTCGAAAGATCTCGGGCCATTGCTCGACCATCTCTTTCTCCCACTCCTATGACTCCTCTTCGATCTGGACATGCTGCCACAGAACTCGAACAAGATCGATGATTTTACCCCGCAAGACATTCTCTTGCTTATCCAAAACCCACACTGGCACAATAACCAACGAATCATCTGACTCTAGCTCAACATGATCCCATCGAATATCATGGACCAGATCCAGTTGATACTTTTTCAACTACGACACATGAAACAAATTGTGCACCAAACTGAACCTATGTTCCAATGCCAAACGATAAGCCACATCACCTACCCACTCAAGAATCTCAAAAGGTCTAATATACCTTGGAGATAACTTTCTCTACTTCCCAAACCAATGATGTCCTATCCTAGGATAATTCCTCAAGAAAACATGATCACTCACATCGAACGAAAACGACCATAAAAAATGATCCACATATGATTTCTAATGACTCTGACCTGTATCCATACTCTTCTTGATTAACTTGATCTTCTACTTAGTCTCCTAGACAAGGCTCAGTCCAACCATTGATGACTCACCTGTTTCCACCCACCGTATTGGAGAACAACATAGCCGCCCATACAATGCTTCAAATGGAGCCATATGTATGAATGCCTAATGACTGTATTTTGATGAAAAAACAACCAATGACTAGTTCTCCTCCCATGAGCCAAAAAAATCCATGAAACAAGCCCACAACATATCCTCCAATGTTTGTATCGTCCTCTTGTATTGACCATCCATATGAGGGTGAAACACCATACTCATGGTCAACTTAATTCCAATAGTTTGCTGTAAGGATTCCCAGAAATGAGATTTAAGCCTTGAATCATTATCAGATACGATTGAAACTAGAACACCATGACTCTCTACCACCTATCAGATATAGATTGTGGAAATATTCTCCACTGTATGAGATTCAAGAATTGGAATGAAATGGGCCGACTTCGGAAGCTGATCCACTATCACTCAAATGGCATCATGCTTTTTGACCATTTTAGGGAGACCTGTGAAAAAATCCATCGTAATATTCCCCCACTTACAAATAGGGATTGGTAAGGACTGCAACATTACCGCTGGCATCTGATGCCTTACCTTGACCTGTTAGAATGTCAAGAATCTCGAAAAAAACTCAGTCACTCTTCTTTTCATACCAACCTCCCAGGACTGTGCTTTCAACGTTTTATACATTTTCTGAATTCAAAGATGAACAACCCACCTGGAATGAGGATACGCCCTGTGAAGATCCTCCTAATAAGAAACTAGTACAACCAATTGATTCTGAAAACACAAAACTGAATCTTTATTCAGTTTCCAACCCTTAATTGTCTTCCCACCATTGCGTTTTGACCTCATGGTCACACACTCAGAATCAGATATATATGCCTCTTTAACCTAGGAAACCTTGTCAGGAATCAATAATACCAGAATGAAGACCGCTCTATCGCCCTAGTCCTCATATTCCAACCACATGTCAGCTATAACTGATATCAACTGCCGCTGTTCTGATTCATGGTTCACCACTTGAGAAAATAATTTTCAACATAATGCATCTGCAACCAAATTTCCATTTCCCGGTGTGTACATCAAGTCAAAATCAATCACCTGGAGATATTCCATTCATCTCCTTTGCCTAAAGTTGAAATCCCTTTTTGATAAAATGTTCTTCAAGTCCTTATGATCTATATATACCATGAATTTCTGACCCAAGAGATAATCACGCCCCAATTTCGAATCATGGACCAATGATGCCAATTCCAAATCATGAGTTCTGTAGTTCTTCTCATGCACCCTCAATATCAGTGAGCCATACACAACCACATGATTCCCTTTTATGAGAACACACCCCAACCTTGATCCGGATGCATTGCAATACACCACGTACCTTTTTCCTAGTACTGGAAAAACCAATATTGCTGATGATTTAGGGTGAACCTTTATCACTTCACAAAATTTATGACACTATGAATCCAATTGAAATGTAACATTATTCTTTGTCAAAGCTGTCATCGGTGAAGCCAATCATGAAAAATCACGAAGAAAACGTCAGTAATACTCAGATACACAAAGGAAGCTCTGTATCTCGAAAACATTCATTGGTGGTTGACATGAAATAACAACCTCTATCTTTTTTGGATCCACTGAACCACCCTTTCAGAAATCACATTTCCATGAAAATGGGATTCTTGTATCCAAATGACACACTTTGACAATTTGGCATACAACTGATGATCCCTCAAGATCCCAACATGATCATCAAGTGCTGCTCATGCTATACCCTTGATCTTGAATACACCAGTATATCATCAAAACCCACCACCACAAATGAATCCAGATATCTCTGAAATATCTAATTCATCAATGCCATGAACACTGCTAGGGCATTCATTAGACCGAAGGGCATAACCACATATTCATAATGGCCATATTTACTTCAGAAATCTATTTTAGGAATATTTTCCTTCCTCACCTGTAATTGATGATATCCAAACCTCAGGTAGTTCTTGGAGAACCACTTGGCTCCCCTCAATTGGTCGATCAAATCATCAATTCGTGGAAGTAGATATCTGTTCTTTATCGTAACATGGTTAGGTCTATGATAATCAACACAAGGCCTCAAATTTCCATCCTCCTTTTTAACAAAAAACACCAGACCTACCAATAGAGACGTGCTAGGCCAGATAAACCGTTTTGTTTTCTAAATCTTTAAACTGGACATTCAATTCCCTCAATTCAGCAGGTGCCATCCGATAAGATAGAAATGAGATAGGACTAGTCCCTAAAAGGATATCAATCGTAAAATCCACTTCACCTATGGTAGGTAACCTAGAGAATTCATCGAGAAAAACATCCATGAACTAATCCACCCCTGCTAGAAGAACACTCTTCTCAACACACTCTACAGATTCCGACAACAACACATCCAACTGATATGATGACGTGCCCACTGCTGGTTCCAACAAACCCATTGCACCCCTGCCTTTCATGCCTCTCTCCTATAAGGATATGTCTAACACCATCATGTGTCGTAAAATCCACTATTCGCACATTACAGTCGACATGGGCCTTAAATGCCACCATCCAATCCATTCCTAGGATTACATCATACCCATCCATCTCAAGCACTGAGGAATTCCACATTAGCTCAACCTCGCCCAAATTGATACAACATGATATACACAAGAAGTCTCAACACTCTCTTCAACCCAGAAGAGTTTGATGTTTCAAAGCTGATTCAATCACTTCTACTCTTAAATATAGAAATTGAACGACATGTGTAGCAATAAATGAGTGTGAATCACCCGTATCAAACATCAATTGCATCCTGGTCGAATTTAGAAGAACAATTCCATACACCATGGATGGTCCTGAATAACCATCCACCACAACCTTCTTGGCTCCTAAAAATGCATTGGTTGCCACACTCTACTATTTATTTCCCTGCTGAGGAGTTGTGGGGTTCCTAGAATCACCATGGCTGACTTTTCTCTACTGATGAGGGGTATGATGACATCCATGTCCTGTCAAAGTATACAACACCTACAATCCCTGATGGGTGTAACATGCACCCGACCAAGGAGCATTCCTACAGTGGCACTGAAGATGCCCCATCTGCTTGAAATTGTGACATGATTGAGGTTGTGTCGTACAATCCATCTTTAAGTGTGCCATAGAGATACATTGAAAACATCCATGTTTTCTCTAGGTTTTGGAGGAAGATTTACTGATCCTTCCATCAGATTATGTGCCATACTCCCACCCAAGGAATATTTGTACCTCCTCCTCTAGAACCCAGTGTTATAGTTCCCACTATTCACCATTGGTACCACCATGCTTCTTCCTCCGGGAGCACCTAACAGATCCCACTTAGCCACCAATGCTCGATTCACTATATCTGTGTAATCACTAATACACAACACTGCTATTTTTGAACGGATCTCTTTCCCTAAACCTACATCTAAGATCCTTTCCTTCAATAACGTGCTAACCACCACCTCGGGTGAAAACTAAAATAAGCTAAAAAACATAGCTGCATACTCAATCACAGTCATATGCTCTTGCTTTAGACTGAAGAAATTAGTTGTGCGCTGTATTCTGAAAGTTTCTGTGTAGAATTTTTTATTAAACAATTTCTCAATGCCTTCCCATGTCATAACCTGGTCCATATCCACTTGGACTACCAAATCCCACAACTAAAGAGAAATATCATCTTGCTTATATTTCATTAGATTTACATTCAGGTCTATCGACATCCCCAATAATTTGAAAAAATCTGTTCATTTTGGACAGCCAAGCCTCTATCCTTTTTGGGTCCGAATCACCCCTAAAGAAGGGTTGATATTTCCTTTGAAAATGAGCCTCATAATCAACATTATTTGGTTCTTCTGCTATATTAACACTTCCCATAGCTCAGAAATCATTCACTATACTCTAGAAAAACTACTAGTTCACCTGGGGCTCAAGTGAAACCACGTTCTCATCGGCCACTTCTGATTGGTCTCTACGATGCCTACCCAGTTCCATTTATTTAAACAGAAAACAAACAAAAATGATTCGAACTTCCATAGACATAAATAATTCTCATTTCAAATCTCATTACACAACACTATCACAATTAGGATTTCCACCTTTCCACCTTTTTAAATTTTATCCATTTTTGAAAACCAAACAATTTTCAAAATACCATATTTATTCACATTACAATTTATCACATTGGAAAAACCCTTTCTTAATTATGACCATTAATCATTAGGCCTAATGAAATATGAATCCAAGAGGGAAGTCATTTCTACCATATATTTCATTTACTTCTCATTGGTTACACCGATGACAATGAGTTTTCCAATTCTTATAAGTGTCTCCAAAACACTTATGTACCCAACTCCCTGGTAACTTGAAGTTCAACATAAATGGTTTAGATACTTCCTTTTATATTATACGTTCCAAGTGACATCAATCCTACACATTGATACCATCCTTACACAAGTAATATGCTAAGAAATAATGTCATCACCATGACCAATGATCTACACCAAGGACCGAACAACTTCTCTCACGTGAAAGCTAAGGACCGAACAAACTAATACCACTTGTAACACCAAACCCCATACTAATTGTATTGAAGAGATAGTGAGGTTTAATTGGCCTTAAGTGACATACCCAAGGCACCAAAGGCTGGAAATAAATGCTGAGGGCTTGGAGAAATGATTGGGGAACGATTTTCCCTTGAGACAAAACCTACCATCCAAACGATCCACTATCAAAAAACTATATGATGCATTTCAACAAAACAACCAACTCATACATTACCAAAACGGAACTAATCTATTCCACAATACATCCCACAAGCCAATACAACCTACACAAATATCAGAGTACTCTGCGGAAGCCTAAACAGAAAACCCAAAATAAACCAAGATGCACTCCACGACTCCACACTAAGCTCCATGCTCTAAGAACCACCACTTATCCCAAGAATCACAATGAACCACAAGCAATGAGATGTTTTACCTTTTCCTGTATCGTAGAATACGACTTCTGTAAAAGCACCAAAGTGCCAAAGTAGGGGGAAATTACTAATACTTAGTATGTTTTCCCCAAATGACATCCCTACACATGCCACAAGGATAAAACTGTTAACGTGTTTATATAAATAATTTTATATAAAATAATAACAAGTGAAACAAATACCATGAGCCAAACATACTCTTACCAAGCCACCTCACCCAAACCAAGCACCAAAGGGAAAGACAAACAATCATTCCATAATCAATCTCACCATTTAACATTAGCACAAAAAGTTCCATCTCGCAATGCAATGTACAACAAGACAACCAAAACAGTGGGACTTCTTCCCATCCCATTCTCCCCATTGTCAGCTAGCGGTACATCCTGACCACTACCAATAATGGTGGTTCTTTCGACCACTATCCATCACCTTTTATAGTGATACTTACCACACACATGAAGACAACCAACAAAATCCCTAACACTCAACCAACCAAAAAGCAAAAAAGAATTATGGCCGTACAATAAGCACACAACCATTTTCTACACCTTCCAATTCACATCAATAAATCACCATTTTATTGAAAAAACCCTTTAATTGTTTTCCATGAAAAACTAAATTTCAATTAAAAAAATTTAATGAAAACCATTTTTCATAAACCATTTTTTTATAATCATCTACTAATGATTTTAAAAACAAAATTTTTAAATCACATAATAAATCCCCTTTAGCAAAAATAACACATTTTCCCCAAAATCCTCCAAATCAACACCAATTGGATTTCCAAAAAGATTTGAACATCATTATAACAATTAATTTCAAGAAAAACTTTTAATTGAAACCAAAAAACACTCATTGAAACCAAGTGGAGTCGAGAGAGAATCCACCTACCTTTAGGGTTCTGAAAAAATCATCCCACAAGCAACCACACCCCAATCCGAGAAAATGTATCAAAAAAACCGCTCTAGATATCCTTCCCCATAATCGACAATCCTTAAAAACAACACCCAAGGAAACCCCAACAGTAGATATAGATGCCACAAATGTAGATCTAGAAAATTGAGAAAGAGAGAGGGACATAATGATCTAGAGGAAACCACAAAGAAACCAAGAGGAGAGACTTACCTAGGAAAAACCTCCTTCAAAACACCAAGAAACCAATTTGAATCGCTTTCATAATTAGTGGTAGAGAACCTTAAACCTATGAGAACCCAAAATACTGAGTGAGGATCGAGTGGGATAAGATTGTGAGTGTAATAGGTCAATCCTGGAGGAGCCCAAATTTAAAAACCCTTCATTTATGTGGTCGAATGGTTAGTCTGCATGGTTTGACAAACCATGCGGTAACCGTTCACATGCCACCGTCTCCAGAGGATGGGTCCTCATGGTTCCCTCAAACGGTTTGAAAAAATGTGTTTAGGACATACAAAGCATATTGCCTCCCCCTGCACGGTTTCCCGGAGAACCCGCATGGTTTCCCCGAACCGTGATCAAACCATGATCCCTAAGAAAAGCCTCCAAACCTATTCAAAACCATTCCAAAATCTCCCAAACTCTTCTCAACTCATCCCAAGAACATTAAACACATAAAAAACCTAAAAACGGCTACATAGCTCATACCAGGGGTGCTACAATATCCATGATTCAATTTCCCACCTATGTTCTTCTAATAGAGAACCTAGACACATGATCTTTGTACATTTGTTACTCTTATTAAGATGAGGTGTTATTAACTATATTTATGATATTGGTTTTTTAAACAATAGTTATATTCAAATATCAATCCCCTAGTTACCAAGATTGATTTTAAATTGCTAGGAATAAATTTAATTAATGTGGATAGAATGTGACACCAAAAAAAATTATAGTATTTTCATTTCAGAATAATTTTAATTTTTCTTTCATCATTTGTTATACATAATGTTAAGATTCTACTACACACAACATTGAATTGTCTTTTGTTACACAGAAGACTAAGTTTTATATCATTAAAATAGATAACCTATTTCAAAAAAATCATTGAAACTATTATGAATTTTAGTTTTAAAAATAAACTTAATTTTTTAAATTATAATGTCAAAATTTTCTTATAGTTAATTTTTGGGATTTATCTTAGACTCGCCGATTTTTTAATGAATATAAAAAGTTACTACATTTTACTTATATACTATCGTATAATTCCAATAATTATTAATGATAAATAGTCTTTTAAATTTGTCTTAAAGAAAATTTATATCAAATATACATTTATTAAGACAATTTATTTCATTAGAATCAATTTCACATTGAAATTGAATATCAAAAATTTTAAAACGTTTACCATTTTACTACTTTAAATAATATCGATTTCGTCTCTCTTACTATATTAACAATAATCTTAATATTCCCACATATGTTATTTGAATATTTAATATCCTACATACAATGATTTAATCAGTATAATATTTTTGGTCCAACAATATCAAATTAATTTTTTACCAAAATGATGTGAAAGTAATTAAAATTATTTACGGTGATTAATGTATAATTAGGAAAACTAAGGAACTAAACCTTAATATTAACGACCAAAATGACATTGAAACTTGTCCAGAATCTAGCATATTCCAATAATTAAACCATATCCCCACATGATTTTATATTTATTGTATATTATGATATTATTAACTGGGATTTCCATACATAAAATTTTATGTTTGTAATAAATTGAAATCGAACTTTCCTAACCATTAACATTTATATAACATTGAGATATTAAAATAACACAACATTTTTAGTAATAAATATTATTTTGAAATTTATATGTGTTATTTTTATCATAATTATTTATCTATATTTTTTATAGACGATTTAGTTACATCAAATTTGTATGAAACACAAATGTAGTGATTATTTAGATACAAATTAACTAAAATAAATGATACTATAGATAGTAAAAGTTATTTTAATTGATTGAATTATTGTATTTATTTATATTTTTAGATCAATATGTACTATTAATCTTCATAAAAACTAATAAAATTTAATTTTAATTTTATATTTATAAATAAAAATTAAAATTAAATAAATAACCTCAAAATTTGCATTATTGTTCTTCTCTAATAAATGAAATTTTATTATATTATTTAAAATTAATAATAATATTATAGTCTAACATGTGTTTTGTATGTGTTTTGAAATACTAAATAATTAATATTTATGGATTAATTAATCTTTTATAATTATCATATGGACCCATATATTGTAAAAATGTTGATAATGCGATCAGGGATTAATCATTACTTGAGCTCATCACATTAAATGTTTTGAAATTTAATTTCAAAACATATAAAATTTTTATTCTAAAATTTGTATATCAAATTAATAATCCATTTTATATCTATTTTATAAAATATAACACTTTAAAATTCTTTTTATTGTTTAATTAATATGAAGAGAAAATTAGATGCTTAAATAAATTTTTTTGATAAAATCGGGGAATCATAGATATTAAGGAACCAAATTATTAAAATGAAAATATTTTTCTGTTTTGGAGATGCTAATAGACCATTATACCCCTTTAATCCTTTATTTTTCAATTTTTTGATGCACATTTTGAATGGTAGACATCTAATTAATAGATACATTTTGGTATTTATGAGAGTGTCATTCCCCCTCCACTATAAAAAAGGCAATCACTCTACCACTTCCTCACACCACTCTCGCCACATTGGTGTGACCATACTATACAAAAATAGTATCCCAAAATAACTCCCCTAAATCATGAAGTAACACAATGTTCTTAATTTCTTTCAAGTAAGCCTTTTGGTATAAACCAAAAAAAGTTACCAGATTAAGAGGGAATACATTCTCTCAGGCTTTTTAATTTTATTTCCATGATCCAATCTGTATACTCTCCAAATTATATTTTTACATAAAAAACATGTTTCCTCAATATAGTATGTAGTTTTATGCAAATATTTCTATCTTAATTTCCACAAACATCCATCTAATGGCTAACAAACATACTGATTCTGTGTACGGAGAACTACTGCTTCACAAAATGATGATTGTTCAATTTTCTTTTACCACCTCTCATGGTAGCCATTACGATGGAAACCCAATTTATATATGATATTTGTATCCTTATTTATGATTATATCTTGTTTATTGATATCATACATTTATTAATTTCATCTTTTCTAAATATGATAATTTCATTTAAGGAATTACGGACTACCACCCCCTCAAAGCGATATGACTCATTTGTGCCATACATGGAACATATATTGGATGGATTAAGTAAACCAATGTAGTATTAATAACATATATAGGATAATGGTATTATAATATACATATGTTTCATTTCGTTTTAAGTATTTTAATACAATAATGAAATGAATGTAGTGTTGATGTGTATTTATGGCTTACTGTCTCTATGTATTGTGTATTTCATTTCTTATCTAAAAAAATTATAGATTATTATAAATATATATATATAAGGAATATTTATGATCAATGAATCATTAATTAATATATTACGATTATTAAATTTTGATCTACCTAATAAGAACAATAGATCATAATTAAAATCATAGTTGAAAAAACATGGAAATTAACACCCTATGTAGTCAGAAAAAATAAATATTAAAAAAATGGGTAATAAGATACTATAAGAAGTTAATATATGATATTAGGAATGTGATTATAGTTCATGTTTTAATTTTTAACATATTATAATGTACTATATAGTAGGATAAAAAAAATAAATTGAATGGAAGGTAATAGTAATGGATATCATCTAAATTTACATTCCACTGAGACTTATTTTTTTATGCACTGATTCACTATTATTTTGTTTTTATAAATCCCTTTGATATGATATATCATGATTTTACATATTATTTTTACATAATATGATTAATTTAATTCATGTGGAAATAATATTGAATTGTTTTATTATTGTGTGGGACACATTAGATTGTATAAATGTAATTCTTCCTCAAGAATATATTAATTTAAACAACCCTTATTTTTTCTAATCCTTATTTGTGGTATTATTATTAAATCCATACTATTTAGTGTATATAGTAATTTTATAATGAACATTTTTTATTTGATATATAATGAGTTTTTTGGACATGGAATACGTAGGTTAGGTACCGTTTTAGGAAAGCTCAATTTGTTGGGATCGGTTTATGAATGCATGTTGATGCAACAATAGTCTCAATTGATGAACAAGTTGGAAAATAGTTTAAATTTTTTCTTAATAGATAATTTATGATGCACATGGGAAATGAGACATCTAATTTTTTTTTTCCTTTTTTAGAATTCAGATATTATTTATCCATGTCATTTTTGGTCGACATATTTATGGATTTGTTTCATTTTTAGTTCATTGATTAAATGAAATGTGTTTTTAGTTTTTTACCATACCACATTGATAGGGTTTTACCTATTTATGGATTTTTATGTGTCATTTTCATGTTACTTTATTCATATTGATTAATTATTCCTTCAAATTTACATAGCCTTACTAAGAATTTGAGTTTACCTTTATTATGTTTCTTTTTTTCCATGTTATGAAGTGGAATGCTTAGAATAATATTTCAAGGATGCTATTTATTTCGTTTTATTATGTATCATGTTGGTATTTTACATTTACCTATGTATTATGGGTATCATGTATGTAGTCTGGATTTCCAAAAATCCTAAATTGGTTGGTTCTTTGGGTTTTTATTCATTGTAATCATGATGATGTAACAATCTAATGCACCAGATCCATGCTTCTAGGGTTAGGGAATTACACTTATTGAAGGAATGGAACATTAATAACTTGGATAATTTTTTTTGAAGAAAAATTAGTATTAATTGGTCAATATATATCCCAACGGTCTATGATGATGTGTGGGATGAAATGTGTATTTATAATTGAGGTGATAGACACTTTTGGAATTTCTAAAAATATTATATTATAATAAATTCATTCATTATAAAAAATACACAAATTGGAATTTTATTTTTAAATAAGATAGAACATGATTAGTATATTATAATACAATAGCATTCTTATATGTTTTTGTATAAATTTAATCCTTATCCTTTTGATCAACCCCTTGGTTATTTTTTTAACCTCAAAAATCATTACCATTATTTTAATTATAACGGGTAAATAATGTAACTATAAATGAAAAAATTACTCATAAATGGAAAATATATGATTTGTATGAAAATATTACATTAACATGGATGATGATGAAATTTTTATCAATTTAATTTTTTTACGAAATATTATTTTGATATATTATCAATAAGGATTATTTTTGACATGATTATTTTAATTTTTTATCAGGTACATCAAGAAAAAGAGGAAATTAGAATATAATTCATTAATATTCCTCCAATATATTATAGAGATGTATAAAATTAGTTATAATCAATAAATCATCCAAATTATATCATAAATAATATTTTTAAAATTATCTATATTAATTTTATCTTAATTAATATAATATTTTTTTAGCAGTGTAGAATCAATTATGGTATTTATATAATTTGATGAAACTAAATATAAATTTATATATTGAAAATAATTTCATTAAGATCTAAATAGAAATTTATTTTAGTTTATATATTTTTTTTCATATATGGACACATAAAAGATATTAAATAAAATGAAAGATTCATTTTATAACTGTCACTAATTTAAATAAAATATAATTCATTTTTTGGAAAAGTGACCATTAAAAACTCAAATTTTACCATATGATGATAAAATTAGAATAATATTTATTAAAAAAATATTTTTACACTTTAAGTCCATGGTTTTACATTTATAAATATTTTAACCCTTATTTTACCCCTTTACCATTTACTATAACAACAAAGATTTTTACCCATTCATAGTTAACATATTTACTATTAAATTACAACTCTCCCATAAAATGGATCAATTATAAAATTTATATTCTTATCTAAACCATTTATCTAAATTTAATAATTTCTTGACTTTTATATCATTTAATAAAATATTATTTACTATAAAATATACATTTTTTCAATTTTAATGACTATTAATTAAATAGACTTTAAAAAGATCAGTATAACACATATAATTGGATATAAAATTTTTTTACATCCATAATTTGTCATTTTTTTATAGAAATGTATTTTATTACTTTAATGGTCGGAATATATATTTATTTTAATATTTTTAATATTTTTTATTTAATATTTACATTAATATAATAAATATTGGATATGCACTGAGAAACAATTTAAGTTGCTTTTTTAATCAGTAAATATTAAAAGAATTATCATCTTGAAGATATTATTATATATTTTAAATTAATGCGATTAGTTTAATATAATCCCTAGATAAACCTATAAAAAATATTATAGTTATTAAAAATATGTTTTTGGAATTGTTATGTTTTCTTTAAATAAATATTATAAATGTCAAAATAACATAAACATGGAAATGAGAGGTCATATATTCGAACCTTAAATGATTTTGGATGTTTATTAATCAAACAATAAAAATGGATAAAGTGAATGGTTAATTTTATTGTCCTCATCATATTATTTGTACCCTAAATTATGTGATTTACCATTTACCGTGGTTAAAATATTTACCATGGTTACTATTAATTTTGAAAAAATTAATTGTTTTATTAACTAAATATTGACATCCAGAATCCAAATATTGAATCCCTTTTTTAAAATTAAAAATATGGTTATTTCCGCATTTCATTCAAAATTAATCCAATAAGATATATTTAATTATTTATGGAAGATTGTCATTTTTAATCATGAAATGTGTTTATACTAAATTAAAGCATACAATCTAATTATAATCCAACAATTTGATAATTTTTATTAAAAAAGGAAATAAAATTAAAATTTAAAACTAATGTTAAATGTAATTAAAAATTTAAATCCTTGAAATCCAAAAATTTTAATATAAATCATAACATTTTACTATTCATCTAAAAGTCAAACATTTCATGAAAATCTCAAAATTTCACCATAAGAAAAGATTGATTTTAAAAAAAAAAAGATCATTATTTCATCAAATTATTTCTGTTTATGTTCGAAAATTAATTGTAATTTTCCCTCACAAATGAAACAAAAAATCACTCTTATATAATGTGTATTTTAAGAATAAAATGACTTCCCAAATATTAATTTATTAATTTTATAAGAATAAATTAACTAATTAAAAATGAGTTGTAAATTTTTTTTCCATACTTCAGTTAACACTATTCAATCCCAATAATATAATTACTAGGTTAAAAAAGTCTCATAATAAAAATATTCAATTGTTCGTTTAAGCTTGGTGTTCTATATCTTGAATGTTATCGAACAAATCCTTTATTTTAAAAAATAATCATGATGTAAAAATAACCATGTGATAATTAGATTTCCCTCTAAGATTTCCACATTTTGGTTAACAATGAAAAAAATACCAATATATATTTCCAAAATGACTCATATGTAGAATCCTTGAAGAAAATTGGTTTTGGATTTTCTTTGTTAAGGATTATATTTTTAGCCATTATTTATTCTAGATACATTGAATATTAATATATATATATTTATGGATTTATTCTAAGTATTCTCCTTTAGAAAAATTAATCCAAATAAACCATCATGCTGGCCAGATAAACCATTAGATCAAATACGAGTATGAGACAACTATGATCATTGATTCTTCCCATTATCCAGACCAAAATGGGGGAGTTGGTTTACATAGCTCAAAAAGTTCAAGCATGGGATTGTGAGGATTTGAATAGGATGGATGAAAAATGGTTTGTCATGGTCGATAGTGGTGTGGGGGAAGGTGTTTTGGTGCCAACCCTATAGCCATGTCGATGAGATGATGTCACAAAATCGCTAAATAAGATGATCCAGACATAAGTAAAAATCAATGTGGGAAAATATCCAAGTAATAATCTATTATAACATAAAAATATATGGAAATAACCTCTGTCATTCAATCCATCAGATGCAAGCTCTCTGATCTCCTCATATGACGTCTTCAACCTCCTGCTTTCCCGCAACATTCTTTTTTCCACTGATTTGATTTATTGACACCTGAAATCATTTTCATTCCTGAAATCTTTAATGGAAGTATTATCATAGTATATCTTCCACCACATCACATGAAGTATAAGTGATCTGTATCCATTCGTTCCTTTCATATCATCCATGTTCAAAAAATAAAGCCATCATAAGAAGTTAGTCACCTGATTGCACAAATCCTTTATAAGAAGTATCATGAATCATTTGATAAAATGATGTTATAATGTGAGGCAAGGTAAAATTCAACTAGTATTCACATTTAAAAGAATTTATTATTTCATTAGTATATCCTTGCTTCTGTATATCATTAAAATTCAACTCTACCTTCATTTATCACACACAATACCTTCACCTTTAAAAGTGGTGTCAAACATGGTCTATATCAATCTATTAGACCATTCCTCCACATGAAAAAATTAATCACATGATAGCTTGGATATAGAAAAGTGGAGAGGATGTGAAGAAACAAAGGAATATCATCTGAAACATATAAATAAATTCACCATGAAATGTGTATCTCTATCACGACATACCATCCCCATGATCTCATAATTCCTTAAAAATCATACATTTCTATTAGTTTGAGATTTATTACATATACATAATTATATAATATCAATTTTATGCGAAGCACTCAGGGAAATGAATGTGGTCATTCACTTTTTAGTATGCCACTCATTGAGCAACATTTTATCCCAAGTCAAAGACATCCTCTTTTCCACGAAATCCATCGTAGGTGTAGACCTCACAATAACCCTCAACCATTAAACCATCCTTACAGCTGCACACATATCCCATTTACATGTTTGTAAATCCTCTAACTAGATCCATTGGACGTCGTTTGGAATAATTATAAGAATGTGACATTAGTTATGTGGTGATCATGTGAGAATTAGATGGCCATCTCTTTTCATTGAATAGTTCACATAGAGGATCTTTTAACCACAAAATAATCTTGTTTGGAATGGCATTGTATTACCCCTGAGCACACGGGACACCCGTGATGTTGTATATGGGTAGACAATGGTGAATAATAAAAACAGCCCATGCATTCTAGATTTTAATTCATATAAATACTCAGTCCAATGATTTCAACATGAATCCATGGGCATACCATCCTCAATATACATGCCTCCTTTTACATATTCCCTTGTAAATGTGAGGGCCTCATGCACCTGTGATCAAGTTGGTATTAATTTATACCATATATCATGAGTCTCCCTCCGGATTAAAGTTCCTTTTTGTATGAACCCCAAGAATATGAAATTGGATTATAATACTCATCTATGTTTCATCATCAATCCTTGTAATAAATATGATACACGACAACCATTCCAAATAATTTAACTCAACAAATGTCCACTTATTGGTCAGGTAATCACATGAATAACTTATTTTATGTTTCTCCTTCCAACGTAAATTATTTGGCACACACATGGATTTAGAATAGAAAAGATCACATTTATATGCCCCTATCACCATGAAAACCCCATTAGGGTCATTTTTAAATAAATTCCTTATACATTCACTCCTCTTCAAAGGAAAATTGTTCCCCACGTAGTAGCGGCATGACACCTTTTGTAATTAAACATAAACAATTGGACATGCAAGTGGTCATGAAGATGATTGCGATACCGGATCATGTTATTCGATTATGGTCATTATATCTAAATTTTTTTCAATATTCTTTAAATTCTCTTATTTTTTTTATGTTTCACTTTGATCAAAAGATATACCTTATAGAAACCATTTAGGTCATGTGATATCACATGGAAAATTCAGGTTGATAATGTATCGACAAGTCAAACTTTTTATAATAAAACCCCTTAACATGCCTGTAATTTCATGAAACAGACAAAGGACAAGTCAGGATAATCTTGATATATAATATAGATAGGATACATGATCATCATGAATATTATTATCACGTCTAATTTGATCATACGAAGACAATCTATATTAGATTATATTCCATTAAAAACGCTAAATATTTTCGATTTGATCATGTAATGTTGTCCTATAGAATGAATTTATATAGAGAGAATAAATCCTAAAAAAATCAAATAATCATGCGAAATATCAGGTAAAGGTCAACATCGATTATGCAAAACATCATGGACATGTTTGGAAGACACCATCATGACATTCTACTATGCAAAATGGGTCTCAAGACATTTCGAACATGCAATCAATATATTTCCAGATAATAATCATGAAATGTTAGTATAATCCACCATGAAATGAATATTTATCAGGTTGACACACTAAAAGTATACCATGTGAACATCCTGATAGAAACCATTTTCCGTATAACCCCAATAAAGGGCCTTTTCCTCAATGAGTTATTTTTATGAACTCATGCGACCTAATTCATGTCATTATCATAGAAATTCCTTCCATATAATACAAAGCTTCTTTAAAAAAAAATTCTAGTAACCATGTCTCATTATTTGTATGAATACAAGGAAATATTATGAATATGGGAATCAATCCTGGTATAAACCACTTGAAATCTTCTACCTCATTAAATTAAATAATTTTTCTGAGTGTAATCATCCACCCCAATCCATCAGTGGGTTTTGTGGTCACTAAGAAAGTATTATAATGATTTATTCCATAACTAGGATATGTATGATGCCTTCATATGGGCCAATCTCAAAATATTATCAAACTCTGTGTAAGAACACCCCCACATTACTTAGGCCCACTAACTGTCAGGATGAGATCTCTCCCATGTGATTATCATTCTTTAACAAATATTACTTGATATATAAGGTATAAATACTTTTTTGACTATGATTACAGCCACACCGTGGATATTTAAGATGTCTTCATAGGGCCCAAACTCAAATTGTCATCCACCTCATTGTGTGCCCCCCATGTCTTAGTCATTCTGATCACCAAGTATCAATCTCTATTATGGTTTTAACATTATGATTCATTCCCTAGTATATTGATAAGGTCAATGAACAACAAAGAAATTGATTTCTATCCAAACATGGCATATAATACCCCTTTTTATGGCTAGAGATCCAACAGGAATCCACCTCGGTTTAGGTCCCACTATATACCGAATATTCATGATTTATTGGGTATAATTCCAAAATAATTTTAAAATCCTTCATCGTCCATTAGTGGATGACAATTAGTCTCATACGTAAGATTAACATAATGATTAGGCCTAGACTATGCCCTAAAAAAATTCAAAATCATCAGTGCTATAGGTAAAAATATAATTATTAATACTCATTTTCTTGTTATAAACAATATATGCTTTATGCCTTTCTATGGTCTGAGCTGCAAACCATATCCTCCATGATACTAGTAATCATACATTTCAAATGGTAAATTTGATGTGAAATCCTTTCGAATAAATCCCATATTTTTTTTTCATCTTATCTTCTTTTATTATTTATTCCTCACACAGAGCATAGCTCATGTGGGTATAAAGACGGGCGATGATTGTACAAATATCTTGATGGAATTGACCCAGTTTTGTACCATATATTTGATGTAAGACTAAATAAATATCATATTAACTCAAAATATAATGTTTATTATTATTAAATTCATTGAATCCCTCTATAAATAAGTCACACTCTCGGCTTCTTTTTTAGAATCCTTAATGATGAAAGAACCTAAACACAAACTAGGAAGACTCTAATTCCGTTCGTAACAGGATACATAGGACACACATTTGAGGCCTAAGACCTAAATTAACTTCTATAATTAATGATGTTAAAATTAAATTTAAAAAACATTTAGATCTTGATTTTTCTGACCAGATATTTGGTAGGGCTTATATTGGTTCTAGTAAATCACTGTGACACCAACTGCCTGTTTGAATGATAATAAACTCCAAAGTTCTAGAACAGGGAAATAAACTAAAGCATCATAAATATGTAAAAAAATGATAAATATAATGTTATATAAACATTGTTGATCCTATAAACCAATGACCTCAGTCATGTTATTCACACTGGGGTAATTGGTCCTGTATCGGGGCCCAAGAAGAATTTCTTGAACATTTCATAAATCTATAAGAGGTTCATATAGTAGCAAAAAATTTCACCTACATGTGTGTGATGAGCCCAAAATCACATATTATCATTAAATATGAGTTTCTTTTTTAAGTTAAAAAATCCAATAGAAAACTTTCCTCTATAAATTATGTCCATAGTCCGTTATGGATGTGGAACAATTCAGATTTTTTGTTAGAGAAATATATAGTAAACCTAAGGAAAATTATTGTAAAAGACCCTAAATCACCCAAAATCAAGAATCCAGGCAAGAATGATCTGATTTTTTCTTGAAATAACAATTTAATATTATGTTACAAGAAATATTGAGTAATTCATGGGCTACCCGCAATACTGGGAAATCTAATGTT
The DNA here is from genome assembly GCA_963277665.1 of Viscum album. NCBI lineage: Eukaryota > Viridiplantae > Streptophyta > Magnoliopsida > Santalales > Viscaceae > Viscum > Viscum album. The sequence continues at coordinate 80,910 of CAUJRU010000448.1, read as the reverse complement.
ACACACAACAATTATTTTTAACAAACCAAGATATATTATTAATATATTTATTTAGACACAACCAATAAATCATTTATATTAAACCTAGCTATATAATTAGTAATAACTTTTTTTTAATATTAATTATAATATTTAATATAAATAAAACATATTGATAATAAAATATATACATTTTTGTAAAGGCTTTATATGAATCAAAAATAATATTTTCTTATTGAAAATTTTTATAATCATTATTATGAAAAGATAAATAAATCAATTACTCTTTTAGAAAATTAATTTGATAAATAAACATCATTTTTTTATCAATGTCAAAAAATTTAATGGTGTATTTTTTATATTTTTAATGGTTTAGATTTTTTATATATAGTAAAAAATACATAATTTTATCCAAAAATATATTTAAATTTAAATTAAGCATAATGATAAATTATATTTTAAATTATATTTAAAATAAAATATCTTCATTTTTACATTAATTAATTCAATTAATGTGATGTGAATAAATTTCATATATAATTTCAAAATGAAACTTTTAACTGATGAAAATTTTCTCATTAAATGCCTAAATTCTCATTGCATCAACATGATTAATTCTAAAATTATACATTTTCCACATATGTTAATAGAATTATGGAAAGGTATTTTATATAAAGAATCATCATAATTTATATTATCTAATAATTTAGTCTTAATTTTAGAGCAAAATGAATAGTAAACATATTAATACAAATTACCATTGTTAATGAAAAAATGGGTTTACTAAGGGGTTAACATAAAATGGATAGGTTAAAAATGACAAAAAAAATATCCATAGAAACTAATATGGTAATATTTTGAACATATCCACCCTAGGAATGTTAATAATAATTTTGGGATCCTTTTAACATGAGAAAATTAGGGACTAAATTATTTCTTCCAAGATATTACTTGTCTTCCAATCAAACCACTTATAGATGGACAACCATTCTCAACTCCAATTCAAGCCTTAAAACCCATTAGTTTATTCAGAGAGATGATTAAATCACATCAAAAATTCCCATACCTCATTCTTGTAGAATTATATTTCACATAATGAAATCCAATTTGGGATTTTCGTGAAATCCTAAAGAAGATTTCAGAATTATTGATAGTTTTCATCAATGTTATCTTTAGTTTTACTTATTCTTCTACATCCATTTATTCAATATATTACATTATGATATGATAATATAAATATAAAACAATTACATAATTTTCTTAATTGTAATATAATGATCTACAATTGTCTCTATTTCATTCAAATGGGTTATGAAATCACTAATCCAGTGTACAGTGGTCTACTGCCTCAGAACCAATGTCATTCATATTTCCCTTACTACTACTAAAGGACCTAAATAATGTGGTATTTATTAATTATACATATGATATTTATGATATTATTATACTTTTTGATTAATTATATCACACAGTTCTTTATACTCACCATTTTTTGTGAATAAGATAGTGCCACTCATGTGTCGGGTGGACTACTACCTCATAAAAGAATGTGATTCTTTCAAAAAATTTATAGAAATTAATAAATAATTGTTTAATCAAATATGTGAAATATATAAAATTATAATTATTTATTATTTATTATTTATAAATTATTCTTATTTCAATCAATCTGAAAAAATGAAACAATGTACATGGGGATGTATAGCAGACCATCTATAAAAAAGTTATTTTTTCATATTCTATATCTAGATTTTGTTGATTATTATAAATAAATATATAATAAATATATGTTATATTTATACCATTGTTCACATTTTGGAGCTTTTTGAAACATAATAATTTTAATAGGACAAAAAATATCCAATCCTAACACATAAGAAGAATAATGTGCTTACTACTCAAAAAATAATTTTAATATTGAATTATTAACAATTTGGTAATAAATTTTGAAAATATTATCTTATAGGTTATGATATATAAAAATTAATCAATCTAATATATTAATAATAAATATATTTTTATTATACGGGATCTTCGAATTTGTATGACGAAAGATAATACTAATAGTAAGGGACATTCTTCTCACTTTTACTTTCTGTAAGACTTAATACACATTGACCATGTGTTCATTTTATATGCGGTATATAATTTCAATTTATGTATTATATTAATATATAGCTTAAAATTAATGGCATTTCTATATCTTTTTGATTATTTCTCTTTCTTGGGGAATATGGTTCAAAATTTACCAAATATATAAGGGATTTTTGTCTCAATTTTTCATCATTGAGATGTATTTTATGTTATGAACCAATATTTTTTCCCGAGGTGTATATAAATCCATAGGAGGTGTAATATCATGAACTTCTTTTCCCAACATATATCATAAGATATATTTTATGTTATTCTTTAATGAGTATTATTATTGAAAAGATAGAAAAGTGGAAAGGGTATTTTTAAAAAATCTCATAATTTATCATGACTGTTAATGTTCATGCTTCTGATCATGAAATTATATGATTGACATCTAAAAAATCTAATGAAATCTCACCTATTATGGTTATTTCATTATGATTTATTTTTTTATACAATTTTCCACTAATTATGTACTCATGATTTCATAAATAAATGTTTCCTTAAAAAAACTGGAATTTCTTTAAATAACCCCTTTCGATCCAAAACCATGTTTTCCTAAAATGTTTCCATAAATCTTTATGTTTTAAGAAAGATTTCTATATATAGAAAGGATAATTATTTGATGAAAATATTTAAATTAAATTTAAATATTATTTTATATGTTTTAATTGTTATTTTGAAATATTTATGTTTTTAAAACATTTATGTTTTAAAATGTTGTTTTTCAAACATAAATTGCCTCTTAAAATGTAAAAAATGATCAATAAAAAACAGTTTTACATATAAATTGGAATCTGTTGATGTTAAATATGACCTACTGATGATATGATCCAAGGATACCATTTTTATTCTTCCCCTTAATGGGTTATTATAATATTGGTAGGATGTTTATGAAACTGATTTCGCTTCCATGGGTTATAAAAAATGATGGTACAACCGTAAGTGTGGTAGAAAATTTTACAATGATAATTTAAAATAAACTAATGGTCTAAGGAATCAACAACACGACCATTCCACTTACCCCAACCCACCTACACCACCCTACCATACTATGGGGGTGCTCTTCTATGGGATATACCATGATTAATTTCTTATGAAAACCACTTTATTTTTCACTTGTTATTATATGATGAAATTATTATGAAACCATTTTCTTTCCCATGGGTTATGATCTTATGAAATATTTATGATACCAATTTATTATCATGTGAAATGATATGAAGAATTTCTTTTTATCTTCTGAAATAAAAAAAAATATGATTTTAAATAAGTGAGATTGAGGACCTATATTTACCTCCTATGCATTAAGTAATGGTAAATGTCAAGTTGTCTTGTTGGAGACATGGTCGGTCATCCCATGCGTGAAAAGGAGGGTACACTAGTGGTTAGTTGAATCATGAAATGGAGGGTATATAGATGGTTATCCAAAGCACAAAAGAGAGAATATTGGAAGAAAAACCAATCCCAAAGGAATTACATAGTTTGTCATCCGGAGACTAATATATTAATAATGTATTAGTCGGTATCCTTAACATATGATTTTATATTCTTATGTGTATACCGAAAATCTATGTCTTATTCCAATTTTATGCTCTCATAGATTTGGTTCTCTGATTCCCTAATATATTATGTCTTACAAACTACAAATGATTGTTCCATGAATCAATATTATTATATCTCATTTAAATGGAATGGGTTTTAATTGTTATTATCATGTTATCAAATGCTTAATTTCAAATTATACTTATATATCTCCCTTTTACCCTTATTGAGAATCTGATATCACCCATTCTAATGTTTAAATTCCCTAGGTTATAAATAAATGAATTACATATTATATTTTAATGAATAGTTTTATCATTTAAACTCATATTGGGAGATCTTGCAACTTGTATATGGATCAGTATTTATGATTTCATGTATCCAAAGATACAAAATACTATGGTAGTCATGTATGTGTTTGTGAAATGTAATGAATAGTCATAAAATCTTATGTAATATTGATGTATGATATGATTGGGGTTTTATACTCGGCATGAAAGGAATTTATAATTAGAATTTTGAAACTATAATGAGAAAAAATTAGTGTAATACCTGAGGTTATGTATAGTGATAAGTCTATCGATAAGTCTTTCGATAGTTCCACGTATTAAAAAAATGTGTTTTGATTTTTGTCAAATTATATAGTGAGTGGTTATGAATAAATTACATCCCTTTTAGGATAATAAATTTATAAGTTTCCCTTGTTCAGAGGCACCTAGGGGTAATAACTATGAAAACGAAAAATTTATCTAGGATAGATAATCTCTTAAAGAACGAGAACAGGCCTTGTTTCACAACTATTTTGATACTCTTGGGGAACATGATTTTGAAATTTCTAAAACCCTTAAGAACTAACAAGAAGTACATTAATATTTTTTTGTCTTTCAATGAACTATGATAAACATAAGGAGTTTTTTATTATTGGATTCTAAATTTTTTATAAATATTTTATATGTTTCTTTACGATTACGTTGTCACCTATCATGATTATTTTTCTCAATCTATTCATTTTCATTTTAGTTAACGGTTATAAATCAACAGAATTGTGTTGATTATAATTGTAATATACTATATAATATATCCCCTCCTGGGAAACTATACATTATGTGAAATATACAGAAAAATTTCAAAGCTATGATCACAAATATATCTTATGCTATGAATCTTATAGTGCATCTATAAAATAAAATAAAGAAACAACAATCTGTTGAGTCCTTCACAACACAACATCCATATTTTTTCAATATGAATTCCAATCCTATAAGCATTAAACAAATTAACAAGACCATTGAAAAAAAATATTTTCTTTTATCTATTGTCTAATATAAGAAAATTTCATTTTAGATTCTATATTTTTGAAGTTAAAGAGTATAAATAGTGTAATATTATCCAGAATATGATGAAACATAATGAAACTATCTGCATGGATTTGGACGACATGATGAATTTATTTTAATATTTTCTTCCTTGTATTATTCATAGGATTATGTAAAATGAGTTCCTTAAGCTATAAAATGATGACAAATCTTATAGTGCCTATAAGGAAAATTAGTTTACATTATAAAGGAAAACATTTTGTATTAATATCCCACTTGAATGTATGGTTGATCAATTCATCAACAGATTAATACCATGCCTATTGTGGGTGTTATCAATTAGAGACATCAGTTAATATTAAAATATTTCTCAATGTTCTGTCTTAGAGGAAATGGAGGTTAATGTTATGTGTTATTCTCATCATTTGGATAAGAAGATAAAATAGGAATACAAAATAAAATATAATAACCATGAAGATAAGACAGAGATATTTCTATTAATATTATTGTATGGGAAGAATTGTTGATGAAATTATATTTTGGGGACTATTAAATTTTATATTTTTATAAGGTAAGGTCATCATGAAATTGGATTCTAAAGTGAAGGGAAGAAGTTTTCTAGTGATATAAATAATTAGAAAGCTCCACATAATTCCCCACCAACAATTCAGTGTTATTAATTCAACATATCTTGGATCATTTACAAATATTCTTCAGATCGTTGGTTTAAGTATAGTGATCAATTCGAGTAAACTCTTGATTCACTAGAAAATAGGGAATCTCATTTTGTAATAGTTTTAGATGAGATTTGTGATAATAATTTGGTTAAAGGTACACATACCATATACTCTAGAACTATTAATTTCTTATTTTTCTCAGGGTTTACCTATTTATTAATATCCAATGAATTTTTTAAGGGTATAAATATTACACCCTAATTATTAGATCTATTAATTTTGGGGAAAATTTCTAATGGAATGATGATGTCAAATCATGGGTATGATTATTCTCAAGATGAACATGGTTGTAATATTCTTTCTGTATACCTTTTCATTCATCATCTAATTGAATTTGATGTTATCTTAGTCATGGATTAAAATTTTCTACGAAAATATCACATCAATTTTCGATGATGGGAATTATCATTTGGAATTATAAGTCATCCTATTAGCATATATCAATGTGATGATAAGTACAGTATTCTTATGGAGAAACATCTATGGAATGTGTCTTCATTCTAATTCAGTAGGGGTGCATATCCCAAATGGTTAGGTAGAAACACGACATCTGTTATTTTCTAATTTAGTGGTATTATTTTTATGTGTTTATTGAAAATGTTCATATACATCCCCAAAAATGTGGTCTTGAGTTCTCAATATAACTCATACATATTTCCAAACCAATTTAATAGACTCCCAAAAGAAAGGATAGGAATGAGTTGCATGAATTGAAGAAATATCTCTATGAAATCCATGACATGAGACTCAGTCAGAAATGTGTGTAACCTTGGGGTACTCAAATAATTTTTTAATATACTAATGGATCAACTTGATTATTCATTGATTACATTGATCTTAACATGATCACATTTATAAAAATTTATCCTCTTCAGTATATTGTTGAAGTGTTTGATCTACTACGTGGAGCTTAATACATTTCAATGAATGAACTTCATTATTGATATCATCAGTTGAGTGTCAAGAAAGGGGATACAACCAATATAGAATAATGTACAATGTATGGACACTATGAATATATATTGATTCTATTCAGTCTTACTAATTCCCCTTCTATCTTTTTTGAATTATTCAACAGTGTGGTTAGAGATTTCATTTTTTAATATGTGGAATTCAATATAGATGAGATTAAAATATATTAATAGAATAAAGAAGGGTAGTAATATAACTTAAATTTATACTAAATACCCTAAGGAATGTAAATGTATATGAAAAAAATTATAAATCATGAATTTAGGTAGTTAATAATTTAAATTTTTTGGTTATACAATATCATGAGAAGGTATATCGATGGATCCATCAGATACAGAGGATGTGGAATGTTGGACCAATTGAACCATGACGAGTGTGATCTATATAATTATTTTTTGAGTGGGATATTATTGAGGTCGTTTTGTGAATTTTCTATTCTTGCATAATATTATGATCAAGTTTACTCATAAGTGAGCCATGTTTGTTTGGATTGAGGAGTGTGATAGAAATTTATAGAAAATTAAATGAAGATGTGTTTTATAGCAGATGATTATAATACATTGGAGTGGATAAGGGTTTATATGATATAATGAATCATCCAATAATGGAATTGTATGTGTTTATAGGTAAAATGACATGTTTATAACTTATTCCTCATGAAAACTGAAGAGTCTTGATAAAAAAACTACTAAAATCCTGATTTAGAGTTATTTTTGGTAATTAATTCTTAATGATATGTAGGAAAAAATTAATGGTAAAAAATTATATATATATATATACATATATATATATTAAATAATTTTTTAATGTATATATTATCATATATGGTAGTTGAATATTCCCCATATAATGTATTTATAGATGATTATGGATTATGAATGCTCAATGGATTACGTCCCTGAGAACATAAAAAGAAGGATTATTCTCTGGTCAAAATGCTCATTCTAGCTCATCTATATTTATTTTTACAAAAAATTAAATATGTCATTATTTGAAAATGATGGATATATAAAACATAACGGAATGGGAAAATATTTCCATGCTAAATTCAATTTTCCACCACCATTCATTTGATAATTAAGGAGGTATAGAAAAATGATATAGAGCTATATATAAAGGTCATAAATGTTATTGTGTTTCACCCTAACCATGACAGAACAATAAGGTTCAAAAAAACATATATGTGTTCTTTCCAAACAATATTTTAATAAGTAGTTATTAACAAAACCCTGTAGTCTTTTATTATCTATTCTTCTAGGATGTATTATGATGTATAGATATTTGATAGATGTTTTTTTCTACAATGGGATGAATAGACATATCATAGAGCATTTCCCTTGGTGTTGAGTATTTCATAATGTTAAGACTGAATGAAAAAGGACTAAGGGGATGTGAAATGAATTACACATACAAAATTGGAATTGGGAAAACAATAACATGTTTTTTTATTAGACTCCCCAAAAAATATGAAGGACATAAAATGAAATGTGTTTTTTATATTTCCTCAAGTCATCATCACAGTTCTTCACCACTAGAGAATGATTATCTTGGGATCATTTTTTGGGCTATACATTAATGAAGTTTCTAGGTTTCATGGATTACCACATTACATTATTTATACTTAGGATGTGAGTAACAGATCTATATTCTTGAAAAGTCTTTAGAAACATATAAATATGGAGTTTATTTTCAATATGATTTATCATCCTTAGATATATGGTCAATTTTTTAGAACAATTCAAACCCTAGAGAATGTTTTTATATCTTATTCATTGGATAGAAATGGTGGTGTGGATCCACTACTCCAATAATTTAGTTTTCATACAATAATATATTTTACTCGCTTATTCACATTGCTCTTTCTGAAACAGTAGGTGGAAAGAAATGTAGATCACCTACATTCTGAAATTAAATTGGATAAATAAAGCTATTTGGACATGAGATTGATGATGAATTGGTAGAGTATGTAATATCCATTAAAAGACACAACGCAAAATCTATGATTAGATATGCTAAAGGTCACATACGTGATCTAAAATATGGATTTGGTGAAAAGATGATTCAAATAATTTCTATGTGGAATAATGTTATGAGATTTAGAAATTAATGGAAACTAAGACCAGGTATATCATTTCCTTTGATATAATTAATCGTATAATGATTGTAAAGTATTTATTGTTTCTTCCATCAAACCTCTCTCAATTTGACGATGTGTTTCATGTTTCTCTCATAAAGAAATACATACCTAACCCTTCATCTATACTAATCATAGAGACCATACCACTTGAGAAACAAAGTTTATATTAAGAATACTCCGTTGATATTTGTTATGATAGAAATAATGTTCTACAAAAAATTCAACCGAAATTATTAATGATCTATATTTAGAAGACTATTTTGAGTTAGAAATGTGGGAACATTATGAGTTGGATGGGTAGAAGAATCATCATTTGTTTATATCGGGGTGTGAATTTTAACACCAAAATTAATTGTAATGATGGTAGAATGTAACACCCCAACTTCTATGGATTGTTTTTAACATAAATTAAATTTATTTGATATTAATCATTACACACAATAGCATGTTAATATTTTGTCACACACAATACGATTTTATTATTGGGTGACTTTCATCACTAGGTTGTCTTGAATTAAACATAACACCGAGTTTTAGCAAAACCGTGATATATTATTTATATATGAGTTTAAAAATCACCATCAGAACCCATCCATTAAACATATAAATAGAAATAGTAATATTAAAATATTAAAATATTAACTATACTATCATTATTTAAAAAAATAATGTTAATAAAATACATAATTTTTGTCAATGTCTTTATATATTTCAAAAATAGAACTTTGCAAAAAAATTATATATTTTAATAAAGAATAATAGTAATAAATAATGTCAATTTTTAAAAAAAAATTTGAAAAAATTAAATTAAATTTTTAATTCATAATGAAAAACCATTAGTAGGGTAAATATCTGGGATATTACTATAAAATTTATTTTTTGGGTTAATAGAAAAAAATACTGAATTTTGTCTGAAATCCTTCATTTAATTTGATATATATATAATTTTATATTCTATTTTAATTTTTGAAAGTCAATTTATTCAATTAGACAACCATTAATACAATTTATGTACTTTTAATGATATTGATGTTTAATTTTGACATATAAACAGTATAAAGTTTAGAACATTTTCTCTTTATAAATATGAATTATCACCACCTCTGTGGGATTAATGTTATATTATATTCATCAATATATGTGAATGAAATTAGGAATAATTGATTCAATTTTTTGAAAAATCATATTTATATTATCTTATAATTTCAACTTAATTTTTTCCCTAATTAAATATTTAACAATGTTAAAACTAATTACCACGGAAAAGGTAAAAATGGGTTTATTAGGTGGAAGGTTTTAAAATAATAAAATTCGGGTAAAAATAATCCAAACAGTTTAAAAAACACATTATATGGAAATATTTCCCCTTATACCATCTATTCACTAGAACAATCCATTTTTTGAGCCTTGTCACATGAAAAAATGATGCTTGATTTATTTCTATCATAAAATTATTAGTGTGCAACTCACCACACATTTTAAAGGAAACCTCTAATCCTGACATATTTACACAGGAAAACATTTTTTCTCAGAATATAGATAATAATATCACATATGTAAATCCATAACCTCAATATAAAATCCATAGTTTAGAAATAAATTCAACACAAGAATAGTTTTGTTGAATACCCATAAAGGATACCCGAGTAAAATGTAACGTTCAACAATGAGTATTTTTGTATAATTTCTTTATTCACATACTTAAGTAATTATTATATAATTTTAATATAATAAAATCAGTATCAATCATATGCATATATTTTTTTAGGTTATGGTTATAACCTAAAATAATTTCCACTTCCACCCAATGGATTATGAAACCATCGTTCATGTGTTTGGTGGAAAACTAGGCCACGAACCAATGTCATTGATTTTTTCCATTACCACCTCATTATATAAATAATTATTGATTTATTATTTATCTATAATATTAATTATATTATAATACTTCTAAAATTCTTACGTCACATATACCATCATAATCATTATTTTACGGGTATTTGATTAGGTCACTCTTGTGTACAACAAACTACAACATCACAAAATGATGTGATTAATTAATTATTATATTGATGGTTATAAAAACGGGTTTAATAAAAATATGTGACATATTTGAAATAAATATTATTCTATAATGATAATATATCACTTACTATATATTATTTCAATTTGATAAGAATGTGGAAATAACATTCCTTCAAACATTTGACCTACTGTCTCTATGGATAGTTAATTTTGTTCTCTATGACTAAATTTTATGGATTACTAAAAATTAATATCTAAAATAAATATATGATATTTTTATCCTGTTTAACATCCTGGAGATCATGTAACCAAATTCAAATTATGTGGAAAACAATAATAAATCAAAACATACATGATTAACAATGTGGTTATAACATGAAGTGTAACATTAACATAGAATTCTTAATAAATGGGTTATAAACTATTATGAAAAAATTATAGTGGGTGATATATATAAATATTGTTATTTAATATATCTATAATAAAATTATATTTATTTAATAGGATATTTTAATGTGTACGATGGAAGTCAATACATAAGGTAAGAATATTTTGTCTCGCATTTATTTTCTAGGAGACAATTTCCATATTGATCATATTCTTCTATTATGTGATGTATATGATACCCATGAATTTATTTTAATATTAATATTTAATAAATTATTTATATTTAAAAAATTTATTTTATTATAGCTCTTTTGTGGGTTTTACTATTTATAAGATACCGATGTGGTAATGTACATCTGTCTCAAATTTCATTTTTTCAGATATACATTATTTTATTTGCATATATTTTTTCATGAGGTGTATATATACCCATTTACATATAATATCATGATTTTATTTATACTCACAATAGTTCATGTTTAATTCTTTTTTAATTCCTTCATGGGGATTAGGATTAAGAATATATCAATTTTTATGGTACAGTCTTATCATTTATCAAGATTGATTTTGTTTATTTTTTAGTAATGTAATATTATGATCCAACTCAAAAGAAACTAATTTATATTATTCAATTATAGTTATTTTGGGAGGATACGTGATTTCTTTTCAATTTTTACTATTTAAGTACTAAAGAGGACAAAAAATGATATTTTTTTGGAAAATTTTTCATTTTTGTCAAACCTCATTTTCTTCACAAAAAAAAGGTTCCCAAAGTTGATTTCAAAATATTTTATATTTTAAAATGTGTTTTCTTATTATAAATAATATATTACACAATTTGTTATTCAAATATTTTTAAGTATTTCATTATATGTTTTCATGGTTATTTTCAACAATAAAATATTCAAAATGTTTTATGTCTCTAAAAGTGTATTATCAAATAGGAGTGGATTTTTTCCTCATGAAATGTTTTAAATAAACAATCAATTTGATTTTCCATCAAACGATACATCCATTGCTATTACAGAGGACTTTATGAGGATATAATCCATTGTGACAATTCTTAATATTTCTATTAATTTCCTATGTATTTTATGGAAGGGTTTTTATGAAACCTATTTCTATCCTATGAGTTACACAATTATAAAATTATTATAAAGCCTACTAATTTTTTACATGTTATTCTTGTATGGAATGTTAAAATGATGAAATGTCTATGAATCCTTTTTCTCTTCCACATGTTATTATTTGATGATGATTTTATGAACCAAATATTATTCATGGATTAGGATATATAGAATGTTTTTTAAACTACATTATCCCATATATATTATTTCAATTATGTGCTGGGTGGGATCTGTATCTCTTTCAAATTCATTGGCAAATGATAAATGTTCAATGATCATAGATCCTTCATGGGCGGTAATTCTATAATGAAAAGGATGGTAAATGGGTGGTTTCTCAAATTATGTAAGGGATGGTACATGGTTGGTCATCACAAGCCTAATGTAGGTACACATATGGTTATCCCAAGCCTAACATGTTTTTAAAGTTGTTTCCGACGCTTTCGCCGGGCCGCGCGCGCATCCGTCTGTGAAGGGGGGACGCGCGGCTTTGTTTCCCAGCATTCCCGCTTTCCAAAGGCGGGCGTCATTCGTTCCTTGTTCAGGTACGTCTGATCCTTGATCGAAACGGGATGATGGGATGTCGGTTCTTCCTTCCGTGGATTCCTCCTCAGAACTCGTCACCTAGTCCGGGTCTCCCTCATAGATTTAATATGTTGTTCGTGAATCTCATTCCTGGTGCCATATTGTCATGGACGCCGGTTAATTACGCTACTTCCGTCAAGACTTTCCATAGGGTCTTGGCATGGTAGCGACCTTCGGTCGGAGTAGACGGCAACATCAGGAATGTCGGGGCATCTCTGGGTGCGTGGACATTGGGGAACCCGTATCCTTCCTCATAAGAGGGCATCTCAAGGGTGCAGAACCCGAGGCGTACATCTGAGGTTTTCCTCAGCTTCCCATGCATAACACAGGGTATGCAGCATGTTTAACGTCTTGCGATGACGGTTACGCCAAAGGCGTTCCATCCGAGGTTTTCCTCAGGCATCTCATGTTTATCACGAGGTAGGTCGCGAGTTTAACATCTTGCGGAGACGGAATGAGGGTGATCAGAACGCCCCATAGAGACGGATCAGATTGGTATATCCCAAAGGAAGAACATCTAGGAGATGGATGAATCAGAACGCCCAATGAGGACGGATCCGAAGTAGTGAACTCCCTAGAGGGGAAAAGGGTGATGAATCGGGGTGTACACAGAGTACAACGACCCCAAGATATGATGGGGCATACACATGGAAAGCGGCCCATGCGCTGCTAGGAGCAGCAAGGAGGTGGATGGCATGATTCCACCAGGATATGGCGGCCCGGGAGAGAATCAGGATGGGTGACGGATGGATGAGTGAAGTGGAGGAGGATGAAATGGGACCATCGCAGGGGTGACAGTGAAGTTGGGCTTGATCCTTGAGGAGGCTTCCTACGTATCCATGTGGTAGGGAATCAAAGTCCGCGTAGTTCGGGATGGTTCCGGTAAACCCACGTGAATGTGGACCTTGGCCCGATGAACGTCGTTGGTGAACCAACATGAAGGTGGACCTTGGTCCGATGGGCATCGTCAGCGTACCGACGTGAAGGTGGACCTTGGTCCGATGGGAGTCGTCAGCGTACCGACGTGAAGTTGGACCTTGGTCCGATGGGAATCGTCAGCGTACCGACGTGAAAGTAGACATTGGTCCACTATTGGTGGGCTTGAACCTCGTGGAGGCTTCCTACGTACCATGCCTTGACATGGATCAAAGACCTCATAGTTCAGGTGGGGTTTCGCTGGTGAACCGACGTGAAAGCAGACCTTGGTCCACTGTTGGTGGGCTTGAACCTCGTGGAGGCTTCCTACGTACCATGCCATGACATGGATCAAAGACCTCGTTGTTCGGAGAATACAGTTTAACATCATGCGGGACGATAGTGAACCCTGACGTGAATAAACGACGGGTGGTGGGTGTCGGCGAACCGACGTAAGTGAGGGACCCTGGTCCGATTTGAGTTGGGCATGAACCTTTGGGAGGATTCCTACGTACCATGCCTTGACATGGATCAAAGACCTCGTAGTTCGGGGTGGTCACAACGGCTTGCCGTCGGACGGGAATTGCAGTTTAACGTCGTGCTAGACGTGGGTGAAACTCGACATGAATGAACGACCAAGCAATGTGGCTTGAACCTCATGGAGGCTTCCTACGTACCATGCCTTGACATGGATCAATGACCTCGTAGTTCGGGAGGTGGGTCGCAATGGCTTACCACTGGACCAGAGTGTAGTTTAACGTCATCCCGGACGAAGATAGAACACGACGTGAATTGGGTGATGGATGGGCTTGAACCTCGTGGAGGCTTCCTACGTACCATGCCTTGACATGGATCAAAGACCTCGTAGTTCAACAGGGGTTTGTCGGTGAACCAACATGAAAGTAGACCTTGGTCCACTATTGGTGGGCTTGAACCTCGTGGAGGCTTCCTACGTACCATGCCTTGACATGGATCAAAGACCTCGTAGTTCGGAGAATACAGTTTAACATCATGAGGGACGAAAGTGAACCCTGACGTGAATAAACGACGGGTGGGCTTGAACCTCATGGAGGCTTCCTACGTACCATGCCTTGACATGGATCAAAGACCTCGTAGTTCAAATGGTGGGTCGCAATGGCTTACCACTGGACCGGAATGGGACCCGACGTGAATGAGCGACGGGTGGGCTTGAACCTCATGGAGGCTTCCTACGTACCATGCCTTGACATGGATCAAAGACCTCGTAGTTCAAATGGTGTCAGGGTCGGTGCTCACTCTAAGCCCACGTGAGTCATGCTCGGTGTGAGAAACAAGAGTTTGCAAAGACCTGACGATCACGTCGCGAAGGGTGCGTCCGTGAGAAGCGAAGAAGGGCTTACGCGTTGGGCGGCCCATGGTGTTGGGACTTACTCCAGGACAGAGGCCCAAAACGGCTTACCGCTGAATGGGGTCACAATGGCTTACCACTGGATTAGGTCACAACGGATTACCGCTGGATAGGGATGTCAACGGCTTACCGCTGAATGGGGTCACAACGGCTTACCGCTGGATTGGGTCACAACGGATTACCGCTGGATAGGGATGTCAACGACTGAACGCTGAATGGGGTCACAACGTCTTACCGCTAGATTGGGTCACAACGGATTACCGCTGGATAGGGATGTCAACGGCTTACCGCTGAATGGGGTCACAACGGCTTACCGCTGAATTGGGTCACAACGGCTTACCGCTGGATAGGGATGTCAACGACTTACCGCTGAATGGGGTCACAACGGCTTACCACTGGATTGGGTCACAACGGCTTACCGCTAGATAAGGATTTCAACGGCTTACCGCTGAATGGGGTCACAACGGCTTACCGCTGGATTGGGTCACAACGGATTACCGCTGGATAGGGATGTCAACGGCTTACCGCTGAATGGGGTCACAACGGCTTACCGCTGGATTGGGTCACAACGGCTTACTGCTGGATAGGGATGTCAACGGCTTACCGCTGAATGGGGTCACAACGGCTTACCGCTGGATTGGGTCACAACGGCTTACCGTTGAATGGGGGTCGCAACAGTGGATGGGGCTTACGCGAGGAAGCTGCCCGGGTGCCGCTAAGGAGCGGCAATGGCGAATGGGGCATACGCTAGGAAGTTGCCCGGGTGCCGCTATGGAGTGGCACTGGTGAATGGGGCTTACGCTAGGAAGCTGACCGGGTGCCGCTAAGGAACGAAAATGGTGAAGGGGGCTTACGCTAGGAAGTTGACCGGGTGCCGCAATGGAGCGGCAATGGTGAACGGGGCTTACGCTAGGAAGCTGCCCGGGTGCTGCTATGGAGTGGCACTGGCGAATGGGGCTTATGCTAGGAAGCTACCCGGGTGCCGCTAAGGAGCGGCAATGGTGAATGGGGCTTACGCTAGGAAGCTGCCCCGGTGCCGCTATGGAGTGGCACTGGTGAATGGGGCTTACGCTAGGAAGCTTCCCGGGTTCCGCAATGGAGCGGCAATGGTGAACGGGGCTTACGCTAGGAAGCTGCCCGGGTGCCGCTATGGAGTGGCACTGGCGAATGGGGCTTACGCTAGGAAGCTGCCCGGGTGACACTAAGGAGTGGCACTGGTGAATGGGGCTTACGCTAGGAAGCTGCCCGGGTGCCACTATGGAGTGGCACTGGTGATTGGGGCTTACGCTAGGAAGCTGCCCGGGTGCCGCTAAGGAGCGGCAATGGTGAATGGGGCTTATGCTAGGAAGCTTCCCGTAATTTCTTCCTCATGTCTGGCCATGAGGGCATCCCAACTCACTAGTGGGTTGAGGTATGTGCCTATGCGCAAGTGCACAAGCGGGATAACGCCAAGGGCGTTGGAATCATCCCAAACAAAGGGACAAGAAAAGTGTGAATCACATGCCCAATATTCAGAACGTCGTGAGATTGGCGTGGTGATGGAGGATTACTACTGACCATGTTCGCAACGCAGCATCCATATCACGTTAGCCAGAAATGAGGACAACAAATGAGGGTCGACCGTTGACCATGTTCGAAACACGGGACCATGTCACAAGTGTTGTCGATCGATCCTTCGGGACGTTGGCCCAGGACAGCAGGCGGACCATGGGTCGAGCATCCTTACCGTTAGGGGGTCCCTCCAGACGTGATCAGTCTTCCGGGGCGTTGGCCCAGGACAGCAGGCGGACCATAGGTCGAGCATCCATACTGTTAGGGGGTCCCCCCATACTTGGAAGTGAATGACGATCCAAACGAAGGACACACAAAGCGTGAGGTGGAGTGATGGAATGTTTGAATGGATTCCAACGCTCTTGATGTTACGCCACTGTGATCATGGCGTTAGGCATCTTATGCTTGGCGCACAAGGCATCTCTTATTTAATGGAAGAGGCATCCAATGTCTGGAACATAGGGATTACTACAGTTTAGAGTCATGTAGGTAGGACTATTAGCATCTTATGCTTCGAGCATAAGGCATCTCTCGTATAGGGCAAGAGGCATCCTATGTGTGGATCATAGGGAGAATACTACAGTTTAGAGTCATGTAGGTAGGACTATTAGCAGAAGGTGCCTAGGAATTGATGGTGTTGGGACTTACGCAAGGGCAGCCCTTTTTGGTTCAACCAGGCATAGGAGCCAAGTGATTGGGTTTGGAGGAGTTGCCTGAGAAATGATTCGACTCAAGGTACTCGGGCAATTGATGATGAGAACCTCAACTCACGACATGGAATGAAACCAAGAGGATATGTCAACTCAAGGTATTTCGTGGTGTGTGGAGGAGTATCTCAAATCATGGTGTTCCTTAGGTGGAAGGTTGGAGTGCATAAGGGCGCAATAGAAAATCCCGGCATCCTGGCCCGAAAAGTTCGCGGTGCGACTCTCCATTTTTCATGGCAGTCTATGACGGTAGCGAAGGGACCGGCCCGGAGGGCGGGGACCGCAGCCCGGCAGTGACCCCGAGCGGGGGTGCGGGGGTGCAGCCCCCGCGGTATGGACTAGTGGGCGCGAAGGGAGGATCCTCGCGAAGCATAGGTCTTCGCGAAGTAGCTTCACGAAACATGGCCTCGCGGAGCAATGATCTCTCGCGAAGCTAAGGGGTCTCGCGGAGCTTGGTCTCGCGGAGCAGCATCGCGGAGCATGGTCTCGCGGAGCAGCATCGCGGAGCAGCATCGTGGAGCAAGGGCTCGCGGAGCAAAGGGGCTCTTGCGGAGCTTGGTCTCGTGGAGCAGCATCGCGGAGCATAGGCTCACGGAGCATGGACTCCTGGAGTCTCGCCTCACGGAGCAGCAACGCGAAGGAAGCTGCTCGCAGAGCATGGCTTCGCGGAGCCGCAATGCGGAGCTCCGCTCGGCCGCCCAAGGGGCGAAGTGGTCGTGGCCGTTCCCCTTTGAGAAGGGGGGTGAGCTGGGTATTTATAGGCAGGGGCGCCGCGAAGAAGAAATTCAGCACCGCCTCAGGAGCTTCGCGGCGCGCTCGCGAACGTCAAATTCGTTCGTGGAGAGGTACCACCTCGAGAGCTTCGCGGCGGCTCGCGAACGTCAAATGCGTTCACGGAGCATCACCGCCTCTGGAGCTTCGCAAGGCCGCGATGGTCGGGGCGCTTCACGGCGGGGCTTCGCGGGACAGCGTTGCACGGGTGCTTCGCATCGGTGCTTCGCATTAGTGCTTCGCGAGGGGTCTTCGCGGTGCATCGCAAATGTCAAATTGGTTCGTGGAGCCTCTCGCCTCATTGCTTCGCGGCGGCGCTCCGCGATCACGGAGGGGGGCTTCGCGAATGGGCTTTGCGAACCAGATTTCCAGCCCAACTTCAAACGTCCATAACTCCTAATCCGTAACTCCGTTCGGGCCCTACGACCTACCAAATCGAAGCTTGCGAAATGGACTAAGCTCTTGGATCATGTATGGAAGCATTTGGAAAATTTTTGGGGACGCGTTTTCCGGGGTCTACAAAAGTATTAGTGGGTAACCATGACATTAGATTTTCTATGATTTTTTGTAGGGAAACCAATATTTGTCTTATGGAATTTTTATTTTATCTTTAATCATGTTTTTTATTTCCTAATGATTCATGTATTATGAACACATATCTTTATTCAATGACTAAATATTATGACCTACGATATATTGTGTATGGTTTTCAAATGTAATGATTATGTATTTAGACCCTTATATTTATGTTATTCATTTGAATCTATCTTATTTACCCATACTAACAATATGAGATTACCCTTTATTATTTTTATATTCCCCAAGATATGAAGATATTTATTACATATTATATTTATAAGAGGAATTATAGTAATGAAGATCACAATGGGATATGTTGTAATTTAATTATAGATATGATTTTTTGCTTCAATGATTCCAATGACACTTAACTATTATGATACTCTAGTGCAGGTTTTTGTAATGTAAATAATATTACAAAAAATTTATTTACTATAATATTTTTGCTAAACATGGGATACTATATTCATAGAAATACTATTTATAAATATTATTATATACTTGAAAATTATCATCCAGTTAATCTATGAACTTTTAGTTTTAACAAACATTCAAAACAAATGTGAATTTATTGTTTTTTCAAATAGAATATATAATTTTTTTATAAAAGTTTTCTTCATATTTTTCAACATCATTAAATATATTGTGTGTTTTAAATTGATATAATATATTTAATAAATCCACATTATTAATTTCTTTGTATTATGATCAAGTTGTTCTCTTGTTTACTTTGTAAAATATTGGCATTTCCAATGATAGTTTTTAAGTAAGAATGATTATTAATAAGGGTTGTGGATTATGTTTTGTATATATTATTCCATCATTTTATATGATGTAATATTTTAGACTTTTACATGTTTTATAGAGATTGATATCAAATATTCCATAGTTTCATTGGTATGTCCCTTAAAACAATCTATCTTTTATGTTTGGAATATTCCTTACCAACTAATGTAATATGGCTTAGAAATATTCCTTGATGTTACGATTATGATGTTTGGAATTATGTGTTATATCAATATAATTCATTTTACTATTTTATATATGATTGTTTTTTATATTTTGTCAATAGATATATACCCCTTTAATGATATTAGTTATCTAGAATAACTAAATATTATTTATCTCTTCCATATTATCCATGAATTATTTATTCTATTGTATTATACAATATGTTCACTCACTTACTAATAATTTAGGACATCAAAATTATTTTTTTTTATTATGACTATACAAAAAGATAAAGATGAAGGTTTTTTGGGATATACTAGAAGATATAATATGGTTCTCACTATAATTGGGTGTTTTATTTAAAATTATAAAATGTAATATGAGAATCATGTGTGTACATTTTCAATTAAGAGAGTTAAAATAATTTTTTTTAATGATATCTCTTGGTTATTGTTTCAATGTTGCAATGAAACCATGAACTTTATGTTACTGAAGATGGGATTGCTATACATACCCAATAGAAGTTCCATTTTGGAAAGTTTCCAACTCTTCTTCATTGAAAAAAATTATGTATATAGGAAACCCGCAACTAATATAATAAATTACTCAACACATTACCATAATATATTATGTATCATTTATTATAATATACTTTATTCATTTTCATTGACATTTCTATTAAATTCCATACATATCTCATGACTTCGAAAAAACTATAGATAACACTAACGAAAATATATATACACATGAATTCATGTAGGCTATGCATTGTTCTCATCTAAAAAATATACTAATCCAATATTATATTACATATCAATGTACATAGATGAAAAAAAATTGAAACAGTATTTTACAAAATTCAGATCAATAAGAAACACACCCATAATTACTCCATAATTACCATGTAACAAATCCATCCTTCATGTTATACATGACATATAGATTTAGGTAACATCCCATTGGCACTCCCTATTTTTTCATTAAAACTCAATCATTAATTTCCATACTCTCGGATGTTTGAAAACATCTAACCTACTTGTATCATAGTATGACAAGTAATTTATTTTGTAGTTATTATCCTTAAGTAAAACAAATGTCCTTCATACTTGATGATTACATGTTTCATCTAAATTATTCTTGACCATATTGATATATTCTCTTATATAAAAGTATTATACATTCATTTTCAATGTAAAAATTAAAATATAAATAAATATAACACATTTAAATATTATTTAAATATCCAACATGAAATAATTTCTTTAAACTATTAAATAGTCGAAATTGAATTATTCTATATGTAATGGCCGAATACTGGAATGAAAATCTTTTATAATCACTATATTTAGATTAAATGGAATCCAAAAAAATCATAAAATCTACCAATAAACATGAAATGGGTTCTTCTAGTATGTTGGTCAAGTATTTGATTAGTGAAATGGATAATATAATGTTTTTTCGTTTCCTTTGATTATGATTTTAAGAATTATTATGAATTTTATTGTTATTATTAATGAAAATTAACTCTAGTTAATTGTTTAAATTTGTTATAATTCTTTAACAAAATTTCTTTGGAACTATTTGAGTAGGATTTTCCAATGATCTTATAAAAATTGGATGAATATTATTTTTCATATGAATTTTATCTATAATTTTTTTAATATCTATAATTTATTGGATTAAAACTGATTGATATTTTCTAAACAATCATTCAATTTTATATATAATTGTGTGTATAAATATGTATTGACTGTTTCCTTTTTTGTCATTTTAAATATAAAATATTTCTGAAAATTTATATTTAAAATTGTTTGAAATTATTATTTCATAAGTTTTAAATAATTTTTGTAATTATTCTTTAAATTATCTTCACGAACATCATATAAAAAAATTTAATTAGATATAAATATATTAATTTCATTTATTGGTGGGATAGTTGGAGAGGTAAGTAATTCATATTTAAATACATGAAAAAAACAATTAATTTAAAAAATACATATTTCTGTTATTGTATTATAAAAATATAAAATAAAAATAATTATAAATGATGTATCATCTCTAATCAATTTAATAAATTTAAATAACATAGATCTATATAGAATTCCAAAAAACAGTCAATATTTTTAAAATAACTGACTGACATAAGTTCTCAAACTAACACTTTTTTTCCATTCAGCAAGCCACTTACCCTTCAAATTACGATACATGCAATTTAAATGTTTTAAAATGGATTTTTATTCCCCATGATACATAATTAATATATTGGAATTAAAATTAATTTCAACTCTCAAGAATCCAATTACTATGTTTATTTTAGCATATTTATAATTGTTCAATTAGTCAAAACATAATTTTTCTCTCAAATTATTGGGTGATTTAATTATCTTCATTAATTTTCTATACCTGAAAAATTATAATATTAAGGTAAAATAATATTCTTTAATATAACATGTACATCATTTAACAAAACATTATAGATTGCATCTTCCTGAATTTTAAGATGTTCTATAATATTGGTTATATTAATCGATCAAATTTATAAATTTTATTGAGGAATTCCATTAATTAATGAACTCATATCCAAAGTTAAATAAATTATAGTATATTCCAATTTTCTATCGGGAATGAAAAAATATCTTGGATCCTGACCATTTTTATAGTTGATGTTTAATAGATGAAGACATATGTTCCCCCATATTTAATAAATTGTTTCCATTGATCATGTTGTTATTTTCGTGATTATATTTTTAAACTATGTATATATATAAATGATGTAAATGTATTTTATGGTAGGTGTGTTAATCTAAACATTCATAAATATATCATAATCCAATCATGAATTCAGCCTTCATGAATCATATTTCACTATATTATTCTATAAAAATACAATATAAAACATTTTTATAACCTTAACTATAATTATTTCATTCTCCCTATTTGTGGATTTATCATCATTCTATTACACTACTAGAATAATCACTTTTAACAATAAACTTCTAACCACCTTTGAATATCACATGTTTGTTGTGATGTATGCATGAGAAGGGGCAGGATTAATGACATTCCACAGAAAATTAAGGTGTGTAATTGGACCTATGTGATAAGATATGGTATATATAAACTCACTTTTAACACATAATCTCACCCATATGAAACTCATATAATGAAATGGTTGGAACAAAAGGGTTTTTATAAGATTCTTTCTCATTATAGGTGACTAATTATATTCGAGTGGTATCTGAGACCTTATTTTAGTCACTAATATCATGGGTGAATATATTATTTGTATTATAAATTATAAATATATCAATTATTCTTATATCTATGTAATAGAACCTTTATGATTCTAAAAAAATTAAATTTAGCTTTGATAATTGATAGAAATCTCTTGGTTGGTTAGAATATATTCATCAAGGTTTTAGAATATTCAACATCGTAAAAGCATCATCTTCTTCAAGAAATATATTCTATAATTGTTCAGTGGTAAGAACAAAATAACAAATATTTAACACAATATCAGTCCCTTTATACCATCAATAATTATCCCCATGATTTTATAATATATTCACAAACCCTTATAGAAAATTTAATTCTAATTCATTATAGTGAATTAAGGAATCAAATTTTAAATTCAAATGAGCATTAAATTAACCAACTGTATGACTATGTGATCAAAAAATGTGTATGAAAAATTAATGATGAACATGAAATCCAATATATCCAAAAAAACTTTCTAGTAAGTGCTATAAATAGAAAATTTTCATTTTATGGGTTTTACATGATAATATTATAAATTAATTCACAAAAATCATCTCAAAATACACATAGAAAAGATTAAAACATAAATAGGGATATGCCTCTTATATTTACCTTGTAGATCAGTTAATCCCTCTATTATTACTCAAATTTGATACAACATACACAAGGATGTAAAATTTTTATTTTCATTCCTCATTTTTACCTTTTATATAATTTATAGAATTTCATTTAAAAACACAATCCATAAGGTTTCCCTTTTTTTAAAATCCTCTTTGATGGAAAAACTATAACATCTATTCATCATGACATGTTTTCATCAATATGAACTCCAATAATCCTATAATAATCGTAAAAAATTTGTAATAATATTTCATACTATCAATCATATAAATCCACGATGGACAACTATTATAATTATATGATGATCACATCATTCATCAAGATCTTAGTGTTTTTGAACAACCACAAATACCTTATATTGAAAAAATCAATAGATATAGAAATAATGGAAGTATTAATTTTTATATTAATGGGAAAATTGTGTTGTGATTTTTTTCTGCCCAAACACTCTTATCCATTGAGTCTAATATAGTATGTAATCTTCTTTCTTAGCCATCATATGATTTTCAACTGTTTTAAATTAATGTTCTTCATTGAATTAATTATGTTTTAATATTTTTTCTTATATTTATTTGGGGTTTTCACATAATACAAAAAATCATATTTATCATTTTCAATATTGTCCATTAATTTATCCTTTCTTGTCTTGTTTTCTGCATGATCATGTGTTTTTATAAAATAGTCTCATCTCTAACCTTGTTTTAAAACATATATATCATTTTTACTTTCATGAAACATTAATTAACTTGTGCTTTAATATTATTAATCAACATATATATTATTTATGGTAGTAATGTAATGAATTTATTTTCAGTGTATCTACTATATTTATAACATTAATAGTTGTTATCATCAATCCATATGTCACACCTTAATGGAATATTTTCATTTTCATATTCTTTTAATTCTGTCACCAAACAAATTTTTTTATATTATGGATGGATTCATTTATTTATTCTATATTACTTTGAATAACTATTATATTCATGTATTATTCAAAAGGGTCCCTAATGTATGCATTTAATGAACAATAAATGAATATAATCATCGATGCGACATCCTTCAAACCACTTTTCAGGAGTGCTCATTGGGATATCCTATCGTAAAACCACTCATGTGTGTCCCAATAAAATTCAGCACAATCCACGAAACACACATCCCTATATGTTAATGGATTTAACCAATGGTTGAGGGATTAAATAATATGTGGAGGATACAATTACCTAAAATAAATGTAGAGAAAATAGATTAAATGACTAATATAATCTACAATTAATAATTAGTTTACATATAATCAATAAAAAAATCAATGGTATAAAAAATGTTCTCTATATGTTAAAAAATCATACATCATTCAATCACCCATATGGATAATAATATACACAAAACCAAAAAATAAGGAAAAAATATACATAAAAATCTCTACTACCATACATGAGCCTCCTCTCACCCCTATATAAAATACCATATTGAGCTAATTGGGACCATTCCACCATATATACTGTTCACTAACCTACAAAGTAGACATGAGTACTAAATTTACACTACCATTCCTATGAAGGGTGTATGAAACATATCCCTATAAGGTATAATGATTTTCCCGTATAATATTATATAATATAATTTTATTCACAAATATAATAAAAAAAATAAAATAATGCATGTTAAGCCATGATGGTATTACTAGGAAACCATGATAGTCAACCCAGTCGGCATCAGCCGGTATTAGAAATTTCATATTTCATGGAATAATTCCTAAACAATACAGAATGATTAAGGTTATGGAGACATTACAATTCTAGAAATTTACCAATCTATTTATGATATGGTATAGATCACTTATCTTCCAAATACCCTCTAATTGGTGGTAAAATTTAATGTCCCATCCAATTCCTTTTCACTTATGGTATGTCTGTATATCACATCACGAACACTATGTTTTCAATCAATATATGGTATATCATCCATGTCTAATGTCACAAAAAACCCAAAAATAATAATCTATCTAAATGATGATTATGATAGCACCTTCTCACCCAATGTGATCCAGTTATCCTAAGCACTAGCTTATCAGTCAAGTTATAGTCTCATATCACATCATAGCTAGACCATTATATCATCACTCTAGGGTGGGTGTTAACAATACAATCTCCCTCAAGGTAAATCCTGGCCTTGTGACCTATTATTTCCACTAATGTGATACACTATTTACCCCATGCACATATTCAATTTCATGGACGCAATAACAAACAATGAACACAGCCCATATCATAAGCTTTGTGAATCATTTCTACTAGGATAGTCACTAGAAAGCTATACCCACATCTCAAACATAAAAAAGTGTCTATTTTCCTCGAATGATAAAATACTAATGACCAACTCGATCTAATAATCAAAATATGACATGAATAACCAGTTGGCATTATCATATTTCTTGTAAGGCTATCCACTAAGGTCCTCAAACTCACCCTAATATTTTCTGATCAGAAACGTGACATATCCAATTGCACAATGTGTTATATAACAACCCTGATTATTTTTACAAATTAAACCATGATTTAATACATAACAATGAAATTAAAAAATCCCCAAAGATAGAAATGTCTAGTGTATTTTTGGATTAGGAACATTATATGAAAACAAAAACATAAAATACAACATCTTCCTTGAAAACATCTTTTTCATGAACACATATTTCATTTGTATAGAAGATTGCATGGTATAACCAAAGGACATTCATTAGAATAGGGTGAGATATAATGCCTATTAAGATAGTAAACAAGGAATAACATGAAGAATACAATAAATGTTAGTAAATAGTCATATCAATGAATCATAAGAGAAAAATGAACATAAAGGCATGATATAGAATGATTACCATAACATGGAAATGTGGGATAACTTAAAACACTAAATCATAAACATAAACAAATCATGTAAACCCGTATCCCAACATGGTGGAAATATTTCCTAAAATGAATCAGGTAAACCCATTTCAAATCATTACATATCATAATACAATAAAATACCCAATGCATTAGAGGGAAATTTAATTTGGGGCTCAACCATCACATTCATTTCATTCTCATGTTATATTGTGCAACATAGATCATTAAACATGGATTGGTTCTTCATAATAATTAATTCACTAATCAAGGAGTGTGTAATACATAAATTTATTTCCAAAATAAAAAATTTATTTGTTCATAAAGATGAATACCATTGATAGATTAATGGGTATGGTATTCAATACAATAGTATTTTCGTATGGAAAATCACAAGGCAATTTGAGCAGCATAGCGACGAGAAATAATAGTTCAAAAAATTAGTTGTTGAGAGAGAAATGAGTCTCCCATTATATATATATATATATATATTTCACATGGGACGTAATAGGTTCGTATAAATATAGGTTCTAACATAATAAATTTGTAAATAGAAAGAGTAACCTAAAAAACAAGAAGAAATAAGAGGAATCAAATAACTCTTTCGAAATTTATGTATTGTAACAGGGGTATATGAGAGTGATTAATAAGGGAGAAAGGGGTATATCATCATTAAAAAACAATTTCAGCATGAGTGAGATGAGAAAACATACCCCATCATTTGAAATTGAAAAACATGGTGTAACAATATAAAGAAACAAGGATAAAATTGAGAAAAAAGGTATGTGAGGATCCCTTAAATGGATGGGTGGTCCCAATGGTTTGGGAGAGGTTTCATTGGAGATTGGAGGTTCCATCGGAGGAATCTTGGGAGTGGAGAGAAGATTGAGGACGAGCATAATGGAGTTTTATAGAAAATGAATGGGTGATTGTGTGGGTTATATAGGAAAGATTGGGGAATTTGTTATTATTTAAATTTATGACACTATGCACTAAAATATTAGTAACAAAAAACCAACCTGTGGTGTTTTCACAAGGTTTCTAGACATGGGGAGTGGAAAACATGTTTTTATAAGTCTATGGGATGATGAAATTAAAATATTAGTCTTTTTTATGTGGATATGAGTCACACCCTAAAGGAAATGAATTTTAAATCATAAAAAATTGTATACATTTTGGAGGATTAATTAAATTATTATAAAATAAGTAAAATAAATAAAAAATCAAATTATTTTAAAGTTAAAACAATTATTAATTTGATGATCATGTTTAGAGTATTTATTACCTCACTATTTTGTCATTTTGATGTCATAAAACATACTATATATTTATATATTATTTCATTTTCCCCAAAAATTCAGCTGTGTTAGAAAATTATGATAAATTCATCGCCGGAAAATTTTGATGTCCTGATTATAAAAATGATATTAATTTTCTGTAAATAATTTTCTAAATAATTTAATTTTCACTTTAAAAATGTGATCCGACATTTATTGAATATTGACAGGGTCTGACAAAAATAGTTAAAAAAAATTTACCCATGACTTTATAAAAATTATATTCTCATTTATTATTAATTTAATTAATTTGAAAATAATATTTTATTAAAATAATATTTTTTTAAATACATTCATTCCTTAAAACTAAATCTTTAATGAATAAATAAACATTCTAATTTATTAGAATAAAATATAACTCTTATCAAACTAATTTCTGTATTATTTATGTATATGGAATTGATATAATAATAATTTATAATAATTTTTTTATAATATTACAAAAAAAAACCATTATGTATATATTTCTCAAAAAAACCATTTTTACCAAAAAAATCAATTTATCAATTCGATCAATTTTTATGAAAGAAAATTTCTATAAAGGAATTGATGGATTAGAAATTTTTTTTATAAAAATGGATTATATAATATGTAACTAATACCTTGTTATATAACCCCTTGTGACACCCTTATAAGACCTGAGGGTAAGGTGTGCAATGGTGATAGACTCTTGGGGTTTCTCGGATAACATCACCCAGGTGGTCATCTCAGAAAACATTAATTTATCCTGTAAGAGATTCCATTCAAGTATAACATGTTGAATCTCATATTGGGATTGGTCAATAATAATGCCCAATGACGCTACCTCCATTTCGTGATCCATCAAATATGATTTTTATGGCCCATGTCTACTAGATGCAGCCATTATATTCTTTTTCTATGTAAAAATTATTTGTTAAAACCATTTATTTATATTAGTTGTGTTATCACCATCCCCTGACTATATTATCAATGATAAAGATACTTAACGGTAATTTAATCCTTGCGAAAAAGGGCATGTGTTTTCTATATTTCATAATACATAAAAAGAATGTGGATTTTATTCATAAGTGCTTTGGTTATTACAAAATTCCCTACATTCTAAATTTCCACCTTGAATATTCTTTTTCATATACTAAAATATATGAGGTAATGTCTACCACATCACTTCTGATGGATCCCATGTTGCTTCGTCAAACTTTTTGTTTCTCCACAACACTTTGATGGGGGTAATTAACTTATTTTTAAGAAATTTTTCAACAAGATCTATGTTCTTCACTGGCCTGTATTAATGAGATAGATCATTATATAATTTTACCACCTATAGATTGAGTACTAGTGATGTGTCAGGCATGTAGTTCCTTAAGAGTGATTCAAGACATGTTTGATTGGAGTTCTTGTTGATAGGCCACTACTCTGATGCGATCAAGGATCTAAAAATGTTTAATGTACCTTGGACTAGGCTCAACCTTCTTACCAAATCTCCAAACACTACTCTATGTTGATATTAGGAGGAATACAATGTCTTTAACATAAAACTCTAGGTATCATTGATGATTTCCATCATAACACTTTTTTCAATTCTGAGAATATGTAATATGTTTTTGGATGGTCTTAACCTTCTCCACAATTTACGCACATAAATTTATTATCTCCCCAACATCAACACAAACTGATGGTGTTCGTCCTCGGTTCCCATGAATGTCATTATAAGGAGAAATTTGGATTCTAGAATGGAAACAATTGATGTAAGAGAACGCATCCACATGAATATGTTCATCCCATCCTCCATTTAATTCCAGTGAGAATTATCTCAACATGTCCTCAAGTGTTTGGATAGTATGCTCAGATTTGATATCAATTTTAGGATGACAATCCATAATGATGTTTAAAAAAGTATTCAGAGCATGTTAGAGACTCTTCCAAAACATAGAGGTGAATATTGGATCTGAATCGGATATAATCGACATTGGTACACAATGTGGCCTAACCACTTCCCTGTTGAATATATGTTCTTGTGGATCCATTAATAAATCCTCTCAAATTTAAATGAATAGTTTAGTATTTGTAAGGTGATCCATAACAACCTAGATATCATTTTTTCCATTGCATGTCTGTTGATGTCTGGTGACAAAGTCTATGGTGATATTCCCTCACTTCTATGTTGGTATGGGTAATGGTAAGATCATCCCCTTAGACAACTTCCTCTCAACCTTCACTTTATAGAATACCAGTCACATTGATGTATATTCGTTGATCTCATTAATTGTGTTATCTCACCAAGAATTCTCTAAGATATATTGATATATCTTTGTGTTTCCTCGGTGAATGGAGAAAATCTAACTATGTGCATCATCCAAAATTTCTTTCTTTAACTCCAGATTTGACATAACATATAGTCTTGACCCTAATCTCAGAATTACTTCTTCATTTACATTGAAATATGAGTATTCGACTTTTTTGAAATCTTCCTAATTCAACTAAATTCCAAAATCATCATTTTGAGCATTCATTAACCATTGAAAAAGAGATGGTTCATCAATCATTTGTGAGAGGATTGATTATGTACTCTTTTTTATGATTATCATTGTAATCTTTACCAAATGTAATAAAATTTGATCCTTTTCAATTATCAACTATGATAGAATTACTGGGTCCATTTTACTTAATACATCTTCCACCTTGTTTTCTTTCATAGTGTGGTGATAGATTGTGTAGTCGTAATCAATAATGAGCTCTAACCATCCTAATTGTTCTATGTTTAGATCATTCAGTGTGAATATATATTTGAGACAATTGTGATCCATATATATTTATCACTTTTCCCACAAGAGCTAATGTCTCCTTATTTTCAACACAAATATCACAACTGCCAACATCATATCATGTGTTAGATCATTTTTCTCCGGAATTTTGAACTGCCTTGAGGCATAGAAGATGGAGTTGTCATTATGAATCATGGAACATCCCAAAACATTCTTTGAATCATCTTTAAATATTAAAAAAATCTATGCACTTGTGGGTATTGTGTGCATAAGGGCTATAATAATATTCTACATCATCTCCATGAAGCTTTCTTCATATTCATTATTCCATGAAAACATGACTCCCTTCCAAGTTATCTTCATAAGAGTGTTTGAAAATAAAGATTAATGTATCCAAAATTGGTCATAAAATTCACACTCTCACAGAAATGGATTTAAAATCATAAAATATATTATACATTTTAGAGGATTTACTAAGGAAATATAAAATAATACAAATAAATATAAAACCACATTATATTGAATATAAAACATATATTTGTTTGAAGATCCATTTTATTGTATTTATTAAATAACTATTGGGTCATTATGTTGTCACAAAATACAATATATACTTATATGTTATTTAATTTTTACCCAAAAATTTTATTTTCTTAGAAAATTATGAAAAGTTCACCATTGGATAATTTCTATATCATGATTCAAAATATAATATTCATTTTATATAAATAATTTTATAAAATTTTCAATTTTCACTTTTAAAATGATAATCGGCATTTATTGACAATTGACTGGTTTTGACAAAAAATAGTTTTTAATCCTTAAAAAAATTACACAAGACAACATGAATATTATATACTAATTTATTATTAATAAAATTAATTTGATAATAATATTTTATTAAAAAATTAAATATTTCAAAAATTCAATTAATTCTATAAAATAAATTCATTAATTAATAAAATTACAATTTCTTTTTTAGCGTATAAAAATACAGCTCTTATCAAACTAATTTTCTAATAATTTATAGATAAGGAATTGATATATTTATAATTTATAAGAATTTTTTTCATAATATTATTAATTAAAAACTGAAGGTATATATTTCTCAAAAGTACCATTCGTACCTGAAATTTTTTTATTATCAAATTCATCATTTTAAGAAAGACTGTTCCCAAAAAGGAATTTATGGAATATGTATTTTATTTATCGAATGTGATTTCACAATACATAACTAATACCATGTTACATAACCCCTTATGAAACCCACATAAGTCTTAAGGGTAAGGTGTTTGAGGGTGACATACTCTTTAGGTAGCTTAGATAGCATCGCCCGAGTGGTAATCCTTATTAACCTGAACCTCTCTCAGAGGTGATTTTGTTCAAGCATAATGTATTGAAGAAATACTTGGGCTTTGTCTAGAGTTAATCCTAATGATATAATAACCATTCTGAGCTCCATCAAATGTTCTTCGTGTGACCCAAGTGTATGTGATGAGGCCATCATCCCCTTTTAATATAATTAAAGGATGTGTAAAAACATTATATTTATATTTGTTGGGTGATCACTATTAAATGGATATATTATCAACTGAAATGATACTTTATGGTTATTTAATCCCAATTAAAATGTTCATGTGTTATCTATATCCGTAATACATTAAAATAAATATAATTTTATTCATAAATGATTGGGTAATTATGTGTTATTTCAACCCATTGAACATTTCATACCCACTCCTCAAGATGCCAAACCAATTCCACATTTGATTCTCCAACACAACATGACCTACTAACCAAGTAACATCTAATGTTAAATTTCCCCCAGGCTACTGAAATCTCAATTCTATGTTTGAAAAAAATCCCCACAACCATCTTCTAAATAATCTCGTGTCTCTATAAAGAGATATCAATAATCCGAAAATGAGGGGAAACCCTCCCTATAAACCAACATATAATCACAATGGATACACCCCAGTCATGTGATATTACATGTCTCCAATCCCCAATCATGATGGATTTCTCTATCAAGCATGAGATGTACAACCATCTCAAATGACCCAACTTGGACTAAGACTCTTAGTCATTCCTGACTAGATATTAGAATCCCCCATAGGGTATTTGTGTCACATCCCATGCATGGATACCTGTGAAATCTTTCTCATTTAGTCCCCTAGAACCCCCACATAGAGGAATATGGGATGATGATCCCAAAAAAACACTATCTTATTACCTCATCCTATGAAAAAACGAAACCAAGAAAAATCATGAAAAAATAATGGGTTTAGTATTATATTAATGGACCCACCTACCCCAATATAGATTCATAATTATATATTGGTTCCTCCCTTCTATATATTATATCATCCCTACCTATACCAGGCTCATATAAACAACTGAACTCTTGTATTAATGCATAACACCCAAATAATAAATTATAATTATTTATAATTATTTATCATTTTAAATCTAAGTAGTCATGATCATAGAAAATATTCATTGTTGGACGTCCAATTTTCAACGCATCCTAAAATGGATTCCAATATCTGGTGGCATGATCCTTGTACCACTATGAGAAAAATCCCAACAATATGGCAACATATAACACTCAAATTTCATCCAACATATATAAAACACTATAAAAATATATCATGAAACATACCATAATCCAAAATATGATTAACGATATAAAATCATTCCCTTGAGATGAAATTTATCATACCCATTTAATAATCTAAAATATTCACATCTTTTTCTACCATGTTCTAGTAAAATTGGTATGAAACCCTTGACCAAGATCATAAAAAAGAGAGGTGACTATTGAAAATAAAAATGGAAGGATAGTGAGGGATGAAAACTTCAAGTATTTCCACCATTTTTTTAAAAAAACTTTTATATGGGGGATTGAATGGGAGGAATAGAGGTATACGATTGACTTAAAATAGACTGCCACATTCACCTATTGACCAAACACTTGATGTGGCCCATCCCCAAAAGTGAAATTTTATCATATTTAAACAAATAATTAAGTAACATTGTCATTTATAGACCATGTTTCTATTTTGTGACTCCACAAATCATAATATCTATATTGGGAAAGATATAATAGGTCATAGAACATCCAATCTTACATATATGTCCTAATATATAGAAAACAATTTTAGGATTGTCTAGAACCACTAGAGTATGTCCCTTACAGCACACGACATGAAAAACATCTCCCTTGTAGGGATCATTAAACCAAAGAATGAACTTACCTATTAACACAGAATCTTCATTATTTACATCATGGAGACTCCACAATTAAATCTATCACTGAGTGATTTAAGGGTTATGATATGATCAAATTCTTTCTATGAAAATTCTGATAGGGGTGTGTAGGATCATTAATATATTATGCATAGTTACACTTCTTGACGTGGTTCCCATTGCGATCAAATTATTTCCATGAGTAATATATTTTCCTTATATATAAACTAATTGAAAACTCAATTCATCTATATTCTTTTTTATGTCCTGATATCCAGGTTTTAAGTGCCCATTGTAGTGTTCCCCTCACCAGTCACGGCATGATAGCCCCCCTACAACCCAAATCAATAAGAATTTCACCCATACCGTTCTCTGAAATTCACCAATGAACCAAAAATAAAATATTTTCCCAAATATATGTCAGAAAATATCGTATTTATACTACACAACACTGAAAATTTTAATATTTACCCCCAATTCCAAATATTTTGACAACACTATAAACAAATTTCAAATTCCTCAAAAGAGTTGACTGAAAATCATATGTTTGTCACAAACTCCCCATTATATAGCTTCTCATTTTTCACCATCCCCAAAACATAGGGGGGTCTCAATGACACCCTAAAATTATAATACATTAATTTTTTCTAATTGATTTATTCCAAATATTATATATCACTCCTATGGATGTCATCAACACAAAATGCTTTATCTAACACTCTGACACAACTTTCATTACCAAATAGTGATTCCATAATACCATAATGAATCTCACTAGTGTGCGAACAACATCACCTATTTTAGAGCACTAAATTTGGTGTAACCACATGTTTGGGTCCTTATCCAACCACACCATATATCACACACTATTCATGAGAACATTTGCATCTTTTTTCTGAATCACTATATAATCACATAAATTTACATCATTAGACCAATACCAACATTCATCCTCCATCTAACACCACATAATAATATAGATGTTTTGTTTATTAAGGAATTTTACTAAATTATATTTACTCACACACTAGAATACCATTTTTATCTAGACCATTGACCATAGACCACCATACATTAATATATCTATGTATCTTCGGAGACGAGGTTCTTACATCCGGAATTGATATGATTCTCCCTATAATAGAATTTTATTTTTCATCACTTCACCAATCCAAAATGTTATTATATATTTACCATGTCTCATTCATTATTAACCTCAGTGGATATATTTGACTATTCTTCTCATAACTGAGAACTACCCCCAAATTTCATCACTAACCATTCCGTACTCAAGTAATTTCATCTCCAATATTTTTTCAAATTGATCCTCGGTGATGGTCAAACCCAATAGAAAACAAAAGAGCACCCATCAATATATAGATTCCCTAAATGAAATCCCCTGGTGTAAATTTCATGAGATTAGTGCATCATAATATTTTTAATTGCCTTATACATGCTCAACAATATGAATAACCACTATTAGTGTAAAATCATGGCTCAATAGCACCATTGTACTATAATCAAGCCTTGATGTAACCAAACATTAATGTGTTATTTCTCTATATTTTCAACAAAACATTATGACACCATCCCATCCAGTGATGGATATATCACAGTGGTCTCTACCCAAACATAGGCCCTCATTGACAAATAAAACATTAAACAATCATGTAACTAGTATATCTATTACACTATTAATAGATAAATTTACACAAAAACTCATTCCAATCCGAACTATATTTATAAAGGTGCAATAATTACACCAAGAACAATTTTAGGGGGTCTGAACCACTATCAAACTATGTATCAGATAAGCCTATTGGGTGTACACTCCTCTATTACATGATTACACAACATGAATGTTGATCTTCTATGTAACATAACTTGGAACTACGGCCTGCTAACCTAAAACACTAACCATGTTTAGATTTCTTGTCAACTTTAAAATGCTAAAATAAATCAAAAACTCTTTCATTCGATAAGCATAAGTAATATCACTTATTCCAATTCCATCCAATGAGTCTCCCACTACATGGAAACCGTTCCAAAATAATGAATTATCTATCAATGATTCCATTATTCCACATTGATGACCATTATTCATAAAAAGTACCTTCATCATAATTTTACATCCCTCTAACATAACCATTATACTAAAATAATAACAATAAAACAATCCATTAACAAATATTAGGGAATATCAATTTACATTTTTAATCCTTATTATGTAATCAAAATCCTAATAGAATTTGTTTCTAATCCTCAAATCACCTCTAAGGAAACCAATTCATGTATTGACACATCATGGGTCACATTATATTCCCTACATAGAGATACTATAAAAAAATATTGAACACCTTGTTGTAAGATCCACATGTCCATATATCAAAATCAGATATTTTGGTTCAACTGAGTATAATTATATCAACCAATTATATGTGAAATCACCATGCTTTTTATTGTTGACACTTTTAATTATAGTACCTCTATCTTAATTGAAATAAATGAAATGTATGATTATGAATTCTAGGTGAATCATATAGGATGAAAATGATGCATGTTCAATGAAATCTTTCTTCTATGGTCCATGATCCAAAAAAAAATATCTAAAATTTCCTAAATATTATATTTCTAAAAAATCATACTGAACCAATAATATAAAAAGGAATAAACCAAGAATCATAAATATTTTTAAAATTGAACTATCAATAAAAATGTATTCATAAACAACAAGTTTTTAGTCCATCAAATATCATATACATCCATATTCCCTATCAACTATATCCCACATTGTATGTCAATAAGATAGTCACCCTAATACAATTTTTTTCATCCTCTACACAGGACCCCTCCTCAGATTAAATTTTTATTATTTCATAATATCTCAAGTAAAACCTAGAAGATCACATATATAAATAGATTATGCATGATAAATAAACTCATCATTATTATAAAAAATGTACTTCATAGAAACATATATTCATATATCAATATATTTCCTACAATATTTATTACCTATAAAAAATTAAAAAGAATCAAAAATAAAAAGAGGATAGACTATATTTGTTCGGACTCAATTGACCATAATATCAAATAGACTATTTATGTTATCCATCTAAATCCACCACACAACGAGTAATATACCCAATAAATAAGCCATTAGGCCTTCACAATCACAAGGATACCCATACCGTGT
This sequence comes from Viscum album, assembly GCA_963277665.1. NCBI lineage: Eukaryota > Viridiplantae > Streptophyta > Magnoliopsida > Santalales > Viscaceae > Viscum > Viscum album. The sequence continues at coordinate 43,819 of CAUJRU010000448.1, read as the reverse complement.
GTCAAAAATACATCTTATTAGGGCATCATTAAGTAACCCAACTATATTCCATCATAAACATGAATGCATTAAGAGAATAAATGAATTTTTTTTTGCATCCATAATTAATGTGCTAAACAAGCCACTAAAATCCCTTACCAAAACACCTTTTTATTATATCCAAAATCATTCATCTAATTCCACAATTCTTAGCCCATACTCAAATAATTAATGTATGGAATCATACAATGCCCCAACATCTTCCCTCATCCATAGTGAAGGGTTCATGTCATTTACCCTATAAGGACTATCTCAGTGGAGACTACATATAAAATGAAAAATTATTCCATCTCACGTAATAGAGTACATAGATCGTGTATCATCCCCCACTATGTCACTCAAGACATAAAATTATTATTACATCTCAACAACTAAATTATCACACAAAGTAGGTTATCTCTTGTTTGTCACATGTCATAACACATCATGTACTAAACCTATAACTCATGGTGGTCCATGCTAAAACATTATAATTCAATATGAGAATATTATCATAAAAACACTTCTTTCTCATAATATGCTTCCACATCATATCTTAACATGACCACTACATTATAAATAAAGGTAAGTTGAATAAATAACTTTTCAAAAAAGGTAAGGCTAGGCCTTATGAACCTTCATCAACTATATTGTGTTTTTTCATCAATAAAGTTAGAATATTCAGAAACAAAAATACAATAGACAATATTGAACCCATTTTATCACACATAGTAACAACTTCATCAAAATAGTTCAAGTCACTCAAAAACTATCCCCAACACTAAAAAAAAACTCATAAACCATTTGAACTGACTGTCCAAACTCCCCATTACCATATCAGTTGCCTAAACATAGCACATCAACAAAATCTTATCCACCTTATCATATCACTCATAAAGGAATCCAATGGGGTCCTATTGACAATCATAATTTATGGTCTTTTTCACTAATCTTTATCCATCTACCCAATACAATATTATAATATCGTAGTCCATGTATATCCTAAGGATCATCTGGCTAGTCCAATCCAATATTGGATGACACATTAAACTTATTGAAGGAATCCTTTAGTTCATCTTCAAATATAATTTATTAAAACATATAATTAATAATAGTTTTTTAGCTAGGGTTGCCTCTCTAGGAATTGGGAGTAGGATATTCATATCGTAACACTTTACCTTTATGTTTTTTATATGTGTTTAGCCTAGGAAGAAATAAATATTATCCTTACATTAATATTTTTAAAAAATTAAATTTATCAACAAAAATACACACATTAAGTTATTTATAAATGAATTCCAATCCAAGATGAATTCCAGTGGGCTTAATCATATTTTTTATTAACTCAAATCAACTAAATCAATTAGAAGACTCAAAATCAGTTATTTACTCTTCCAACAAAAAATTTTGTTTTTAGAATCTACTAATATTATAAATTAGCCCTAAAATATACCTAAAATATCATTTTTCCTTGGTTAACGAGTGAGATAAATACTTATATAATTGAATGATTCTACTCAAGATCTGGAATATAAGAACACACCATTACTCATTTAAAACTAAAAAACTCAAATAAAATGGTGTTTGATTCGTTTTACTAAAAAAATGGAATATAACTAGTGGGAGTGTATATATGTTTTTATGTATTATAGATTGTAAATTTTCTCCGATATACTACACTTTAAATGTGTAACCAAATTCATTTAGTTAATAAACTAATAATTATTTGGATAAATTCAGGAAGAACCAATATATTTCCACTTTTATCACACACAATGGTTTATCCCTATATGAAAATGTATTTTTCGATAACTAGTTATATCACAAAGGATGAGGAAAAAATAATTTATATGGGATATAAAAACATAATAAAATAAATCAGTAATGAATTGAATTAGAATAAAAATTATAGAAATATGGATATTCACTAATATATATAATGTTAATGTTAAATTCCAACATGTGCATCTTTTTACAATTGGGAAGGGGAAGTATTAATATGTCTAATTACATCTTACACCTCCCACCAAATATTTTTTGTCTCCATATGTGTTATTATTAATCCTTTGATCACTTATACAGGTCATTATGAGGATGTTGACTCCACTGGTTGGGTCCATTCTCTATTCTTCTAAATTTTTTATTCCTTCGTAATTATATTTCTCCCATATTATCAATTTATTGATTCATGAACCATATAATATTAGAATATTCATCATGATTTGGTCAAGTAAGTTAAATATTTTTTTGGTTGACAATTTTCAATCCTATAATTTATGATTTATTTCCCCATATTTTAATATTTGGATATGTTTTGGATCAACCACATGGTGCATTAAATTTAATATTATGCCGACTCTAGAATCTACATGTAGTCATTGATGCATCATTTGGTCGATCAAATTTCTTCTTGTAGTCAATTATATATCACTGTAAATTGGATCATCACTTGGGGACACCTTCAAATATGTACAATTCGAGGAAAAAGGAATACTTGAATTAAATGATCATTTTTCTAGTTTATTCCTTCATTGGAATTTGTAAATAGTTATTCCTATAATATATTCACTATGATTATGGTTTATTCAACTCATACAATGGCATCAACCTTTTTATAAATGAATACCATGTTCAATAGGATTGTATGTACATTCATGTGACAACCATCCAATTATTAGTATATATAATTTTATGTTTTATTTATTTAATTATTAAATCATTAAGTTAATTAGAGCTGGTGGTCAAAAAAATATGTTTTATTGAAATGGATAAAGAATATTATGAGAACATGATTAGTAGTCACAATGAGTATGACAAAGTGAGATGTATTTTTGGGGAATAATGTATTTTAGAATAATTTATAGATTTTTTGTCAAACCCTAAAGTTGTATCCTTGAATCATGCATCCTTGTTGTATGATCATGAGTAATGGATCATAATGATCAAGATAACATTTCACTTCCTGATGACCTATCATACCTTTAATGTTGACTTCTTTATATAGATTATATAAATACTACATAAAAAGTGAAAATAATTCATTGGAAAAGTAATCTTTCATGAGGATCTTACCAAGTCTACCTTCAATGATGTTTTCAAAATTAAATTATTTAGGCAAAATATATGGGTAGTGAATGAGTTTGAATTCATAACTTTGGAGAAAGTACATAGTACATGGATTATGTGTGGTAATCAATTTGTGGAGTCTGGTCATTTGTCTCTCCAGATCATCATGATTGATTATCCTGTAAATTCACATTTCAAAATGGAATTGATGATAAATATAAAATAGAGGTTTATAATTTTTTTCATATAGAATTTTGTCAAGTTAGTGGATAAATTAGTTTTCCTTTAGGAATATTTAGTTAGGATGATGGGTATCAGTAGAGTTTCATTAGATTTCATTGTTTATCAGAACTCACCCAATATATAGAAAAGAAAGTGGGAGGATCCACGTTGGAGTAGTGGAAGGGGTGTCACCAGTCATCAGGTTCAGAACAAGTTCCTTCATTAGGCTGTAATTTAGTGACTAGTTATCAATGTGGTATTTCTAGCCATACTGGACCAGATTATCAAACGATTCTTATGATTTTCCCCTTATATTAGCATATTTGACATATCCCACACATTTTGAAGACTCCTCTGTTTGGGAGATCAGTTTGTAATTTATTCTATAAAGGTTCATAAGTATTGTTTGATGCATCAAATGGTGTGGAACCTCTCCCTTGGGAAAAGTGTAATCCCAGTCATCCATGAAGTTCATGTGTAGAAATCCCCTAGAATATTTTTATTAAATGATGGTGGAACATGATGTGACTATATATGAGATGTAAATTGTGAGAGGTACATTATTTACTCTATTTTCTATTATTTTGGATTTTTTATATGAGTGATTCTCATTCATTTATCTCATTCATTTTTAATTATTCTTTGGGTATGTGATCATAATTGAAGTTATTTCTAAAAACATACTTACAACATTGTGAAGGAATGGGTAGAATTGTTTAAACAACTATGAGTGTCTAATATCGGTCACTATCATTGTTGTATTGTGGGAACTCATTATATTAGATGTGAATATTATCGACACTATCATCGATGGGGATTGTATAATAAATTTCAAAGAAGATTCACTATTTTTATGAATAAACCTCATATTCCATAATGAGTGTGTCAAAACACCAGGGAGAGAAGACCCACTCTTATGTACATTGGATTTATTTCATTCCAGATATCAGGTTTTTTATTCGATTCACTAGAATATTGACAAATTTGTCAAATTATATTGTTTATAAACCATTACATCATGTTGTTTTTAGATGATTTATCTCATTTCAAACCCCATTTATTATACATGGTTAAAATCAATCTAATCCCCGGACAAGGCCCATTTTAAAACATCATTTTATAATTCTCTTACCAATTTTAATGTGTTAACAGTCATGGGGAGTAAAATAAAATTAAGGTGTCTTCTAATCCCTGAATGTATCCATTGTCATCATGAGTACATATTACGAGGAGAAAGTATAAGACAATCTATAGATTCATTGATTACAACTTCCAATTACATTAAATCAATGATATTTTTTACTACCTTAAGGGTGTTGTATGGTTTTAAAAAATAAAATAGAAGTATCTATACCACTAGTTTATGTTCAGGATAGATGAGTCACAAAGATAAAATATATGAGATATTATAGTTATTTGTAGTGTATAATTATGTTTTCGGTCTTAATGATTATTTTTAGATCTTTATATCTTTGAAAAACAAGATCTTTCACAAAATTGTAGAATCCATCATGGATATGTTCATTGATGATATCTACCAGTAGTCTGGGCTAGATGACCATAGAGTCATATATATTTTATTTGAGGATCCTTGATAGGGGAATTCATGTATTCTTTGTTTTATATGTGTTATTTTTAGATCTAGGATGAATTTTATTTGTGTTATGTGACATCCAAGAAAAGGATTTTCATTAGAACATATGAATGATTCAACATTTCATTTCATTAGAGATGAAAATTTATGTGGTTTATGGAAGGATTCTCTTGGCATTGGTAGGATATTACAGGGTATTTTTTTGGAGTCCTCCCTGACTATTTCTCCCATGTACGATTTTTGTCAAAAAGCGGTGCATTTTTATTGGAGTGCAATGTGTGAGTGGTATTTTGGGGAATTTCATGTTCATTTGAAATTATCATCATTTTATATTCTTCCTAAAACTATGAATGGTTATATTGTGTTTCTTGGTTCCCCAAATGTGAATTTTTGGAGTTTCTAGATACATAATAATCATTACATAGTTTTTGATGTCATCAACTATTTCAGTATGATGGTCATTACCCCACTATAAACCATGATTTAGAAAATGTTATTTAGGTATTTAATACTCAGTGTCATTAACTTATTTAGGAGTAATTTATGGTTTACTCAGATCATAATATCCTAGTGTTCATATTCACCCATAATGATTGGATCTAAAAAAATAGATGTTGTGTTGTGTATCATAATACTAGTGAATTTTATTTCTATAATAACCATAATAATGAGAATTTTTTCACTTATTTATTGATAAAAAAAATTATAATATTGGTTGTGAATGAATATGTATACCTGTGTAGTTTTAAGATTTTTTGTTGATTAGAGTTTTGAGGTTCGTGATAATATAGAGTGGTTGTTTTTGACCATTTATTAGGTCACAAAATAACTTACATTGATGGATTGGTGTAAGAAGGAATAAAGAAATTACATATGTAAAATTAATATATCATTAAAATATTAGGATACCTTGAGCGATTAGTCTCATTCTCTAGATGGTTATTTCTTCATTAAGAATTTTACTGTAGTTACTATAACCTTTATATCAGATTTGATGCGTGGGTGGGATTATTATTTTTGGGTAATTCAGCCAAGGGATACTAGGATGTTTTACATTATGATTAATCTATATTGATATCATGAGACAGGTTCTATTTATTTTCTATCCAATTTTACCTTCTAAATGGTCAGGAAGAAGCATCTGGGACCAGTCTAGATGATTCAGCCTCTTCTAATTTCAGTATGGATGTTGGGTAAAATCTATTTGGCTCTTATGATCAGTATACCATGAATTCATAGTGTGACGGAAAATATATGTATGGTTATAGATCATTTAAACGAACACATTTTCTTCAAATTAGCGAGTTAACAAAGGTAGACAATTTTATGTCCCAATATGCAAGAGAGAACATTAGGATTCATGGAATTCCATCAGCTATAGATTCTAATAGGGATACCATTTTACATTTTTTGAAGGATATTTATGACACGACAAAAAAATATGTGAATATATACAGAAATTATCAGAAAATTTTATTTTAACACCCTAAAAATTTACAATACTATGTTCAATAACTTTCATAACATGAAACACTAATCTTTCAGCGAACAATAATATAATTTTAAAATATTATAATTTAAGGTAACAGTTATAATCGATTCATTATATTGGTAGTTATGCATATTTTTAACCACATTAGTGAAAAAATCAAATGGTTTTATCTGGTCTATTTCTTATTTATATATAATTATTATATTTTCAATAATGTCATTTTATATATCAAAAATAGTTTTCTTCATAAATGGATTGAATATAATATTTTACAAGGAAATAAGATTTAATTTATGACACTACAAAAAAAATTTCCTTATAAAATTTATACCATTATTTAAATCATTGTATCAAAATTCACTTAGGTTATGATTTTTCTTTTATTTTTCTAAAACGAACAATATTCCATTAAATCCAGAAAAATTGCAATTTTTTGAATACTCACATTTAATTTCATTATATTATGTACCAAAAAAATCATGACACATATTAGGTTTTCTCTTAATGTGGCATATGATTAATATTATTAATAAAAATATAATTACATTAATTTGAATGTTAAATATTCATAATCTTTTTAAGGTAATTTTTTAAAAAAATTGAATTTATTATAGAAATATTTATTAATTTCATTTTGTACATTTACATTAAAATTGTTTTCTATAACCTGAATAATCTAAATCATGAAAAATTGATTAATTATTTTTATTCTTTAGGATTATATTTTGTTAAAATAGTTCCCCTTTACCTTTTGTCATTATGAATTGTAGTAGTGGTAATTATTTTTCACACTTATAAGTATAAAATTGATAAAACATGATTAAATCATGATATAAGGTCTTAATATAAACAAAAAATCTTTCAATTTATTAATTTTGTTAGATATGTTCAACCATAAGCATCCCTTGTTTGAAAATATGACAAATTTGTTCCTTTTTCTTGTGATAATGACATTTTAGTTATTTTATTTAACAAAGAATCAAAAAATTCACTTTTCTATAATTAATATCACCAAAAAATTACATATGAATGAAAATTGGGTAAATTTTGTTATAATTTATTAATTGAAATGGGCATTTTTTTAATCAAATTAAAATTTTTACATATTTAGTGAAGACGTAATTACCTTAAATGCAAGCACAAGGTTGACACGTTGCTTGCAATTGATGAAGAAAAATTATATAAATGATATTACAACAAATAAATCTAATATTCCTTGGTGAGTTATTGTTTTGTATAATTTTTATAGCAATACAACATATTAAAGATGTTTCAAGTATTTTTATCCAAATTATATTACATACTTGATGTCTTTAAACTCAAATAAAATTAAATGTATCAAAAGTGAAATTAATGATATTTAATGAAAATTAATATATTTTTATGTAAATATAAAATTTATATAACATTAAAGAGGGTAATTATGATGATAGACCACATAAAATTTCATCCCTCATCCATTTAGGGTCCAATTTTTACCTTATTAGAAAAATATTTACCCTTTAGGAATAAAAATGTTGCTAATGCGGTAAAGGTAAAAATTGCTTAACATATGGGTTAACCCAAAATATAAAGATTCAAAATATATTTAAATCTTTAATTTTTTGGTTGATTATATGAATTGAAATACTCTATTATTTTTTAATCCATTCAATTTTGGAACTACAATTGAATGAATGTTACATTATAATATTTTATAGTTTTCAAAAAAATTCAAAAGTTTGCTATGGCTACCTTATAAATTGAAACCACTAATCTATTTTAATCAAAAAATGGTCCATATATCATGGATAACCTAAATAAACTAAATCCTAAAATTATTAATATATCAACTACGAATACCACTCTGGGGGTCCTTTATAGGGGATCTAATGGTGGTCTCCCGAAGAACAACTAATCATCTATCCTGACCACTTTCAAATAATAAATTATTTTACCTCCTATATATATTTGTTATTAATCATAATATAATATATATATTATTAAAAATATACAAAGAAATTATTATTATTATTATTATGTAACAACCAATATCCACATTTTATGACACCAAATGGTAAATGAAAAGTATCGCCCGTATGTATTTATGGCCTACCACCTCCACACACGACTAAAATTTGTTATCCACCACCATTATTAATTAAGTGTTATTGTGATATGATTCATTATTATGTATTATATATTTGATTATATTATTCTTCTAAATTTTTAATAAAATATATTAATTTTTATCTTCTCACCCATTGGATGATGATAACGTCAATCATGTGCAGGTATAGGTCAACCCTCTACAATGTGATGTAATTACTATTTTAATCCATTTTTAAATGGAAAGTAATTTGGATATATTTAATATGTATATATATTATATAGTTATAGATCTATAATTATTGATCAATATCTATATGTATATACTTATTTTCTTTAGAAAATGTTTAAAACTTTTATGCATACATACTGCCTACTACCCCTATGAATGGTGAAAATTATTTTTTATCTACACATTTTGTAGATGATTAAAAATATTTATTTATTTAAAATGATTGATATGTTTATTAGTAATAAAAAAATTATGATTGAACTGTGATAAATATGTGTTGACATAAACCACATAACCAATACATACATAAGAAATGATACAATTTTACTTGATAATGTATTGAAATTATATATTTTATCATTTTCATTACATGGTGTTATTTATTATATGAAATATTGATTTAGTTGTATTATTGGACAAATTAAAAAGTAGGTGGACATGTTTAGTGATGTCTTTCGCATGGAATTACCTATATTCTAAATCTATATGTATATTTCATGAAAAATAAAATATTTGGTAATATGACAAGGTCTTAGCCCTCTATGTATGATTTTGTGGAATGAGGCCTTGAAAATTAGTCTACAATTTTTGCAGTTATGCATTCCATTTTTCGTAATTTAGTTATTTATTTCAATTTAATTTTTTAAATAATACCGTCATTAATAAATAATTTTCTACTCAGGTGAATATTTATATTTAATAATATTATAATCATTTATGCGAACCATATTACTCAATTCGATTATATTATATGTTATATTTCTATGTACTCACTCCCTTACTAAGCATGTGAGATCAACCATTTGTTAGGTTTCATTTCCATAAAATTACAGGAAAATTATTGTGAGTGAAATTAAAGGATATTCTAGAGGGAATAATGATGAGAAAAAATATTTTATTTTAGTTTTTAACTTCAAATTTAATATGATATTCAAGCATATATGTGGTTTAGAAAGACTGCTAAACTATTCCTTCATTTTGTATGAGATCTAACGTATCTAATACCAATATAATAATTTGACCACTAAATCTGGTATTTAAGGAACATGCAATTTAAATTTGGTATTATAAGAAAATTTAGAAGAAACAATGGGAAATATTTTTGGGAAAAAAATATATTTCAGATGATAACTCTCTGACTAACTTTGAGGATAATTCTATCTAAAGGATATTATCCTAATGTAATTTATGGGTGAGGGAAAAAAGTTTCCATGAAAGACATATATTTCTTGATACAGCAAGTGATTTTTTTCATCCAATTCATGTAGGTGTAATTACCTTAAATTATTTGGATCATGTTTATCTCATAAATCATTATGTTGAATTGTATGTATGTCCATACTTAGCATATAGTTTGACAGTATTTGGGGATAATCATCAGTTAATTAAAAATTTATTTATTGGAAATTATAAATGATTTGAATTGATAATGGAAATTAATAACCATATTTAAACCTATAATTTTGTAGATGACAAATAATGTGTCATAACTTTGACATCATATGTATAAATTTTCAGTATTACCTGATTAATCACAATTATTAATGTTTTTCTCCCAAAAATCTATTTTTTTATTCTATGGGGGAAACCATTAGGATTCTTGTTAGCGTTGAATATGATAAGTAATTTACTGACTTCCTCATGGGAATCCAATTGATATAATATATGGAATATGAATTCTTATGATTATTAAAAATAACATAACCCATTATTTTATTAATAAATTATGATTTTAGTGGTATTCCTGACACACCTGAAAATATTAACGTGGAGTTTCATGATGAATAAAAAGGATTAAAGATTGATTTTCCTAAAATTCTACAATTTGTGAAAAATAAAACAATATAATGTATCAAATGAAAGGATGATATTATTTGTGTGGGTAGAGGCACATGTAGATAATAGTTTCTGATGTAAAAGAGAAATTTATAACTAATAAAATGTATGTAATTAATGGTTTCATGAATGTATCATCGTAGTCGAATGTTTCAAATTTGTATTGTTTAGGCACTATGTAAATTTATGTCAAGGGTTATATCAATGACTGTATTAGTAACATTTTATGATTAAAGTATTTAAATATGATGTTGAAGAGGCTAAAAATTAAATACAAAATGAGGGAGGTATTGAGGAATAAGGTTACTAATTATATATAATGGTTTACTAATATAGCTAAATAATTGATGTTTTTGTGTATTGAAATTTTTGATTTATACTATCAATGAGTTTTATCAATGTTATTTTATTCTTTAATAAATGAAGCATTTAAATATTATTATAATTATTTATTAATTAAGTATTTACAAGCATACATTGGTATGTACATAAAAATATGAAAATTTATTTACTGGTATGGTGATATTCTCTGGAAAACACATCATTAAATTAATGATTACAATTAAAATATATTCCTAATATTAAGATATTTATTTTTATTTTCGATAATGCGACGAATGATATGTATAAATTATATGGAGTAGTTTGTGTGGAGATAATTTTTGGAGGAATTTATGTTTTAAATGAGGTTTTAATGCCATTTAGGGATGTAATTATCATGTTTAATGGGATAATATGATTAAGGTAGTAATATATTTTGCATGGTATGAACGACTACTTTAAATGTTTTCCAGAACTATGGTAAACATGGTTTTTAAATTTTTTTGTCATTATTTATAATTTTTTACATATTTAATTTAGTTAGATATATTTTTGAAGGGCTAAATGATAAACTACTTATGGAATGGTTTATATTGAACTTTTTTTATTGTTATCAATTTTCCTATTAATGATAAATTTTTCAATATTGGATAACAAGTTGTTATTAAATTTGGATTTGGTAAAAATATTGGGAAAGTAAAAAATGAATTTAGATAATATTATGGTTATCATAACCAATAAAAAGATTGTTATAGTGGATTAGGACTGAAATGTTCATCTATAAAAATCAATTTATTGATTAACATATGTATTTTAAATTGATCGACGTAGATCCAAATGATGAAAATTTTCTCAATAAATTGAAATAATCACATATTTTTATTTTCTCATGTTCTAAATAATGATTTTAAATAATCCCAAAAATAATTATGAAAAGGTTCTTATAATAAAAATGTAGTCATTTAGCTTCTTTTCTAATGAATTGAATGAAATTTACCCACATTCATATTTTTTTTTGTTCATTAACATTCTTAGGACCTTGATGTAAATATATATTAATTTTTCCTTGGGTGGTAGATATCACTACCTTGTATATATTTCATCATCCTTCTATTGATAACTTTATTTGGTTACTTTATAATGTGTTTTTTGTTAAATTTAAGGTTTCCCACCATCCTTTTTCAAAGTATGATTTATTATCACATAAGATGTTGTGTGTTTTCAATAATGGTATTTAAAAATATCTAATCCCTTATCGATAATTATAAAATCATGAGGTCATTATTTATTTTGAAAGGACATTGTATCACACTGAAAATTTTGTATATTACACTCTGTAGCTTTCTAAACATGCAACATAAAACTTTTTGGGAATCATTATATATTATTAAAATATAATTTTTAATGTGAATATTGTGTCCTATTATATAGTTTGATAGGTATGGATATAGTTGACCAAATCATGAAAAATATATATAAATTCATTACATAATTTTTTATTAATAATAATAATATACTCAATTTTAGTAAATTCATTTTATACATCAAAATGTATTTCTCATCAACAACTATTTTAATTGGAATATATGTGTAGAAATTATAATAAATTTATAAAATTTTATGAATTTTTTTTTCATGTGAACATGTTTTTAAATTAGCATATAAACATTATATTATGGTAATTATATTTGTTTTCTTAAATGATTGATTTTTAGTGAATAGTTAAATGAACATATTTTTGAAATATTTTTCATTTATTTGCATTAAATAAACTAATTTAAAAATTCAATGATATTATTTATTTGTGATTAAAGAGAAATATGATCCGTTTTATTTATTATAATCTAATTATTAAAATTTTAATTTCAAATATTCAATATTTTCATATCAGGTAATTTTTTCTTCTTAAAACACATTTTAAATTATGTTTTATTTCATTATATGAATTTAATTGAAAATTTATTTTTGAGAAATATAAATGATAAATAATGAATTTTTTTTCAATATTTGGCAATAATTTGTTGATATTTCAAAAATTTTCCCCTTTTTCTTTTAGTAATTACGAATAGTAACTGTGGAAAATATTTATCACATATATAAGGATAAATTGGGTAAAATGGGATATATCCTTAATATACGGTCTGAAAATATATACTAAATCTTAAATTATTTTATTTTCTGGGATAAATTAAACCATATACAAAAAATATATATATTTCATTTTTTGTGACACTTTCCCTTCATAATTACAATTATAGTACATTATTCAAGAAAGATCACAAAATGTAATTACCTTGACATTAATATCATTTATCTGTTCACATAATAATTAAAAGAGGATATGGGTGGTTCTAAATGTTTTTTAAAATATGAATTAATTTTTTACGAATTTTGTTTTTAATTTTTTGTGATGAAATAATTTCCATAATCTTATGATGCAAAACTAGCACAGTTCTTGTGAATGAAGTTAAAAATCAATTAAATGATTTTAAAAATAGTGGATATATTTATCTGGTGATTTATAGTGACATAAATATTTTATAGATTAAAAATATATATTATGGTAGTCTTATATTTTTAAATACTAACTCCACTTCTATGTTGACGTCATTAAATTATAATTAAAATAATTATGTCAAAAAGGACATTTATGAAATTCTAGGAAAAATAATATTTCCTTATATTTATTAAAAATTATAAAAACAATAAAGTTGGAAATTTTTATGATACATGGCATACAATTTCTTCAAATTGATTATTTTTACCCTTATTTTTCTATATATGGGAAATTATAACCCTTTAATTTTGGGGAAGTTGTTACCATAGTTATTGCTTATATTGGTAAAATAATTGGCACATTTTTTTCAAAATGATATTTAAACACGTGTAAATTAGATTGGATTATTATATTAGAATTATATATTTCCTATAATAGATTCTATGTTTTTTTGAATGAATATTTCATGAATGTGACTTTATAATATTTTATTGTTTTGAAATTTATAAGAATACCCCATCTATATTATATAAAACGACACCCATTCCTTGTTTCCATTAAACCAATTTGACCCATATAACTCAAAAAACTCATGAAAATTTATATTAATGACATAAATATAGATGAATCAATGGTACTATGCTTCTAAAAAGACTATTACACGGGACCTCAACAAGGGATATAAATGGGTTCTCTCGAAGAATTGGTAATCATCTTACCTGACATCATTCAACATATTATTTCTTTTTTCCTCCAATAAAACTATTATATTCATCATAAAATAATAACTTGTGTATCTTAAATTTAATAAAATGTTGTTAATATTATGTAACCATCATTATCCACCATCCATTCTATCAAATGGGAAGTGAAATTATCACTCATGCATATGTGTGGACTAATACCTCCACATAGAGTCACTATCAATCTTCTATCATCATCATTAATGAATGTTTAGTATAAAGGGTATGATATTTACATATGATATTTATGTGATTAAATTTCATACGTAATTTTTTTTATCATATTCACCTTCGTTAAGTTCCATATATTTTAAAATGATAGTTTCATTATTGCATACATGTAGACTAGAACATCAATTAAGTGATATGATTCCTTTTCCATTTCTAATTTTATTAGAAGGTAAAAATGATATATTAAATGTATATATATGTTATTTATTATATAATCAAGATTTTTTAATGAAAATAATAATATCATTCATGATTTATATATATTAATTATTAAATTAAAACAACATTAAAACATAAAAATGACTTACCATCTCCATGATGGCCGTAGATCTGGCCCCCTCCTCCCCGGAGGGGGAGGGGGGCTTGCCCTCCCCTCATCCTTGTTGGCTCGATCCTTCACCCCTTTCCCGAACCCGAATTTCATTCCCCCCTTTCCATCGATCTCGCTCTGCCCTAAGGTTCTTTCTCTACTAAAAGGCTCTCCCTAACATGAAATATCCACAAAAGAGTTCAACAAGGCCTCATATCTTCACCGGTTGCCACTCATAGCCCATTTCAGGGGTCATCGTCCATCCGTCAATGCCTTCGAGCAGTTCGTCTTTGACTCATGGGATCTACAAGAATGTGTGGTGGTGGGTCTCCGCGATTGGCGTCATCAGATGATTCATTTCGCATTAGAGGATGATCTAATTTCTGTCTGATCCATAGCATCGTGTGCAATCAATGGATGTGGCTTCTTTCTTCATCGTTGGTCTTCAAATTCAACATTAATCGCGATTAGCCTTCGTCCGTGATTTGGGTAAGCTTTCCCGACCTTCCTATCCCTTTCCAAAAACCTTTAATTTCCGAATGTTAGGCAATATGGGCAGTAGATACTTGTGTTATGATAGCCAGACATCTGCTATCTCTCATCAAATCTCCCCCTCGCTTATGCGTCGAGGTTGATGTTTCAAAGGCTCCCATAGAATGGATTTAGATTTTGGTTGGGGAAGATTTTCGCTGGAGACAACATGTTGTCTTTGAAACGCAGTCCGCGTTCTACCTGGGGAGTAACAGATTTGGACGTCTGGTCTCAATCTTCCGCTGGGTGCATAGTGTGTTTCACGCTGAGATCAGTGCAACATAGGGTTATGTGGTGTAGGTCAATCCTATTGTGAATCCAAACGTTTGGGTTTCTGAGGATATGGTGGAGAAAATGGAGTGGTGAAATGTTTCTCTTGAGGGGTCGAAACACGTCAGTCTAGGTGCAGAGGAGAATATATTGATGGTTTGCTAGAAGTGGCCTATATTGGCTTCACTAGTGGTAGTGAAGGTTGTGGAAAGGAAGGAGGACCTGCTGCAGGTTATGGCACCTTTACATTGTATGAAAATAAGGCCGAGTTGAACCCAAAGGTGGCAGATGTGGTAAATCATCCGAAATAGGACCTGGGTATGCCGTCATAGAGTCCGGGTGGTAATGTGGAGTAAATTTGTTGACAGCATGCTTGCATCAAGCATGAGGATATGACCTCATTCAGTGCTCTAGTGGAGAAGATGAAAATAAATGATGGGATCCTGTGTAGTGTTGCTAAAGCGGCTGGTAACTGTGTGGAGGCCAGGTTTCCGGGAAAATCAGTACAGAATGTGTCTTTACTAAGTGATGAAGTCTTCCAACTATACCAAAGAAGGCTTGATCAGGGAAGGGAGGTAGAGCATCTTGGGTCAGAGTAGGAGGATCCTCTTCTGTTTTCGGCAGTTCATGAAAAAGGGAGCTCTGATGAGTGGGGTGTCTTCTGTCCCTAAGACACTGGAGTGGATTTCCAGTTCCTTGATCTAGAGGACAACTCAACAACATTTAAATTCCTGGGTCAAGGGTTCGAACAAACCCGAGATGCAGAAAATCAAAAGCATGTCTTGTAGGACAAGAATCTCTTATGAGGAGAAGCATAAATCGAGGTATTTTTTGTGCATTCTCAAAAAATGTTTGCAGTTATTGGGTAGATTTTTTCTAGGATAATGAGGATGTAGGGGGGATCAATTACGGGGAGGACCCTAGGTGGATACAGAAGCATCTCCCGAGGAAATGGATGATGCTTCAGATTCCACTGAGTCCAAGGAATGGGCCATAGAGGAGGACAAAATTAGATCCTTTTAATGGAAGGGAAACAATAAAATTTTGGATTCAGACGGCTTCATTATGGACATATGGAGGCTTCGACGTAGGAAGGACTACTCCAATCTTCCAAGTCCTCGAGTTACTAGATCGGCATACATGGGTAATTTTCCACCTAAGGCTCCTATAGTTGGCGAATCCATCCCCCTGATCAATCACAGTGGTCCTGACCAGAATGAGGTGGCTGACATCTCCAAGGACCTAGTGGATGCAGGACAGAGGGATGTTCCTCCTGTCATTCCATCGGGTGATAAGGGGATGCCTGATCATGGGAAACAACTCGATGCAGGCTTTAGTGAAGTCCCTCACCAGAAAGTGTCATCGGTACAGGAACACACTGAAATTCTAATACATTCAGATGAAATGGTAGAGGAAAAGCTGAATATTAAGGCATCAAAGAAGATGAGACCATTTTAGGTGTCTACTGCTAAAGAGAAAAGCGAGTGGATAGATAAGTAGGTCCATATTTGTCTTAGATGGATCAACATGGGGAAGATCAACAAGGAGGAATACAGAAAATCATGGGACACAATAGCTCATCTATATGAACACTCCTTAAATGACTACCCTGACTCCCAAGTTCATTCTATCCCATGGATATCGTTATTCTATAAATTATAGAATAATGGGAAAATTACTAGTACTAAAACTTCCAAATTGAATCTTACCTGAAAAATTAGAAAGTATGCAACCGAAAATGATGAATTTAATTCATAATTATTTATTAATGGGTGTTCAAATATTATAAGTGGATCATATATGTTATTTTATTTATTTAAATGATTAGTATATAGTATTATAAAACAAATTTAAATTTACTTTTGGTTATATAAATTTTTAAGCATATCATGCTTGAGGTAAGGGTTTATTTTATAATGTACTCGTTATTCATGTTATTATTATTTTTAAGATTTCATTGAGGGAATTATATGATATTTATACATCAAATAAAATATATGTTCTTGCTCATTTTTTATTTATTATTGATATAGGTTTTCCATTAAATTTCATCACATTATTAACTAATGATACTAAAATACTATTTTTAATGAATAATTTAGTTTAATTATTTGTTGAATCAAAAAACATTATTCATCAGTATTAATATTTTATTAAAAATATTTTGATTATTGTGTTTTATATTATCTAATAAATTTTAATGGAATATACCCATTTTTGAATTTAAAAAAAAAGTTTTAATGGTTTCATTTTATCAGCTTCATAACATGGTAATTGTGTCTTTTTACAAAAAATGTTAATGGAGTATTTATATTATGTACATTACATGAATATATTTTTCAATCGGCTTCACTACTCAATGATTTGAAACATCCTTCTGATGTTTCATATATTATTTTCAAATATAATTTCTCCAATAATATAATGAAAATTTTATATTTTAAATATCAAATTTTTGGGTGAAAGGGTTATCTTCATCAGGTAATATTCCAATTTTATTTTCATATTTTTTTCAATGATTTCAACCCCATTTGATTAATCTTCTTTATTTATTGATGATATAATTTAATGATACAAATTAACATATTTAACTTGATGGTTTTTTATCATTTTGACTAGGG
Source organism: Viscum album (assembly GCA_963277665.1). Classification (NCBI taxonomy): domain Eukaryota; kingdom Viridiplantae; phylum Streptophyta; class Magnoliopsida; order Santalales; family Viscaceae; genus Viscum; species Viscum album. Next base: position 25,747 of record CAUJRU010000448.1, on the reverse strand, counting down.
AATGTACTAAGATTTGGTATTTTATTGTTTTAGATGGATATTAATTGATTATATTGAATTTTGATAAATATTTATTATTTATTAATGTGATTAATGCATTAGAGATATTATGTAAAAGGCGGTTCCATGAAATTCAAAAACCCTCGATGCATTGACATTTCTCCATAGAAAAAATAGTTTCCAAATTTAGCCAATTATGGACACATTTAGGTAATATTTCATAGCATGAGGGCACAATAAGATGTTTTATATTTTCATCATTATGTATACCTTTTTTTGAATTTTTTATTGATGTCCACATGTTTTTAGGAATAGTTATGTCATCCATGGATTGGTTTTATAGTCTTGTGAATATTTATATGTAAATATATTATCATAATATATTCCCATCATTATTATTCAATATTTTTTTATATGATAAATTTTTTTATCCATTCCCATACTTAGAATCCTATCACACCCCTTTATTTTTTTTCCCCATTGAGATTCCAAGAAGTGTACTATGATGAATATTTTGGGATGTTCTACCAGATATAATTGTGATCTGAGATAAAATAAATTTTTTATTTTCTCATTTCAAATATAATATTCTTTTAATGAATGAATCTATTTTATTAAGATTACTATACAATTTTTTCATTTGGGAGGTGTTATATTATATCTAGTAATAATGTTGTATTGTAACTATAGAATATGGGATTCTACTATTAGAAACATTTCATGGATGGTCAGAAAAAGTAGTACAATAAGTTTCCTTAGGATATTATTTAAACACGATTTATTGTATTTTGCGGTTTTTTATGTAAAATAGTTCATTCGTTTAATTTCCATATGACAAAATTTATTATACCTAAATAAAGATGCACAATTTTTAGTCATTGTATGCTGGTCATGTATGTCCCCATAATGTCTATAGTGACCCAATCTTGACTTACATGGGATTTAAATTACTTTTGTGGAATAACTAATACATAATAAGAACCAAAACTCAAGGACCGTAATAGTTTAGTTTCTTTGGAAACTTGGAATATAATCTTATAATCATGGTGAAAGATCTTCAACATCTCCCATAAAGATCTTACCCTTTTGTTTTCATACCTAAAACCATTCATTAAATCCAGGGGAAATGAAAACATATAAAGGGTGAGATCAAATGCTCATTAAGGATATGCATGGAGAAAATAAAACAAATCATATACTTTTGAACTGAAAAAACAAGAGCATTAAGTTTAAACATCAAAATATAGATCAATGACGTAAAACATGGAAGTATGTAAGGAATAGATTATAAAGAAATATTAATCATGATAAAATAGCATGGGAATAAAAAATTTAACTGTGGAAAACCATTAATCACATTATATGATTTCAATAGCATCCATGGAATTGTTTCCAAGACCATTTTAGTGGACAAATTCCCTTTTGGAATAGAGTTCACTCCTATTTCCAGTCATGTATCACTGAACCTGAATAACAAACCATTCAATCCATGTATATCCCATGAGACATAAATAATAATCCAATGCATTTGAGGGAGATATAGGTCCAACCCATCACATAATGAAATCATTTTTATGTGTTCCACAATATAAACATAAATCATTCATCATAACACAGAAAATAAAATGGGTTTCATAAACATCATCCAATCATAACATAATCCATATAAAACAAATGGATATCATTTCATTATAAGAAAAATCAATCCATGTAAATCATAGATACATTATACTTTAAACATAATCATAATAAATAATTTCATCTTATATGAAAAATAGTTTTGACAAAACACTTGAAATGAATTCATGATGTTAATATCCTTTCTTCTTCAAAATCATTTTCTTTTACAAAATGTTATGAAATTTTTAAAGAAAATGATTTTGATGAAAATAATCATTAAATCTTGTGGATTATGTTTCATGAAAACAAGGCTTTATGAAACCATAAAAATCCATTCATGCCGTATAAGTTAAAAAAACATTCTTCTCGTACTTTTTCTGGAAAAGTCCAAAAGTATCTCATTCTGAAAATGACAAAAGATTCTATTCATTTCTTTTAATAAAAACTCCAAAATATGTCAAATTGGATTTAAAAAGTTTTAGGGGGATATAAATAATATTACATATTATGGAAACATGGATGTGGGTGATAAATATGCCCCAGTAAATACTGAAGTATAAATAATCTCGGGAAAAAAATTGAGATTGAGAGATTTTCCCTTAACATAGGTCTGATATGCTTCGTACGTATCTGAACCTCCTATATAATTATTTAAATAATGTCATTTAGTTATTACAGAATTCTATTCATTGTTATGATATCATATATTGTTCACTTATGACTTTATATTACCAGTTCTTTTGTAAATTATATGTTAAAGCAGTGTTTTGTGTAAAATCGTTTTATTTATTGTACCTGTTTAGACTTGTTGTTCTTGATATTATTATTACTTATATCATGATTGACATACTTCTATAAATTAAATCATAATTTATATATAATATATATTCATTATATATATATATAATAGATAGATAAATTAAATGAAATACACCATTCATGGAGATGGTGGTCGTACGTACGCATGAATGCTGTTTTCCTTTCCTTATTGACTTGAATTAAATAATTAGATATCATATATATATATATAAATAAATCCATTAGATTTATCATGTAATATATTTTATTATTATTCATTATATATACTTTATAATCATTCTTGAATGGTTAAAACGGAGAATGAATCTCATCGCGTCGTGGAGACGGTAATCCGTACGTACGCACGAGTGATGATATCATTCCCATAATTATTTAATGGAATTGGAGTGGATGATATAATATATCAGAATAATTATTATGTTATAATAACCATATATAGATATTATTTAATCCATTATACTTATTCAAGTAAGGTGGTGGTGGAAAAATAGATTACACCACGGCGTGGAGACGATATTCCGTACGTACGCACACATGGTGATTTCATTTTCCGTAGGATACATAGAAGGTGAAATGGGGTTTTTTAATATTTATAATAACATATAAGTATATTATAGATACTTATGTTATTACCTTATATTTAAACAACTAAATTAGAAGAGGTTGAAGAAGAAATAAACTTGAAATAATCGGTAGAAGAGATTACATCTTCTTCAATGCACTTCTTTTGAGCTTCCTCTTAAGGCACTAGGGTTGGTCTTTTGAGGAGACCAGAGCCCCTATAATGTTACTAGGGAAGTTTATAAGGGAAATTTTATGGGGTTTATGGGCATTAAGGCTCAAAATTGTGTAATGAGAAGAGGTAGGAGGTTCCCTTTTATAAGGGAGGAGAGGGGCACCTTAGGAAAAAACTTAAAATATTATTTTATAATAAAGTCATATTCGTTTAATAATGTCTCAAAAGAGACTTATTTTGAAGATAATGTGGGGATGAGTCAAAATTATATGAAACAATAGGGTTTATACAAGTCTAGGTTACTATTTTAACCTTATCATTTAGATTTATCTCTAAGTTAAATAATTTAACTTTTACTGTGTCTTCTTGTTTTCTTACACTATATGGAAAATACACTTACTATTACAAGAAAAAAGAACCCCAAGTGGTTCCTCATTCATATATATAACCTTATCTAAGTCATTATGTCTATCCTATGATTTTTATGAAAATAATAACAATTAATAATATAATATTTGTTTTGAAAACTATTTTAGGTCAATTTTGACACTATTTGGTAATTGATTTTTGTGAAAATCATAACAGCATTATTAGTCCGAAAAACGTTAATTGAATCATTTATAACATGTCATATTAATTTAAAAATATTATTGGAATTTATAAAAAGTCTCAAATTACATTTATCTGGGTATTTATAACATCAATTATATTAATATTTCATTAATAAGGTAACTACTACATCCTCATTGTTCCATCAATAAATTAAATTATTTAATGTTTAAGAATTATAAATAAAATACTGTAATGTAGGATATATTTTTATCTTTCTAATGAAAACTTATAGACGAATTTATCTTATGTATAACCCTATATTAAAAATGTTTTAGTTATTGAACATTAATTTTAACTCTTTTAACTCTTCTTTAAATAAATTAATAATAAGTGTCCTAATCTAATCCAAGTGGACCTAAAGGGTTATATATTATTCGTAATGTTGTTTTTGGTTGAATTAAACTTATCCAATATACTTAGTACATGTTTCATGGTAATAATAATATCATTTTTACCCTTAATTACCATATTTAATTTTAACCATGGTAAATAAAAGTAAAAAGTTTCTATTCATCATAAATTATTTTTATCCTTTTGAACCAAATTTATTCTTTGATATTTACCGTGTTTCTCGTATTTTTGAAATTAAAATCATAGAAGTGGTAAAATTAAGTTTTCTGTACAATTGCAAATGCTCAAAGGAGGTGGGTAAAAGAAAGTGAGAAGTTCAATAAAATTATTATATATCTAAAATTATTATAAAATGACTCTAACGAATTACATTGAAATTATATAATTATTATGTATCTATTTTGACCAATAATAAATTCAAATAAAATAAATTATTTTTTAAATAAAAATTTGGTTTTAACCAATAACTCAGTGTTTTCTATGTTCGTCAAAAATTGAATGTTTTCAGAAAAATATCAAAAATTTACCCTAGGCTAATTTCGATATTCCAAATCCCAAAATGAATTCCATTTGGAAGATAACATTTATAAAATTTAAAAAAGTGGGTATTACTATTCATAACGTCTAGTTTATAATAATATCTCATTTAGTGACACTCGGTATTGCGTACAATAGACGCTATCGAGGAAGGTTGCTCTGGCATGCAACACAAGCCCATAATAGTGTTTGCGTATATTGTAAGCTAATACGGTGTGGTGTGTAGTGCAACATAATCATGGTTTAGTGTACAACAACAGACATCAAAGTAATTAAAAATAATATTTCTCATAAAATCTCAGTGTATTACATTCTACCCACCTTAAAATGAATTTCGCCCTCAAAATTCGTCGGATTTATAAATGGTTTACTACTTGAAAATTTCTTTAATAGAAACCCACAATATAAAAACGAATACTGAAACATTATTTTAAAAAGGAATGTTAGAATCATTACAGTCACCCAAAGTAAATCAGTACTGGGATTCCACATAGGATGACATAGGTGAAAATATGGATATAGAAGAGAAATCTAACAATAATGTTTAGATGAAGAGTGGTAGAGAACATGTCTATGAAAAAAATCCAACAATCACAATGCCATAAATTTGTGATGATCTAATGTACCGTCTGATTCATCAGATATAAGAGCACTAGGACAACCTTTTTGGTTTTCAATATCATTTCCCAAAAGTTGAAAATTTCGAATTAGAAGAAATACTTACTTGATTTTGGTACAATCTCACTGTTTTTTGTGCCTTTAATAATTTATACTTCATCTATTCAAAAAATGAAGTTGAATTTGTCTTCTGTGAAGTGTTAGCAGATCATATGATAGAATGATAGGTCATTCCATCTGTCTCAAACATAAGGTTTGGAAAATTTATTTACATAAGTGTATCTATGGTGAGATTAATCATATATGGTTCTTAAAATATACTTATACATCATCTATTATACCTATTAATAAAATAATACTTGTTTATACTAATTAGGGACTTCATGTAGGCCAGTGGTAGGTGATAAAGTCCTATCACAATTCGGTTGTGGGTTCGATTCCCACAATCTTGTCTGACGCGACGGGTTGTCGCTCGTCCTGCAAGTTGTCCCTTTTCCTAAAACTACATTATTATAACATTCCTGCAATAATGTCAAAAAAATTTATAGCCTTAAACAATACTATCTTATGTATATCTTAATTCATTCCAATATTTAGGCTTATCCAAAATACTTCTGTCCTAGCTAATAGTATAATGAAAAGAAATGTCATCTACCGAGAATGTGAATACCATCATTTATCCCCCATATATCATACAATATATCTTGTTGGTCACATTCCAAATTTGTGAATACCTTAATCATGTATTCTATTAAAAAATGAATACCCATTGAACCTTAGTGAAAACAAGAATGAATTTAAAAGTTAACTCTTTCCAAAATCCAAAATCCCAAAAATTCTATATACTCATACCATGATATCACATAGTCCTTATATCGATCACGAGCTCATGAATACTATCAAACATATTATTTTCTACTTATCCATTCATTATGCACATATCATATACTTTCCAAAAATATTTCAATCACATTTGATTGTTACTTATACCATATAATTATCAGAAACCACAATAAACCATTACATAGATATTCCAATCTTCCACAATACTATAAATGAGAATCCACAACATTATTTTGGAATCCCTTTACAGAAACACATAATCATTCCACCACGTCGTTGTCATGCTCAAAATTGCTAATAGTGATTGCATGTGACTTTACTTTTTTCCTTTTCCTTAAGTGGTTTCTCACGTTGATCATCATTAAACCTTGGATTAGGGAAGTGATTAGCATAATGCCCTATTTCCTTGCACTTGAAGAATTGAAGTGTTGGTGGAGAGTTCTCTGTAGACTTTTCTCTATTCACGTCATTGGAATCCTTTTTCCCACTACATCCAAACTCAGCTGATCGATGAAATTCTTTTCCAAACTTGAAACATTTTCTAGTACCTTTTAGAAAATCTCCTCCATGCTTCTTTCCACACTTTGAGCATAAATAAACACTCGCCTTATTTTCACCAATGTTCTGAGATTTTTCCATAAACTCCATCTTTCATATCTTGTAAAAACCATAAGATGGATATGTAACACCAACTTCCAGTTATACCTTGATAGAACATCGAAAAATTTATTCATAGGTACTGAAGTATATTATAGCTAATTTCCTTTGATTACATGGTTTTAAGCCACTGAAGAATCGATCCACTTTACTTTCAGGTTGGATGATAAAGCCAGATGCATACCTTGCAAGCCTTGTAAAATTCACTTCGTATATACCAACAGATTCATCATACTTTTTCATAAGCTCAAGGAACTCCTTCTCTATCTTTTTTTGAATAATACGAGGGAAGTACTTATTGAAAAACATGTTCTTGAACTCATTCCATTCCATGGATTCAATTTAATCTCGGGGCATTGGATTCTTAATTAGAGTCCACCACTGGTTTGCTTCACCTTCTAAACGGTAAACAGCTAAAATGACTTTTTCATGTTCTGCGAAGTATGGAAAAAATATTTTCAATGGTATAGATCCATTTTTCAACATCAAGTGGATCAGAAGACCCATTGAAAGAAGGTGGATGTTGCCTCATAAATAAGTCAATAGAATATTGTTCCATTCTCTTCTTATTTGAAAGTACACAATTATTCATAGCTTGTGTAATTATAGAAATATGATATTTCACTCCATCTACGATAACATTGGTTTGTTCAGGAGGACAATCATTTCATCGTCCATTACATTGATCAACATGGTTTCTTCAGGTTCTAGCCATCGTATAAAACCCAAAAATAATAGCATGAGAGGAAAAATCATGATAGGAAAACAAAATAATAATGGGGGAGTACCTTCAATATCTAACATTTTAGGATTAATTATAATATCGTTTCCATAACTTTATCATTATAACCTATAATTATACTTAGACTTAGGGACATACCTAGACATACCTTAAGAAATATGTCTAGGGATTTCACTAAAGATTCTACATCCTAGTTTCCAAATGTTTACTAATCCTTTTCTATGATAACAACTATAGTCACCCAAGAATGATGTACATGGACATTACATTACTTTTGTGGAATAATTAATACATAAAAATAACCAACACTCAAGGACCGTATTAGTTTAGTGTCTTTGGAAACTCAGAAAATAATCTTCTAATCTTGGTGAGAGATCTTCAATATCTCCTGTAAAGATCTTCCCCTTTTGTTTTCTTACCTAAAACCTTTATTTAAATCCTGGGGAAAATAAAACATATAAAGAGTGAGCTAAAATGATCAGAAATGGTATGCATGGAGAAAATAAAACAAACCATATACATTTGATCTTTAAAAAAACATGAACATAATGTTTAAACATAAAAAATTGGGCAATGACCTAAAACATGGAAATATGTAAGGCATATATCATAAAGAAACATTAATCATGATAAAATAGCATGGGAATAAAAAATTTAATTGTAGAAAACCATTAGGCACATGATATGATTTCCACAGTAGAAAAGGTATTGCTACCAAGACCATCTTAGTGGACAATGTCCCATTCTGAATCGAGTTCACTACTCGTTCCAGTCCTATATCACTGAACCGTGTTATCTTACCATTCAAGACATGTCTATATCATGAGATATAAATATTTAACCAATTCATTTGAGGGAGATATAGGTCCCACCATTCTCATAATGAAACAATTCATACGTGTGCCACAACATAAACATAAATCATTCATCATAACCCAAAGAATAAAATGGGTTTCATAAATATCATCCAATCATAACATAATCCATATAAAACAAATGGATATCATATCATCATAAGAAAAGTGAAACAATGTAAATCATACATACATTATACTTGAAACATAATCATACTAAATAATGTAATCTTAGATGGAAAATAGTTTTGACAAAACACTTGAAATGAATTCTTGAGGAATACATCTTTTCTTCCTCAAAATATTTTTCTTTTCACAAAATTCCATAAATTCCTAAAAGAAATGGAATTTTTTTTGAAAATAATCATGAAATCATGTGGAGGAAGCTTAATAAAAATAAGGCTTTATGAAACTGTAAAAATCCATTAATTCCTTATAAGTTAAAAAAACATTCTCCTCGTACTTTTTTCGGAAAAGTAAAAAATTATCTCGTACTGCAAATGAAACAAATTCCTTTCATATCTTTTATAAAAACCTCACCAATAGGTAAAATTGGATTTAAAAAAATTTATGGGGATAGAAATAATATTATATATTAAGGATCCAAGGATGTGGATGATAAATATTCCCCAGTAAATACTGAAATATAAACAATCTTGGATAAAAATTGAGATTGAGAGATTTTCCCTTACCTTAGGTCCGATATGCTTCGTATGTACCTGATGCTCATGTATAATGATTTAAATAATTTTATTCACTTATTAAAGAACCATATTCATAGTTATGATATCATATATGGTTCACTTATGACTTTATATTACCCATTTTTTTGTAAATTCCATCATAAAGCAGAATTTGTGTAAAATCGTTTTAAATATCGTACGTGTTTGGACTTGTTGTTATTGATATTATTATTACTTATATCATGATTTAATTACTTATATAATGTAAATAATGATTTATATATCACATATATTCAGAATATATATATATAATAGATAGATTAATGAAATGAAATACACCGTTCATGGAAACGGTAGAACGTAAGTACGCATGAACACTATTTTCCTTTCCTTATTGACTTGAATGGAAGTAAGTATATGTCATATATATATATATATATATACAGAACTCCATTAGCTTTATCATGTCATATATTTCATTATTATTCATTATATATACATTATAATCATTCTTGAATGGTTAACATGGAGAATGAATCTCATAGCATCGTGGAGACGGTAATCCGTACGTACGCACGAGCGAGGATATCGTTCCCATAATTATTGAATGGAATTGGAGTGGATGATATAATATCTCATAATCAGTATGATGTTATAATAACCATATATAGTTATTATTTACACCATTATTCCCATCCGAATAAGGTGGTGGTGGAAAACATATTACACCACAACGTGGAGTCGATATTCTGTACGTACGAACGCGCTGTGATTTCATTTTCTATATGATGGATAAAAGGTTGAATGGGGTTGTTTAATATTTATAACAACATATCAGTATATTAGTGATACTTATTTTATTACTTTATAATGAAACAACTAAATAAGAAGAAGTTGAATCATAATGAAACTTGAAATAATCGTTAGAAGAGATTACCTCTTCTTCAACGCACATCTTTTATGCTTTCTCTTAGGGCACTGGAGTTGGTCTTTTGAAGAGACCATAACCTCTTTTGTGTTTCTAGGGAAGTTTATAAGGGAAATGGGCAGGGGGTTTCTGAGCTTGATGGCTCAAAATTGTGTATAGAGAAGAGGGGGGAGGTTCCCTTTTATAAGGGAGGAGAGGGGCACCTTAAGAAAAAACATAAAATATTATTTTATAATAAATTCATATTCGGTTAATAATGACTCCAATGTGAGTTATTTCAAAGATAAAGTGGGTATGGGTAGAAAGACTCTAAATCAATAGGTTTTATACAAGTTTAGGTTAGTATTGTAACCTTATCATTTAGATTTATCTCTAAGTTAAATAATTTAACTTTTACCGTGGCTTCTTGTTTTCTTACAATATATGGTTAATAAACAAACAATAACAGGAAAAACGAACACCAAGTGGTTCATTATTCATATATATAACCTTATCTATGTCATTTTGACTAAACTTAGTTTTTTATAAGTATAATAACAATTAATAATACAATATTTGTTTAAAAAACTATTTTATGTCAATTTTGACACTATTTGGTAATTGAAGTTTTTCAAAATCATAACAGCATGATTACTTCGAAAAACATTAATTTAATCAATAATAACTTGTCATATTAACCTAAAAAATTAGTGTAATTTATAAAAAGTCTCAAATTAAATTTATTTGGGTATTTATAACATCAATTATGTTAATATTTCATTAATAAGGTAATTACAGCATCATCATTGTGTCTTAAATAAATTAAATTATATAATGTCTAAAAATTATAAATAAAATATCATTATGTTGGAAATATGTTTATCTTTATAATTAATTTTTATAGTCGAATTTATCTTATGTATATCTCTATATTAAAAATGTTTTAGTTATTAAACATTGATTTTAACTCTTTTAACTATTCTTTATATAAAATAATAATAAATGACCTAATCTAATCCAAATGGACCTAAAGGGTAATATTTTATTTCTAAGTTTTTTTTGGTTGAATTACACTTTTCCAATATAATTTTTACATGTGTTAGGGTAATTATAATATCATTTTTACCCTTAATTGCCCTATTTACTTTTAACCATGGTAAATAAATTTAAAAAGTTACAATTCACGAAAAATTATTTTGATATTATTGAACCACATTTTACTCCATGATATTAACCATCTCTCTCGGATTTTCTAAATTCAACTCAAAGAAGCGGTAAAATTAGGTTTTATGTACAATTGCAAATGCTCCGAGGTGGTGGGTAAAAGACGGTGCAAAGTTCAATAAAAATTTTATATATCTAAAATTATTATAAAATGACTCCAATGAATTAAATTGAACATATATAATTATTATATATCTATTTTCTCCTAAAATAAATATAAATAAAAATTTGATTTTTAAAATAAAAAATCAGTTTTAACAAAAAACTCAGTGTTTTCACTATTCATAAAAAATTGAATGTTTTTAGAAAAATACCAAAAATTCACCCTAGGATAATTTCAATATTCTGAATCCAAAAATGAAGTCCATTTTGAATTATAAAATTTATAAAATTTTAAAAATTGGTTATTAATATTCATAACGGCCAGTTCATAAAAAAATTATAAAAATATCTCCTTTAGTGAAACTCGATATTGTGTACAACACAGGCTATCGAGGAAGGTTACTCTGGCATGCAACACAAGCCTTGAATAGTGTTTGAATATACTGTAAGCTAATACGGTTTTGTGTATAGCGCAAGCTAATCATGGTGTAGCGTACAACAGAATACATCAATGTAATTAAAAATAAGATTTCTCATAAAATCTCGGGGTGTTACAATGTTGGTATGAGTTTGTCATCATTATTTTTTGGGATTAACTCCCAACCAAGATCAATTATAAAAATTATAGTTGAATCATAATACATTATTAATTTCTCAAATATCATATAATACATATTTCAATCATAATCATTTCCCATTAGAGTTTGAGGATGGTGATGATGTGTATCTTCTGGTATCTATTCAATTGGAAAAAAATCATATATGATTATGGGGGAAATTGTAGTCGTGCAGTGTTAAGGAATTTTATATTATGTACAATTTAATAAGTGATTAAATTATTGATATTAAAACTTGAATGGACTTTATAAGAAAATATTTCAATATATCCCATTTATATCCGGACTATCATTATCCATCTATTCTGACCTAGTTAGAGGAAATGGATGTGCCACTTGATGTAGTCATCACAGAAAACCCTGTTCATATACTATATTATCATAACCTAGGGATCAATGATAAATCTATGTCAATGATATATGTTCCTTTTATGTGTGTTTGTGACAACTATGAGACATTGGAGTGGGATGCTTTGGTGAGAGTTAGTGGGAATGACATGTTTTCTCCTTAAACTATCTATGGAATTTTTAGTGGTAGACAACTACATTGTAGGGTGAAATTTGACACCCACCATTCCACTTGTTTGTTTATATTTAACTATTATATATATTTTTTATATTGTTGGATTTATCAAGATTCATAAGTTAGAAACATTTTTTTATACAATTATGCCCCTACACTAGGTATGCACATTGTTAGTGGAAACCAAGCGGTCGACCAAGCCTGGGTATTGTTTGGGGGTAGTGTAGTTTTATATGTTTTCTACATGGTTTGTATTACTATAAAAATATTTATATTAAATTCATGGCTTTTTTACTGTTACATTTAATCATTAATTCTTAAAACATGATTTTCCCATTCATGGGACCAATCCATGAGGCTAATCACGATCATTAATATTTAGTGATTTTAATAATTTTCCATCAAATATATTGCACTTAATATTTCCATAATCCTCCCCATTCATGTATATGGATTCTCATTATATTGAATATTCCCTAAAAATAATTCAATTAGTGGGTTATTCTAATTTTTTTGTCTTGTGGTAATCTTACATCAACTTGATTTCTTCATCCTACCATTTTCATAGAGTTATGAAATTAATACAATCCTAGTTGCTATATATATGGAAGTGGGTTGTGTATTTATGTTCGTTGAAGGGATTTTAGGTTCATGGGTGTATCATCCTAATTAATTCTAGATTTATTTTTTAAATTTTATGTGGTCATATTAGTTTCGAAGTTTGGGTCTCTTTTAATCATTTTCTTTTTCATGGACTACTATTGGATATTGATTTCCATTTGTTAAGGTATGTTATATTAATTATACATTTTATTTTTTGTCAATCGATCATTGGATTGACTTTTAATGTGTATTTAATTTTTTTTTAAAAAATTATAATATAATATTTTAAATTATGAATATGTGTTTGATAAAATTAATAAATAAGTATTTCTGCATTAAAATATATATAAAATAGGATTTTGTAAAAATTTACCATGTGGTTGTTGTTGGATTATTATGTACATTTTTTGGTAGATGAAATTTGTATATGTTATTATATTTAACATTTTGGAAATGTGGGGTACATTATAGACATTTAGGGTGTTTTGTGGTGACATAAATAATTGATTGCTTAGCCAATATCATAGACTACCTCAAGTTAGTAGACCAAGGGACTATGGGATACCATGGATGAGTGTCTCTCATGTGAACTAAGAGCTCCAAATAAAATTATGTCACCATGGTAGATCATGATCATTCATAGAAGAACATAGGGCCCATAGAAGAATGAGAGAGGTACCAAACTTATGTTTCTGACATAATAATCTAGTGAATCATGTGTTAAACTATATAATACATGATCCCATTTGTTATATCCCGTGATGAATTATGTTTTATGAAATTCTTAATTTGGATGCTTATTAATTTTTTCCTGAAACCCTTTTTGAGAAATTACTAGTAGTTTATCAATATGCTAATTGTATTTCTGGTTGATTTGGAATAATTTATTCTATTTGGTTTCACTTATTTCTTATTGGGTCTTGATTACGAAATTTTTGGAAATATGTTCTATTTTGAGAAAACGAATGGAATTTTTAGTGAAATGTTTTTTCAAATTAAAATTCATTCAAATTTTTTTATCAAAATTGCGATCTCTGTTTTTATTGAAAAATACCTCACATAGGTTCATTATGGTATCTTGTCAAAAAATTTCCTCACACCATTTTTATTCCAATGGTTTTATGTATAATTGTTTTTGTACATGGGTAACCGTTAGGGTACCTTGTCATTCATTGGATTTTATTGATTAACTTTTTTTGATGTTGGTATGGGATAGTGGATATGATGGCCTCAGGGAGTTCGTCCTATGTGAATAAAATTTGGAATTTTTTATGGGATATTTTTTATCAGCCCCTTGTCCCCTGTACCTATTTTAAATAAATTAATTGACTGATGGATATTATTTATATGCCTTGATTATATGTCATAGAATTACTTGGTGGTGATATTTATTTAGGAAATTGTTTTGTTTCATCTATTTTGATATAATATTAGGTTTAGGTTTTTTTAATATTTTGGAAATCGAAATCGTAGATGATACAAATTTCCATCAATGGAGAAACTATTTTCGAAGTGTTATGTGTGATTCCTTTGTTCATCTCTCTAGCTTGTGGTGATTGGGAATACACATTGGGGCTTCTAGTTAACTAGGTCAGCAGGTGGATGGGGTCAATCTAAGCCTATTCACTAAAGGTATCTTCTTGAAATTAATAAATTTCCCTATATGAGAAATTGATCCATACTGACTATAGAGGGAAAGTTGATTAGATGTCTTATTATGGCAAATTTTCCAACGTATAAACATGAGGTGCACCATCACATCACTTTCCATATTTCCAACATCAAAGAGTGAAAAAATAATTAAATTATGTCTTTTATAGTTAGGATCGTAATCAAATAAAATAAATAAAATGTATATAAAATGTCTTTGAAATAATAAATTTTATTCATAGAATCAATATTCAGATTCATAATTGAATAAAAAATGAATAATTCATTAGAAAACATTTTTTAATCTATTTGACATAAATATATCGATTTCTATAAAAGGGGAAAATGTTTGATTTTTGTGGGGTTAATCTATATTAGGGGGTTAACATACATCATAATGTATATTAAAATTGGGAATTTATATTCACATCCCTCCTACACAATTAAATTATATCACTCATAGGGAAAAAATTAATCCTAGAAAATTATATTCCTTCTTTTTAACAAACCAAGAATAACATAAAAATATTTTTCTTAATGTTTTGATGAATATTTCATATATTACGCAATCACACACTCAAATACCATATTATTTTAGTTCCTATTGAATCAAGGGGCCCACACATATGGTCTACTGAATTATATTCAAATTTTCCAAAAAAATATCTTCCTCTTTATTATTCCTAGCTCAATCCATTCATAATAACATGTGTAAAAGAAACATAGGAAATGGATGAGCTTAGCTTCTCAGTAAGGGTAACCAACAAAGAGATCAATCATTACAAAATGATAATCCATAAGTATATAAATAAAACATTTAAAATCATATCTTTTATATCAATGATAATGATATTGCGCCATTTAATATATCATATAATTTCAAAAATAATCAAATTAATAATTCCATGAAATAATAAGCTAAGACATTAAATTGTAACAAAAAACTATGAATATAAAATATTTTAAATATTAGTCTAGGATCACTATCCATACCGTCATAGATGATAAATTATATTACTAAACTATGATCACTCTTCGTTCCATCATTTTATTACTAAACATAGTTTAACCCCATTGTACTAATATATTACTAAACTTAGTTCACTCCCATGATAGTCCTATATTACAGAACCATGATTATATAAAGTTTTAGTACAATCTATATTTTTATATATAAATATTTACCCAATTCATTGGAGAGCGATATAGAGCCCACTTATCACATAATGAATACATACATATCTGTTCTAAAAGATCATAAATCCTTTCAGAACCTAATCAAAATATGGTGTATCATAAATAATTCATCATTAGAAGACTCACTTGAAGGAAAAAATTCATAACTACCAATCCATCATGATCATAAACAATTAAAATAATGAAAAATAATGATATCATTGGATCATATCCCAAAAAAAACATAACTAACATCTAATATTGTTTTCTTATTTGGAAATATTATTTTGAAAGCTCACATGAAATAATTCATGAGGAAAATATCCTTTGAAAATTAAAAAGTGAAATTTAAATCATAAATAATTTTCAAAAAAAATTTCATTAAAATATCATTGAAAAAATATAAATTAATATTTTAAAACCATAATAATCAATTTTTTATCCATTTTCATTAAAAATTATGAAAATATAATTTAAAAACATATTACAATATTTATTTAAAAAAAGATTAGATGGAACAAAAATTTATAAAAGAATATATAATAAAATTAAATGAAAAATATAATTTAATGAATATATGGTGATTCAATAGAAAAAAATTCTAAAGTAATTTAGGACTCCTCGTAAAAAGAATTTAGTGTTATAACATAACATGTGTCTTAATGAAATAAAATTGAGACAAAATTCCCATACCAATTTGAAAACATTAAAACTATAAAACTAATGAAAGAGAGATAATAAAATGGACATTTAAATACACATAACTTTATGGATTAATATCATATATGAAATTTATTTGAATTGTATACACCATACACATTAATGAGCGACTAATATGGTATAATATTCACTGAAACAAAAGAGAGACTAAATATCCCCTTACCTTTGGTCTGATCTGCTAGGTAAATATTTGAATCTTGTATAAAATGGTTTAAATCATTTTATTTACTAATTAAAAACCCATTTTAATTTTTATTATATCATATATGAACTTATTATATCCTATTATCACCAATTTGTTATCAACATTTTGTGATTATAACTCTATGGAGAGTAAATTTATTTAATTTCCTATGCATGGTTTGTCTAATAAGTCATGGTTCATGTAAATAAAATATAGTTGTATCATATTTATAATTATATTAATGTAATATATATCATATTTAATCACTATAATCATTTATTTAAAAATTTTGGAATGGTTATCATGGAAAATGAATCACATTGAGTCGTAGAGATAGTAGGCCACACGCACGCATGAGCGGCGATATCATTCCCTTAATTTTGAAAGATTAAAGAAGTGGATATTATTTATAACATATTTAATATCAAATTATAATTATCATATATATATATATATATTAATTATATCATGCTACCCATCAAATTTTTGTTTTTGTTTTGAGGAACAAAAAACATGATGATGTGTAGACGGTAAGCCGTACTTTCGCATGCACAATGTGTTCATTTTTTGTGTGATGTATGATAAGTGGAATATAGTTGTCCCATGTTTATAATAAAATATTGTAACATATTTAATGCTGTATTTATTGATTTATATATGAAAAAAACATTAATATTATGTAAAAGAAAAAATAATTTTGAAATTGTCGGTAAAGATGAATACCTCTCCTTTAGAGAATATCTTTTATATCTCCTCGTATGTACACCAGGATTTGTCATTGGAGAATAATAAGACCTCTAGAGTTTGTATAGATTTGTTTTGAAGAAAACTTTTCATAGTACGGTTGATCTTTAATGATAAATGTGATGTGAAGTTGTGGAGAAGGAAGTGCCCTTTTATAATTGACGTGAGGGGCATTTTTTGAATTTCCAAAAAAAAATAATTTAAAATAAATTCAATATCACTAAAAATACCAAAAATTAAATTTATTTCATGATAATATGATAATATATTGTAATGTATTCCCAATAAAATTTATATAAGATTTGGATTTATTGTAAAAATTATCATTTTGATTAACCATTAGATAACCTATTTTAATTTTAACAATGGTAAAAAATTATTCAATATTAAAATGTTGTAATTATTACATAATTTATAATATATTAACTATTTACGTTATTTTATACCTTATTATATTTTTTTTGTATTTTTGTATTTTTTTTATTTTTTAAAAATTTAGTATAATTTTATTTTTATAAAATATCATTAGTTTCAATTTTGACATAGTTAATTACATGGAAATTTATAAATATCCACATAACAATTTATATTCATGAAAAATATTTTATTATATACATATTAGGCCAAGGACATATATATAATTCATTTATCGTGTTAGTAATATCAAAATATATTAATTCTAATATTTTAATTTCATTTTTTTATATTTAATTTAATAAAATAATTATCACATCAACATTCACTAATTCATTATTATAATTATTTTTTACTAAAATATAAAATTAAAATACTATGATAAAATTAATATAATATAATTAAAAATAATACTTATTTTAGAATATATTTTTCTGGTTACCTTTAGATTTAATAATATATACTATAAGAATCATGAATGTGACAACCTCAAGATTTTATTAGAATAATATATTATATATAAAAATATCTTCTATGTGGTCCAAAAATTCATATATAAAATTTTATCATTAAAATATGTTTATTAATTATGAAAATTATATTTATATTCGTTCAGACAATACCTTTTTTCTTCATTTGGACACATAATAGATATTTGAGATAAAGAATGTGAGTATTTGGGAATCATTTAATTTAAAAATTATATAAGTAATTTTTAGAAAAAATTATAAACTGAAAAACATAATTTATATCCCTGTGTATTAATATTCGAATTATATTCAACCAATAAATTTTTCCCATGTGTTAGGGTCATTTTGTAGAAAAAAAAATTTTTTGAAACTAAATATCACAATTTATCATTTACCATGGTAACAAAATTAACCAATATTACAACTCATATTAGAAAAAAATAAAAGAGTATTATTCACTAAATTTGGACCTTCAAAATAAAAAAAACTTCTTCCATTTTTCAAAATTTTCAACATGGATGTGATATAATATAATTTATAATAAACCAGTAAAATGCGATTAGATATAATTTTTCAAGCAAATACACCTTAAGAACATAAATTTTTTGTGATAAATTTATATATAAAATAAATTTAAAAATCCATACATTTATTATACTTAAGAATATTTAAAAAATTTAGAACTAATCCAGTAATATAATTTTAACTTGTACTGATTTAAAGAAATAAATTTTTCAATAAAAATCAAAATTGTTACTATTCCAAAAAAGATGAAACTTTTCAGAAAAACCCAAAAAATAATCTTGTGTTAATTTATAAATTATGAATTAAAAAATAATGTCATTTTATCAAAAAATTAAATATCTGCCTAATTATATTTCTAAAATAGATCAACCTTTAAAAGGAAAAAAACTGAAATTTAGAAAAATACATCTTTTAATGCTAAAATTGGGTTTGTTATTATTTTTTACATATAAATTATATTAGATAAATTCCAATTTTTTATGAATATATAACATATAAATTCCATTAATAACTCCTCTAAAAATCATTAATGTAATATATTATTATAAAACACCTTAGTGGGAACAAAAATTGTTCTCATAAAAACACATAAATTATTTTCAATTGGTTTATTTTGTTAATTTATAATTTATAGGAAACCAAATAATAAACATCAAAATTCCTTTAATACATATTCATTTCTTCAACTCCAACAGATTGTTTATAAAAAGTATATATTGTCATTGTTCATAAAAACACAGTCATGAGTGGAACATATGCTATCAAAGGAACTCGACTTTGTGCATAACATAAGACAAACATTTTGTTACAAGTATGAAATATAATATAAATATTTTTAAGTGGAATATGAACATTTTGTTTCATATAAATCCTAAATACCTTGTTGGAGCATGAATTTCAATCCACATAATAATATTGTTTTATTTTAAAAATAATTTTAAAAAATATCGGGGCGTCACATTCTACCCCCATAAAATTAATTTCTTACTAAAAAATAATTACTATAATAAAAAATAAAGACACATATACATAAAATTATCTTCATGTTTCAATTTATATTCATCATATAAGATGTTTTATCACAAAAACATAACCATGTGAGGGGTCTCTATTTCAAACATTATCACTATGATCAATAATTTCAACCTATTTTCTTTTATAATAATGATATTGATCCATTGGCATGAAAACAATGCTTCGTACATTTGAAGGATCATGTATGTACATCCAAAAAAGAGATACATGGAGCACATCCTGAAACTGATAGTGATTTTGTGGAAGCACCAATCCATAAGCCAATATTCCATTACGATTGAGAAAAAAATCATGTCCATGGAATTTGATGTTTTATTTTGAATATCAAATGTTTATGTTTCAAAATTTCATTGTTGGAAACTAAAATTATGAGAACGAAAAAATTTCCATTATAAATGTAAATTTGGATACCTAATGGTTATCCCAATTAACTCAAGATTGGGTTTCCACCTAGGAGAACCTTGGAAGCATGTTAAAACATGGACACAAAAGATATACCTTACTCACTAGATCTAATGGAGAGAGATAGAGAACATGGTCAGAACCATGTTAACCATAATAGAATAATAATTCTCTGATGCGGTAAGAAAAAATTTGATTAACTTGAAATGATGGTACTTGGTCAACATTTTTGTTTCTAGATACATTTCGAAATGATTATGAATTTTCACATAGATACACACATATGTGATTAAAATGTATTTCGTAAGAACAATATAATAATTAATTTTTTCCATTATCAATTCCTACATCAAATCTCACTCAATGAAATGAAGATGGAGTTTCAATGCGGGTAGATCTAGTGGATCATATGATCAATATTGGGATGTAACATTAATACTTTGGTATCTAGTTATCACAACAAAATCATTTGCACATGTTATCCAATAAAAATACATATTAATTAATCTATAATCTCATGTCCATATTCCAATGAAAAACATTATCATAAATTGATAACCTTTTGAAACATGTTAATATTAAAATAAAATACATTTAAAACGATGAAACTAAACTTGAAAAAAAAACTCATTATTCCCATAAAAAACTTTTAGAATCTATTAATTAACATACACTAAAAAGTAACTACCATTATCCTTTATTG
This sequence comes from Viscum album, assembly GCA_963277665.1. Lineage (NCBI taxonomy): Eukaryota > Viridiplantae > Streptophyta > Magnoliopsida > Santalales > Viscaceae > Viscum > Viscum album. Next base: position 4,676 of record CAUJRU010000448.1, on the reverse strand, counting down.
TATTAAAACATTCTAATAACCTAAAATACCATAATACCATCATTAAAACATTATTGATTTAAAAAACTAATTCTTTTGGCATACCATAAATCAAAAAAAATATTTTCATTCTTTGATATCACAAACCACCATTCACAACATATTAATAATCCGTTTAAATGTACAAAATACTATCAAAATTATTTCATCATAGTTGAACATATCATTTTTTTCATTATCCCAACATCATTTACATATTATGGTTTATACTTACATTCCAATGTTACATTTCCCCCTAAATCACTATTCATGATTACCAGTATCATTCCACCCATGCTTTAAAATCCTTATGTAAAACATAATATGGTTTAATATTCCATAATAACATTAATAAAATTCAACAAAAAAAATCATGAATTCTAATATAAACAATTAATCAGCCAAGCACATCGTATTTGTATTCCATATCACCAGAAATGATCACATGGTATTATACTTTTTCATTATTCATTAATGGTTTCTGACAACGAAAAATCTTGTTAGCCATTTAATTTTGTACTTGGTCATCATAATGACCATTTTCTATATACTCAAATCATTGAAGTGCAGGAGGTTAATTTTGTGAATCCTTTTCTATATTTTCATAAATAACAATATTTTTGTCATTTCATTGGTAGAACTATGTCTAATGAACTTCGTTCCAAAAATTAAATCATTTACTTGTCCCCTTAAGATAGTTTCATCCATGTTTCATTCCACACATAGAGCTTAAAGGAATCCTCGCCTTCTTTTAACAATGGTTTTTATATATTCCCATAAAGTCCATCATTATATTCTGGTAAAAATCATGATATTAATACATAACTCAAAAATATAATTCTATCTTGATGGAACATCAGAAAATTTCATTATTTCAACTGAATTACAATATAGATAATGCCCATTAGATATTTTGTTTTAATCCACTGAATAATTTATCAACCATACATTGTATTTAGATGACAATTATATAAGCATACCTTAAATTACTTGTAAAATTTTCTTCATATATAGAAATGAATTCACCATCCTTTTATAATCTCAATGTACTCCATTAGCATCTATATACAATGAATTCATGGAATGTATTCATCAAAAAAATATGTTATTTATATCATCCCATTACATGAAGTCATTTTCATCTGGTTGAATTATAGTCTTTATAAAATGACAATATTGATAGTCTACACCTTTAAAATTAAAAACATAAAAAATTATTTTCTCATGATTTGAACATCATAGAACTAAAAAAATAGTTTCGGTAGTACTGATTTATTTTTCATCCAATAGTAGATCAAGGGACTATGTGAAATAATGTCAACACTACCTCATGAAGGGACCCACATAATGTTGACCATCAATTTTCTCATTGGAAGTTCTATATAATTCATAGATTGACAATGTTGAGTGAGAAAAGAATCATGATTTTTCATTCTATCTCACATAATATTCATTTTCTCAAGATGATAATCATTGCATTCCCTAACTCATTCATCATTAACATCGTTCCTTCAAACTCCATTCATTAACCTAAAACCAAATGTATAGTGTAAGTAAAAATAATCATAGTTTGAAAACCACATAATCATGTTAATGTGCATTCAATATGTAAAATCATTTTTTAAATTCATATTTTATCCACGATCATTACCGAAGTTATAAGATTGGAACCAATTAAAATAAATATCCGTAAGAATTTTTCTTTGGTATTTTCATCCTCGTTTCCAGGTGATAACTAAACCACTTCTCTGATACCAACTATCTTGATCCAATCATAATGTACATAGACGATACATCATTTATGAATAATATTTGATATAGTACACAAACATATTCCAAAATTTTATATTGGTTTAGTGACATTGGAAAAATTAGATCAAAAACTTATTGTATGGATAAATGTATTTATTGTTTCCCATAACAATCTTCCCCTTTAGTATTCCTACCAATAACCATCATTTATAAATTGAGGAAAATATGAATATAAAAAGTATGAGATTAGATGATTTGTATAGATAAAAATCATGAAAACATTCATAAAATTATAATAATTAATATGATCTAAAAAACATTTGAAAATCATATCATGCTTATTAATTATCATTTTATCATGTTATGGAATAAATCATGGAATTTAAAAAATAATCAAAAAACATATTCTGTTAGATCAGAACATCATATAGGAAATTGTCACATAAAAATAAACATAGAAAATAATTTCCACATCAGTCAAGGCTCACTACTAAGAAAACATTATACCAAAAAAACTTATACTAAACAATTTTCACTCTCCATTCCAGCTTTATTTTCCAAAACCATGTATACTCTTATTCATGTCTGGTATTATTGAACTAATTTTACACACGTTCAAATCCTGTGTTATGGATTTGTGTTTATTTAACATTCCAGTCATGTGTATCTCATTAGATATAAATAATTAACCAATGTATTTTAGGAGATATAGTACCACCCAAATCATAACTAAAACCATATATATATATATATATGTTTTATAAGAACGCAAATCATATTAGAACCTATAAAAATGGGTTTCAGAAACATTTCAACATGATATAACTCATAGAAATGAAAAAATCATCAGTACTAACCCATAATAAATATAAATCATTCAAAATAATAATAATAATGGTATCATTGGATTGTATCCCTGTTAAAACAAATGTAACATCAAATAGCTTTGTCTTAGAAGGAATAATGATTTAGAAGGATCACATTAAATAATTCTTCTGAAAAATCCGTCCATTTTTTAAAAAATATTAATTCGCAAATAATTTACCATACATTTTCAATGAAAATAACTATTAAATTATAAATGAATCTTTCACAACTATATTCATCTATTCTAAATTCATTTTCTATAAAATTTCTTAAAAATCATTTCAAACACATTTAAGCCATTTTTATAAAACATTGATTTGAAGGTAAAATGATTTTTGAACAAAGAAATAATAATATTATCTGGATATTATAATATTATAAAATGAATTATATTCTTGTAAAAAACTATACCAAGAAAAAATACAAACCTCATAGAAAATTTAGGGGCATAACATAACATGTGTCTCAAAGAAGCAAAATTGAGACAGAAGTCCCCTTACGGATTTGTTTATCTCTGAACTGTATACCCAATGAAATAGATATAAATAAATAGATATGTTAATTCACAAAATATTTTGTAATAAGAACATATATTACATTCATGGTCATTATATATTCCATACCAAATAATCTTTTGGAGAATATGGCATAACTCATGTGGAAATAAAACAAAGACTAATAATCCTTGTACCTTGTGTTTGATTTCCATCATATGTTTCCAAACATCATATATAATTTTTTATAAAATACTATTAATAAATACTAGATCCATATTCCAATTTATTATAATACATATGATACTAGTGTATCATTTTATCACAAGTCTGGTTATAATATTTCATTATTATGGTTCTTTTGGGTATTAACCGATTCATTTTAAATATGAATGTTTTTTTGTATGAGTGTCAGTTATTGTAAATAGGATATATATATATGTAATAAACAGATATATATTGAGGTAATATATTTCCTATTTATTCATTATATACATTTATATAATCATTATTGAATAGTGATCACTGAAAACGAACAACATCACTTTGTGGAGATTGTAGGTCGTATATACACATGAGTGACAATATCATTCCCTTATTGATTAAAGTGGAAGGAAGTGAATATTATTTTTAATAATAATAATAATTTATAATTATAATATATATCTATTATTTAAATCATTATACTAGTTAATGTAAATTATTCATGAAAAAATGATTACATCATGATTTGAAGGTGTAATGTCGTACACCCAAACATGTGGTGATTTTGTTTTTAATAGGATGGAAAAAATGTGGAATATGGTGGAAAAATAATCATAATATAATTTGATAATATCTATTATAATGGATTTTGTAACACCCGGACCCCAATTACCCAGAGTCGGTGCATTATTACATAACATTGGCATGATCACAAAAGAATAAGTCTCGAAAGACCGATTAGTTTAGTAGCCTTGGAAACACGATATACATTCAAAAGTCTTACATTGCATCATAAAGTGGAAAACTACAATAACTTAGTCTCCATAGTCCACACTCATATCCCCTCAGACTATCCCTCCAGGCCAGTAATAAAATACTTCTTCACATCATGTAAAAAATAAAACATTGAAAGGGGTGAGCTCAGATGCTCAGTAAAGATAACAATATAGTGGAATCTTTCTTAAATAAGCGTAAACATTTATGTCAATGTATAACTAAAATGAATGCCTTTTAAAATTGAACTTCAGCATAATGTGGATAAAATAAAATGAAATAATTCCATTTACATATTCAAATGGATATTATACTAGTCGAATAATCACATGTAATATCAATAATCACTTTAATAATGATGGAATGCATAATTGCAGACTATCATAACAACATAGTCAAGGCCTTGTGCCAAGACTAAAAATTAGATTTTGTCAAGGCCCTGTGCCAAGACACTAGTTTGTCTCATGAGACCTACCGATGCATCGAGGAGCTATAACGAGCTCCACCCATCACTTACTATGTAGAATGCATTTCTCAGATGAACAGGTTTAAACATAAAAAAACATT